>VZSR01001283.1:8827812-8840901 GCA_013398615.1 Brachypodius melanocephalos
GGCTTTGGGCTGCCTGGGTGGCTTTGGCGGTGCTGCCGGCGCACGGCGGGGCGGGCACAGCGCGGTGTCGCGGAGGCGCTGCCCCCGAGGCGGGTCAGGCGTCTGTCCTGCACCGGCAGATTTGCTGTTACTTTTGGAGCTCAGTCAATAGGCTGACAGCACTTTTTTTGTGCGGATGTAAACAAGGCTGCGAGTAGAGTGGGTGTCGTTCACGCGTTATTTGTCCTAAACTGGAGGGAAACATTCTGCCTGTTCATTAATAGTTAAAATAAAACTGATTCTTCCCCCCGCCGCCCCCGGAGGATTTGGTTATTCCATAAAATGCTTCCTGTATTATATTTTCCTAAGGGTGTATGGGTCTTTATCTCTAACATGTAATAAACTTCTCTTCATCCTTCTCTAGCACCATTAAAGCCACAAGCCCTTTGTTGTAAAAGTATACTAATGAATAGAAATGTTACAACAAGAACAGAAGTCTTGTGTTTTCCCTTCATCATGCATCATCCATTTTAATTAGACGGGAGGGTGGTGAGTACTGTGACAAGAGTCTGGAATTAAAATCATTAATTGATGTCAAGCTGACGAGAGACTGCTAACATGAATTTACTGACAGCAGGAAAGAAATTAACCTTATTACTTTATTTAGTACATTGGGACTATTTATTATGTTTTCCTATGTAAGTTCAATGTGTTCTGTTAGTGATGATAAAGACAAATAATTAATAAAACCTACATAAAGTTTTATTGCCTCCTATCAATGACATTGGGATGAAAACCACATCAATAATTTACAAAAAACAAACCCACCAAATCCTTTTAATCAATGTAACTCATCAAAATTGTTGCAGCATTATTTTTGATATTTCAGATAAGTATAACAGGCTATGCTGTCTAGCCAAGTAGGACTGCAAGACTGATTTGATTTAAAACTGTCCCTTAGTTTCTTAATGTCAGTGTTGCAAAAAATGAAACATATTTTCTGCAGGAATGACATTGATTGGAATAACTGTCTGGTTTGATCATCATTGGAAGGTCAGCCTAACAAAGATGAGTTTTAATGTTAAGCATCTTTATTCTTTAGATGAAAGAGTACAGCAGTGTCTTACAGAATGACAGCAGCATCCTATAGATAATTTGTGACCCAAAGGTCATAATAAAAGAATAGAAGGAAGGTCATCCTGTAGTAAAGGCCATCTGGAACTGTTAAAGTATCAGATGGAGTAGGGGGCTGAACAGCAGGACACTCTTGGTGTCTTTCCAGATTTCCCAGAGAGACCATAATATTTTTATTGGAAAACCCCAACTTTTTTCCCCCTTAAGCAAAATATTTTCATTGAGCAGTTTCATCTTACTTTCCTTAAGGTTCATCAACTTAAGGAATAAAAGACAACATACTGCGATAAGGAAAGGATTTTTGTTTCTTACATTGTCGAAGAATTATCTGTGTTTTTGAAATAACTCAAAGGTTTAGCTTTACTTTTTGCTGCTGCTGTATTTTGATGCCACTTAACAGCTTTCTGGAGAACTGTTACCTCTAAACCCATTATTACTGCAAACATTCAGAATATAAGTAATTTGTAGAGTTTTCTGTTAAAACTTTCGCCTTCTTCCCATCCCATAACAGATCCTCAGAGATCAGAAAATCAGAGCAATATGTTTCTCATTCCCACTTATTTTGTGATGGGGTCTGCTTGTTTCAGTTTCATTGAGATTTGTAGCATTTTTTTTGGCAGTGTTTTTTTGCATAATGGATAAGGGTGTGGGACATGAAAAAACAAATCAATGGCAATAATTTTTGGAAGAGAACACAGAAGTGAAGCATGCGAATATTGAGCTTTGGAAAAACATTTCAGGTCAGTTCCACTTCATAAAATACTGACTTTGGGAGCTATGTAAATTGAAGCCTTTGTAGAATAATAGTTACTGGAGTAGTTTTTCAAACAGAACACCACACATTTTCTAGCTGCATATTATAATTATAGAGATTTTAAGACATCATGCTAAAAGCGTATTTTCTGTATTATTTTTCTATAGTGATTCAACACATTGCACTGGGCAAAGTCTAGCCAAGTCCCCTGCAATATATTGAAAAAAACCATAATTTAGGCAGTCTTTATAATACTCTATGTTACATATTAGTTTAAGGTGTCTTGTAGGTCAAATAAATTCAATGCTCCCTTAGACATATCAGTTCAAAGTAAGAGCACTAAAATGTTTCATTTTAGAATGCCAAGAACTTTAGGCTAAGGCAGCAGCATGTCCTCTGATGTCATATGAACTCTCCTTTAGTGGCAGAGTTACTGGGGCAAAGACTTGAGAATTAAAAGAGCTCTACTGTAGTTACTAACTTACTGAACTTATTCTTGCTGAATTGAACAGAACTCAAAGCCTATCAGGTTTTCCACACTGCACTACAAGACTCTGACAGTAAAACAAAGCAGGAATCGTACTCCTTTTTCTAATTCTTAAATGTAGCAGCAAGTATTTGGCTAGCCAGAAAGATACCTAATGATACATCCAGAACAGGCACTTAGATCCTCCCTCCACACCACAGCTGCAACCTTTATTTTGTAACCAGTTACTAAACAAGCCCTTTAGGAGTTGTGAGACACCTGGCTCTGTTGCTGGCCATGCTGGAGATTTGTGCTCTCAGTACTGTGACCCAGTAAGGATTTAGAAGTGAATCCTCAGGGGTGTTGTAGGTGTGAATTTGAGGGTCCTGAGCTAAGATATTGACTTATAAGCTATATTCTTTATTGGTTTGGGGTTTTTTTTCTTTTCCTTTTCTTTCCTCTTTGGTGTATGAGATTCACATAATCCTTGCTTTGTTGTGAGGTTTTTCATTGCTTTTTTTCTCACTTCATACTGTTTCATTTTCCAGCTTCCAGATAGGGTATTTTATACATGGTACTCTAGAAACACAGAACAATGGACCTGAAATAGAGCTAGGAGCAGAATTCTGTGCCCACTTTTGTTACTAGACTTCAGCTAGAGGAGCATGGCTGGTGGATAGGCTTAGCTCAACCAGCTGATAACAATATCATAGCTCAGGCTCCAGTTGGTGCCTGCAGCATGTGAGAATGACTGATTTGATTCATGGTATGATACATGGAACCATTTGAAATGTGGCATGCCTGTGTCATTTTTTTCTTGCACACATGGGAATAGCTGCTCCTCACACATCTAACTGCAGCATTCAGATGTTGCCCACCAGTGATGCTTACTGAAATTGTTCTCCAGTTGGGGAAAAAAATGTATGGGAAGAAATGGTCCAAGCAAATCTACATGAAGGAGAAAACCAGAGCTCTTAAAGCAAGGAGGGATGAAAGCAGGAGCTTGTGTTTCAGCCATGTCATCTTTCAGCAATCGTTGAATATCATGATCTCTTCCTTTCTACTTCAGTCCAGCAGAACAGCTAAATAGAAGATGAGAGCTAAGATAATCTAGTGATCAGGGACCTGTTGTCATAGGTGTAAATATCAACCTTTCTGGCCAGTTTTGTTATGCAAAAGAAAAACTAATTTCCGTTTGACTTCCAGACAGCAATGATATTCTTGATGCAACTTGGTTCCCAGCAGGGTAACAGTCTCAGTTGCTCATTTGAGTGATCCTCCACTGCTGGGGTCACTGATCCTTGGATCAGGCATAAAAATAAGGACAGAAAATTTCAATCAAGGTAGTGTTTGTTTTGGTGACAGGAGGACCTATGCTGCCTGTGTACCTTCAACATTCTCCTCTGGTTGAAACATATTCTGTAAAAAAAGCACAGCAGACAAACCATCCAGCCTAAAATGTGGCAAACTGTTAACTGCAAAGTAAGCTGGAACTCCAGTAAAGTGTAAGAAAGATAATTTGCAATTTTTTAACTCCAAAGTAAGCAAGGATTTTCACTTGTTTACTGCAACACCAAAACCCAGGTTTGAGATACTCTGCCGGGGGGACGTGTCTTCACTTTGGGAAGACAAAGGGTGAATCAAGAAGGTCAGGTGATAAGGAAGGATGGGGGTGAAATATATGAGATTCCACAAGGTTAGAGGAAATAATTTTAATGTCTCCTTTAGTTTCATCAATGTCACTTGATTTCAAATTGGTGTTTGCACTTCACCTGCTCATATGCATAATATTTACTTTCTCTCCTGCATTTTTTTCATTTCTTTACGTCTTCATTTGTATTTTGCTGCCTTCTTTAATAGCCTTCTTTAATATAACTCCTTATAAAAACGAGCATAATGTTCTCTCCTTAATATATTAGGACACTTAAAGTAATCACCTTATCACCTTTATCCTTCACCTTTTTTTCTTTTTTAACTGCAGCCCTCCTGGGTTGTAGCTCATTAAACGTTTTTGAAATTCTCATGCATCTCTTCTGATTTGAGGAGGGGGGATCTTCAGAGAGACAGTAAGTACTATCACATATTCTAATTGGCAGATAGGCTGTGATTGTTGAAGGAGAAAGAAAATTAAGACTGTCTGATTATGTAGATACATTTCTTTAATTTAGAGATGATGGGCAGCCTTTTTAAAATAAAAAGAAAATGTAGTCCTTGTTATATCTCTCAGCGGTTGTAGAACCAATACATAGGATACCAATACATATATTTTACATACATAGGAAATATATGTATGTAAAATTTCTATTAGGTGCAGAAATATAGATCTTTAAGAGACACCATGTCACTTTTTCAAAGTAGGATCTGCAGGGTAGGCCATTCCTGCAAGACATTTGTTTCATCCTGGGGTTTTTTTGTTTGTTTGTTTGGGGTTTTTTTGTTGTTTCTTTTTTTTTAGTTTACAATAAACTCTACAGGTTCCTATCGCAGTCTTTTCCACTGCCTTTTGTTTAGGAAGTTGCCTTGCTCACAGTGTTTTAACTCAATTATTCTTGCTTCAGTTAAATACCTAGCACATTATTCTTTTCCTCCAGTGTTTGCAGACTGCTGTTATGTCCCCACTCTGTCTTTTTTTTTTTTTCTTCCCAAGCAGCTTGGTGTTGCTGACTCATATGTGTTACCCAGTAGAACTTTCAGATCCATTCCTGAAAAAGAAACTCACAGATTTTTCCTCTACTTTTAATTGATTGTTTAATTATTTGAGCTATGTAAATTACCTTCTAGTTGCTGTTATTTAAGTTAATTCTATTTTTGAAGTCTACTCTGTATTTCAAAAGCATTTGAAATGTTAATCCTTTCCTCCAAATTTCCTTCATTTGCGTTTTCTGCAGATTCAGTAGTGTCCTAATTGATAATGAAAAACCCTGATTTTTCAGAGTGATCTACATAGAAAATATTTCAATCTGTCCATTCTGGTGACTGTGAATCTATTCTCTAGATACTCTGTAGGAGCAGCCTTGTTCAACCTATTGCATCAATCCCATATCTATTTTTCTTAGCCTGGGACTGTTTCTGCTCTGTTCACAAGGCCATTTCCCGTGTTTTAGAAGGGAATCTGACTGACTTAACCACATCTGTTCTTGATAACTCTATGGTGGCTACTGCTTGTACCATTATCTCCTCTGTGCTTACCAGTAGTTTACTTAAGAAGGGATTGAAGTTAAACTCATGAGTCTTTAATTCTCCTCCTTCTCTGAGGTATGTTTGACTTTTCCTAGTTTTTTAGTATTTTAGCTGTCCTCAACAAGTTCTCTGAGTTGCTGAAAAGGTCTGAGGCTGCCTCAGACAGTTGTCAGTGTGTCAGATGAACTTCAACTACCTTAACTGGTTTCTACACACTTTTTTTTGCTGGTGTATTGAAGATATTTTTGTTATTGGTGGTAGTCAATTATGCTGGTCATCTGCTTGCAGTCAGCCATTTCAGTGAAGACAGATGCAAAGGAAAAACCCATTAAGCCTTAGGTCTCCTCAGCATCATCTGTCAATATCCTTCCCTCACTGCCACGCAGGGGAGCAACCTTTTCTTTGCTCTTCCTTTTACTGCTAATGCAATTATGCAATGATTTATTGTCATCTTTAAAGCTCCCTGCTACTTTTATTTCACATTATGCCTTGGCCTTTCTGATTTTGTCCCTCTATGCTTGTGCAAACTGACCACATTTTGCATGTGTTTCCTCATGTGTCCGAGGTCAGAGGATGGTCATATTTCAGTCAAGTGGCCACACATGTATATCTATAGCTGATAAGGCAGAACTGTTAATGTTTTTCTTTTAATGACTTGAAAAAGGTGGGTCTCTAGCCTTTCGATTTAAAAATTATATTTACATAGCAGTATTTTCTGACTTTTTTCAAAAATGTGCTTAAGTTTTGAATAAAGTGGGGGTAAGTGAGGAAGAGGAAGTGTCTCTCTTGTTTACAAGCTGTGGTTGTTGGTGGCCAGGATTATCCATTGTGCACAGTGATCCTTGGGAATGATTTTCCCAGGAAAGCAGATGGCTTTGCTGAGAGGTGGTTATAACTGTGATAACTGACTAGCTCTAATCGTGGTAAGAAAAGCGAAGTGTCATATGCCGGTTCAGAGCGAAATCACAGTAATGCCTATAATCAAGGTACCCTCATTAGAAGGGTAGTTGTCAGAAAAATTCTGCTTGGCTTCAGACAAAGGTCAAAGAAAAATACAGGAGAGACAAACTCCCATATTGACTTGATTGCCAAAAATTAGAGAAAGGGCCATTAAAGCCCTGAAGGCAGTTGAGGAGGTTGGGGGAGGAACAGTGAGACCTCGTGTGCTGTGCCTGCAAGGTATTTTTCACTAGCAAAGAAGGAGGGGACAAATTTGACAAGATCTGGCTGCTGGCCAATGCACTTTCTGACCTCTTTATTAGAAACGATATCTGGCAAAAATTGGACTGAATGTGTTCATCCCACTGGACTAACTTGAGCAAGCTGCCTGGCTTTATAAACGTGTTGTTGTTTTTCTCTGCTTCCAATCCATCATCCCAGCGCATGCCAGTCTGATGGTAGAAGAACTGAGAACTGGCAGCCGTGAATGGCTTGTCATTAAGCTTCTGTCCTTACACAATGCTGTTTCTATCTTTAATAAACATTGTCAGCCATCTCACATATGTGGAACTGCAAGCGTTCAATACTGATTTTGTAAATGAGTGAGTCTCGGTGGAAAAGATGAGGGTGTGGATTATCACTTGGGCAATAGCTGAATCCTGGCAGCAGCAGCAGGATTAATTGAATTGACCAAGCAATTGCACACCAGAAACAGCAGCCAACTTTTTTTCTGCTCTTAGGGGAGGGCATTGCTGCCATTGCAATGGCAGATGTAATGCACTAGCCATGAATATCCTTGCCGTGCTGCGTTCATCAATTAAGATAAGTAGTGATATTCTTGCAGGGATCTAAATCACTAATGTGAAAAAAATCCAAACAAAGGAGACTGAAGGTCCCAGGGGATTTGGGATATATTTATATTTTACTCCTAACTTTAGTTGAAATTAGTGTTGATTTCTTTTGACAGCTTTGCCTATTCACTTTTACCAACAACAGCTCATCCGTCTCCACAGATTTGACTTTTCTGTTGCTGAAAAAGTTGAAGTTTAGTTCAGAGAACTGCTGTAACCATTTAGCTCAGGGTGGAATTGAATCCCAAATTAATATGATTACTTAGTGCCCACAAATGAGTTACATGGCTACATGCCCTTTGTGGTCAAGGAAGGGCACAGTTGGTAGAGCCTGGAGAAGGGTTTGGCTTCACTTTAAAATGTCCATGTTACAGATGTTCAATTGAACTGTGTGCTAGACCATGCAGCAGCTGCCTGGTATGACTGCATCTTGACCAGCTCCCCTGGGAGTTCAAAACATACCTTGACACCTAAATTTAGGAGTCTAAAATGATAGTTGCATTCATCTGAAAGCTGAATATCACTCACAATTTTTAAGAAGGGAACGAGGTAGCTGCTGTTTGCTGGGGACAGCCCTGCAAAAGCTTTTGCCTTCTTTTTGTGACCACCATTTCATGTGCATAGGAATTCCTGTACAATGGGTATGTCTATCATTACTGGATTAGCTTGCAACGAAAAGCTCTTCTAACAATTATAGGAAGTTCTGCAGCTAACAATATTGTCATTTGAAGCAGTTATCATTAGCTGTTGAATTGAATGGCACACAAATGCATGAGGATAGTTTATACTGAACATTATAATTTGAGTCTCAAAAGTATGACAGTGTGTTGTTGACATTTTCAGTATTAACACTTCAGCAGGAAAGGTTTAGAAACTTCTTAGGATAGCTTTTGTATTTTTAAAAGTTCAGTGTAAACACTGAAAAATTGATTAGCAGTTTTTGCAAAAATTCTTTGACAATGAAAAGAGTTATGTGAATGTTAAGCATTAGCATTATTATTATTATTATTATCATCAAACCCCCACAAGATCCTTAGAAAGGCCATAAATCCTCAAAATTAGCTGATCTGAAATCTCAGACATACACATTTTTATTGTGCCATGTCATGAAGGAATACAATTCACTGAAGACAGCTTAATAGACTTACCCACATTATGAAACCAAAGCACTGTGGTCAAACACTTCTCCAGATACTGGATTTCATTAGAGGGGTGTTGCTGATTGAGTCTGAAGCACAGAGTGAGTTCTAGGTTCTCATCTGTGCTGCACAGTGTTTACATAACCATTTTGATCTTCCCCACAACAGTCTGCACTGGCATTTCCTGTATAGATACTTGATGTGGTGTGTGCTAACAGATGATTTAGGGCATATCGAGCATATACACACATGAGAACACAGAGGGGCCAACATAAAATATAGCATCACATTAAATTCAGGTCCTTATACAAAAATATATTCAGAGTTAAAAGCTATTAAAATTCAAAAGGGATAATGCAGTATTCAGCTGAGAGCTCTTATTCTTTTCAAGAATATGCCTACATATTTTTCCCTAGTTGTTTGGTTCCTTCAAGTTGAAAGACATAATGATTAAATGTGGTATGACCTTGAAAAGGCAAACCCAAATATATTTCAAGCAATATTAAAAAATATGTTAAGCAATCAAAATACCTGTACTTTTGTCATGTGAAAATGGTAGCATTTTCACACTGGCTTAAATGTAAAGCACAAAAAATAATTAGGAGAAAAAAATCTGAACATTTTGGGTTTCAGTAGAGTTGGACATCTTATGCCTTTAATTTTAGTGTTCTCCTTTGTTAAATATTATTGCAAACAGTTACTGGGTACTTTGTTTATAATTAACAGGAAGATTAATGCATTTAGACACTCTGATTTTTAGTACTATGTATGTGTATTAATGCATTCTTTAGCAATTGTAGAAAATACTCCAAAATTTTTCCTGGTGGATGTGAACATAATTACTTGCATAACACTTCAACAGTCAGTTCCTCCCTACTTGAATGGGAATAAGTATCCCTCATGGAGCCATGTGTGGGAAAACCTGGATGCTCTGCCTGCAAATGGCTCAGCATCCAAACTATTAAAGAGCCAATAAGCAGATGCAGGAGGAAAGGTGGTTCACATGAAACAAGAAATGCTCATGTCTGCACCCGTGGGGAGTGATGTGACCTTCATGGTCAAAAGTCACAAAAGTTCACGGCCCTCTCCCATAACAGTCTGAGTAACAAAGGCAGGTATCACCTTTAACCACCAGGTAATTCTGTTTTATAAGCACTTCAGGTAACAATGTTTTCTTCTGATTAAATTACTCTATGCCACAATATTGTTATACTGTCTGATTTCATGCCCTGAAATTTTGGTTATCTAAAATACATGGATTCTTTTCCTTCAAATTGGTGTCAGACAGTGTTCCTGCATGTGATGATAAATTGTCCATTTGAAAGAGAATTAAAGCTACCAATGTCTAAGAAATTTCTGATTTCCTTTCCTTCTCCCATTCAAAGGACAAATATCAGTAGATAAATACTTTTCTTCATAGAGTAATTAATACTGGACTACAAATTGGGAAGTAAACTGTATAAGGGGAATCAACATGCACAAGTGATTCTCAGACCTGCTTTTCCTCCTACATAGATACCTTCCAAGTGATTAAGGCTGTAACACTTCTGAATTAACAACCTTGGGGATATAGGAGAATGTAAAATATATATTTTATTTTAAAATAGACCTACAGAAACCCTATTTAAGTTTGAAATGAGTTTTGGATTTAAATTTGAGTCCCTCGCCACTGTAAATTAAACAAAAACCAATTCCAGTCTGATGTTGCTGAGATTGTAAAGGAAAATTCTCTCAGCTGACTAGTGTTGTAGTTTTTACTTCCATTTCTCCCTATTAAAATAAAAAGCAACCAGTAAAGAAAATAATTTTGTATTTGCAAAATTAAAAACTTTTGTTAGTTTAAATTGAACTTTAAAATTTTTTTTTTCTTTTCCCTGTGACTGAACATGAGGCATATAAATGGATCATTGAACCACCAATGTAGATGAGTCTATCTGTTGAAGGTAATTTGGTCAATCAGCTGTATCCCAAATCACTATCTGTGGTCAATACTTTCAGGATTTGTAGGGGAAAACGTGTCTGTGTATCCATACCATCCCTGTATTCATTTGTTTTTGTGATGATATTTGTTACTGTAAAGGAACAGTTTGCTTGGGACTCAGTCTGAGGAAGAGATATTTCTGGTATTCACACAGCAGCTCAGGGCTGGATTCACATGCTTGAACACAGATGACTTGTGTCATTTGGGCTGTCACAGTCTCTGAGATTTCAGCACGACCTGGAGGATCCTTGCCCAGCAGCTGCATTACCTGCAATCCCATCAGGATCACCTGGGAATGTCAGGTGGCCAGAGCTGCTTATGTTTGAGCAGCTCACTCAAGGCTGGGTATCCAGACTCCCAAAGGAGACCTAAACAACAGCATCAAAAGTGTCTCTAGAGTGATTCCTTTCATTCTCTGGCACGTGGATGGTTCCTAACTCTGGAGTCTGCTGCCAGCAGCTCCTGGCCACCGTAAGGGGAGCCTGCACACGTGGCTGCTCTGAGCTCACCTACTGCTGGCACTGAGATCTCGTGTCTTTATCTGCAGTCTGAATCCCACCCCTTGTGCACCCTCATTTGTTTTTGCAAATCTAATCTTGAAGGGGCCATTTTAAAATTTCCAAGAATGTCAAAGTTACCTAACTAAGGCTTTTCTGTTTTCAGAAGAGTCGAGGCTTGCTTTCAAAAAGGCAGAGGCTTTGAATAGGCTGCACTTGTTAAATGTTGGCTAACAAGGTGTCTTTGGAAATGGCACAGCAGAGCTGCACAGAGCTGCAGTCTGCATGGACAGATGCTGTCACACTGTAGCCATGGCTGTATTAGATGAAAAAGGAGCACATTTTACTAATGGAAGGGAGGAGACAGCTTCATTTTGCGATGATGACAGAGCATTAAATTGGTCTGGGGTGACAGTGTAAAGGGGGGGTGTGGTCAGTTCGCTGTGCATGTGTGTGTGCAATACATCAACTTCTATAAAATACCAAAGAGACTTTGAAGCCTAGATCAAATTTTTGTAATAGCTTTATGTGCTTTTGAAAATATGACCTGTGCTCGATTTGTGCTTGTCAGATTCCTAAATGTCATCTATTTCTATCTGTCACTTTTTATCATACGGCTAAATTAGTGCACATAGATATAAACCCTGTCCAGCATCACGTTTAATTTGTAACTTTAACACAAGGCACATGTTTTTACTTTCTGAGAAGATGCAGCCTGCTTTGAGAGATGCCAGATTCAGTTGTGTATATTTTTTAAAAAGCATGCACGTCTCAAAGGAATCATACAAGAATCTGCTTCTGGTGTTTACTGCATGCGTTCAAACATATCCGCGTGTCCTATCCCTACGCAGGTTTTAAATTCTGAAAAAATATGATTTTTGTAGTATTAAGCTAACAAAGTACATTAAAATTCTTGTCTAAATACATGCATTAGGACCATTAAATCTGGTAAGTTTTGATGGCGTACAATATAGTATGAATGGTGTCAGGCCAGGTAATAGCACAGGCATCCTAAGAAGCATGAAATGATAGATTAACCCTGTTTACCAGCAGCTTTGGCTAGTCATTATTTAGCTAATAATGAAACAAAAGACAGTGGATAATCAGACATACTCCTTAAAGACCAATGTTGATTGTAGCATTGTTTCAATCTAGGCTTCAATGTCCAAGGTAAACTTGAGACCTCACGGCAAACTAAAGCTGGAAACCTTCACCAGTTTCCACTAAGATAGGCTACCTAAAGTGTCTGCTAACAGCTGCTTTCAAGTGCCTCAGGTGGGGCATACATCGGTTTCAGCCTTCTTTTAATTTTTCAGAATCCAAGCGAAAACTCGAGAATTTCGGGAGAGGCAAGCTCGGGAGCGTGACTACGCGGAGATCCAGGAGTTTAACCGGGCGTTTGGCTGCGATGCGGATCCGATGTACGCCGGGATCGCCGCCTATGACTCTCCAGGCAGTGGCACGATGCCACTGAGCACCCGGCCACAGAGCCCCAGGGAAGGGCAGACCGTGGAAGCCTTGTACGCCCAGGTGAAGAAACCACGGAGCTCAAAGTCTTCACCTGTAGACAGGTAGGCGCCACACATCAATCAATACATGCTCTCAAAACCTGCCCTTGCACTGCTTTTTGTCATGGGAGATGTTGTCCATATCAGTTGGAAAGGCAGCGCTGCATTTTTATTAATGGCTTTTTAAAGCCTTTATGTAGAACAGTATTGAACTCACTGAAATGAACCTGTTACAGAATGGGATAGGAAAGTTGTTTTCGGCAGAGCAGCTGCATTGCTTCTCTTTCTTCGGATGCTTTGGAATTTTGAAATCAGTGCTGGGCATCATTAGAATAAAATTCAAATTTTTAACATAATCAGGTTTATTTCTCAAAGCTCTAGCGGATATGTTTGTGGAATACAACGTTTCCCATCTATTTACATCTGTTACAAAATGTCTAAAAGGTTATTGTTGTAACAGCAAAAATGGGTTAAAATTTACATGGATTCTAGTCCTGCTGTAATCCTGAACTTCAGTCTAACAGGTTGAGCTTTTTGATTAAGTACAGACCAAGTAAGCAAATTCTAAGCTTCACTCATGAGTTACTTCTTGGGTTGTAGCTTATGATTTGTACTCTCAGGTACATTATCTGAACTGTGTGGACAGAGATAGTGCTAAAGA
>VZSR01001283.1:8841001-8910842 GCA_013398615.1 Brachypodius melanocephalos
TCTCGACTACGACAGAACTGTGTCTTGCTTGTTTTCATGCTGAAACTAGGCAAAATTCTGGTTTCTGTTGATGGAGTTCTGAGTTCATTTGAAAACCTGAAGCTAAAACAGGTATGTAAAGTAACATAAAGTAAAAATAGTGAAAGGCAAAATTCGCACTTTTTAATTCTTTAACAGTGAAAATACACCTGTTTTCTTGGCTTACTATTATAAACCTGTAGTTCTGCGTTTTCTCATCTTTACAAAAATTAACACTAAAATCCTAGTGCAAGATGTATTGTTCTCTCATTTGGAAGTTATTTATTTAGTTCATAGTAAAGTCATTCATTTTGTTTTCTACCTCACTCTTTCCAGAAAAAAAAAAAAAAATTAATTTTTAGTTAAATCAGCAAAGCAGTGTCTTTGTGTGCAGTGTTTGAGATCTGTATAGCTTCTACATGAGCCTATTCTTGCGTATTCTGTTCTAGGTGGTAGTGGAGTCATATTTCAGCTAAATGTCTAAAGTTCTTTGAGGGTTGAGAGTGTTGTCTTTGACCCTCCACTTGATCAATTTTGAAAAGTTTCTTTACATGATATTGATAAATATACATCCTCTAATATGACAAATAAGGAAATCTCAGATTATCATTATGAAATGCATACATTTTTACTAAAAATCAGTTGCACAGATACCTTTTTATTTTCTCAATTACACTGTTCTCTTGCATTGTGTAAAAGGTCTACTTCTCATAGTACATGAAAATAATTTATATATTGTGGATGTATGTACATTATTTCAGTGAAGGAGGCAAAATAATGTTAAAAGATGACAGTTTCATCTGTGTCCTTGAAATTTTGTATTCCTTAGCCTTGTATTGGCTGGCACTGGTATACCCAGGTGCCTGACATTTCAGCACTTCTGTGCCTTTGGAAATCAAGATAGCTTGGCTGGATATGTCTGCCACGTGGTGACTCTCATGGCTGTTTTTGTTAGACCAAAGGCAGTGTTTCATGCTGGAGTTGAATGGCATCAATGTCACATCAACAAAAAAAAAGTTCTTTGATACAAACCTGGCACGGCAAAATAGGAGACCTGTGTGACCCAGCTAACTCTGTGTGGTGGCTGATAAAAGAGCCAGGAGAGAGGGAGTAAAGTGCAGGATAATGGAGTACCGGGGGAATCTGATGTTAATCAGGTGGGTAGGACTGAAGAGCAGTGGAGTAGTTTTGTACATTCAGGCTGCTCCTGGAGCATGGAGGGTCCTGTCTCTCACAGCTGGATCATGCTGTGACAAAAGGAAAGACCCAGCAAACACAATGGGCCTGAGCAAAGGGATAAAATGCAAGTAGGATGCTAGGAATGGGGCATGAAAACCAACCCTAGTCCTGTGATAAAGGGGGACACATTTGACAAGAAACACCCAGAAAGAAATATTTAATTCAGATCTAAAAATATTTTTATTTGCTATAATTGTACTCCGAAATACCTGTTTGGAGGTCTGAGGCATGAAGGTCTGGTATATAGAGTTTTCTTTCCACTTTCTCTTCACATCTTTATCAACAACCAAGCTGTGGAGAGGGTGAATCCCACCTAGTTCCAGGAGACCTTCTGAGGAATGTTGCAGTGATATGCACAATCTCAGGCTCAAAGTTACCTCTCCCAGGAGCTGGGTCTGTAATTCGTGCCTGGTGCTGAGAAAGTGTGTCACAGAATCATACAATAAATTGTTTGGATTGGAAGGGATCTTGAAGATCCCCTGGTTGGGCATGGAGGAAGTGTAAGAGCTGTGAGGGAGCAGCTTTCAGCCATCCTTGAGGTGTGTGAAGGATGTCTGGGAGTTTGGCCTCTGTAATGTTCAGCATGAGAGCCTGGATTGTGTTTGAGGTACCTTCCCAAAGGCTGCCCTTACAGGTTTTATCTTAGATATATGAAAGAAAGCATCATCTGAGCATTGTTCTGAGATGCAGTTGTGACTATGTGGACCTGAGGCACTTGTTAACTGTTCTGTCTCCTTGTCTATAGAATACCCATCTCCTCACCTCGTGTGCATTGCAAGCTCTTTCTTGCTGTCCCTTTCCAGCAGTGAGACCTTCCTCTTTCACTTGGCATCTCCTATTGACACCAAGCATCCAAGTGCCTCTGCTCAAGGCTCTCCTCCATGAAGTTCTCTTCTCTGCAGTCTGATTTATTCTGATAATCCCACAAGAAATTTGATGAGAAATAGTTGATTTCAGTTCTGCATCCTTAAAATATTGTGTACATGAGTGTTCACCTGTGGTGAGTGTTACTTTCAGTGTGTTTTACTTTTTTGCCCTCCCATCCTTTCCTTTTTTTCAGAGGTTACCCAAACAGTTGCTTCCAGGAAAGGGAAATCACTCAGAGTGTGTTACCCTTGTGCTGAACTGCCAGGAGCTGGTAATGGCCAGGCTGTCTCAAATCTTTAGCACGTCCATATTAAAAGCAGCATTGTTTATATGGGAAATGTTATTTCTATTGAAGTTTGGTGCTTAGTGCCAAACAAAATTTGACCTTTAAATATGTCCAAAAGGTTATTTAAAAGTCTGTTACAAAGGAGCCTGTAACACAATGTCCTATAATAGTTTGCATACCATTGCTGAATACTTATGACAAATTTTTTTATAAGTTGCAAGAGAATTACTGTGCTTGTGTGTGAGGCCTTGTCAGGGTTTGTTTTCCTTTAATATTCCCTCAACTTCTCTATTCCTTTCATCAACACATGCCGCCAACTGTTGTAAGTTTAACTGTATCATGGCAAATAGTGAATAGCAAAGTGGGGGACAAGTATGTGAACCGCTCATCAGTGTAGGCAGATAGTGCAAAATAGTAGGAAGCACATGGTTATTCCTTAAACTTTGTCTGTCCATTTCTCTAAATAGAAAGTAAATCATATAATGTCAAAATACAGCAAAGGAGAAAAAAGATGTTAACTCACTCATTGGAGACATGCACAGCTAGATGTGTGTAAGTGACGGTGTTTTATCCAGTTTTACCAACAATGGCTATTCAAAAATAGCCAGCCTGTAAATAGTAAATGCTACTCAAGTATATCCATACAGGATTTGAAACTGGTTTAGAATTACTTTAATGCAGATTTGTATTGCATCAGAGTTCAATCATTAATGGATACTGGTGGGGTTTAGAGGGGAAAGTGTTTATTAGTTGGTTGGTTTGGGTTTTCAGTGATTATATCAGTTACAGATGTAGCGCTAAAAAAAGTTGTTTTCTGTTCTCTGTCCTAGAGAATCAAAGCAGATTGTCTTTCGTAACAGAGGAGTTTATTGCACATAAGAAAGGAAGCTCTAGCAATAACTAAATAAACAAATAAATAAATATGTTGGAAGAGATTGATGATTAGCCTAGCTCCATATACATGAGCTGCCCTTGTGACATCAGCTCCATCCAATGTGCTGATAGCAAATAGAGACAGGCTGCTAAGACGTTTTTCACTTCTGTGTTAGGCATTGATGGAGTGAAGCAGGGGTGGAATGTATAATCTATGTTTTCTTTACCATTCGGCAAAGAGATGTCTCAGGAACATAGTTCTTGAGAATAAGGGTTTCATCTTAGCTGAAAAATGTCTCTAGTATGTTTTGCATTACAGAGAAGAGAAGCTGAACGACTGATCAATACTGCTTTTCATGTAGATGACAAGGATGCCATACAGTGGGGCTTTATGGCAATCACCTGACATCCATAGCTGAGCACAGTGTAGAAAGACAACTCCTAATGGCTGTCACTCTGTAATCATTTCCCACCAAGAGTGCATTGTCCTGAAATAAAATTGAAATAAAATAGGCACTGTGCTGCTGTAAATCTAAATAGCTTGCAAATAGTAGGTTAGACTCCTCCAGCTTGCTGGGGACATTTTAATGGAAACATAAATACCATAATCATATGCTTTTTGCATGCATTTTGCCATTAAAAGAAAAAAAAATCTTCATTTTAGAAGGGAGACCTTTATGAACTGCTTTATTTTCCATCAGTAGTGGAATCAAGTTATGTCAAAGGAATATCTGGGAACTGAAAATAACCCCACTTCCTTTAACTGTCATCTGCTCAGTGCAAAGAGGCAAGATTGGCTTTTTCCAGGTCGGGTCACATACTTTGCTTGCTGCTTTTCCAAAAAGAAAGGGAGAACATTTTATTAAGTTGTTAACTTCGATTCTCTCAGTAATATCTTTGTGCTTAAATTGGCATGAGGGTAATGAAACCTGGGAACTGCATAGAAACACTCTAATATAATAAAAAAAATATGTAAAAAGTGAAATAAGCAGACCCTGTCTTTCTAGTGTGTGTAAAAAAACTCTTAGCAATAGCAGAATGGGTCATGAAAGCTATGAAATAGTATATTGTTGTGCTTGGATAAATATTTGTTAAAAAAGCAGGCTTTTGTGCAGCTATATTAAACTGCTTTATTAGTAGTGTCAGTCACAGGAGTGTTCTTAAGTCTGTGGGATCATTTATGCGTAGGAATCTGAGCTTACTGCCAGGCCCACCAGAGATAGAGATAGGAGTTATTACTCAGGGTGATGCATCCTGTAAATGCTAGGATGTTTCTTAGATGAAGAGATTTTTTTGATGGCTCTGGAAGTTGACTTGAAGAGCACTTTCATGAAGGGAAAGGCCACAGCACTGCAAACTATCTATCCAGTGACATTTAAAACCTGCAGAGCTGTGCAGAAGGCTAACAACCTAGACTGAATAAGATTGTGAGTAAGCTCTTCCCTCCTACCTCTGTTTAATTTTCTTTGGTGATCTGGAAGTGTTTTCTTATCTCCTGGATCCCTAGTTCTTCCCTGTTTATCACCCTCTGCCATCAGAGCCCTGCAGATACTGTGCTACAGGGGAAGGTACGGGTTATGCAGGTAAATATGTTGAGAATACTCAGGTTGCAAGCATTTCAGAGCAGGGACCTTCTTGTTTTGCAGACATCGCAAGTAATTGGTAATGTTTCAGAAATTAACAGTCACAGGTTTTAAATCCTTACCTTCCAGTCAGTGTCACTCTTTTGTGGCATTACGAAGCTTCATTCCTGTGAGAATCTGACTTCTGAAAAGACTTTCCTGGCCTAGAAAATGGCACATATGCCATTATGGAATACTCAAACTCTCCAAGGCAACCTGACTGGAGAGCAGTGGGTTAAAGAACTATTTGCAGATCTCTAATGTGTAAAACTGAAAATAATACTTGGAAGTCATTGTGGTATTTTTCCTCCTCTGTCTGTTATAACCGAGAAAAGGATTAGTTAGAGCCTCTGTGAGACTCTTCATGGGGTTTAATTTCACTTTAGTGCTAACACATTGGGTTTTTTTGTTTCTCTAGCCTTCATCCTATAAGCCAGTAATCCTTGCCCCCAGGACTGCCTAAAAATTAGCTTGGTCTCTCATAGACCCGTATATTTAGAACCCAATAGACACTATTAGCATTGGCATTTTATTATCTTAGGTTGGTTGTTTTCTTTTGTTCTTCCATCTTGATAGAATATAAGACAAGTTTTAATATAAATTCATGAGGATTTATGTAGGCTCCCTATTGTGAAAGCAGGCAATTGCACTCCCGTTTGGGTTACCACTTTGGTGGAATAAATGGCAGACTTACAGTGAACTCTATTCAGGTCTCTCATTTTAATTACTTGAAAGTCCTGGTTTCTCTCTGAATAGATACCAAGCACTGATACTGTTGTGAGAACCACGTTTTTCTCCATTTACCACAGCCTCGCTGAAACCCCGGTGTTTCTCTTCCCCTCTCCTCTCGCCGGCTTGCCGTGCAGTCTGAAGTGTGACAGCTATTTGTTTGTTTTCACAAAAGCTGCTGGAGCTAGTAGCTCTACAAATGGCTGCAGTGGGCAAATGCACAGAGAGATAAGAGGGATGAACTTCCCTCTCTGGGTTACAGGAGCAGGAGGTGAAGAGGAGCCCACCCAACGCGCCCTTGGTGCCCCTGCTCTGGGAGACTGAGGATGGGCCACAGTGCTGGAAGTTGGGAATATCTGCATAGCTGGATGATTTTCAATTCCTTTAAGTGCAGGTGAGAGACTGTTTGAAAAAGGGGGGTCAAAACCTCTCACTTCAATACAATATATTAGTAATTTAAATACATTGTAACTGAATTAGGTATAGTATTTTTTGTTGGTATATTAGTACAATTTGCACACAGATATAGATCGACTGAGTGTTTTGTTGGTTGGATTAATAAAAAAACAACCTTTACTTTTATTTTCAGATGGTAGAAGTTAATATTTAATTTAAAAAAAAAAGAAGGAAAAAGAAAACTATAATTATATACCCTAGTATGAAAAAAACATGATGCAAAAGCTAGAAATGGCCATGTCTCTGGCATCAAATGGGTATTGTATGGCTCGAGATTGCAGTCCAAAAACCCAGCTGGGTGTGTAACATGCACATCTTTTTTTCCGACTAATACCATCAAAGCAACTTGAAGTTCTTCATCCTGAGAAAATTGTGGGGAATATTTGAGTACACAGATCTGATAAAGCATAGACTTTCCCATTCATTAAATCAAGTGCTTTGATCCTACCAGTGTAAACTGCTAAAATCTGTTCTTTGCAAATCCTACTAACCAAAGTTTGGATTGCAGACTGATGTTGTGCCTCACTTGAACACCATAATTTAATCAGTTTAATTTGTTGTTGCTGTTGAATGTAGCCCTTTCTAAATAGAATACAAATTTATGATCTTTGTGTCTTTTTTGTCCCTCCAGTCAACTCATCTGTTCCTCTTTGCTTCTCCTTTCCAAGCATTTGAAGAGCTAGTGATTTTTCATTTTAGATTTGTCAGGTTATTGGAGAGGGGTGCGTAGAAAGAACTTGGAGAGACTCCTCTGTTTTCATGAAATCTTGTCTTTTTACTTTCTAAAATTAAATATGCAAGATGAAGTTAGATCTTTAATGTAATAGATTAATTTAATAGATGAACAGTAAAATGTTCTTCTAATATTGGAGGGTTTGAAGGGGTTTTCCTTTTTTTATTTTCATGAATGATATCCCTTTCACAAGATGAGACAAACTCTATTTAACTACAGTGTTTATCCTTATGGCCAGTCTTGTTTGTTTATGTGACTTACAAATCATCCTGCTGATGGTCAAAGTACTTTGTCACTGGAGGAAGTGGTGGAGTCTAATTGTGGGGAGGAATCCTCTGCAGTGAACTTCAGGAAGGAAAACAGCATCACTTCATATGGTTGCAGGGGGAAGTGGTTAATTCCTTTCAACATATTGTAAACTCATTGAATGAATGCATATGAAACATACCACGCTGGCAGCCCTGGAAACTGTGGAATTGCTGAAAGATCTCATTTCAGTTTGTTCTTGGTTGGAAAGCTGAAAAACAGTGCCTTTCCACTCATCACTCAGAAAACAGTGTATATTCCCACAGCCTTGTACTTCATGATATATTGTTAAAGAAGTGGTTTATAAGGTGTTTGAAATCTTGTTGCTTAAGGCTCAAACACTGCGATGTGAAACATTGAAGGGTTTCTTGCATGACCTATTTTGTATGATTAGGTATTTCTGAAGAACATCAGACTTATTTCTAAAATCAGACTTACTTGCCATGAAATTTTCTTCATTCTTCAAAATGCTAGTGGCATTTAAATAGCTTTTCAATTTGATGTGTTCATAGCACTCCTTCTTACATGATGGATATATCAAATGTTATTATGGTAAATAAATGACATATTTGTAATGGATAGGTAATTTCATCTACCCAGAGTTTAGACTGTGATATAGCATATAAGACTTAAATTATGAAAGAAAAAGCAGAGGAGCAGATTTTGCTTCATTTTAATTTGTGTATACAGTTTTGTAACAATAACGCGTGGCATGCCTGAGCTGCATTGCTTCCTGTAATGAAATGTCTTCTGCGTGCAACAATTCATTGTTGATCACAGCCTTCCCTCATTCCCAGGTTTCCATTTAAAAGGAAACACAGTACAAACTGGGATGAAAAGAGAACACATAATTTCTACTCCCAGCATTTAAAAGAAACTATTAGAATTAGACTTCAAGGGATGTGAGAATTAATGTCCCCCAGACTTTTCATTTCCACTTATCTTTGGGATGGGAAGAGCTCTGACCTGGCAAACAAAGAAGACAGAAAATATTAGCATTGGTCTTTATTTCCCAAGACATAGTTCATGGCTCATTAACAGTGGTAGTATATGTTACTATGCTGCAGAGAAAACAAGCAGAGGTGCCTGTCATTACTTTGTAATTGTGTTAGTAGATATAGTGGGGAAAAAAGAAAAGAAAAAAGGTAAAGAAGACTGTTTAGCTGTGTATTATTTTGTACATCATCTTGAACTCTGCTATGTCTGCCAGCTTAGTACAAACTCTTTGCATATTGGCTAAAATGTCAAATTAACTCACCCATTTTTAGGATTGCTAAATGCCCATCAAGGAATGGAGGGTTGCGCTGAAGCTATTTTAATTAGTGAAGTGTGATTTAAAGGTTCCTAAAATCAAAAAGAGCTTATTCATTTTTCATCAATAATAATTTTTCTTAATATTTCATCAAAACCTGCTGATTTGGAGACCACCTTCTGGGCTTTGATTCATTAGGACTGCAGACATAATTTAATTTTTTCCCCTTTCCTCATTCTGTGATATGCTCTTTGATCTTTGAGACATTGTTAAGATGTTTCTAACATTCACGGATTGCTAATTGATCCAACTTTTTTTAAAACTGTACTTAAGACAGAGGCTTCTTTTCTGTGGAAAGAGTTTTCCATGCATTTACTCTTATTAGTGTTTTTTTCAGTCTGTGTACCTGATAAAGTATAAGTTCTCAGACATAGAAAATAGAGGACATATATGGGTTTATATATGGCAAGTGAGGCAAAAATATTAGAGACATGATAGAGGGAATTTAAAAGAGTTGGCAGAGTTATTAAGATTGTGCAGTTACTAAATTAGGCCTTTGTAGTTCATCTAGAACTAACCTGGTATTCAAACAGTTCTGTAAGTAATGTTTTTTTTGTCTAAATCCTTGGGGGATCATGGAAGAGAGCAATTATAGGAATTTATGCAAAAGCATTTTATGAAAGGATGTACAATTAAAAGAAATTGCTCCTTTCACTTTAGTGGCACTGTTCATCTAAGTTTTGTCTACATTATCATACTCTGGTAATTTCTAGTCCCCAAATGCATTTCTGTTACTATTTTAAGTTGAGCTTCATAACTTGTTTCTTCTTGAAAGATTTCCCTGTAGAGTAGTATCTGGAAAACATTCCATTTGGGTACCTTATTGAAACAACAAGTGGCTGGTTATTCAGCAGAGTGAGTTGGAACAGTCCAAGTGCTGTACACTGATCCTTTTATGTGAGTGCTTGGAAAAACATCACAATCTTCATTTCCCTTTGCTCATCTCAGTTGTGAAATGTGTCATCCTGGGTGGGTGCACCTGATGTCCATTCTGTGAAGGCACAGTGAATTAGAGACAGGCCATCTTTTTCTTTTCTTCCATGAGGCCATTTTCCTCAATTCAGTCTAATTAGAATTTCAGGAACATCCTCTATGTCTTGCTTAGATGGCCAGAGCTAAGTTGTTTGCCCTGTGAAGCCACACTGAACAGTTCGTGCAGACTTAATTTCATTAGCTTTTATTAGTTGTGCTATTCTGCTGTAGTTAAAACTGTTGCAGCTCAAGATGTCAGAATTTAGCAGGAAAATAGGTAAAGCCAATGTACCATTCAGTGTCAGAAATAGTCCTACTTTATTGCAGCTCACACTTAGGTTTTTTATTATTTTTCTCATGGCTCAGATGCCTCTATCTTTTATGTTGCATGTCCTGTGTGTGTGTCCACATTCAGTAGAGCACATGCCCACATGCAGAATGAAATGCAGATACAAGAATGTGTTTATCTGTGACAGAATTATTATGTGCATGTGTTTATGTCTGTCTATATGTTTTTGTATTTAGAAAATCTCTAACAATTCCTCTGCTCCAGAGGAAGTGACCTCCAGAAGTCATCTAGTCTAACCCCCTGCTCAGAGTGTGTTTGGTCAGGTCAGGTTGCTCAGGGCTGCAGTTGTGTCCTGAATATCTCTGGGGATGGAGATTTCATTCAGCTCCCTGGGTTCCTGTTCCAGTATTTGATCAGCTTCATGCTAGCTAGAAAAATGAAGGCAAAAAGAAAAAGCTTTTTGTATCAGAATCTCCTGTGCTCCTGTTTGTGTCCATTTTCTCTTGTTCTAATGCTGTGCAACTCAGAGAGGAGTCTGGTGGGTGTGTAAAAAATAAACTAAAATAAAAAATAAACGAAAAAACCTAACCAAAATTAATGAATCACTTCATGTAATGTTTGGAATATGTGACAAGAGATTCAAAATTTTCAGTCATCAAAGAAATTTTAAAATAATAAGAATTATTTCTTCTTGAATGATTGCCAATGTTGGCTTTTTTACCTATGGTGTTTTCATATTTCAAAACACATTTTACTGCATGTCTTGTTTCTCCCAAATTATTTTGAAAACCTGTATTGTCTTCTTCTCTACTACACTCTCAAAACTTGTATAATAAGTCTGAGGAAAAAGTATAACTCTCGATTCTTCTTTAAATGAAAGAAGCTGCACAGGAAGTTGCCTTTTCTCCTTTAATTCACAGGTTTTGTATTATGCTTACAGCATTCAGCTCCACCAAAAATTATGCATCTTAAAGTACCTTAAAAATGACTCAGAGCTATGTGTGTTGTTGGATTGCTCCTTGCACATACTTAGTTCTGTTAGGGCAGGATTGCTGCTGTGTGGGATGTGTGGCTTTGGCAGCCTTTCTTCTGCTAAAGGATTTTCTGTGTCTCTTTTAATACTGAGGTTCTGTGGCTCATCTGCACAATTTCCTGGACAAAAATAGATAATAACTCCCAGAGAAATGATACTGTGTTGGCAGTGAATTCTGAAACAAAGGCTTCTGAGCATTTCTCAAAGTCCTGCTTGCTATGTTCATTCTTGGCTGGAATTTGCAGATGGTGAGTGCATTGCAGGGATGGGGGCTCAGGAGACATGGGATCTCCTGTGGAGCTGAAGGGACACACCAGAGGAAAGAGGGGGAAATGAAGCAACTCTCCTGTGGAGTTAAGGGAGAGGAAGGAGGAGATCCACCTGCAGGATGGAGGTCACAGAGAGGAAGCTACCTGCTGAGCTTGCTGGGACAAAGGGGAGCCAGCTATCCTCTCACTTGCAGGAAAAAAAAATAGAAAAATCAACTGCCCTCCTTGTAAGCACAGATGAGGAATAGGGTGGTCTGTTCAGGGTTATCGTTCATCTAGAAAGTATATTTGTAAGGTCCCTGAAGAATTCCATAACCTTTAATGGAACTTATAGTTAATATAACTACTCCTTCACCCCTCAGCTGATCCCCTCACCACTCCCTGCACTGATACCTGGGCAGTGACACACTGCTGCTCTTTAATTGCACATAAATCAGGGCCAGAGAGAAGAGACAAGCCAAGATAGTATAGAAGGAGAATTTAAATGTAAAAGGTAATTACCTGGGCTGGAACATGGCCAGGGCACCAAGGTTAACACCTGTATGCTTGTGAGAACTGCCTGTTGATATTCTTCCAGAAACTGTTTTCTGCAGAGTTACAGAGAGGACCTTGTTAGTCACTTGGTCTGATCTCCCCTGTACACAAAATTGGTTCATACTGTGGTATATTCTATCACTTGTGTAGTGCACATTGAAATGGGGTGTGTTCAATAGCATTGTGTGGGCTCTTTCTCTTATAGCTCTTGTTTGAGAAGACAGTTGCCTGGTATTTAATCTAACTTTTTGTTTTATTGCCTCCGTATTCTCTTAAATGTACTAAGGTGTACAACAGAAAGACATAAACCATCTGAGATTCGTGGTACCTATCTGAGAATATCCCTTGAGATACTGAAAAAGGAGGAAAAATTACTTTGATGTGTGTTCCTCATTCACAAAACAGCAAGTTAACTGCTGCTGAGAGCTGAACAAAGCAAGCTCAGCTATCACCACATCTCACCAGAAAAGACACAAAGTGTTACCATCTTCCTTTCCTTCTTTCTTTGTAGAAAAATGCAATGTCACTCATTTTTTTGTGTTTAGTTTAATAATATTTTTCATATTTCACCCTCTTATTTCAATACTCCATCTTCAGTCAATTTATATTCTCTGGGTAGAACACAGGAGTGCCATTTCAAGCAGCTCAACAGACACATCCTTCATTCTCCCCGAGCTACTCAAACCATCTCTTCACTGAGGCAGTACTGAGAGCACAGCTGCCTCAAGTCATTCAAGAACTCTGAAAAGTGGTTTTCCATTTCTTTCTCAGTCAGGTATTTATCCCATCTTTAAATCCTCCATACTTTCATCTGAAGGTAGCTATCTCTTGGATACATATCCCTCTAGCAGGAGGAGAAATAAATTTTGTTCTGCTCTTGACCTCGTTTTTGCTGAATGTTTTTCATTTGTAAGAAACCTACAGCATTTCACAAGGTTCTGCACAGCCTGTCCTGATTTCATATTATGCCTGTTAGTGTTACCTGAGCATCTTTTCAGGGGAGGTCTACAGGACATTGTGTCTATTTGTCATTGTGAGGCTGAATGTGGACATCCAGAAGGAAACCTATCATTCCTACAGATTAAGCCAAGTCTTGGTAGCTGTGGCTGCAATATTTTATTCCTTACAGGCAAACACTGAAAAGGACTCTGCACATTCAGCAGCTGGGTACACAATCTAGCATTCAGGCTAGGCAGTGTAAGATCAGATTTTTATTTTTAGTTGTTATTGGTTTTTATGGTTGATAGCATAATGATCATTAATATTTCACTGGAATTTATTGTAAAAGAGAATTATATTGTAATGTTAGAGGGAAATGTTGAAACTTTTATGTGATTTTAAATTGCTGTGTATCCAGTCTGATATATTTTGCTAGTGTATAGGAAATGAAAGAACTAAGAGAAGTTTAAACTCATGTGAGCAGAGGAAGGCAATTTTATACAGTAAATAAATAAAATATTAAGAAGGAAGACACGAGGGAAGTGGTTGATGTGAGACGAACATGTCAAAATAGGAAGAAATGAAAGTTAGAAGCGTCAGGCTGAGTTCTAAGGATGAGAAAGAGATTGTGTGCCCAAGGCAAAAAGAGCTCCCAGACTTTGGACTTGGAGATGACAAGATGAGTGGGATGAAGATGGTTATAGGGGGTAAAGAAAGGCAATTAATGCATTTCAGCAATCCTTAATGTATGTCAGTATGGTCTTTGGCTATGATACAACTCACACACAATTCACCAGAATACAACCAATTAAATTCTGCTGTAATACTTTTTCCCCCCCATATGAGCTCTCTTCCAGGATTCACCTGAGATTAGGCAAAGATATCTGAGCTCATTTATTCCCACCCTGCAACTTCAGCACTGCTGCAGATACCAAAATGAAGCCTCAACTGCTGCATCCCATTTGATACCACGTCAGAACAATTTAAAGGCGCATAAAACAGCAGGAGCTGCAACGTAGGTGTTCAGGTTCTTGCTGCTCGGTCACATTACTATCTTGCTGTAACTGCAAGGGTGTTGCAAACTTGATTAAAAAAATTAATGATGAGAAACAAAGGGATGAGCAAAGAGACCAAAAGAAAAAAAGTGAAGAAACGGTGCAAGAAGTTTATTCCACACAAGTCATCCAATTATCCCTCAGAGCCCACATCCCTTGTCTAATTGCCTAAGTTGATCCTTCTTCCGCACTGAATGGATTAAATGAAATAGCAGGGCTGGGAGAAAGCAGCCTATGGGAGGTGTTTTGTGAACAGGCTTGCATGAACAGCAGAATAGAGTTTCTATTTGTTTCTGCTTGTCTGGGCCTTCTGTTATCAAAAGAGGAGCAAAGAATGAAAAATATGAGGGGTTTTGATTAGGAAAAAGTCCCTTTGGCTTGGAGTTGAGACACTGGGGGATGCTGGAAAGCCTATCCTGATACTTTTTATGCTGTGCTACTCTGTATGGTATATCTCTCTCTGGGATCATAAACTCTCACTTTACACTATATTAAGTTCATTTTAAAAACTGATGGAAGAGGAAAACTTCTTCAGAATATCTCACTACACATTCACTAGACACTGGCGAGTGTCAGGATTGAGCTGGCATTAAAATGAGAGTGAGTGGCAGCCCGGATCCTTGTCTCACAGCAGTCATGGGAGCCAAACTCACAATGGAGGAAAGACAACTGTCAAGCTTAATGTACCTTAAAGGACTTCTGTTTAATACATTCCTCTGCAAACACACCAGATAAAAAAGAGTCCTGTCTAATACTTTAGTATCTCATCCTGTTATGCAAAATATCTCTTGCAATTATCCCCTCTAAACAGCATCCATCCCCTTTCCTCCTGCAACATTAGGCATGGAAATATTATGAAGGGAATGAAATCAAGAATATCCTGTAAAAGAATGAAAAGGAGAGGAAATCAGTCTTCTTCCAGTCTTGTTTCCTGTTGGCCAAAACCTTCAGTTTTGCCCAGTACATTGCCCTGGGAAGAGTACATTTAGAGCACAAAAAAATCCTCAAGTGATGTTATCTTTTATTTGTACAATTCTGTAGAGAGTGGCACAGTATTTTACAGTTTATAATAAGATCAGGTTGTCTGTCTTACAGTTGTTATGTGAAATGTTAAGATGTAACACAGCATTAGGAAGAAAGGAGGCTACAGAGATGGTAGATGGTTCATTTGGATCTCCTCAGGTGACATCAGGCCAAGAAATTAATTTCCTGAGAGAAGTCTGCAGCAGAAACATTATCTGAACTGGAAGAGGGGACAGAAAAAAAGATGTTTTCTGAGCAGTCCTAGACCTGACTTATACCTGCTTTTGTCTTCCTTACCTATATCTCAATTTTTATTTGAAAGTGATAGTTTAAAAAATTCCTATGCAGTTATTTCATCAAGACCATTTTTCAACTTGCTCTGTGGTGAACACTGAAATGATTCATGCAGTCATACTGTTCTGAGTGAATAATTAAACCATTTTGACAGGCTGAATGTACAATGGATTACATATGCTTCTCTCTCTAGATAGGTGTATATATATATATGATGATTAACAGGACTAGGTCTTATGTCACATTATTTGATGGCTCAATGAACTGAGCTTTCATACTGCACTTAAGAGTGTTGATAGCATTAAGATAGTCATGATGGTTTATGGATATAGCTGTCAAATTAGAAAATTTCACAAAGTTAAAGAGAAAATGTTTGTGAAATGTAGAGAACTTAAAGAAATGCCACTGGTATGTTTAGATCCAAAATTTTTCATTCTAAATTCGAGTCTTAGCTCCTGGAGGATGAATGGATATCTCTGAAATGCTCTGATTTAATGTGGTTCCATTGGGCCTAAATCTGTTGGGATGTGTCCCAGCCAACGCTACACAGGCTCCACAAAAATATAATTCAAAGCTTTCAAAAGGAGCTTATTCATGCTTAAATTAGAAAGCCAGCTATCTATATATCCATAGGAGAGAGCTAGTATCCTCAGGAGGGCAATTCGGAGCATCCAAGTGAGATGGCTTTAGGCAGAGTTGCAAATGCTCCCTACCCATGCATATTAAACCTGCCCTGAGGTCATTTAGTTACCAAGTTGTTATGAACTCTTAAAGCCCAGAGTCAGCCAAGCTTCCTCTCTGGGCATGGTTCAAATGCAAGTCCATTCAGTGAAGGCTTGGCCATCTGTAGCTCTCCAGGGTATTGTCTGGTTTGTTCTGATGATGTTCTATAATCCTGATGTTGTGGTGAATCAGCATCACTTTTGCATCTGCCTTTACAATCTTGACATTCTCATTAAATGGAGGCACTGAGGAGGATGTTCACACACAGTATAGGTATTGAGAGAGGGAAATCTATACAGTGCATGGATAGAGACACCTCCACAGGGAAAATCAAAGCACTCTAGGAACATGTCTTCCTCTAATGCCTGGGACATCTGATTTTCATAGCACGTGTACTGAAGATTAGATGCCCATGAAAGGCAGATGCAATGCCTAAATGTAAATATTGGAGCAACCTTGGATGTCCTAGGTGTCAGAAATCCAGTCTATAGCTCCAGTCAAGAAGGATTTGCAGCTGCTGTTTGCCATTTCAATGGAAATAAGTCTTTGGGTCACTAAAATGACAGATTTCCACGTTTAGGCATCTGAGATGATGATACTCACCAAGTGGTTGTTAGCTACAATTACAGTAGTCAGGGAGAAAGTTAAACTTGATTCAAATACATGCAAGATCAAGCTTAAAACCTCTGCACCTTCCTGCCCCTTTCCTCTTGGTTAGATCAGTGTCTGTCCTCATTCCTGTACATGAAAAGGCAAAGTATTATGGCTGAATTTGACAGTGTCTGGACAGCTGTTGTGCACTCTCAAATACTCCAATGTGCTTAAATGTTACAGGATTTTAATACATGTAATTTCTAAATATTTGTATGTAAAACAAATACCATGTAAGGGAATTAATTTATGGGGTTATAATAATCAAGTACTTGTACTTTTCATTTGCATCTCTCTTCTTTCATCATAAAGTGTTTCTGGGGCAAGAATATATGCGAGACAAAGAGAAGTGAAGATTTATCTTGCTGAATCTGGCCAGTTTTAGAATATTTCTGGGCTTGTATTCTTCTGGAGACTCAAATATTGGTTACTAAACACTGCCTGTTTCCTGTTTCAAAATTTTTTTTTCTTGTTAGGTGATTTAAATGTGTGGATGTTTGTTATCCTTAACTAGCTGTCTCTTTTTGATGGGTATTTAAATACCACAGAACCATAGATATAAATACCAAAATTATAAATAACTGAGGTTTCGTTTTTAAGAAAGGTATTGTTTCCATATTGTATTATAAAATTTTATATGCTTTAGTGAAAATAATACCTGGATTGTTGAATAATGTCTGTTTGTAGCTTTTGAATAAACTCCTGTGCAATCTCTACATACTTGAAGTTGAATTTAAAAACTAAATGTTGTTTACAGATGTTTCCTCAGCAATTTCAGTTGCATGTGATAGCTCTAATTTGGCTGCTAGAGAAGAATTTGCCTTTCAGGGACAAAATAGCAATTGTATAGAGTCATCTACTTTTACATGTTCCATTAATACCATTTACTCAAGCAAGACAAGAACCAGTTTTATAATGTATCTTGAGACTCTGTAAGACTATCAGACTTATTGTATTATGTAGATAATATAGTATATGATAGACTGGGGGAGACATTGTTCAAAGAATAATTTGAAAAAGTATATGAGAATTTTGATATCTCAGCAACTGTAATATTGTTTAAGAATTCATGGCATTATGTAGTCATTCCCTTAAAATGTAATAATAGATTATTTTAATATTTGTAATGGAATTTTTCTCACTTGATTATTATAATTGGCTCAATAAGTAAAACATTATAAAATTTTTTTATGTTGGCAGTGCCAGCATAACAAAGGACTTACTTAACATGAGAGTGTGCAAACAGATGTTGTTTAACTTCATAGGCAATAATTATTAATGGAAAGATGTTTCACAAATGATTTTCAAAAGGATACACATCTTTTCAAGGGGTGATCTTTACTGCTGTTGAACTCTGAGAGCCCCCCTGATATGATGTAATAGGTTTTTCAAAAAAAGGCAATAGTTTATTCTTCCTGTTTGCAGTGGATGGGACAAAAATACTGGGTTTACAGGGGAAGTTAAAAAGATATTTTTGTCTAGTGAGAAAGAGGATGAAGTACAGGAAGTAGACTACTTGTCAAGAGTATGGATTTCTCCAACACCAGGAGTCTTTATGGTCACATGAGATTGGCATAATGAGGTAAAGCTCATTTTATGAGAGCAAGACTTTCAGATCTCTTTCAGCCAGGACAAACCATTTGAATTCACTGAGCATTTTTTGTTGTCTATTATATGCTATTTTATAGAGGCCCCAACGTAAACTTTTTGACTTTTATATTTGTAAGGACATTATTATTTTTTCTGCTAGTCCTGTGAGATTATGTGATTTTTTTAAAAATTTTTTTTAGGAATATTTGTCCTGGTAAAATAATGTTTTGTGGCATGCTGTTAGGTTTTATTATTAATAATATTATTAATATTATTGTCATTTACTAGTAGTATTTACATAGAAGTTTGAGTGAATGTTTTGCTAGGACTAACAGGAACAGGAAAGAAAGGAAAACGGTTAGAGGTGATATCATGATCCTTTGTGCTAAATAGTTCAAAATATAGAAAATTACATTGCCTTAACATAAACTCAATATTTTATGGGAAGTTGGAAGTTCAAAGGTAATGCTTTGAAAATTTGTACAAACATAGCTTTGCCAGAGAGGAAAATGTTTACTTTTTGTATGTCTGAAAAAGAAAACTATAACTACTATGTTTAAATTGCTGTTATAATAAATATTTTTAAATAAGTACATTGCTTTGGCTTCTTTAAGAAACACCTCATTATTACTGCAGTGATCTTCAGGGTGCTTTTAATCAGAAAATCATGTAAATTGGTAGACTAGTTGGCAGCTAATAGGCTTCAAGCTTTGGATGAATTATTTTGTGCTTATACAAGTAATAGGCATATTAAATCTGAGCATTTCATCATCAAATCTCTAATAAAAGTGAACATATTGAATAGTCGTACTCAACACTTGTAACATGCTTTGCTGCTCTGAAGCATTAGACAATTGCTATTGGAACCCAGTGTGTTGTTACTGCTGCCTCAAAAAAAGAAATGAACCCAGCCAAAGCAGTCAATAATACACATTGCATTGATGAGAGGTGTGTATCACAGAGGTTTCTTTATACATTTGTACTGCTCTCTGGATATTTGCTGTTACAAGACGTGGAGCAGATGGACCTTTTCTGTGGTCCAGTCTAAGTTTCTTTAAGATGGAAAAGAAATCAGGTTGAAAAAAAAAAGGCAACAAAAAAAAGACATAAATAAGAAATTTGTAGTTTTGTGAACTCATTTCATGTGCAGTTCACTTACTCACTGGCTTCTTGAATTCACTTGCAGACACTTTGTGAAGCAAATAGGAATCATCAAGTCCAACAATTAACCTAAAAGTCTTATGTATCTTAATTGACTGAGTGACACAGATATAGCTGTCTTCATTTTATTAGGTGAATCCCACTCTCTGTCTGGCTCCAGATACTCATGAAGTTGCCATTTAAATCTGAGACCGTATACTCTTGACTGACAGTAGTGAAAAAACAGTGCTCTGTAACTGCATGTAGTTACCATGCAAGTACCCAAGTTTTATTCTTGGGGGCGGATGGTGGGTGGGGTGTTCTTATTAAATCATGAATGAAGATAAGTGATAGAAGATGAAGATGGACTTTGGGGTTGGCTATGGGGGTTACCAGTTTCAGCAGCTATGGTAAAAATTACCACCATTTGCAAGATGTCTATTATTTTTTAGCACCTCATTTACTGCTTAGTTTAGCACTGTTTAGGGCTGTGGAGGGGAATGTGAATTATGCAGCTTGTATTCTTAATTTTTCTGGCCAAGTATTGTTCACTTCAATTTTCTGACTCCTTCCTATTAAATTTCTCTAGCCTCGTTTTCAACTGTTTGCACCACTTGTCTCTGTCAAGAGAAATATTCTCAAGTCAAACATGAGAAAAGCAGGCTATTCAAAAGCATCAACCACATCTGAATCTTTTTCCCTGAATTTGCTGTCAGATTGTTGTGTGAAGGCTGTGTTGGAATCCCAGTGCTGAACCCATCCCATGTGCAAAGTGCAGCTTTGAGCTGGGTGTGTTGCTGTTCCTGCTTCCAGATTGCACCTCAGCATCAGGCCTGTGTCACACACATAAATGGTTTGTGCTGGTTTAGATTAAATTACATTCCATCAGTGCTCTAGATTTTATTATCATCAAAAGAAACATTCAATTCCCCTGCTGTTTAATCTCCCCTCTTCCTCCTCTCCTATTCAAGACTGAGAACAAGTGTTGAATGAAATTAATTTAAACGCACACATTTGAGACATACTAAACTTAATCTTTCTTGTCCTAGGTTGTTGGAAGTTGTCTGCTAGGTCAATTTTCAACATCCTGGCTTCTGCTGGACTTTATTCAATACTCTTCTGTTTCATTATAGAAAAGTAATTTAGAGTTGTGGGTTTAGCATATATTTTCTCTTTTTTTTATGCAGTCTTTCTAAAAAAATATAAGTTTTATGTTTTTGAATATTCAGATTTTTCATCTTCAACCTAAAATTTCTTTCGACACAGTGGCAAGACACATTTGCTTATGGAACTTTGCAATGTTTCTTCAAGACAATACATCCTCTACCCTAATCGGTGTCTATTAGATTTCTCATATTAAATGAATAGGAATAATTTTAATATTCACTTTATTTTTTTTTTAAATCATGGATCTAACAGCAGGCAATGTTATTTTTCTTCCATGTGCCTTGCTTATCCACCCACTTCCTTTTTTGTCATGATGAATTTCCTTTGTAGTTGATTATAGTGATTTTCTGGTTTGACATCCCTCAGGCTCTGCCTTCTAAATCAATATCATCTTTCAGTGGATGTTGTTGTGATGAGCTCCCCCCCTCCAATTTAAAGAATACTTAAGAATAACCCAAGTGAAGATTTTTTAATGATATGTCAATTTTCCTTTCTCTTCTTATGTCTGTTCTCAGTCAAATTTAAATAAATTGTTGTCTAAAGGTTTCTCATTTTCTACTCTTATAAATTGCTACAGTCCAGATTTTTGTTTTCCAGGCTGGCATTTATCTTTGTCTTGTAGCTGTCCACATTTTGAAGTATACAAATACCATAGACCCCTGATGTTCCTTCATTAAATGTATTTGAGGTGTTGGCCAGATTATGGAAGTCATCAATTCCCTCTTAAGACAGAAAATGCATCTCAAGTTCTGTGGAAGAGGGGGAAAAAATAAACTCTTTGTTTGCTTACTCATCTGGGAAACTACAGTCTGTTGCCAAAGCCAGTTATCATGAGCTTTGATTAGAAACCAGCAAAGACAGCTGCTGAAAACAGAGTGAGAAAGATTTTATCCACCTAGAGAAGGGTTCCTTTGACTTTGGAAGAGCAGAGGGACATCGCTTAGGGAATATGAATATGCATTCTCTTTAATATGTAGATGGCTATGGATGTAGATATTCTAGCTTGCGGTGGTTGTTGTTGTTGTTGTTACAGTGTCACTCTCTCAAGACTCTTTTATGACCCGAGGGTGCTTTTTTCTTTAATTTTAATCATTTGTGTTGCATCCATATGTGCAGCCTTCTAGTATATCAGATTTTGAAAAATGTGCCTATGAATTCATTTGGCTTTAGCTGAGTGATCACAAGTTTGCTAGTTTAAAGTCTTCCAAACAGACGGAAGGGGGAATTCTGTACTGGTTTAGAGACACATGGTTAGTTGCTACATTTCTGAGTGGTTTTGTCCATGTCATTCCATTTATCTGGTGATTTTCTCCTCTCAACACAAAATTTCTATGATAAATTTTTAATTCAGAATCTTACATACTTTGCTGGAAAAGCTTGTTTGTTAACCTATGAAGCTTCTTGATTGCAGCAGTTTTGGAGGTTTTCTTGATTTTGCAGTTTTTCCAAGTTGCTAAAGGACTTTGTATACAGAAATATTGTGGTGTTGAAAAAGTGAACCTGAGAACATCACTACTGGTGTTAATATTTCCATACAGAGCCACTTCTCTTTCCCAGAGCTCTGTTCCTCTGCTTCTGTAAACATCTGGGCTGCTGTGGTGTCTCATAGTCACCAAAAAGAGGAATTTTTTGTTGCTTTTCCAGATTCTTCCATTTCTGATGGTCTGACCTCCTCCCAGTGGCAATTTGGGAATCACAGAACCATTTGCTGAGCCAGATCTGCTCACTGGCTGCACAGGGAACTCTCTTTTCTACCCAGGATAATTTTCTGCTGAGCCTGAGGCGTCACCGGTCTCACAAAGTGCCTGGTGATTGCCAGAGCTGGACTTGGGTGAAAATGGTGTTAGTTTGTGAGCATGGGTGTGGAAAGGGAAGAAGTGCCCATGGAAGGGGCACGAAGAGATAATTCTGTGTACTTGGATGGCATCACCTTTTTGTCACCTAGCAGTTTAAGGTGGATGTGTGTTGAGCTGTGCCTTTCCCACTTCAAACCTTGAATTATCATTCAAAGAGCTTCACAGTGAGAGTCAGACCTGGCTTCTTTCTGTCATAGTTCCATGATATTTTTACTTACTTTGTTACATTAATGCTGACCCTTAAGTGAAATACAAAGTAATATTCTTTTAAATCCTGTGGAATTTTGCAGGTTTTTGATAGGATTTTGGTAGGGGTGATTTGCTAAGTTGGTTAGAGCAGGATACCAGTAACACCAAGGTTGTGGGTTTGATCCCTACAGGCCATTCACTGAAGAGTTGGACTCAGTGATCTTTGTGGGTCCTTTCCAGCTCAGAATATTCAGTGACTCTGTGATTCATTCTCTGTCATTACTGTAATTGGCAAAATAGCCACCTTTTAAGGCTTGTTTCAACATTTCAGTTCAAGAACTCCATGTTTAGAACAACATTTTTCAGTTTAGGTACTTAAATTTGGACTGACATCCATTTCCTATAATCCACTATGTCTTATTTTCAGTGATTATCTATGATTTTGAAAACATGCATCTGAGGTTTTCTGCATTTTAAATTTGGTGCCTAAGAAGAGGTCTCATCTTTGGAAAAAGTTGGCTGAAAAGTGTGCAAGTATTGCTAGACCAGGATTAAAACATACAGACACGTGTTTATCGAAGGTGAACGTAAGGTGTTCTTAGCATTTGGGAAAGTGGATGATACGGAAAGAGAAAATGAAATTACATGAGAAGAAATAGTGTAGTAACTAAAATGAATCTTCTGATATTTGAAGTTACTGATACAGCACAATAGCAGTAAAATGAAAACGTGAGGATCAGCTTTGACAGAATGAATAGAAGAAAGCTCTGAGAAGGGTGGAAAGGTTATTGATACTCCAGATGAAGAAGGGCAGCTCGAGCAATTTCAGTGACCCCAATGGGAGGAGATATAAAAGGAAGATTTTGGACACCTGCACCTGGGTTGCTCATCATCAGAAAAAACAGAGCAGATGTTTTTAGTTTCACACCTGGCTTCTGCTGAGCAATGGCAGTGTCCATGGTGTAATGCACAAAACCAGTGTGAAGGTAGCTGACATGTTTTTATTCTTTTATTGTAATTGCTTGGTTTCCTTTACTCCTCTCTTTGAAACAGCATTGTTTAGAGCAGGGCAGCAGTAGTTCAAATTCCATTTTTAATTTTAAAGCAATGGGATTAAGTTACCTGGCAAGAATTCAGTGATCAGGGTCTTGACATTTAAAACCATTTCTTTTACAAGATTAGACAGATTTTTTTTTTTCATCTCTAGTAGTTGAAAAAAATAAGCACATTCCTTGCATTAACATAAAAACCACTTCCTACAGAAGTGTTTAAGTAACTCATAGTGTCTTTCAGGGTACCTTTAATTTTGAAGTTAGGAGGTTATGATCCACTTTATAAAAACACTATTTTTTCAAAAATTATAATAATTTCTTATAAAATTGTATTTTTATTTTGGTTAATTTGCACTCTGCCGTCAGTATCACTGGCAAAAGCAAAAAGAAAATGTATCACTTTTATGGTAGTGAACAGAGTGTTATGTGGGGTGCTGCAACAGCAATCAATGTAATGTCAGTGTATTTTGAAGGTCAGACATAGTGTATCAGCTAGGACTGTGAGAGTACCTGATTCCAGGTAAGAGCTTCTGGAGAGGAAAAGATGCTGAGAAATTGAGCAGTAAATTTACCACATTGGGTCCTCACATGCTGTGTTCAGGGAACGCTCAAGGAGACCCAAATGGGCCTTTTTTTGAATGCTTTTGCCTAGACCTTGCCACTGTTTCATTTTTCATTTAACATGAATATTGGAGAAGTTCCATGTAGTTCAAGCCCCAGTGTGTTTGGTGTAAGTGTATAGCAAATAACTAATTTTGACCCCTTGCTGCTTATAGTTAGGGTGAGACAGAAGCAAGGGTAAAGCCAGAATGAGAGAGAAAGAAAAATATCAGATAGTTACAATTTTTAACAAGGTTCATTTAGTGGAAGATTATAATAGCATACTTTATACTGAAGACTGTGAGTATATAAATAGGGATTATATGTATTTTGTAATCATGGGGTGTGATTATGTGATGCATTTTGTTCTTTCAAGGACATATTAGGCATTAGATAATTATACAGCAATGATGCCAAATCTGACATTAAAATTAGTGCTTTGAGATTTATACTTTTTTTTTTTTTTTTTAAGAGTTTAAACAGTAAGGCCTTCAGGTGTCTGCAGTATTTACTGACTTGTTAGAGGTTAAGATGTTACTCTGCTCTTTCCTGAATCTGCCCATTTCAAAAGCTTAACCCTTTAAAGTATTCTCTTCAGTTCATTACTGTAGCAAGATGGGACACTTAAATAAAACAAACATTACATTCTCAGATCAATGACAGATCACACAAAAATGCTTTCTTCCATCCTCGCTTCTGATCACATGTTTAAAAAGTCACAGGAAGCCAGCCTGTAATCTGTGGTTAAGAGTTTAAAATCACATGCATTTTTTGTGACACGTACACGTAGAGTGCTGTAATAGTTTCTATTAGCTCTAAAGGCTCTGTGATTTGACCTTGACATCTGTCAGATATCCTCTCTCACATATGCCCCCACTAAAAAGAAAAGGAAGAAAAAGGAGGGAAGGAGCATTTTGGAGCTCACATATGTGTGTATGATTTTACTTCTCATGAGACTACTTCCCTCTGGTTACTTCGTATTTTAACTGCTATTTTTTAAAACCATCCACATATATTTTGGTGTTATTTTCCTGTGTACTAAAATTTCACATATGATGCATATGAATATTCTTTTCTTTTTGAATAATTTTGGTCTGAGAAGTCATATTTTCACACTGATTCCTCAATGCCTTCAGCAGATAGTCTTCAAACCTAGAGTGATACTTTGGCTGGTAGCTTCTACGTGGAGATTGAACAGACCTCCTGCAAAAATTTCTCATGAAATGAGTATGCAGCAAGGAGGAGAGAAAATTGTACAAAACGAGGCTGCAGTACCTACAAGGAAATGTCAGGGGATCATATGAGTTTCTGTCACAGATGGATGTTGTCTCTGCAGCATTGTTCTTCATAGCATTATTACCAGGTTAACTTTAATCAACTTAAAATTGAATGCCTCAAAGAATGAAATATCCATTCTCAACCTAAGAAAATGTTTGCATACTAAAATGCATGTGAACCACCTGATTTTTTGAGGATGACTGTATCTGTCTTATTTTATAAGACAGCACAGTACCTCCACAGCTGCATCAACCCCATTGAAATTATTTGTGGCTTCTGTTGAGTGCAGCCTGTTAGTGTTTAGAGAGAATTGTTTTGCAGTTGTTTTATAAAGACGGAGGAGAGGGAAAGATGTCTGTAAATATTCTAGGCATATTCCTGTCTTAAGACAGTGTATGACCCTTGAGAATATTCACTTAAAATCTCAATTTTTAACCTGTTCCTTTAGTCACTTGTATTTCAAGGATATTGGTTTCTCTGATTTAGCTGTTTGTGTAAATTTTATGGATGGACTGCAGTGACATGTAAATTGTCAGTAGTTTTTGCCCCTTTGATAGATAAAAATAGACAAAATATGAACGTTATATCTAACATTATACAAAAAAATCTAAGAAATTTCAAGAAGTAAGTTTGCTCAAAGAAAGAAGCTGATTTAACAGTGATGTGATTTATGTACCAGCAGTTGGAGTGGCATGTTTAATATTGTGTAGAAGCATAAGGCTTTTATTGTCTGGGATAGTATTTGAAGTGTATTTTTTCCTTTCTAAATATGCAATCCATAGCTATAGCAACAAATAAATATAGCAGTCACATTTACAACACAGTTATTATATTTTACATTTGCTATAAAAGGTATATTTTAAAATAATTCTCGGAAGATAGATTATAGCAGTTTTACATCAGGGTTAGCTTCCTAATGGGTCCTCAGAGTGAGAATGTGCAGCATTTGCTGTTTATTAAAATGAACCACTAAGTTTTCTAGACCTGGTGTTAATATTATGAATTGCATTAGGAATTAGATTTTCAAACTATGCACGTGATTGTGTTTCAGAATACTCTGTTCTTTTTTTTATCAATTATCTCAGGAATTTCATGGTTAACTACGGTTTGCCACAGTTATAAAGCAGGAACTCCTATTTATTGGTCAAGTACTATATTTATGTTTGAACAAAACACCTTTTGTTTTACTTTGCTTATCAACAACCACTACTGTTTTCAGCTAAGGTTACATTTAATAATTAGGTTTTCTAGGGGCAAGAAGTCAACTATATCTTTAATGAGTTCCGTGACATCACTAGGGCTGCTTATGCTCCTTGGCAATAGTCCGCTTTGTGTGAGCAGATCACATTAGCTTTAAGAGACTAGCGCAGATGCCAAGGTCAGGGCATTGGTAAGTAAGGGATCTTTGAGTAAAATAAAGGCCTAAAACTATCCAAGGCAAGGGAACAATGAACTGCTGTTCAGCAATATGGTAGCAGCTCTCTTAAGTTATTTTGTTCCATGTTTGAGTGTTTCCTATGTATCCTTTGCCTGTGACGGTTGGGTGAGGAGCAAGGAGGGTCCTGAAGGTTTGGGCTAAAAGTGGTAAGAAAAAATATGCTGACACCATGGTAGTACTGCCCTTTCTGCTGTTTTTCATGTTTGAGCACTCCAAGCATGGTGGCACCTTTAGTCTATGATGCAACCCTCACAATCAATTGGAAATTTGCAAAAGGAGAATTTGTGATGGAACTCTTTTTTAATACCTGGTTGAGAAGGCCTGCTTTTGTAATTGATCAGTGGTTTAGCATTGACAAACAGAAGTATAATGCAAAAAGCTTTTGTTTTATCTCTGTTCAAAAGGTGAAATTGGCAAATTCTCTCATTTGTACTTCATATTCCTATAGATTGTGTATAGAGGAAGAACTGGACCTGCTTTTTGCCTGAAGTCAGAGAGGAGATCAAGGGAGAGAATTAGCACAAAGAAAATGGAAAGGAAGGCAGTGAAACAAATCCCTGTAGAGAGTGAGAGCCAGTGATGAGTGTTATAGCAGGTAGAAGAAACAGGAGAAAATGCTGAAGAAAAGGAGTCTGAACTGGAAATAACCTTCAACCGAAACCAGAGTTTTCGCAGAGAGAAGTGGTGGGATAACACAGAGATATTTGTATGAGATTTAAAAATTGCACATCCCATCAGGCTGAGTAACATTCATCCATGTGTTGCGTACTGTTGGAAATGTTAAATTTTTTCCATGGCACTTGCCAGCTTGCTCTTATAGATTCAAAATGCAGCCTCTACTGGTTGTGTTAGAACTAGCTGAGGAATAAACATGCCCAATTACTGAAATATGTCAGACAAAAAAGATGCCATACATAGAATGAGGGGAATAGGAAGATTGCTTTTCCCTCAAGGGGATTGGCAACAATAACAGTAAAAGTTAACTACACTCATGCATTCCAAGTGATTTAAAAACTTAAAACATCATAGCACATTTTTTATGTGATGGCTTTATCTCACTGCCAGGGTGCAGTACCATTACTGCCAGGATGCAGAGCTGTGAAAGCAGACACTTAAAGCCACAGCAAGACCTACCAGCCTGGAAGTTCCTTAGTGACTAATGCCTAAAAAACGAGGTGCCTGGACTGGGGAGGAGGCTTCGTGTTTAATTTAGGATTGTTCGGTGCCCCAAGCTCTGCTTCTGTGCGTGACCAAAGCCAAGCTAATCCAAATAGCCTGACATTTCTCTGCCTACTCCCATCTGTGTGCGCGGAGCGCGGCGCGAGCACTGACTCAGCTGGAGGCCTTGCTCAATGTGTCGCCGCGGCTGCTGAAACAAAGGGGAGCCAAGCTCATCATCTGACACCAGAGTGGGTACAGCAGCATTTAGCAAATGAAAGATGGGAAATTGTTTTTCACCTTTTTGTGCCTCGTTTCTTCCTTTATCACAACTGTGCTGTTGTAGAACAAAAAAATTCCCTGGGACAGAAGAAGTGACTCTGAATCTTTCCCTGAAGTGTGTGAGGGCTTGCTGAGGATTCCCAGCTGTTTATGCCCTTGCCTTTTTTTTATTCTGGCTGGTGACTCTTTTAATGTATATTGTATAAATGGATCTCCAAACTGTATGAACTATATCTTTTATTACGTGAATCCCAATTCTGCAAAGCCGTGGGTTGGCAGAGCGGAAATGATTTGTCCTGTCATGTAATGTCATACTCAGTTTTTCAGGTGCTGTTGCCTTGTATATTTAGAGAAACAGCTGGTTTCTAGGGAATGGCTTGGAGGCCTGAGGAAGAAATTGTTTTCCTCTAAGCAGGTTTATGGGAGCTAGTTTGCTGTGATTGATTGTGAGATTCTAGGTGTCTGAACACCAAAACAAAGGCAGGAAGAAAAAGGTGGGGGGAAAGGAAGAAAACCTGACATCTGAGAAAACAAGTTGTTCGATAAATACAAGCCCTAAGAGCTCCTTCATTCCGTATGCAGCTTGCTCAGGTTTCCATGAGCAAATCTTGCCAGTAGGAAATGGCAATACAGATTTTAATCTGTAGGGAAAAGCGAGAGTGCCAGATCAAATACAGCACAAATGCCCACACATTGCTGTCTCCTGGCTCAGAGACACGGTTACTGTCTTCAGCCACTGCTCCCAGGTTAGTCCCCTCTGCCCATCTCGGCACCCTATGCTTTCCCATGCAAAGCTTGCCATCAGCACTTTCCACTCCTGCTGAGATAATGCTTTTCTTCTATATGAAACACTAAATGGAACTGGTACCTTATATCCTAAACAAAGGGAAAAAAACATCTTTGAGACCCTCTCCTCATGAAGAATTCTCTGTTGATTAGCATTGTTGTCCCAAATATGCTATCTCAGGTAGTCATTTCAGTGATTGTCCTGGAGCTCTTGGGGTACTTGGCTGAAGCTTGCCACACATAAAGGTTTTCCTGCTCAGCATCCTTTCCTGACAGAGCTCTCAGTGTTCTGTCACTGACTTTGTTCCCTAGAAAAGCAATGCACACATCACATGCCTTGAGATTAAGAAGGAGCATTTCTGTGCTTTTGACTCTTAATAATGTGTACCAAATACTTGGTTTGGACCTGTAACAATTGGCTTACGGGATACCTTGTTCATGCAGTAGCCTTTAAATGGTGTGTCCATGAAATAAATGAGGAGCTGGCCCAGCCAACAGTGCTACTATTTAATGAGAGCTCAGTGCTTCCCTGAAACTTCATATCTCCATAATGAGTGTGTTATCAGACATTCATATCAGATATCATTAATATCAAATATTAAATAGTGTAGTGTTAGCACCACAGGCTTTCCTCACAGCCTGTTCATGATTCAGGCTGGTTTTAACTCCAGTGCAGGGATTCCACTGCTGGACAAACCAACCTCTTACTGCTGTAGCATATGTGCAGTAACTGTGTGCCAACCTAGCAGACCATAAATGTGTAGCAGCTACGAAATCAAATGAAAACTGAGATGCAGAAATTTGCTTGGTTTATTCTCTTTTGGAGTATCAGGAGCTCAGATCTTGAAAACTTGGTGATGGATCATCCTATACTCTGCTGCTGAAAAGCAGCATTAAGAAAGTTGTTGTTTGCCAACTTTTCAGAAGTGTGCTGTCAAATAAACCCGTATCTTATCTAAGATAGGAATTGCATTAGAAACCTCACTAAAATGCAAATTAGATTTTACTTCCTTCTAGACAGAGTTGATTCCTTAAAGGTATGTCTTCTCCCTCAGAAGTATTCACTATAGGTTTTTCTTAGACCCTTGATCATAGTTTACCATGTCCTCCTTTGTTTCCAGCTGCCCGTAGAGTGCGGGGTCTCTGTGAAGGATCTGCTGCTGAGTTTGATGGATAATCTCAGCAGTCCTGGGAACTGTACAGGTTAGAGCTGGGAGAAGTTCAGATGTGACCAGACCAGCCACGTGTCGTGGCACTTTATGCCTGCATCTATGCACCAAATACAGTTATGCAATGGAGAAGAATATCAAAGATGTTTTGAAGGTTGCAAATGGGTTTTATGAGTGAGAATCATCCTTTTTGTTGCTTACAAAGATGAAAGCGCTCAATTTTCACACACATGAAAAAAAAAGACTGTCAGATGTTTTAAATGTAAAAACTGCATAATGTGGCGTCTTGTCATATCTGTGGTTCCCTTGTGGATGAAAATTTTAATCAGATGGTTTTGTACTTTAAAGGCTTTTCATTTGATTTACAACTTGTAGGAGTGGAGTAGCAGTAAGCAATCAGGGAAAATGCCATGAGGAGGACAAAAGGAAGGTGAAACACAGCGTTAATAATTTAGTTTCAATAACCTTAAAAGGTTTACCAGTCACTTTTAACCTTGTATCAGAAAAGAGAAGAGCACAAAAAGCAAGCTGCTGCAGTGAGTCATAAAAACGTTTCTTTTAATTTGTTACTCATTTATCTAAGTCTGGATAGAAAGCAACCAATATATTTGTTAAACACAAGGGCCAGAAAGACATCTACCCATCAATTTGACTTATTCCTTTTGGAAGGACTGCCTGCCATTTCACCAGAGTCAATAAAATCATGAACTAATGGTGATTGTGGCTGTGGAAATGTAGCAGTCTTGTGAGTATTTCAGACTAGCCAAAGCAAGATTTTAAGCAGGCAGTAGGGTTTTCAGAAGTGCTTAAGCAGGTTAGGCACCTAAATGTTATTGATCGCAGAGGGAATTAGATACCAATTCAAAGCTTCACAAAAGCTTTCAAAAAACTGGTAAGCACCCATGTTCGGTTTTCTTGCCTACTGACCTGCAGGGTCTGGATCTCTATCTGGTCTCATATAAGCCAGGGTAAGATAAAAAGTGACATCTTCATGTTGGTTGTGTGGGAGTTTTTAAAAAAAGGAGTGAAAAAGGACTGTAGTTTTTGTTTTTGTTACAAAGGATCAGGACATCATAAAAATTCATGTGGCGTTTGTATACATAACTTCTCAGCTGAACAGTTGTGCCTCCATCTTTTGAACATGTACATTTCAAATTTTGCCGCAAATGTGCTACATGTATTACAATTTTTGGCACTTTGAAACCATCATTGTAACTCTCTGTCTTCATGGTATTAGGCAGTTTGTACAACTGTGTTGAAAATGCTTTTAATTAAAAAATTGAATTCCTGAGATTCAGGGTGGGGAACCCAAACTTTGCGACCTGCTATGATCCAGTCTAATTTTAATAAAAATGGTCCAACACTTAAATATCCAGATACCTGGGCTGTATAATGAATTCTACACTACTTTTTTTGTATACACATACCAAATATGGCACCACAATAATAATATTTTAATTATTTTTTATTTATAAGGTTCTCCGTAATTTTTTATACAGAAAGACGTAAATACCCATTTATCTATCTTCTGTGTGCTTTTCCCTCATAAAACCAAGCCTCTAAACCCCTTTAACATTAATTATTCCACTCAAAACTGTGAGATACGCTCTCCTTTTTTTGTCAAGTAGACTTGTTGCCATTTGACAGCAGGATTCTATGCATTCTTTTGTGTTGCAATTTTATGTTAGAACTGGAAAGATTTTGAGCTCCCTGTATACTTTTTTTCTTACAGATCAGAGGTAATAATCATTTATTTGCATTGCAGAAATCATCAGTGACTTCACTTGTAGATATAAAAGAAATGCATGTGAAAACAGAGTCCCCTCTCCACAGAGATTACATATTCATTTATATTGAGAAGTGTCACATAAGTGTGGAAAATAGTGATGACTGTGTCGTTTTCACTGTTGTCGAAACTGATGATTGCAAAGAATCAGGTTACTTTTTTTTTAAATATATGATCTGGTAAAATGGATTATTTCTATCTTGTGGCATTGTTAATTGGCTAATTACTGTTTACTACTATAGTGGCATTCTTTTTATGAGAAGTTGAGTGAACAGAGAGGGATGAAAATCTACAGTTTAATCTAGAGAAAGAGAAGATGTCATTAGAACCAAGTTGAAATTACAAACATTGAGAAATCCACAGATGAAGATCTCCATGAGTGGGTCACTAGGATAAGGAATGTGTTCCTGTTCTTAGCTGCTCTTGGGTATGATGGTCTCTGCTGAGACAGATAATGGTGTATTAGGGTTTAAGGTAAGGTCTTTCTAATTTGTTTGCATTTTAATGAGAATGTAATTTCTTAGTCTTACCTCCATGTAAAACCTCCACACTGTCAGATTCGTGGGGATATTCATGAGTTTAAAAGGAATGGTAGTTAATTAGCATTTGGAATATACTAGAGCTTTGAAAATGTGGACTGGGGGTGGGATAAGTCTGAAACCAAAATAGACTAGCACACCATAAGTTTCTATTTGAAGTGAACTAATTGAACTAAATTACTGGGTTTTACATTCATGGATAGTCTGTCTCCTGATTTTTATTATTTTTACTAAATTGCTCCTTATTAGAAATGGCTGTTGTTGAGTCCATTGTTGACAAAAGAATCTCTTCAGCTTTGCCTTTGGTTATTCATGGTATGCTGTTGATCTTTGGAATAATATTCTATCGTTTAGGCTTCTAGAGCACAAGAGCAAAACTTTTATAAACTGAAAGAAGGCAGGTTTTAAGAGATTTTAGGCCATGTATGCAAACTCTTTCCATCTAAGTCTTTGTTCAAGAGAGTTTTGTTCACAAATAAGCCCACAGATATTGAGTTGATTTTTAAAAATTTTACTCAAAAGACCTTTATTTCCAAGGCACTAACTCATGGGAGCAATCCCATGATTTCAAGCTGAAAGACTTGAGTGGGCTTTTGTAACATTTTATTTATGGAGTTCATTTATTGACTTTTCTGTAATGCTCAGCCCTGTGGTGTCTGAACACCTCACGGACACTAATGCTTCAAGTATCTTAGCACTCCAGAGCAGTTGGGAAAGTTCTATTTTATGGATGGGAATTGAAGCACTTAAAAACTGGCTGGCACAATCACAGTGGCACTTTGCAGCAGGGTTGAGGAAAGAATCTCTATTTCTAATTCCCCTTCCAGCACCTTGAGCGAAACACCATGTTTCCTCTCTATACAAGTTTGCACTTGTTTTCCAATGACAAATAGGTGGTCAAAGTGGTCAAAAAGTCTGTCATGGTTGGAAAACATCAACTGTGATTCCAAAGTTAACCAGGAGCTTAAATTTCCCCTCTGCTGGCAATGGCCATGGCCCCTTGAATTGCGGGTACCAGAAAACCCACCTGGGGATGCACCATGACTTTGTCATAGTTCAGCTGAAATTGAAAACTGAGTGTTTTGGGTTGTGGAACAGGCACCAGTGAACTGTGAATTCTATCTATATGTATGTCCATATTTTTGCAGGGAAATCACTGAAAATGCTGTGAAGGAGGAGGAAGCAACATAATTGCTAAAAGAGAAGTGTTTCCATGTGGGAACATCATCAGAGTGAAGGAGGTGTTGTTGGGAAAATTATTCTGATCACCAAAGTTTATTTGAGTCTGGTACATCCATACAAATGCAATTTACCTTTAAGTGTAATTGGCTGTCGTGTTAAACTCCCTGTCCACTGTGAGGAAATCACCGTTATGGCTTTCATATGGGAAGGAATTCAGGAGTGCCTTGTTTACATTGCTACCATTTATAAAACATTTAAAGCAGCTATTCTGCTGAATAAACATTCAAGAGCCCGAAGGATAAGCATATCGCTTAAACTTCTTAAGACTAAACTTTCCAAACCATTTCCTGCCAGAGGGACCTAGCAGTAAAATTGCAAACTCTGTGCTCCAAGATGAGATAGGCAGAATTAGATTAAGCAGCTTACTGTTGACATGTCTATTGATCTGGGTTCAGCGCCGTTTCCTGTCTCTGCTAGCAGTTAGATTGCTGTATACAATAACACAGTGGCCTGGTTTATGTGAAATTGGGGGACTCCGAGCATCAATTACTCCAGGAAGGCAGTGGCACTGGGAGATAAGGTTAAGCCGCTCACAGTGTTTAAGACTGCTGAAACCCAAGCAACATATTTGCTGTCTAAATTGCTGCTTATAAATTTGACAGCGTTCCATTTATGTCGTTGATTTTTTTTTACCCCTCTCCAAAGAGAGATCATCCTGTATTATTCTCTGCAGGTAGCAGTTTGGTTCTCGTTATAAACATGCATTGTTCCTTGGCCTTCAGTTCCTATCAGCCCTTTGTTAAAAGTTCCAAAGCATCACCTGGATATTTGAATAGAAAATACTTAGTCAGTAGAGAGAAAGGCATGAACTGTTATAGAAAATACCCACAATAAACTAACAAAATTTTAATGGTCATATTGATTCTGGTATTGCATTAAAGGTATTCTTTCTTTTTATTATTTTTCCTTGCTGTTTGGGAACGCAGCATTGAATAACAGTGGAAAAAAAGGAAAAAAAGTCTGGTACCCTTGAATTTCTCATTTAGTGTTCTATTTTCTTCATAAGCAGTTCTCTCTTTTGCTGTGTGACTTTTTTGTCTTTCTCAGAGACTGTTAACAGAATCAGTTAAAAGCAAAATGATGCTTTTCACATTTAAAGAAGCCCATAGGGAATTGTTTCAGGGGTCTGCTTGTGATTAACTTAACCTGGATTTTTTTCTTCTTCTGGAAGAGGGTCATGCAGAAGAGGTTTTCTCCAGGGGGCACATTTTAAGTCACTTTACAGGTGGCTATCTCAGTTTTATGCCACACACATTTCCATTGTCTTAAAATCAACCTTCAAAAAGAAATTCAATATTCCCATAGAAGTATGAGCAAAGTTGTGTCAGTTCTGGCATTGTGATGGGAGATTTGTGCTGTGAAACTGATGAAAGGAAATATTTTAATAGTGACATTTGAGTTCATTTATCATGACATTTTAGGGACTTGGTGGTACATATTTTTATCTTTGAACAATCTCCCAGCAGTCTACTGCCATTAAAGTGGGGGAGGGCACTCCTTCCGCACAGAGCACAATGCTATAAAAGTCCAAAACTATACAGCAGTCAGATGTGATGAACTGAAGTAGTTCTAACTGGTATGTGACAAAAAATGGAATTGTCTCCTTTTATTAATTTTTAAATATCTTGACATGCTATAATTAACATTGCCCTATGTTAAAATTACAACAACATCTGAGCTTCTGTATATTGGCTCATGCATTGGTGCTATAAATGAATATAGGAATATGGGAAAGCTAACAGAACATATTTCAAGTATGTTTTAGCATTTCACTGGCATATTTTTGAGTTTTATTTTAATGAGTTGCTGATTTATGTTCTTGTTGGCAATGCATAAGGGGCACTAAAGTACTACCAGCAGGTGGGCACTAATAAATACTTTATGTTGCTGAATATTATAACTATCAATACAAAACCTACTGCAATTATTGCAAGGAGGCTGAACCCAAAAAGTCCAATGTCACTGAGGTTTATAATTCCGTCCTCATCTAATGCTATTGTGCAGGTACATGTGTGATCTTTACGGGGAGTATCCACTTTCTGACACTGCACTGCCTCATCACAATAGGTTTCTGTCATTTAGTGATTTAAATTACATCCTTTTATTTCGTTAACTCCTTTAATAAGTGTTTTAAACTGCCGCCTTTCTGCTCGCTCTTTCTCGCACCTTCTCCCTCCTGCAGAGTCTCCTTGCAGCCTTGCTAATTCTTCAGGGGTTTTCCTGACACCTTCCTGTCCATCAGTCCTGTGCAGTTAATCAAGGGAACCGGTGAGCGTGCAGGGGTTAGCCTGGAGCAGAGTTAATCGGGTTGGCTTTGACTTAATTGTGCCTATTGTTGTAGGGGAAATCAGCACCTGGTGCAGGGGGCCAGTGCTGCTGATTGCTTGAGAGGCTCAGCTTGATGATGACTTGGCCCTGAGTTGCCTCTAGTTGCAAAGAAAGAGTTCTAACGTTTTTAGCCTAGAAAGACATGAATGTAATAACTGAAAAGTAGATAAGCTCATAGCCTGGGAATTAAAATAAAGGACAAATGAATAATACCCATTGCAGCTAATCTTTTTGGCTGCTAAAATTGTATTGGAAGGGAATTGGTTGGAGCACATATCTGTTTAACTATGAGCACTCTAGCACATCTGTACATTGTCTAGCATAGACATATAGTAACAAGGAACTACAGGAAAGTCATGTGGGGTGACACAAATCAGTGTCTGAAGACATCAAAAACTCATGGTTTTTTAAGGCCCAACACAGCTTTATCACAGACTGCCACTGATTGTATTTTAGCTCATTTTCCACCAAAAAAAAAATCAGAAAAACAAATGCTGGAGTCCCCTGAAAGTGAGCTCATTTTACGTGAAGAAGAGGTGCATTTGCTTATTGCTTTGATTAGCTTGCTTCTTGATTGAAAAGCAAGCTAAGAATAAGGAGATTTGGACAAAATAAATCTTTTGATTGTTGACTTGCAGATACCTAGATGACTACAGACCTTGCTATAGCTCTGCAGTTGTGTCTCTTTGATGGTGTTGATATTACAAAATGAACTCTTACAGAGTAAAGACATATCAAGCCACTAAAAGCCAGCAGAAAGCAGTGTAAAACCCAGGCAAATTAGAACAGGATAGAAATGGTTCTGCAGATGCTGTCAGATGAGCTGTCACCCAGTAGCATATCAGCAGAATATTTCCAGTTCAGCCTTACAGACCTCATTTTTATGTCACAGATTTTTTCATAGTTTCTAAAGTTCTCCTGTGTTGGGGTAAGATCCAGAAGCCACAATGTCTTCAGCTGCATGTGAGATACTTGTAGTAGGGTGATAAATACCTCACACATGCCCATGGGATGGATGCACTTTCTCTTTTCATTATACTAGTGTTAATTGGTATTGTTCCAATATAATAGTAAGAAAAAAAGCCACATAAAATTATTATTTTCCAATATTTAATATTGTTTTCCTAGCTAAGTATGAAAGGAATTAAATCTTTTTGAGTTTTTCCAGGTGACAAACTGCCAAATGGTATCAGGGTTCTCAGCATTCAAAGGAATTTATTATAAGACGTTAAGTAGTGTTTTAGTAAATCACCGAATTTTATGAAATTCATTCAAAAATTAATTTATATTTCCCTAAATAATGAGAAGAAACACTCCTGAAATTATTTACAGTTTCTTCTCATTGGTTTCATGTGACCAGAGTTTTTTATATGACTGAAATAACTTTGTGTAACTGAAGAACTTTTTAGAACTGAAATAAAATCTTTTTATTTCTCCTCAGATCTCTGTTTCATTATATGTAAGGCTTGAAATCCAGTGTCATTTTCACAGTTTTAAAAAAAAAATATTTTATTCAATCAATTTGATTTTAAACCTGTATTTAGGACATCCTACAACCTTTAAGTTCTATCAAAATAATTTTTGGTGATTTTTCTTCCATTTGAACTGAATTGTTTCTTAAGAGGCAAGTTTGTTCTGTTCCAAGGACATGGAAGAATTGCACATATGACAGTGCTGTTTGTGCTAGCTTTGTGCCTGAAGCTCTCATGATGGAGTCATTTACAATTTTACTTCTTCATTGATAAGCCATTATCTGTAGACTGTTTTTATAACTGCAGGGTTTTGCACTTTGCCACAGAAGAGTAGGACTAAGTTCACAGCAATCTATTTCCCTAATTTTGCCGTAATGCACCGTGACCTTTCCCAGGATGGTGTTTCTTTGTAGCAAGATGAAGAGGAAGAAAAATAAGAGTTTGCCCTTTCCAACTAATTGACCAATGTTTTGTTTTAAAGGTAGTGTTACCTTTTTAATGCAGTTGTTAAGGATGTAATTTCTTCATTCCTTTGTTCTATTGACTCATCCAATACTCTGGAACATACCATAACTGCAGTCTAAAGCTTATTATGCAGAAATTACAAGTAGAGTTCTATTCTGTCTATTATTCAGTCACAATGCTTGCAAGTAATACCCCTGGTAATGTTTGTTACAATATGGTGATAACAATTGAAATAATTGTTTACTCATTTGTTCTTTTAGATGTGTTCTAACATTTTAATCTTTAAAGGATGTCCTATGGGAGGAGGAGTAGTTTTTTGAGCTATGTATTATGAGAGAATGGAAAAACCTTTTATTTGTTGGTAATTCATTTTAAGAATAAAAGTTAAATAACATTCTATGAATAAAAATGTAATAGGCTATAAGAAAACTTCAGGGTTTTTGTGTTTTCATGAGAACAACTTATTTCTGTAAAATGTTCTCAGGAAGATGTTTGATCTGGATTGCACAAGCAGCTATAAAGTGAGACTCAATGAGGAAATAAATGCACTTTGCATTTACAGATTCTGCTCCCAAGCCATATGTTTTAACATGCATGGGGTTTGTTTTGCTGTTTCGGGGCGGAGAAGCAGTAAAAGCAAATATTCACATATACACGCGCAGCAGACTCTAAATTCAGCTCTTTCTGAACACAAATTTGCCATTTTCCAAGCAGGAATGGAAGGTTCCCTGTGATGTGGCAGAAGCTGCAGTGCATAAGGAATAGCCATGCACTGGATAGACAGACATTCTCAATACGTCAGACTTCTCTGTGCTCAATTGGAAAAGCCATTAAGCAGTGACTGCAGGGCAGTGTTTTTACTTTTTCCATGTCTTGGCTTGTTTATGTTAAATCAGACTGCAGGAGGTCTGTTGCGTTTCTCTGGCAGTTATTGCAAGGCTTGCTGTGGCAAATTCTATTTATGACACTTGCTGTATCCTAGGTGCAGGGAATCTTGGCAGACAATCTGGAAAATTTCCCATCTTTGTACATGCAGAATATAATATCTCAGTAATGGTGTGACTTTGGTGACTCACTGCGAAGGTCCTAAGTTCAACTACCACAGTAGCCAAAAAATCTAGACACATTTTAATTGCTGGCATGACATTTGAAGTATTTGCTTCACCACTGGATGTAAAATATTAAATTGAAACTCCTCCTGTTTTGACTAGGGTATATTCAAATTGAAGAGAAGATCCAAGAGCAGCATCTCAGAGGTGTAGGTTAATGGCTTCTGGCCAGCATTTTTTTATCAACGTGATGGTCATGTCTGGTTGAGAGCAAATGATCTTACATGTGTGTGTTTTGGCACTGCAGCTGTTCTCACTGATGTGTACACTGTCAAACATGTGATTGTCCTACATAAATAACATATTGATGATTACAGAGATCTGGGATTCTGTTATGGTTCTGCAGGAATTTAAACAAGTTTTCAAAAATCGTTTATCTATACACAAAATGCCATTGGTTATTCCATGGTAAAGTCTCATTTTAAAACCACCAACCAACTTTTCTTAAGGCAAAAGTGAACCTTGTAAAATCAGAGACCATTGCAGCCTTTTGGTAATATATTTCATATTAACTTAGGGAATGTAAAAATACATGCAGTTTATTTACAAGAGAGTAAAACAATGAATGTTCAATAACTTTCTTCTGGGGCTTTTAGAGTCTTCTGCTGCTTTTAAAACCTGCAACTCATGGTCAAGCAGGGAGAAATTAATCCTCTTTTTATAAAGCAAACCAAGTTATGGCCTCGGGATCCCATTCTCTAGAGCGAGAATGATGATTATGTAGCTGGCCATCAAAGGGCCAGTGCTCATACAACTGCTGGGTGAATAATAAGGCTTCTGTGGGGTTTTTGGTGTCTTGTCTTTGTGTTGGGCTGCTGATGCAGTTTGATAAATGTGTAGAGCTGGAGGATCCATGGGATAATTGGCACAATTGCCACAGATCTCTGGGAGGTTGCCTGGAGCATCTGCCCGGAAGCTGAGAGCCCCAGCTCTGGCAATGCCACAGACCTATTTGCCATCTTGCCATTAGTTTCCATGTAGTGACAGAGCACATGGGTCCACTCAATTGCTTGTGGAGGCTGCATCAGCATGGAAGCATGGACTAACCTTTTCCTGGCATCTCTTTTTTTTGTGCCATATCGGATTTCCAAATTCTTATGCAGTTTCACGTCTGTCATTGGCATGGAAGTGTTGACAGCTGCTACATGATGGCAAAGCAAATGCATCCTTGCCTCCTTGCAGTCCTCCCACTTGTGACTCACATGGGGTTTTTTTTATGGGAAAGTATAAAGACTTCAAGGACAAAGGATTTCTTTCAGCATTTTGGGAGGCTTTTTCTTTCTTGTGCTAAGAACCACCAGAATAATAATTTTTGCAGTAGGGGACATACCTGCTTTATAAGACCGACACCTGTGGACTGCCATAATTAATATATGAATCTAGAAGTGGTAAGAGAAGACAAAGGAAGGGAAAGAGAGCTCAGTCTTGTGCTTCCCAGCTGCTGATGGCGGTGGCTTCAGGAGCGAATGCCGATCATGCCAGAAATGCAAACAGCATTTGTTTCCATTGTAAAGAGATAGGATACTTAATTAATTTCATGAGGCCTCTGGGCTGCTGTTGACAAAAAGTGCTTACACCACAAAGTTAGGTTGTGGGTTAAGGATAGGGTTAGGGAAGGTTTGAAGGGAAGGGAAGGGTGATCCCTAGACTCAAATTACCTTTAACATTTTCTTTAATGATACAGATACACTAGTTTTGCTTAATTACACTTTGCTGTCTCAAGCAATCTGTCCCTTGAGTCGCTGAAAGTTTTATTACAATGCTTTAATCTGATTATGAAAATTAATATACTTGTACCATCTTTTAATTTGCACGAGTAAAATCTACCTTTTTTCACATTTCAGTCAGATTCGAGATATATAGTAGAGACTTGTGAGTTTCAAAGTCTAAGTCTTCCAGTGCAATGTGTTACAAAGGCAATATAATAAAAAGCAATATGTTACTGAACTGATGAAAATCAGTACAAAATTATTTTTAAAAATATTTATCAGTTGAAATCATGTATGTCAAACTTAAGAAATGCATATCTTGAATCACCCATGAACTTGGATGAAATATAGAAAAGCACACATATAAGAAAAAAGAGGGAGGGGAGTCCTGAACAGTGACCCTGAGAGCCTGAAAACACACATTTTGTTTCCTAGCACTTGGTTTAGTTGAAGCAGAATGTATAAATATCTTCTATGTTACTCTTAGCTTGAGGCAGCCCTTCTAGGATTTTGGGCTGTGTCCACAGTAACCCTGGGTTTTGCCTCTGTTGCCTGTGCCCTGCAGAGGTGGACTGCCCAAGTCCCCCTGTGGAGGTTTGAGCAGTGACAGGAGTGTCACCCTCGCTGCCTCAGGGGTGTCACCCTCGCCTGGCCGCCCCAGGAATGGGGTCACTGGACGATGTGCCAAGCTCACACTTCTGCTGCCTTCAGTTGAGCTGAGTTGAAGCCCTTCAGGGGTGAGTTATCCCTGATACTGTGCTGTGAGTTACTGACACCAGGGATGTGGTGAAAGCTGATACAAGTGTCCCTGTGGCTGACAGTAGGATGTTTAGCAAATCTGACCCATGATTATTTCCAGAGACCACTTTTGCACTGCAGAATTTCCTAATGTGCTGCCTTAGAAAGCTCAGCTGTAAGATAGTGTCTCCTCCATGGTTTTATCTTTCTTTGCCTTTTCTGCAGTTCTTGATTTCATTTGTGTGATGCAGAGGCATGGGGTGTAATGGGACGCAAGGTTGAATGTGATGGAGAAATAAACTAAGAGTTAAACTGTGTGCAATCTCTAAGGAATGAGAAGCCATTGGCCATTTTAGTGCTGAGAACAGATATGGTTTAGTACCAGCTGACTAGGGGTACAGCTGGCAGCCAGAAGGGCTGCAGCTGCATATGGAAATGGTATCTTTACAAGGCTAAGAAAATATGCTGAATGTAGGTGTGAAATTACCGAGAATTTATTTGAACACATTTTAACATCATCTAAGAGACAACCCACAGACAGCACACGACTTAAAAACACTTAAATTTGTACATGCATATTACATAATTTTTTCATTAGGAAATCTGTACTTTTCCCCTCCTGAACCTGGCAAAGATTGGGACTTAGAAAATTAGTACAACAAAAATTCAGAGAACACCCAGAATTATATCAGAATGGTGATTCACCTTGCTAAAAAATTAACTTCTCTTAGAGGGGAAAAAGGGTTGCATTTTGCATCTCTCTACATAAAAAAACGTTGCTGGATTATTTTCTTAAACCTGCTAGGTGAAAAAAGTCACCATTTCTGAGAAGTGCCATTTGATATTTATGAAGATATTAAAAGCAATGTTGTAAGTAAAATAAAAAAAAGCATTCAACATGTTTTTTACAGAAATAATATTTTCATTTAAAGTCAAAATGATGGATTTCCTTACTACTCTTTTTCAGCTTTTCGTGCAAATCATATGTAAATGAATGCAAATAAGCAGTCCTCACTACTAAGTTGCTTAGAAGTACAAAAATGCATAAAATTAAGGTGTTCAGACAGAGCTGTGCATCTCATTTATGTAAAGAATGTTTAAACTTAAATATTTCAGCTAAAAGTGTTATTGTTTCAGGTAATATAATGCTTTTTTGTGCATTACAGAGGAAGTGCACAGAAATTTTGTTACCTTCTAAAGACCTATTAGTGTCTCTAGGAGTTCGTCCTGTGTCAGCCAACCTAACAAAACCAACCAACAAACAAGCAAGAAACTAGGAAATAACAAAGAGGTCAGCACTGCAATTTTGAATGTTTTCCACTCGAGTGTGGTTCCACCAGCTTTCATGACCTGTTTTTGTCTGTCTTTCTAGTTAACATTTCTGCAGTGGATAAACCTGAAACGTAGTGGAAAAGAAACCTTGAAAATCAGAACCACAAGAAATTTTCTTTTTCATTCAAACCTGCTTAAAAGCTGGTGGTACAGCTGGCAGGTTCTAACCCACCTGATTCTAATGCAGCATGAGAAAGGGAAATTCTGCTTGGTTTTCAATGAGGTACCAGGCTTGAGTAACGCCTATGGTGCCGTAAGGGATTAACGATCTCTGTGCTATTTATAACGAGGCAAACTAAATTGCAATTTTTAGAGAATTATTGGAGTTTTATTGTGCTGCCCAGCCAAATTCAGTGAGTAGGACTCATTAGTGTGTAAAACAGAGGTAATTTATACTGAGTATCCTCCATCTTTGGATAGGAGCTCTATGTAAATCACCTTTTCTGGTCATTAATTTAGGCTGTTTGCATTTCCTTTGCTGTGGGAGCATAAGTATGAAATATTAGCTAAACTTCCCCGGTGAAAGTGCACCCTCATGCCTCGTACTTGATGTGGAAAATGTTTGCTCTTCTTGCAGAACTCCCCTGTAACTGGAGGGTGGGAGCTGTATTATGCAATTGAAACACCTAATGGTAATTGGCATTTAAAACAAATTTCCGTGGCTCTAGAAACAGGAAACCAAGGTATCTCCAGAAAGTCATTCGATGAGCACTTCCGAAATATTGGGAAAAGTGTACCGAATCTTTCAACGATTGCTTCCGTCGTGATTGATCTTAGAGTTTTTTGAAGTAATTGATGGTATTTCTTTAGTTCAGTCCGTTAGTGCAAATAATTATTAATCAATATGCACTCAGCTCTTACTTTAGAAGATAATTTTAACACATGATTTATTCTGAACATTTCAATTGAACTACCTTTACAAGGAAAAAAATCAATTGGCTAGTGGTCTAAAGCACTTTAATTATCTGAAGGGCTATATTCTGGTTTAGGCTCCTTTTTTTTTTTAAATACATTGTCCCATTGTGATATAGTCCTTCTGCTGGGCTGTACTTTGCTATCCTCAGAAATACACTAATTCTCCATTGCAGGTTATTTAGTCTTAGAAATTTTCAGTTCAATACTGAAAAGCCCTAACATTGGAAATTAAATAATGTGCAAAATGAAATAAAAATATCATTTTTTCCACATGAGAAAACAGTTGGTCGGGTTTGTTGATTTGGTTGCGTTTTTTGTGAATGTGTCAGCACACTTGTAATTTCTTCAGATGTTTTCTCATTCATAGCAAGCATAGCAGTGGAAAATTACAGTTAATTTGAAATGATAGCATGATGCCAGAACTTATACAGAGGTTTGAAACATTATAGGACAAAAGGTGAAATCATTAATTCATTTGCAGTGAATATTAAATTCCTGAAATATGCATTACTCTCTCATTATATTTATATTTATGTATTTTAATATGCCTGTAAATATTATTGTGAGTCTGAAGGAGCATTTGTGCCGTGGCCATGAGCATGTCAATACAGCCTTTCAAAGTAATTTGCACTTGGGCTGAGGCATGAGGTTATGGAGCCATCTGTCATCATGAAAAATCATTAGAATAAAAACTGTGGTACAATTCCACTCATGTTCATGATACTTTGCATTTCAACAACACCAGTAAAAACACTTCTCTGAAATGCCCTTCATAGGCCTAACAGGGAAACTTGAAAAGAGTCTTGTGGACAAATAGATCAAATGCCAGTGGATTCACACTGATGTAAGACTTCAGCCTGCAGACAGTCCTGTGGTGGCTCTTCGGGATCTGGGGTGCGTTGCCCTGAAAGTTCCAGGAGAAGAGTTTCTGTCTCTAACAATAAAAGAAAGTTATGTTCTTGAAATGGCCTGAAGTTAATGTTTGGTTAAATAGCCATTCTTTATTGCATTTCTTGTATTTCTCCCAAATTGGACAATGAACATATAATCATCAACATCCAGTTTGCTATTCAATGAGATTGTGGTCATTGTTTCTCAGTTCTCATGGCTTTCTATAAAGCTGCAAGAGATGAGTTGTTTGTTCCTTTGGAATAGTACAGGGTTATTTTTTTCTTGGTATACCAGCAAAGCTATGTATCTTCAAAGCAGGGAAGTTTAGATCTTAGGGTTGTGTTTTGCTGGAAACATTCCTTAAGATTCCTTGGAGGATGTTAGTAATGTAAGATTTTTAAAGAGTCCAATAATAAAGAGACAGCACTACAGTCTGAGGACCCAATTACTGAAACACTTGTACATATGTTTACTTTTAAGTCATTAAGTACTGTGCATATGGAAAACATCACGTCCTTCATTTCTGAGACTTGATCTTCAAATATAAGTGTTGTAGAAGCAGGATTTTTGAATTTTATCCTGTTAGGTGCTGAGTGCATTATTTACTGTCTGATCTAGTGGGAGATCTGCCTGCTCGATAGCTTGTAGCAGGTAACTTTGTTATCAAAGCAGTGAGAAAGGAAGGAGTGAGTTTGCTTAAGGGTGTAAAAATATATTTTACTTGATGTTAATTCCTACAGCTGACGGCATGACTGGCTCTGAATGACCTCCCAAAGGATGTCCTAGAAGGAGTGCTATGGTAGTGTGTATTTTCCTGCTAAGAGCCCATGACAGATGATCATACTTTAAATTATGTTTCAGATGAGACAGACAGAAGCAATAACAATGTGAATATTAGAATAAACCTTTGCTCATTTCAAGTGGATAATTAATGTTGTCAGTGGTTTGATCTGAGATCAGGATTTCTATAGGAGTAAGAGAGGGGTCAGACTTTGGACATATTTGCTGCTCTTGTTTGGTGTCTGAGGCTCTGTGTGCTATCTCCCCTCTGCAGAAATAGCAGCTCTTTTGTTTTCCTTTATAGTGATGCCTGTAATCTGAACTTTTGCATTAGTGTATGTAGCTAAAGTTATTAATGAGAATTCTGACCTGGCTCAAATCAACCAGATTTCTTCTGTTTCAGTTCAGTTAATGGCCTTTCTATTTTTTGTTCAATAGCCTGTTTGAAGAACAGCTTTTAAAAACCTAGGATTGGAAGCAGTGCTATATTGTCTGCCTTATGAGAAAACAGATGAAGAAGAGGTGTTCATGTAGCCAAATCAATAGTTTTTTAACCTGACTGTTTTAACTTTTTTTTTTTTGAAGGTGATTATCTCCAATACAAGATAGTCTGTCTACTGGGTATAGTAAAGGTGATATCTTTCAGGTTATTTAGTTCCATTTCCAGCAGAAGTGAACTATTCAGGAAGTGTATTTAGAGAAGTCTATTTTTCAAGAGTTCTAAGGCTAGAACAAAGGACAGGAGATCATGATGGTGTGCTGGTGGGGCTGCCACACACAGAAGTACAATAGCGAGCACCTCTGACTGCGGAGGAACTGTCGAAGCACTGTAAAATCAAGTTGCTGTGTGTGAAAGATCAAGCAGGTTAACTCCTGGGATTTTTTTCTATCAAGATGCTTTCTTCCTTCTATTCTGTTGCCTGCTGTCTTCAGAGCACAGTGGTATTGAGACTCTGCAGATTTAAAACATCTGTCTTTCCATCTCCAGTGTACTACAGAAGGATAGCTCTCAATTTAGTCCTAAAAAATTTTGCTGCATGTTAGGTGCCTTTGCTTTTTAGGAATTTTTATCCTTGAGGCTAGAGGCTAGACAGCTATTTTCTATAGTGTTTTCTATATCATGACCCTATTGTTGTTTTTAAAAACAGTATTTTTAGGCATTATTATAGAATTCAGATCTATTTAATTAAGTCCGGATTAGGAACCTAAATTATTTTGTATTACCCAACTGAGTGTTTTCTCATATGTCTGAATTCTGTTTTTGAGATGCATGAAAACAATGGCAGGCTCGGTATTGTTGTGAGGAAAGAGTCCATAGTGTTATTTTAAAGCAAATTTGGAAATAGGTACATTTTATTAATTTTAAATCGTGGATAACGCACTCATATAAAACACTGGAATTTTCGTATTGTGATTAATTTGATTAATTTGGCTCATTGGATACAAATAAGTCTGAAGTAAAAATGCAAATACATTCAAATATCATATGAAGAAGTGGGCATTAAAACCAGGTCTTGAGAAAAATGATAAAGGTATATTTTCAGTTTATATGATGCAAATACAATTTTAATGTCTTTAGAGGTACTCACCACAGGCTTAAGCTTTCAGGTTTGAACTCACATAAAACCGTCTTAATTTATGAGCTATGTTGTGTTAGTGTTGGATAACTAGCTAGAGGATAAATTTGTACTTTAATACAAATCTGAGTTGATGATGTTGAATATAATTTATATAGAAAGTATAGTTTCTTTGTGACAAACAGAGCAGTTTTATTTGACAGCTTTAGTTGTAGTCATGGTTATTATCCTCTATTGTTGCATATATTCTCAGGAACATTTTTTGCCTTTTGCACTTCATTTATCATTTGAGGATTTTATGTTTTTGTTTTCATTTTCTGCTTACTCACAGTGTATTTTTATGCTACTGTTTGGAGGTTTCTATTGTTTATAGCCATTTTTGTAATCACAAAATCATAGAATTGTTTGTGTTGGGAGGGAACTTTTAAAGGTTATCTAACCGACCCCACCTGCAGTGAGCAGTGAAATCTTCAAGTAGATCATGTTGAGATCTTTGTTTAGATCTCAGATGTCTGCTGGTGTTGAAAAAGAGGAAGGAGCCCACTGTGTCTGGTGATCATGGAGTCATCTCTGGCTGTCCTTATACTATTTCATGTTTTGTTTTGGGAGGGCAGGAGCAGAGGCTCCTGGCTTATTTCAGAAGTCCTTCATTAACTGGATGCAGGATGAACCACTCTCATGACTGATTAGCCTGGTATGCTATTCATAAATAACAGGCAATTAGCATATGTTAATAATAAGCAATATTCAGCTGAAATGTCAGCATCCAAGCAGCTTAGGCAACATCTCTTTAGGCAAGACATGCATTACACATTCTACCCCCGTTTTACAGAACATCACTTAACCAAAATTCTTGGTTAACCAAAGTTTGCTTATCTCTCCCAGGGTTGTACAGCATGCAGACATTAGTCAGCTTTGCCGAATATAAAGCTAGTTTTACAGCCCCTGTAAAACTAGCATTTAAGCCAGCTGGCATATATCTACTGTATTCTGGGGCTGAGAACATGAAGCACAGTTTTTTTGGAAGGAAAGGAATCCAATGAGCCTTGGAAAAGCAGAGAAAATATCTTCCTAACTGATAAAATAAATGAAATTTTAGCTGAAGGTTTTGATGGTCCCTCAAGACATTTGACTAGGCACAAAAATGGAGGTGTAGAAATGTGTCACTGTGGCATATCTGCAACCCTCTCTATATGATGTGTGTATATGTTCCCATATAAATACTGATATGTGGGTGAAAATCACATGAGACATTATGAATACATTTCTAAATATAATATTCTGCCAGGATATTAAGTCCCTTTTTCAAGAACACCATAAGCTTCTTTGGACTAATAATTTATTTGAGAAATTCAATAACTCTGCTTCATGTTTGTGGTCATGTGCAAACCACCTATTTTTTGTAGGGCCTATTTTCAAAGTTAACTTTTGTTTCTGATTTAAGACCTTCTTCCTCTGTACTAGTATTACTTATTTATTCTTATTGCTCAGGCCATGGTTCCATGGACTGGTAGCACTTCTGCAGTCAATAAAACAATTCCTTTTGTTACCAAGCCTATTTTTCCCCCTATTACCTTGACTTGAAGAATGGATTTGCTTCATTGTATTAGAGAGAATATTTTCTGACAGCTTTTGAGCACAGATCATTAAAAAATTACCAGTTTGAAATGTTGACTTTTGTCTCTCTTTTTTTTTAACCTCAAAAATAGCTTATTACATCTTTCAACTTTCTAAATAATTAAATCTCCTTGAAAGTTCATGCAAATTCTGTGTTGGATAGTACAGGTTGTAATTAAGCAGAGTTGTTAACAATTCTGTTGTTGATAAATTTGGGCACAACTCTGCTCTTGCAGATGCCAGTTGACTTTATAGGTCTGATCTTTCTGCACAGGGAAAGGCTGATGTACTCTGTGTAATGCTGACAGTTTTACACTGTTGTAAAACCAGAGCAACAGAATACAAAACTATGCCAAAATCCTGTGGTAGCTATATGAATAGTAGAAGATTTATGGTGTCTTTAACTGCCCATTTCTTTACATTTAATGGCTCCTGTTCTGTAAATGATGAGCTAGACAAGTGTTTTGTTGACACTTGACAATTGACTCCTGAATTAGGAAATGAATTATATTTACTCTTTTCTAATAAAACAGGAACTTTCTATACTCTGGAGTTTGTCCAAGTCCAAGCTGTGCTAAAAACAAAGACAGAGTCCTGCTTAAGAACTGTATCTGTTGAGCAAAGGATGTCTTAGGATGTTTAATCATAACCATCAGTATCAGAGAAGAGCATCACCATGTCCTAGCCATGTTCTTAATGGTAAGCTCTTAATAATGGATTTGCAAGAAAACCAGTGCATGTTACTGTTTTGAAGTTTATCCATCAGCTGCCTTAGAGCCCCAGATATTTGCATTTTGAGTTATTTATTTTTGTTGTCCTTCTCCCATACGTGTCTTTTGTTCACTTGATTTGTGTGTATGAAGGTCTTCCTGGTCCATTGCTGAAATTACTGAGTAGGGTTTTCTTGACTGTTTAAGTGATAGCATTTTGTGAAAGAGCACAGCTGCTAATTTTAGTGCAGGGATGTCCCTCAGTTGTATCTCAGTTTTAAGAGGAAGTAACCAAACCCAAGTCACTTCACTGGAGCTTTGCATGCTACTTTATTCAAGCCTAAAATTATGCTCCTGTAAAATAAGATGTAAGAAACTGCAAAGGTTTCAGCCCCTCGTATCTATATTTTCACACCTTATATTTCTGACAGAGTCAAACCAGGCTACAAAACAGGGCATTTTATATTTTTGAAAGGAGAGCTTTTATGCAGCAGAAATGTGAGCTGTGCATAGAAGTGCCTGCTTACCATGCCAATTAGAAAGGTAATCAGAGCTTCACTGTTAACATGTGAGGCAATTCTTCATCCTCGTCTTTCAGTATGGAATGCTACACAGAAGTTAGTCTTCCTCAGCTGTTTACTCAGTAGAGAAAGAAATTGGCTTTCCTGAAAGCCTGTTTTCTCCTCCATTGAGACCAGCCTGCCAAGGAACTGGAATGGCCATGTTTGTGCTTCTGCATCATGCTCTCCTTATCCCAAGGCAGTAAAAAAAGGGTTAGTGTAGCTGAGGACAGGAGTGTAAACACTCAAAATGTGTCACTGTGAGGGCAGAGGGGGGCTAAGCACCAAAGTACCTCTGGTGTTGCACTAAGCAGACTGCTTGCAATTTTAGAGGGATCTTGTTGTTCATGACATGCTGCTAAGTAGGTAATGGCTGGATTGCAGGTTAATGCAGGGGGCAGTTTATTTGCCTATTGGATTAAAGCTTGCAGAAAATAGATGAACAGAAGAGGAAAGATCAGAATTAGTGGAGGAGAAGAAGTGACTTTGGGAGCTTTTAATCATTTTTCCTGAATTAAAAACCATCTGGTATTTATTTTTTTTTAAATACATTAGACAAAAAAAGAGTCGGTTTCTATCATGAATTTATTTTTCTGCTTCAGCAACCAATAGGCTTGTATTCAATTATTTATAATGACGTATCAGAAGCTGTGGAGAGTTCAGATTTAATATGGTAATGGCAGTATTATATCAGCATGCAAACTTTAAAATGAAGTGGAATGAAACATTTTAAAGTAATGCTTTAGTCTCTTCTTTCTATTAACCCCACAATAGCTTCAGCTCTTCTGTGCAGATGTGAATTTTTCTAAGGAACAGTTGAATATGGGTCTATGGAGGTTCATTCTTTCTGTAGATTCCCTGTGAGGTTCTCTGGCACAAATCCATGAAAATTACAAAATAATTCTATCAAAAGATTGTGTGTAAGTAGTGCATGTCCATGTTCCATCTGTTCTGAGAAGTAAAGCAGGTATCTTTCTGATTCCCAATGTGTTTCACAGTGAATCAAGGCATAGTAAATGGGGGCAATTCAGACCCCATTCTCAATTTCTTGTTTATATTCTCTGTAAGGGGAATTTCCCCTTTTGTATTTCTCTGAGCATTGCATCTCAGATGTGTTCCATTTTAAACAAGCATTTGGTGCTGTCATCTTTTTGATGTAACTTCTTACATCATGTTATCAATGCTTGCCATTCCAAGATCGTGATGGTGCTTTAAAAAGTCTTGAGATTAATTTTTTTCTATTCTTTAGATGCATATTATTGATTTTTGAGCCTTTAGAGATTTAGTGGCTTGTGTTTGCAGGCTTTTCTGCACCAGTCATGTGAGTAGGTCATACTTTAAAGGAGAAAAAAGTATTTTTTTGAGTAGCAGAACTGAAAATCTTCTTCCTACAGACTTTTGTCCTGCATTTTTTAAACTCTTTTTTTCCAGAAAGATACCAGCTCCCTTCCTATTACACTCCCTCCTGAAAAAAAAGGCACCAGTTGTACAAAGTTCAGCAAGTCTAAAGCCACACATGTCCTGAGTAGCCAGGATAAGAATGTTGGTCAGCCAACTGGCAGCTCCACAGCACTGTCCTAGGGCTGAGTTATGACCACAATCCCAATGGAAGGGCCAGCAATTCCAGTTTCTGTCCTTGACCTGCACAGTGATTTGTATAAAACTATTAGGAACTTAATTATTTTTGATACTTTTATCCCTAATTGTATCTTAAATCAGGCTTTAGTTGGAAATATATTCATAGTTTGAAATACAGACTAGCATGATCATAAAAGCTTCCTTTTCTTTAGCAACTAGATTAAAAATGCAAGGGATGTGTAACTTCCATCACTTGGCGCTTTGGGAAAATACATAAATGTCATAAGAGTAAGGATTAAATTGTGAGACTTGGATAACAGAAATGTTATATTCTGCTCATAAACTGATCTAATTTCTCAGATATAAAATGTGTGATTGGGCTGTGCAGTTTTGAGAACATTTTTCCTATTTACCATGGCAGACTATTGGCAGGAAGAAGCAAAAGTGCCTATTACATAGGCATGATAAAGCTGCAGCAACTAAATGGAAGTTGAGGTGGAAACCCCAGACAGAGGACTTTCATTAGGAGAGTAACAGCCTCTGCTCTCCCTTAGCATTGCTATTCACTTCATATTGGTGATTTTATAACCACAGAAAGCTCTGTGAATTTAATGGCTGGAAGTTAGCTTTTATTTCTTTTACCGACATCTAAAATTCATGCTCAGGGGCACCAGTCAGTCAGGAAACAAGTCTTTGCTCTGAGTTAGCCTTTGCAGGTGGTTTAAAGAAAATTTAGTTCCTTCCCACTTGGCCATGCCAACACCTTTATCCTCTTGATGAGTTCGAAGTGAAACTCTCCTCTGAGCTCATTGTCGGTGCTGCTGCAGTTGATTGGCAAGCCTGGGGTGCTAAACAGTTGTGCAGGTGGCAAGCTTTGCCCCTGAGAGAAAGCACATCACCTCTGTGCCTATTATTTTGCCTGAAAATATGTAACTGCACCTTTCCCAGAAGTGGCAGCAATGAAAAATTGTACCACTTTCTGCATCAGCAATTTTAAATGCTAATTGTACATGCTAGTGGATAAACATGGGGGCTCTTCTAACAAGAACATAATTTATCTTTTTATCCCTTCATCATCATGTCCACAGTGTTCTAATTAATAGGTTTACTGAAGTCTATTGTGTGGTAACTTTATGATACTGTTTGGTGTATTTTCTACAGTAATGTGCAACTTTGTAATGTCTTCCTAGGTTTTCTGCTTCTTTTCTCCTAGCATATGTTATGCCATTTGTCAAGTGATTTAATAGCACCCCTTGACCTTAAAAATAAAATAAAGCTAGATCAGTGTATAAAACCATGAAAAACTTTAAAAGCAGCCTCTACAGCACTTTCTCTCACTCAATCCAAGAGCTGTGAGACAGAATCATTCATTACTTACTGTTCCTGCAGTAGGTTAAATGACATGATATGTCTTCTTATTTATCATAATGTTTAGATTATATAATGGAAGGTTTAATTTTTGGTAAGGAAAAGTAATTTTAAAAAAGGTACAAAGAGGGTGATTTGTTACACTAATGAATTATTTATAATATACTGAGTGTTAGCCGGAAACACTGACTACTTACTTAGCCCATTGCATGCACCTGTACCACTATCTTATGGTGTTCTTTATCACTGAACTAACAGAGATCATATTTACATTAGTGCTTAAATTCAATGGGAAAAAACAATGTGGCATGAATTTGACAGATGTACCATAAGAACTTAAACACCTGTTTTCTGTTTAGTAATTTAAGAGCTTTGGAAAGCATAAGCACCATGCAGACCTAGCCATGTGTGACAAATATAATTTCTCTTTAAGATTCTCAGTCATCATATAAAAGCAATTAAAAAAAATGTTTAGGGTGGGTTTTTTTGCAATATTTCACCTTTAGTTTTCTGCTATTGTGAAACTGATAGCTGTTAGTAATGTATTAAAATTTGAGCAACTCCTCTATCATGTAGCATGAAATACCGCAGTGCTTGAATGCTTGACTGTCCCAGCTCAGTAATTTGCAGAGAGGGGCTGCTCTATCTGCTCTTCAAAGGGGAAATTCTTTAGACCTATGTGCCAGTGTGAATCCGGAGTGGTGTCTCAGAGGTCAATGCATTGCCATATGGAACCATATTTCAGTCTACCTTTCATCTTTTCTGCTTGTGCTGGCATGGTCTGTACATGAGAAATGAGAGCAGAAAGAGGAAGTGGAAAGGGGGAGATAATATAGTTACCATGTCACTGATATCACAAAAGATGGCAATGTATAGTGCATCATTTTAAGAAAGGGTACTCTCTTCTATTTGCTGAAGTAGCTTTTGCTTAGCATCTGAGGGACCCTTCTCTATTTCTTTGTGTTCTTCAATTACAATGCCACCTTCATGTGCAAGATGCAATTTTTCGCAAAGTCGTGGAGATGGTTCTGTGGTCAAAGTTCAAGAAGGTGTTTCCATCTATCTGTGGGTCATCTTTTTATTTTTCTAAGATTGCAGTTAGTAAAAAAACAGATAAGACTTTCTTAGGACCAGCTGTTATCCTGTGTCCTTGAGACAGCCAGGACCTTGGGATGCTTTCTTTCCTTCTTTCCTCTCCCCAGCATTCTCCTTGAAGAGGGAAGTTCAAGGGGAGTGACAGCCTAAGCAGTTTGGCTTGCCGAGGAGTCTGCCACATTAGCCATAATTTGAATTTACTGCTGTCCAGCACAAAATGGAATAGAGCTAGCGATGTGCCTCGTGTCAGCTAGAGAGTTCTGATTCTAAAGGGAACTCTGCAGTGCTGCTGCAGTTGCACAGACCTAACTGTGTACGTGCAAATATGTGCCAAACACATACATGCTGAAGAAAGCAATTACAAGGCATAGCAAACAGAACATTTTCTTTTTTTGTTTTTTTTAAAGTCTTCCTTTCTGGAGTTCATTTGTTCATCTAAAATAATACATATATTTCTTTTTGTAATGAGTGGGTGTTATCATGCAAATTCCATAACTATTAGCAAATCTTTCAGCAAAAAGAATTAACTCTTACCTTACTACTGCTCTTGATTCATAGGTGAAGAAAATAAAGTGGGCACTTGCATAGTCAAGTGTCTCTTTGGCTCCAGAAATTCTGTGTTAGCATTTATCTGTTGTAGCTGGGAACTCTGTAACTGGTCTGTACCCAGTGGTTTTCCAGAGGTGAAAGTGCAGGGTATAAATTACTTTACCCACTGTTACACAGAGCTGATCCGGGCTTGTACCTATTGTTACAATCTTGTTTACAATTTGGATTTCAGTGTCTCATTGAGACCACAGGCTGCCTTGGTCCCTGCTAATGTCAGTGGTGGTTTGAACCGTAGTTTGAAATAGTCTAATTTAAAACACAATAGAACTAATGAATAATATTGAAATGCAGGAGATAGAATCAGTAAACAAGGAAGAACATGTTCTTCTAATAGACATTCAGTTGAAAGTGTAGTGACAGAAATTGCAAATTGCTTTCTTTTAATGATATCCATGTCACATGCAGATATATGTGACTTTTCTGTTCCTACATTGCACACCCAGATGCAGGAATCCACCGAACACTCAGGCTCTCAGGGTCGCTGTGTAAGAATCCATTTTCTATTGGTTGTTTATTAGAAATGCTAAGATATTTTTAGTTATCACTTGTGCTCAGAGTTTTGTTCTGAAGTATGCAGGTTTTCATACACATCTTGAGTTTGCTGTTCAGTCTTATTGACTCACTCATGATGTACGTCTCAGTGCCACCAAGGATATTCCCGTCAGCTGTTGGTTCCTTATTTACAAATTGTTTTTCAGATTCTCAGTGTTCTTTAACATGTTAATATATGAGCCATGTTGATTTTGTGCCATGCTTCTTTTTCATCAGAAAGATAATAGGGAGAGATATTTATACAGAAATTAAAGCAAGTATTTTCAGAAGTTATCTTTATCTACTGAATTTGTAATATCATCACAAAATTGTATGAAATTTCCCAAGAAGACCTGTTTTCTATTAAACAGTGTTGATTGGTATTAATCATGCTACCACTCAATCCGACTGATTGCCTCTTTTAACGCTATTTTCACAATTTTTCCTTACAATGAAGTCATGTTGAGATGATCCCATTTATTTCCTTGAAATGTTGACACATTGTGGTTTTTATACATTTTAGAATTTCTGCTGTATTACAGTAGATATTACACTTCAAAATACTTATCCAGCGAAAACCCTCAGATCATCCCTTAGAAATTGTAAACCACAAGTAATCTCCTCTTGCAAATTTGAAAAAAAATCATGTAGATGTGTGCTCTTCAACAGTCTCATTTGCTATTCAATTGACAGCATTCTTTCTCCCCAAATATAAAACATTAAAAATGTTTCCTTTGCATTATTGCTAATAATTTCTGTGTAGTAAGGGACATAAAGATCATTTTAATTTCTTATATGGTCTGTAATTTTTTCATTAAAAAGATGTCCCTTTTACATCATTTAAAACAAAAATTAAATGGAATGATGCCAGAATTATCTTTTCTGTGCTTCCATGAGTTTGGGATGTGAAAGATATTGCTGTGGAATACTTAGCCCACAGTAGAAAGTGATGCTTGTATATCGTGAAGTTTAAAATTAATGCTACTTCATCATGATTTTGCTGTATTTCAATTAACCTTAATACAAAACTGGTCCAAATAGTTGTAAATTCATATCCTAAAGAAAACTCTGAACATGAAGAAAGTGGTTCAAATGCATTTTTAAATTGTGTTGCCCAATGTTTGGTAACAGTAGCATCTTAAGGATTTCAAAATGTATGTGTCTTGGGTACGGTTGGGTCTATTTTGTTTTAAAATCCATTTGAGTCTACAGTTCTGCTTTTCTGATTTCTTACATCTTCTTTAAAATTGTGTTTTGACATTGACAAACTGAATGTACAAATGCCAAGAGAATTCTCATACTGTGTTGAGAAGATTTTTCATAGCCCAGGCCACTGTTTGCCAAGAGTTGGAAACGCTGGAGACTCTTTTTTTTTCCATTGAACAGGATGTTTTCGCACTCTGAAAAATTAGAGTATAATTATTTTTCAGTTTTAAATAAAAATCCAACATATTTGAAGTTTGCATCATAAATTCTATTTCCTTTCTCTAGCAAAATGAGCATGATACTTTCTTCTTGCCTAGGTTAAGAAAGAATAACTTATGTCATTCTTCTTTGCTTTGAAGAGCTACCTGGATTTTGAAAAGACAACACTTCAGATTGCCTGGTTTGAAAGAAAGGGTAATAACGTTCTTGTAGTATTGAAAAAATAATCAAGGGGCTACTAATACTTGTATTGTTCTTGAGCTTGTTCCTTAAAGGAAAGTCATATCCATACTTTGCAACATTTTGCCAGTTTCCTTAGGGCTTTTTGCAGCTGCATTGATTGTTGCTGCTAATTGGAAAAGTAATTGGAACATGCCTGCCTCTTGCATTTTACAGCCATGCCCTGTCATTAGCAAAAGTGATGCCCTCTGACCCTGACCGCTCTCAGAGGTCAAAATATATCATTATATTGGAGTGCAGTATTTCATAACAAAGGCCATAGCAGTAGCATAGCTTAAACATTTGGGTGTTTTTTTTAGTGAAAAGAATAGCTTATCAAGGGAAAGGATGACCTGCTAACTATATTTATCTTACACTTTGAGTAACTGCTGGCAAAATACAGAGTCCTGAGACGTGCTGTGTAAATATTTTATGAAGGAAGCTTCTCCAGCAGAGATGTTAATAATTTAAAATATGATGTACTACATACTGAGTTTTAGGCATAGACATTTAGTAATAAATTTGTATTTTGTATGAAAGACTAGTAAATGACTCCCTTGCCACATATTTTGTGTTACAATTGTGTTTGCATGTCTTCCTTCATGAATTATGCCTATGTATATATATGTCACAATAAACTTGGATTTTTCAACCAGACATGATTCCAAGGTCCATTTAAAAAGGATTATGAGTCACTCCTAAAAATTATGTAGCCTCCAAATCAGTAGTGTCTGCCTCCAAGAATATTTTGTTGGAGTACATTTCTTTTGGTTTTTTTTCTGAAACTTCCTATGCAATTCAAGGGAGAACAGTCCCCCAGATGTGCAACTATTGTTTTTAAGTCAGGTTTTATTCTGTGAAGCATGGCTGCAGCAAGGGTAGCATTCCTCTTTGCCCTGGCAGTCAATCAGTTGAAAAAGTTGGCCAGGAAACTGAAGACCGACTTTGTAGACCCTTTCCTGTCCTCATCTGATTTAGGCACATAACTCCTCTGGATTGAGTTTTAAATGCACTTTGTTTAGAAAACTAATTTATGGTATTTGCATACTGCTTGAGTGCTTTGAGTTGTTTCAGAATAATGTGGTGGTGATAAATATTCACATTATATTTCCAATTTTCACAGTATTCATGCTGGGCAAACAAAGTAGATAGACCACACAACAATAAATCAGTGTAAGGACAGGCTTATAAATGTGTCAGTCAAAATATCTTTTAATTCTTCAGGTTTAAAATTTTATTTGCCAGTTCTGCTGTTTGTATAGTACTCATCTTTTTGTCCTTAGTTGCACTTGCTGTTTTATTATCTCGTGGTTTTTTAATAGGAAGTTAAATCTCTGTTCTATGTAGAATTAACCAGAGAGAGCAACCAGAGCATGCAGTTTTTTTCCAGTTAGTCAGAATAGGTTTGCCATTTCATACATGTATGGTATTTATGACTGCAATATAATAAAATATTTAAAGTTCAGACTATAACTCTTCTGTACTAAAATTCAGAACATCTTCTGTCAGGTAGAAGTATTACATCTCAGCATTAACTCTGTCTCTCTGCATCAGATAACGCTCTCTTATTTGTATTTGTTAATAAGTGCAGACATTCATACTTTAGTACCTGATGGGGATGTAAGAGACAGAATATAGATTTTTGTTCCCTAAATTAGAAAATTATCTGAATAGATGGTTGATTAATAATCATTCTAAATTGAAGTGCTTTCATAAGCTACCATACAGAACCTCACTTTTAAAAAATCAATCTTTCAAAGCTGTCACTTTTGTCATCCGTTAAGCATTTGTTGAGGAGGAAAGAGAATATTTGTCCTAATTCTGGGCTCCCTAAGCTGTGCCAAGAAAAAGAAAAAAAAAATTTAGCCATCCCGCTAATGCACTGTATTGCAACAGAGATTAAATTGATCAGTCTGCTTAGGCATTTCCAGGGTGTCCCTTGCTGTAATATCTGGGCTCAGTATTGATGTGCTAAGAGCGCACTAATAGGTAATAGAAAATACTTCAATAGCTAGCAATATATCTAATTCCACAAATTACTTTTACCGTGGTGGATTATTGAAATCACGAGCCTGGTGTTTGAAAGGGCTGAGACTTTGGTGAAATGCTAAGAAGAAAGGACGAGCATATTTCTCAGCTTGTGACAGCCATTCTGAGTACGTGATGGCTCCGAGCCGGCCCAGGAAACTTTCCCACAGAGGTTTATTGCAGGGCTGGGACTGAGAGTGAGGGTGAGAGACAGTAATTTATAAGAACTGATCCTGGATCTGTCATCGACTCTTTGAGTGGTTTTAACACTGAATTCTGCCGCAATTTCCTCTTCTTAATGAGCCAGTGAGGATGAATCACTTAATGTTTGAACATATCTTTTAAAATGTTACAGGCTGTTCTTTGTCGACTTTCATTAAGCTTTTATTTTAATCTAAGAAGGCCAGTCGAACACAAAAGACATGCAAAGTACTTCATATTTTGGCAAAGCCTATTTAAAATTGTCTACATGGATAAAAGAAAGAGAGAAAAAGAGAAAACTGGATCAAAGTGCATTTAAGTGCATTCTCTGAGCTCATGTCTCCTGGTATGGCTGACCTGAAATACCTGACACTGAAGCTTCTTGCAGAGAATCTGATCCTGGGTCTTGAACAACGTGCAGCTCAGACTGGGTAGGAATTTGTAGTTTTGCTGCAGGTGAACTTCCTGTCATAATGGATGTGTTCAATAAGCTCTAGTTATTGAATTTAAACAGAGTCTCGATTCTTAGAGCAATTCAAGGGGTTTTGAACACTGAGACCCAGCAAATGCCATTTTTGACCTCTTAATAAATTATAAATACATGACTCAGGGGCTCAGAGCATGGATGCATTGCATTTTCTCTCTCTTGAAAACAGGGAAGCAGACTCAGGGAAGGGGCACTCAGCTGGGGAGAATTGTTTTTTGTTACTTTCTTCCTCTGTAGGTTCTTTTATTGCCTTTAGACATGCTGTAAACAAACACCAATCTCTCTCATCTGTCACATTAACTCGCAAGCTGCTCAGCAGTCCTCAAAGTCTCACAAAGGTCGTAACATTTCTTTAATCATATCTAGTTTACTTTTCCTGTGACTGCCCAGTTTCCATGCTGTTGTCTTGAAAATAAAGTATGGGATATTAACCTTTGGGTATTTGATTTGTTGGCATTGCCAAGAGGAAGTTGAAAGCAAACAAGATCACAGTTTGTTGTTTGTATCTGTTGTTCTGAATTTATGGTGTATTTAATTAATCCCATGCTTCATGTCATCCATTAGTCACCTGAAAAGGCCAGAATTACTTCGACTTTTCAAGACAGGTGATTTGGGGACAGGGCCTTTGTCTGAAGTTTCAGAGCTTAATCACATCTTGGGAAATGCTGACACTCTTCCTTGCACTGACAAGCACTGCCTGAGTACTTCCCACTAAAAATCAAGGGTGGCCTGGACACTCCCTTTGAAGGCAGGACACGTTTTCCTAATGCCTTATTGTTGGAGACCTCTGTATGAAAGGGAAAGGTTTGTTTTCTTTGTAATGTGGGGGATAGTTCTCAAAGGACCCACGCAGGCATTTTATGTGGCATGTCTTGCTGATGCCTGTAGTCTCTGTCCGTGGCACAGTGAGTTTCTTATACTTTTACTGTCTTCTTAATGGAGAGTTTTAGTGTGTCTCTCAGAGTATTTTGTAGCTTTACACTGTTACTGGCTAGGGAGTAGAAAAGGAGGATTTTTCTGGAGTACAGTCTTGCTAAGCCTGAGGCTGCAGGGTGCAGGGGTTGGTGGATTTTCCTGAACTTCCAGTCCTAGGCTGTTAGGAAGTTCATCTTCTGAAAAGGGAAAACTGCTTTTATGCACATACTGTTTTCAGACTAAAACCAAAGGAACACAGTATTTCCAAGTATAAAGGCTGTGATCTCAGAGGTCAAACTTCTTTATTTCACTGCATACTCAGAAGTTGAATGAAACCAACTTTCTATTTGATCTCTGCTGCTCAAGTTTCTTTCCTCCATTAACTTTTCAGTCTCTGCACACTTGTATGATTTGTCCAGTGGTTTGTCTCCTCTCTACTTCCACCTTCATTTGCCTGAGTCTGGTTCTGACTCAGTTAAAACATTTGTCTTCACCTTCTTAGTCTTATTCTCATAGAGTCTTTTCTGAAGTTTGGTTTCTACCAAAGTCCTCTTATGTCAAGTAGAAAGAAACCTTTCTAGGGGTCATGTCCTCTGGGATCCTTAGGTATCTAAGGTAAATTCTACACCCATCATTCATAGTCTCTGTGTACTGATTTTTCTCCCTAGAATAAAAACTGACAAGCTTGCACTCAGACATTTATCTTTAGATGTCTAAAATTTACGTGAGATGATTCTCACATTATTATTTATAGCTTCCTTATAGAATCCCTAAACCCTGTTCTTTTTTCCATCTTTTCCCAGTACCTTCTCCAGTAATATTGTCACATTTTATTATGCTATTCTCTGTCTACCCTTCAGATTTATGCATAAATACTTCATCAACATTTAAATCTCCTGGTATCTCCATAAACATATGTTTGTTCCCCTTCTTCCCTCCTTGAAGTTCCCTTAGCTCCCCTCTATTTTAAATTTGCTTCTCAAAAAATTGTTTTCTCCCATATGAGTTCTCCACAATCTTTGTCACTTAATTTCTTTAATAGCTGGTCTGCAGAAAAAAATGAGAGCTGAGAGGCAGAGGTGTCTTGGATAATGCCTTCTTTCTTGCTTTTGTGCCAGCTAAAACAGGATTAAGGAGTACTCAGCCGGTTTTCACTGCTGTGCCCTCCTTGCTTTTTCCCCTCCCCAGCATCCTCACAACCCAGTTCCATTGACTTTCTTCCTGCAGAAGGCAGGTGGCTGGATGCCCTCAAAGGAAAAACCATGGAGCTAAACTCTTGAAGAGCAGATGTGTGTACTGACCTGCAGTAATAGCCTAAAACCTCTAGAAGTCCTTTCCCTTTACTCAGAAACAGCTCTTTCACACTATGGTCATTAACATTTGCTTCCTGCAGTGGCCTATTATTGTTTAAAGTCTCTGACACATAAAACCAAAGTCTTTGGGAGAAGGTAGGTAGGTAGGTAGGTAGGGAAAAAATATACATTCCATTCAGCAAATTTGGTCTACTACCATATGTTTTTGCTCATCAGCTTCTTTTCCTGCCTTTAAACACCGTTGTTGCAGCAGCAGCACCTGCCTCTCCCAGACTTCCCATGAACACTCCTAATCATCTCTGCCTCAATCTCAGACACCCTTTGCTTGCTAGTGGAGAATGGAGCAGGAGGTGAGGTGTTTCTTTCTTGTTTCTCATCTCCCTTACATGCATTTAACTTGTACAAAACTCTCACATTGTTTGAACAGAGGAGGGAAAGGTCCTTGTGAAGGGGTCAGATCTTAAACAAGTTTCTTCTCTAAATTTTCTTATCAGCCACCAGCTTCATGGTGCTCCATGTGCCATCTGAGATGAGGGTTGTAGTCCTTTAATCGTAACACACTTCTATCAATTCAGTCAATAAATGAATGATAGGAAGGGTCAAGGTTTACAAACCACTGCACTCTGTTCTTGTATGCTATTGTTCTCTTACTTGCTTTTCCCATTGGAAAGTAATTGCTTTGAGCACCAGAAGTGATTACAGAAGATGACACCTTTATAACCAGCCTCAGGATCTTGTTCTGAGGAAAAACTCAGCCTGTAAAATGCTGTATGCCTCACCCAGCAATTATGCTGTAGTAGCTAATTTTAAGCTAAGAAAGCATAAATTGCCCATTATTTCTGAAGAGGATTGGGGTTTTTTCACCAGTGGTACTGAATGTGAATGCTTTTCCAATGGATTTTTATATGGCTTCCACAGAGTTGTACAAATAAGAAATAAATTGTTTTTGTTTCTCATATTTTTTTCTTTAATTTAAAACTTAATTATTTTATGATAAATTTGTTGATGATCAAAGTTTACTAAACCCTTGGAACCTCCTAAAATACAGGTTTCAATTTTTATGTATTTAAAATATTTCATTATGAAGGTGTAAGATATTATAATTGCAGATCAGGCAATTCAATTCACAATAGAATATTTTAATGTGTTTTTTTCACATCACTATCACCATGTAGCATGGACATGGTCTTCTATGGCAACTTATTACTGAATGTTGTCTCTCATAAGGCAATACATTCTTGCTTCTGCTTGAATTTTTGTGGTGTACATCATGAAATACCTTGTTCTGCTGAAAAATCCAGTATTGGAGAATAACTGCATAAACCTCTTCAACTGCAGCCCATGAGAGCCTGTAGCAATTTGGGAACAGCAAAGGTGTTTTTTGAAGTGATCCCAAATGGAACATGTACAGTTCAGGTAAATTAAAATGAATGTTATGATTTAAGGAGTAATGAAGTATTTAATTTTGGCAGGTAATTTTAGAGTAATGTTTTCCACCATTTCTGCATCCTATCTTTTTCCAAAGCTTCTTCTTTCATGGAAGAATTTAGTATTTGACTTTTCACTCGAGTCTGAATTTTGTACATGATAGAAATTCCAATTCTTAACTGGTCTTAGAAATCAGTAACCTCCAGTGCATATTTCAGAGGCAGGACATTTATTAAAAGCACCATCTTTAGGAAAATGGTATGTGTAGCCCTCAATATGATCTATTGTTAACACAATGTCATTTTAAGAAACTTGATTAGTTTATGCAAAAGAAGTACCCTTAAATTATTAAAACGAACATACTAGGTGTTGGATGAAAAGCTGTGAGAGAGTACTGAAATACAAAGTATTCTGCCCTCTTCCATATCTGTGTGAGGACATAAAGAAGAAAGAATTTCTCTTGCTCTCTTGCATATGCTGCTCCTATTTGTACTGCTCCAGGGTGGCAGTGGCTGTCTCACAGAGACTCACTGTGTTCCACAGGGAGATGGGCCAGAGTCAGGATGTCCTGGTGTATCTTCCACCACAGGCACTAAGAAACCACAAAGCAGGCTGGTTCCATTCATCACTGTTTGCTTCTTGGACCCCGGCTGAGGAGGTCTGACCTCAGAGCTTGTGGCAAAGCAGGAATCTGAGAGCATGGTAGATTATTTGCTAGATACGCTTATTTAGATAAGAGGCACCATTGAGTCTTTCTAGATGAAACTAGAATAGTTGTGATGACATTTGTTTTACTGTGCAAAGTGGTCGGTCTGTCTTTCATGGAATATTAAAGGGAGAGGACAATGTCAATTTTCAAAGCAGGTCTGTTTGGACAGCAGTCAGATCCAAACTACTAGGAGAACAGGAAAATTAAATTGCAGCTGACTGTAAGGAACCATTGTGTTAACATTGGAAAAAAAGCAGTCTCTGCAATGAAATTGTGAATAGGAAGTTCTTGGATGACTGAATATCAGAACAGTTGAGCACAATGTGAACAAATAACTTTGTGTTCCACACGCCAAAGCCTGATTTTATTTTAAAACAGAGTGCAATGATTGTTCGAGACTTTCAGCTGTCTTCATGTGACAGGCCAGGTGTGCGTGTGCTCATTCATGTATGGCATTGTGCATTTCCTACATAATTGTTGAGATCGTCCCATTTGTTGAATCTGTAACTCCATACTCCAACATAATAAAAGGGGAGTCTCTGGGGGGGTGGGGGAACTGAAAGAAGTGTATTCCTCTCTTCACAAAAATAAAGCTACCTAAGCTCAGTAGGGTTTCCTTAGCAAGCATTATTAGGAAGTGACTGATCAGCAATACTACCTACTTACATCTGGCATTGAATTTCCCAAAGATACAGCTCTTTCATTATCTTCGGGGAAAAAAAAAACAACCCAACCTTTATAGAGTTGCTTATAGGGTAAATCCTGCTCCTTTAATTGAACACTGTTCAATTTTTCAATATATAATCTTTTCTGTCAGCTCTCTACACTGTAGCATTGGATGCTATAGATGTAAAAAGCAAGTGCCTGAACCAGAACGGAGAAGTGTAACAGATACGGTGCCTTGCAGAGTAATTCAGTTTTCAATTAATACAAAGCAGCAAAGTACAGATGGACAAAAAATTACTAGAACTGCGTGTACTTCAATCATCGTGAAATCCAGAAGAATGCTGGCTGACCACAGATGTAATCTGATTTCTGAAGTAAGGTGTATTAAACAGCTGCTTTCAGAAGCTGGGGGGACAATGACTCCTGATTATAGAAAGAAGCAAGGAAACGCCTGCCGCTTTTCTCCCAGTTCCCTTATGGAAAAGGGAAGAACCAGGCAGAACCCGTGAAAAGTGACAGCTCATGTGAAGCCTAATCCTTCTGGTTTACCACTGAGGATAGTTTTAATTTCCAACTGCCAATGGCATTTACTGTTCTGTATATAAAATTGCCCTTAGCTGGTATTTTTTGACTGCTGATGAGCTTTATTCAATTACTTTCTGGATACTCCCAGCTCCTGGGCACTGCTGGGGGGCACTGGGGACACTGCAGCTGTTAAAAAGGGCTCCTCAAAACATGTAAATGAAGAGATGTGAGTACTGGTTCCCCTGCACTGCTTGAAGTCAACTTATAGCTAGGTTGGTTACCTGGGAAACAGCTGTCAGCACAGTGGAAAGGAATCTATTTAGTGTGGTGGGTAGGTGACGGTTTTCCAAAAAAAAAGAGAAATGGCAAACCCCCCCACATTGCTCCATAATTTAGGTTTTTAAGTATATCATGAAAGAAACAGGAGATTGGGTGTTCTTTTAAAGTTTGTTAAGAATAAATTATTCCCTGAACTAAATAGTCTGGAACTGCAGAAATGTTTAATTACTGGGAAGAGTATTTTTATAAGGGATTTAAATTTCAGTAGTAGCTCAAATTTTGTTTGTAACAACAGTACTAAAATAACATTTTTTGTTTGCCAATTACCTTCAATTAGTATGCTCCAAAGATACAAAAATGGAGAATAGTTAGTTATATGGTTGACATTTTTTATCTTCAGGATTCTTCCAGAAGCACTGGTCTTTAGATCAGTCCTCCCCCGAAGTTAAATATTGCTGAATTTTTCAGATAGTGTTTCCTGCACCTGCAGCAGAGACAGGTTAAGAATAGCTTTTCCAAAGTGGTGAGGGTTAAGAATTCCTGGCTTATGCATTGTGCTCAGATTCACTGACCCATGTCATATCTCAAAGACAAAAGCAGAAAAGACAGTGAAATGAAAATGCTGGGTGTCTTGGCACTGCTTATACGTTTCTGATGGCCTAATGATAACAGCACCATCAAAGCTTGAGTTGTCACCTGTGTTGTTGTGCAGTTTCCCTCTTTTTAGAGGTGGTTTCATGCTGCTGTTTTGGCAGAGGATAACCACATCCCTTTGAACTATATAATGGGTAAAAAGGACATGGCTGTCTATCTTCTTTGTTAATAAATTTTTGCTTTAGCTGTTAATGTTTCAATTTGAGAAGGACTCTGAGTATCTCACCACTGATTTGTCTTCCTCCTGTGACCAAGTGGATTTCCAGACTCTCATTGCAGAGATACTTTCTTAGGATCCTCTTCTACCCTACTCTGCTTTCCTTAAGGCTGCATGAGGATCTAAATACCTCATGTGCTGAGGTATTGCTGATATACAGCGTGTGCAGGACACCCTAGGGATCAATTTCCATTGAAAGAACCATACTCCTGCCTTTTCCTCTGCTCCATGTCCCTGACTGTGATAGAGCTCACAGAAGGATCAGGGCACTAATCTTCCTTAAAGTAAGTCCATTTGAAAAAAAGAATAGAAAAAAAAGAGAGAATAACATGATTTTTCATTCAGCACTTTGATTTGGATAGCTGTAATTTCATGAGTGCTTTGTGGCTCAAAAGTTGGGACAAGAACATTCTGCTTGGAGAGCAGAACTTCAACATCAATTCAGAGAAAGAGTGAAACACACTGCAGTTGTCTTAGTTTTGAGAATCTTAGCCTAAAAAAATCTTGCGGTTATTTTATAGTAATAATCTCCCTGTCATTCAATTTGATCCTGTAGAAACTAACATGTATGTACCCCTACCCATAGTGAAACTCTGATGTTTTTTTCAGGACTGTCTTTTGAAAAACTCCTTTTATTCTAAGCACTTAGTCCATCAGCTGAAAAATTATCATCTCACTTACCCACATATCCTTGTCCAAGATCTAATATTTCTCAAGCTTCCAATATGCTACAAAAATGAATCAAATACCATTAGTTGGGAACACCACTGCTCCATAATGCTCAGTTTCCACTGCTAGTCTTCCTGATCAATATCCTTAAAACCACAGTCCTTAGCTTAAGTTAAATATAATTGTCCTATAGGAAAGATAGAAAGGAAGGAAAAATATGTTGGAAGCTATTTGAAGGCAACTACAGCTAGCTGGGAGCAGATGATGAGAGGAAATGATGCTAGATGAACACAGTTTGTTCCCTGAGTTCATACTTGGTTCCAGAAATAAAAGTACTTATCCCAAACACCATGTATAGGGCTTTCCTTTTAGATCTTTTTTTAAGCAATCTCATGACAGCATTATTTCCTCGAAACAATTAAGCCCACCTAAAGGAACCAGGCCTAGGCTGTATCTATTCCTGCAGAAGGAGAAGCCAAATTAAGCACAAGAGATGTCTGTGAATAAAATGACAAGGCATGAAAAGGTTCTCCCTCAGAAAAGGAAAATTTCACATGGTTATAAGCATACGTTTATGTTAATTAAGGACACATCTAGGGTTGCAAGGCTTGAGAAATTGATATTACTGTACAGAATATATATGATCACTGTTAAGTATGTTGTGCCTGTAACTGCATATTACTGTATGCTCCACACTATACTTAGCAAGTCTGTCTGTCAGAAAGCTCTAATTGCTTTATGTGTGAGAACATTAAGCTGCAATAAATTTATATACACAGCTGTTCCATTACTGTGGAACAAGTTTTATCTCCTAATAAATTGATGTTTCTTTTTAGTGTCAACTCAAACCAAAATTTACACCCAAGAAGGTGAACCTTAACATCACATAATTAGTTCAGTGACACCAGTGGTAATAGAGGGTATACAATGTACGTCTCTTAAACGTATTGATGGAAAAAAGTTTTGACTTCTGTTAATTGTTTCTTGAAAGCTTAATTGTGATTAAGAGCAGCTTTAATTGGAAAAGGAAAAAGAATCACGACCTTTAAACATATGCTGCAAATAGCATGTCTACATTTACAAGGAGTTGCACCGTAACGGGAAAAAAAACTAAAAGCCTTCTCTAAAATAGAGCAGGGGGGAGAAAAGGCATTGTGGTTCTGTGTGGAGCCACATTTAGGTTAATGGAACTGAAGCTTAGACTGTCCTGGGCTTTTGATTAATATTTAATTAATCTTCTGTAGAAGACTCTGATTTGAATTAAACTGGGTGTTACTAAAGGAACCAATTCACCAAAGAGTTCCCATAAATTTGACCTGCCATTATGAGAATTTAAATTAAAATGGCCAAAGTTTTGTTTTCTGCTCATTTTATGCCTGGTCTACATCAAGTGCAAATAATTTACTAGGAGAGATGTAACTGGAAAAATGCAACCAGAATTGGTCACTAGTAACAGAGCCATAGCTACAATATGACATGACATTTGGTTTGTTTTAAGTAGGTACCATGAGCTAAAGAGTTGTATTGTTCTCTCAATACTAGCTTTTACAGCTGGAAAGTAAGCATTTAGCTGTACACAACAAAGAGAAGTATCATTTGATTAAAAAAATACCTGGAATGGTTTCTGGAAGTTGCTTATACTTCTACATTGTCTCTTAATCAGAGTGGCAGTAAAATGATGCAAATGAAGTCCATTCCCTGGGTGCTGTGACTTCCTTGACCTCCCCTCCCATGAGTGTAGGGGTGGCTGTAAGTATTGCCTACTGTGAAGACAGGAAGGGGTTGAACTGTCTCATGAGGGATTCTCCCTTTTAACAATCATGATGGATTGTAAAAAGTGTCTACTCAACTTCAACATAAGAAAAATGACATAGTGGTAACAGTTACCTCACTCACAGTTTTTTTTCTGCCAGCTCTTTTCATAGTCAGGGTAGACATAATCCCCATCTTGTGTGCTAGACAGCTCCTGACCTAGTGGGCGACTTTGACCTCTCCATTAGTTTGGATGACACCAAAATCCCACAAAATTTCTTCAAGTATCATTACCAAGTTCTCATTCAGGTACTGTGACTTTAGGAGCCTGCTCTAATATCTAATTCATCTGGTTTTAGGTGTCTCCAGGGTAGTCCTGTATAGCTTGGCTCTTTTTGCAGTCAGTCAGTCACTGAGCTGAGCCCTCACTGCACCATTTGTTCTGGGGAAAAGGAACATTTCACAAATGTGTGTATGACTCCGTTGTGCAAGAGCAAATCTGTTCTTAAACTGTGAAATCTTTGACTAAGGACTGGTTGTAGGCAGTCTGTGCAGTGTCTGCTGCAGATAGGGTCCTGCTATTTGAGTAATGCTTAATGGTGCAGAAATCTGGCAAAAATAATAAAAAGTAAATAGCAGAAGTGCAGCAAAATCAGATCTTTGTGGGTCCTGCTTACTAAGGATATTTGTCATTCTTTCCTTACATAGCCTCTAATTCCTGGTTTTGGTTTTCCTGGAAAGCAAATTACTGTGTAGCTCAAACGGGAAAAATCATGGGAACTGGACTTAATCTGAGCTAGCAGCATAGCAACCTAAAGAGAGAGCAACATGCTCTCTGGAAGCCATGCCTTGCCTCAGTTCTTTTTAAAAATTCCAGTATATACTCATGGAGTTTCTCTTTACCATTTGTATGGGAGAAGTAATATGTAAAGAAGGCTGGTGCTTACACAAGTGATGTGCAAATGTGTGGTACTGCTTCTCTCTTTACAGGATCATGACAGTCACACATGAAAAAAAATAGTGTGACCTGTTAAAATATAACCCTTGAATTACAAAGTCAGTACTACATTATGGGGTTATTTCAGAGATTGATCTTCAATACCAGTGCAGTTTTGAGTTGATGTTTCATTAGTCTGTCACTTAAGAGCTCATTGCATTAATAAGCCTCGTTTTATTGAAAAAAAATTTTAAGAAATTAATTGCAATTCTTATTTTTCAAGATAATTGAAGAAGCTGCAGTGAGTTTTAAAATTGAGGTAGAAAAAAAGTGGTAGAAGAAATAGTTTTAATACCTTCTAAAAAGAAATATATTCGTTAAAATTGAAATAGTCTTATCTGTGTGCCTCTCAGACATTTCAGCCCACTAGGATTTTGCCTAGTGAAGAATGGTTGATGCTAGTAGAAACAAGTCTATAATTTGCATTAAATGGAACTGGCTTTGCAGTATTGCTTATGGTAATAGCTGCAGTTACTTG
>VZSR01001283.1:8910942-8956055 GCA_013398615.1 Brachypodius melanocephalos
TTTTGGGGTTTTTTTGTTTTGGGAGATTGCTTTTCATAGATATTTGTTTACTGTATAGATCAAATGCTTAGTGTGTCCTTTGACAAGTGCAGTCCATTAAATGCTTTATTCATGAACTGGGATCAAGGGATTGTCTCAGTTCTAGCCTGCTCTCTGAAATAAGATAATACAAGCAATTTCTGTTAAGTATTATGGTTTAGGAGAGTGCGGGAAGAAGAAAAAGTTCTTTAATCTCTTTGATCAGATTTGAATGGCAGAAAAATCTTATGCATTAATGCTTAAAATTAGAGATTTTATCAGCAATCATTTTAGTAAGTAGAACTTGAGCTGCTGTGCTGAATAAATATACTTCTCAGTACATGTAATGTGTTGATTTCCCTGGAGTTGCTCTGTAATTCATTGTAGAGAAAGAATGAAGAAATAGTAAATAACAAAAAGAACAAACTGAGTGATACAGCTGTAAGTGGACATGTTCCAATAGGAATGATGTGCATCTTTCCGGCAGCAGGGATAGCTTACCACATAATTTCTATAGCAAATTGTTTTAGAATAAATCCCTAAATTTCGGTAACAAGAAGCTCAGAAAATTATTCCTAATTTCTTCCCCCAAAACCTTGGTCATATCTTCACATGCCCATAAATTCTGAAAGCTCTGTTGGATTCAGTGGGTCTAGACAGGTTTGCACTAGTTAAAGCTCAAGCCCAGAGATGCATTTTAGAGCTCTGTACAGGAACTGACATTGCTGTTCTTTAGTTAGAATCACATATGTAGCAATTTCCATTTCAGCAAAGCTCACGAATTAGAGATCTCACTTTTTTAATAGCATTCAGGAAATATTTCTGGATTCTGTGCAGGGACCCTGAAGCGAGTGCACGTCAGACGCTCCAACGGCAGCAGAAGGTTCTGGTTTACAGCAGCGTTTCGGCTGCCGGGCCTCCTGCCTCGAGTGTCTGAAATAGAATTACAGTACAATTTATTACATTTATTATCATGCTGTAGAAGAAAAGGCATTTTCATGTTTTATGATCTGAGGCCCTGTACCGTGTGACTAATCTGTTATATTTTGGGATATCTGGCCAGTGTGAGTTTGAACAGCAGTAGTGTGTGCTACACAGTCGTGTTTCATATCTGCAAAACTTCTTTTTAGCACTTTCCACTTGGACTGAAATCTTCCTGATTAAAGATGTCAAGAAAAAAGCAGTATCTGAGGAATCCAACTAGGTAATGATGACAAAATAAAGTGATATCAGTTTGGATATATTTTAACATGATGTCAAAACACATTGTCATCAAAATCCCCAGAGACACCATTATGGTGTCAAAATGAAACGTTATCAACCTAAGACTACAAGAATAACAACGAGAAATAATACTATTGTAACTTTGTAATGTACTGCCAATATCACGCAAAATAAATTTGGCTCACTAAGTGGAAATTCTTATTATATATCTTTCATTTCTTCCTGTTTACTAAAAAGCGTATGGCAATTATGTTATCCAAGAAAACCTTCTAGCATTTGTGTGGCATTTACTGAAGTAATGTAAAAGTTGAGAGGCAAATTAGTCATACCGATGGGACCTTGACCACTAAAACTTTTGTGTTGCAGTCCTCGGCTTATCTCAGGCATGCCTATAGACTTCTATATGCTCCAGAAACTAAGAAATCCAGGGCTTTTTTTTTTTTTTCTTTCATAAAAGACAATTGCAAACAGTAGCATAATGTACTCTGTAAAGAATCCTTGAAATTATACTAGAGTAAATGAGATCTGTTTCTTGTATGAACTTTATACAGGGCTTTAAAAAAGGCTCTTGCCCATTTGTGGTTATGTAGATGCAAACACAATGACTTAGTTTTGTTTTAATGAGGTTTTCTGCCAAAAGATTAAAGTGTTGGCTTATACTGCTATGCCAGCTGACCATCACCTCCTACCAGGCACTCTTAGTGCCAGATTTCTTAGGATGATTCATTTTCCACCTACCTTGAGCACAATTTAGCCATCTAGAGTGGATTCATCTGCCCTAATGTAATCATCTAAAACTATCTTGAGCTTGTCCCTCTACTCTTCTTTGTCAATGAAAAAAGTAATGAGCTCTTGAGAGTAATAATTGGATCCAAAGACAAGTACTGTGGTTGCCCTCTGGAAAAACTTATTTCTCTGTATTTCTTGTAGAAAGGGTCCAGGTGAGTAGTTTGAACTACATACTTCCCTTTTGAATGATTACAGTTGGTTGCAAAATATCACATCTTACCTTCTCCTGGTAAATAAATCAGCTTTGCTGTAGCCTTTATCAGGCTAATTGTCTTGGCAAAATATTGAAGTGGTGTTGCAAGTAAATGTTGTATTTTGTCTGCAGTAAGAGAGATACATGCTTTTGGGTTTCTGAAATCTGCACTTGGGTTGAGACTAAACAGTCCATTGGCAGGAAATGTTAGAATTCAGGATTTCTAATCCAGTGTTTCAAAGCATAGTGAGACCCTCAGCAATTAGTGAGCATTCATCTGAATGCCCAGTAATCTGAAAAAGAATTCCTGGGCAAAAGACATATTTAGCATTTCCAAGAGGAAAAATAAGTGAAATAATTTGACAATATCTCAAGTAGTAAAAGTTGAGTTCCACCTAACTCACTAAATAACAAAGTGAATTTTTGGATAAAAGGTAATTGCTGTTTTTTTTCTGTCCTTATCTGGAATTGATTTTTTTTAATACAACTGTAATTTCACAGCAATTTACAGTTTTAATGTCAATCCAGATACTGTGGTGGTAAACCACGATTAAAACACCTCTTTACTAAAATCTTCATTTTTAAAGTACAACGCTGAAAGGGTTTTTCCAGAAATCGTTTGTTTTGCAAGATATAATACTGAGATTTGTTTCTACTCTCCATATGCATATAATATTTAATTTAAAAATCTTAATTAATTTTTATGCTAATCAGTGTAAATCTTAGTGATAAACTTCATAAGAAGGCAACAGTCGGGTGAATTTAGGCATAAATTCAAGTAATGAATCTTAGCTTTGATTTTATTTTTTTCTTGGTTGATTCATATTTTGTGTAGAGGCACTGAATGATGAAATGCTTAACAGTAAGTTCAGATTTAAAGTTTAATTTAGAGATCGCAAGTTATCTGGTTTGAAAAATAAAACAATGATCCCACAATTTTCTGTGTTTTATATAGGGTTTCTAACCTACTCCTATCAAAGGGAGTCTACTCAACTTTCACCTACATTTGATGTCCTTAGGACAAGTCATTTTTGTTTGTTTGTTTTTAATGGAAAATTTCTCATTCTGCAGTTTGAAGTCAGCCTATAGTAAAAGTAAGATATAACATAAAATCAATCAAAATATTATTTAAAGATTTATAATGCAATAGCCCCTCTGTCAAAGTACAGAAATAGTTACACTATAATTGTGCTAGAAGCTGGTAAGGACAGGGGAAGACATGTGAACTTAGTGTAATGTATTATCTTTTTTAACGTTCAGATACTTAAAAGAGATATCTTAGTCCACAGATCAGTGTTTGTCTAGCAATGTGTTGCTTAATACTGTAGTTTAATGAATACTTTAAAACAAGATGTAATTTTTATTAAGGGCAAGTGTTCACGAGAGTCAAAAACGTTTTATTTTGTTTTGTTAGTTGCAACACCCTGGAACCTATTTACTAAGTGTTTTCTGTAATTAAAGAGGAATAACCAACACAAAATTTTTTTGGGTTTCCAGTATTTCAATGCATTAAGGAAGATCTAAATACTTTTAAAGTGAGGTTTTGCATTGAAATAGAGCTAAAATTCACCATTTATGCTATATATTTTTTTAATGGTGCAATATTTAAATAAACTTTTTTTCCAAATCTGTTTTCAGATTTGAAAATTTGAATAATTTGAATACCACTCTTGGTTTGCACCTTCTAATGGTGCAATCAGGATTTTTTTTCCCTATTTTTTAATGTTGCTAGACTCCTCCCATGAAAAGACACATGCTTTTTCTGCACTCCAGTGTTGGCTAGAGCTGGGCTCTGAAGCAGATTTTATAGTGTAAAGCAGTGTCAGCCCAAAGCAGAAGCTGAGCCATGTAGGATGTGCTGGAGGGAGCTGGGCTGTTCCTGCATCACAACATTCACACCTCACAGGTGGTGCTGGCCACGGACAGATGTTCCTTTTTGCAAATCCTGCTGTGCTTTAAGGAGTGACTGCTCCCCAGCTGCTTACTGCTGCTCCTCTGCTGAAGGTTTCTGCCCCACATCTCATCCTGGGAGATCAGAGGGAGCTCTCCCTCAACAGCTTCCAGCAAAGCAGCTGGATTAGCTTAAATGGAAACAAAGGCTGACATGGCCTGAAGCCTACTAGGGATCTTCTGGATGATCCCTTCTGCTGGCACTGCAGTGGCCAGCTAGGTCCAGGAGGGGATTTCTTCTCTGTGGTCTTTGTTAAATGTCTTTGTATTGTTCTGCCAGGCAACTCACATTGGCACAGAATAGCCTGTGATGCCTAATTGTGGATGTTCATCAGACCTAACAGCGATGGAGCCATCACTGTCTGTTCCAGTTAGGACAGGAAGATTCTTAGGTCAGAGCCCATTTCTCTCCTCCTGACTTTGAAGTAATTTTGTATTTCATTTGGAATCAAAACTGCAAATTTTTCCCTTGCTTGATCACTACTATTTTTAATATTTTTTTTCATGATTTATTAAATCTTTCCCTTTGTATTTCTGCTATTCCTTTAACATTCTCATAAGAAATTCACAGTGAAATGTCTTGTATTTTCTTTTAGGTTTGGTGGCATTCTCTTTTTTCTTTTCCTTTTTGTTTTTTTTTTTCAACTTGGAAAGTGCAACACCCTATGACAACAGCTGTAACAAGTTGTGTGTGGCTGAAAATTGGCTTGGCTTATATCTGCAAAATCTAACAGCTCTAAACTAAGGCTTAGACTGTGTGATAACCCAGTAGCTGAGTATCTGTTTTCAGATGTTTATAGCAAGCTCCTAAAAATCTCTGCTTTTCCTTTTAGTAGAAGAATTGCACTGAAAAGTAAGACTGGATTTCGGTCTCCAGTGTGCAGGCTCTGACAGGCTAATAAGGAAGAGTAATGGTGGCAATAAAAAGGGTCTTGGGTGCATTCTTCGTATTTCACTGGTTGTAAAATGATGGCCCTGCTACAGAAGGGCCACAGAGGGACTCAAAGTGAAATCTAGTCTGGAAAGTTTGAAGAGACTGTTGTGGTGAAGTGACCTCCTCATCAGCCCCACCTCTCCACGTTCTTTATGGCCATCACATCAGAAGCAAGTGCTGAATTTAGAGAATTTGAGGGTACCTTTTTAATCTGGGGAAGAGAGGTGTATCTTTTTAATTTTTAATTATTTCCTCTATTGAAATTGTGTAAAATGATAATCTAAACACAATGTCAAAATTTGGAAATTAAATTTATTCACCGAAGAAGAATGTGAGTGCGTTTGGAGACTTATGCACTTCATAGTATTGCAATTGATGAACTTCCACTGTGAAGGTAAACTGGAATGACACTAAAATTCCTAACGAGCTGATTTCACATGCATACATATTGACATAAATCCTAAAGTTTAAGTCCTGTTTTGATGGAATTAGTATGCTGAAGTGTGGAGGTATCTGTACAAGCTAACATACTGTATCTTTCTTGTCACATTAAGCCAATCCCTGAATTTAACTGCCTTTAAAATCTGCAGACTTTAAAGGATATATAATGCTCTGTGTTCATTTAGCAAATACAAAATGGCAAGAGAGGATGAGTTTTATGACCATGTGAATGGTAGAAATAAGCCAAAACTGAAAGAGATGTGGGGGAAAAATGTAGAATGTATACCCTTCAGCATGCAAGAAGCTGCCCTTGTTAGAAACTAACTTTGCATGCATAATTAATTTGAGCTGCACATTTCGTTTCTTACAACTAGAAGAGAAATTGAATTCAGGTGTTTGGTGAACATATGGGGGATTTACTGTGAATTTATGACCTGTGGTTTGAGTGTAAAAACCCAAGATACTAGCTGATAAAACTTAATGAAGCTCGTGTGGAGAAACTATTTTTTATTTGCAGTTTTGTAATTCATACATTTTTTGGTTTTTAACACCTCTCCTCTACCTTTTTATGCCTTATTCCCAATAAATTCTTTAACACTTAAGAAAAACAAAAGTAGTGTGGAATAAGGCTTTTTATGCCTTTTTCCAGGTTACAACCATGGTACAACTATGTGGTCTAACAAATTTGATCTCTTGCTCAGCCGATCTTTTTCTCAGATGACTGCAGCAATTCTGTAATCATATAACAGCTCTTTTATATAGCACTGTCCATGGTTTCTCCTGTTTGTGTACCATGGCTGTATGTGTTAATATTCATGTGTTCATGAAAAATCTGTTCCCTAATGTCTCAGAAAAGGACCATATGTAGGGCACAATGGAAGGAGAGGACCAGCCAAATTAGTTACACTAACTTAAGCCTGAGGAGTGGCATTTAAGATATCAAAAAATAAACCACAGAACAAATTAGTAGGAAAAGACCAACCTGCTCTGGCAAGCTGGTGGCAGGAAGGAGACAGTACAAACTGTGCTGCTGCTCAGCCCTCATCACCCAGTGCTGTGTGGGCACAGTCATCTGTGTCACTGATGATTAACAAATCTGCTTAAAATGAACAAACCACCAGAATGTGCATTGGGACGTGGTGGTAACTTTCAGGCTGGTAAAGGGCACACTTTCATTTTATTTTATGTCCGTGACTTTTTGAAATAACTTGACAGTTTCTGCTTATTCACCCTCAAGGGCCATCCAAAACAGACAAATCCATCTGCTTGGAGTTAAGCACTGTGGCGAGAAGGTGCTTGAGTTCCAGTAAATGTAGCAGAAGCTTTTGTATTACATTATCACCACTGCTTTCTGTTGGGCTGTTTCATCCTGCTCAAGTGATGAAGAAAGAGGCCAGTTCTGTAGACATTCAGTCAGTCCTGTAGTTTGGTAAGGATGTATGCCACCAACCATGGCATGGCCACATTGTCAATCCTCAGTGTGATGGAAATAAATTTGTTTCCTGCTCCTCTCTGTGTGTAAGCAGAGGTAGATACAAATTCAGACCTTAATTTTTAATATGACACAAGTAATCTGTTCAAATGAAAAGGAATTTATATCATACAAATGGGTGATAGTTATTTGCCAGCTTGAAGCAAAGAAGAACCCATCTGTGTTTTATTACTGCTATCCAGAGATCTAAGCAGCAAGGCCCCGGCAGCTCAAATGTGTGATAGAAGATTTCAAGGTGTAAAGAACACTTTTTGTTTACTAACCTTTTGGTTATTCTAGTCAAGTTGCAACTGCCTGGTGGTGTTGTTAAGACCCTTTTCCATGCTTTTTCAGGCCAAAAATTTTTTTTCCTGAAGCTTCAGCCGTCCGTGTTCAGTGGCATATTTGTATCTACTTTATCACACTGAAAATCTGACTGTTTTGAAAGGAATACAGCTCTACACATCAGTGCATGACATCACACTGAGACATTGCTTAATGATCTGAGACCCTGATGGCCATTGCTGCAACTGCTTGTTTCTGGAAATATGTGGCAGTCCAGGGCTATCTAAGTCTTGCTTACCATTGCATTTTTAGTCTGTGCTGCTGGTGGTGTGTTTTGAAGCAGCACTCAAAAAACAACTGATTGTGAAATGTGCCATCTGCAGATGGAAGGCAATGGGGTGCCAAGTAGAGCTGTGATACAAGAAAGCACAGATGCTTTGCAACCCAAGTAAACTTTGGCCCTAAAAGCCTTTCCTTGAATTTTATTTCTTTTAAAAACCTTTAATATTGAGAGCACTTTGGTAGAAGAACATCACTGGTTTCTGATGCTAGGAGGTGCTAATTGTCTTCTATAAATTCACAGCCATCCTGTTATTAAGTAGGCATAAGGGAAGGCTGTCTGGGCAAGCTGTGGTTACTGTAGAGAGTTGTAATTCCATTTTTGCTAAAAATTTTAAAGCTAGCATAGGTCAAATTTTCAATAGACTTTGGATGGACTTCAAGGTAAACTCCTTTCCTGCTTGCTAATAGTCCTGAATTCTTTGAGGTGGATCTGCCTTCAGATTTTCAGTGCATCTGAATGAAGGGTGCAAACAAAACATGGCACATTTAATTGAACTTTTGAGGACATGCCCCATACACCCACAATGGGGAATTTAAGCAGCAAGAACACCTGCAGCCTGCATCCTAGTAGTCTATTGATATGACCCTATCTCTCTTGGGTCAATTCATCCAATAAGTCAAAATTCATTTTGCTTTAGACTGGCTAAGGACACTTCACACGAGATATAATTTGTTTAGCTCTGCCCCCAGGGATAATGATGTGACTTACATAAAGATTTGTAGATAAACCAGAACATCTCGGGATCTGAAAAGGAATAAAGTTAAGTTTGTGCTGTTGACTCCAAAATTTCATTGGTGACAGTTTTCCCTTGTGATTATGATTTTTACATTTCCCTCCTTCTAGAAGTACTAATTGAGGGCCGAATGAGATACCAAGTGGGTGTACCAAGTGTCCCCTGAGTGCAGAGGGAGTGCAGTGGGAGACACAACAACCAGCACAAAAAGCACTGAAGATAAGAGTAACTGGGTGAAGAAAGGTGTGAAAAGAGAGAGGTGACAGCATAGCAGGCCAGGACAGAGATGTGCAAACTTCAGTGGTGAGAAGGTCAAGGCAGCTATAATTTAACCTAGAGAATCAGAACAAGGTTGAAATGAAAATGGAAACCAAATGAGGTGAATCTAAGATATGGTCTAAGCTCTCAAATAATCTTCTAAGAAATGTGTCTTAGTGCCTCCTTAACTGTCTGCGTTTTCCTCTTCTAAATAAAAATATTTATTTCTTTTATTATTATTAACTCACTGACTTGATCTCACTTTCTGTTTCTTAGAGAATTTTTGAGCTCAAAGAAATCTGAGTAGATATAGAAATTCCTTTTTCTAATTTTCCTCTTTCTTTTCTATGAAATAGTCCTTTTTATAATTCACTTCCTTTGCACTTTTCTAAATCTGAGTCATGTTCCTTGCTTTTCAGATAAAATAGCAATATTGTTAAAAGATTTATCTTCTCTACCATTATCAAACCTTTAATAAGTTTGAATAACTTTTCTTAAATCAGCTTGACTTCTTTTTTCTTTTCATTTTTTGTAAGGGTTTTTTTGGCATTAAAATAAGTTCTTAGGTCTGGAGACAAGTTGATTATAAATCCCAGAATCCTCCTTGTTGTTTGTTATTCCTCTCTGCAGTGTAGAGAGTGTCACGTTCATGCATTTGCTGTTCAGGAAAAGACAGATTTTGGCTTCATGGTATGGATACTATGCATTTTCTTGGTATTCCTCTGATAAGATAATTGTTTTAATGAATAACTATCACAAAATGTGCATAAGCCCTCAGATCTATAATAATCCTTCCAGCTGCCCATTTTGGGGCTGGTGCAGTGTATCCTGTACAATGTACAAGTTTTAGTGCAGTACTTTTGGGGTTTACCTTCAGTTTGCCATTGGATAAACTGCTTCAGTGTCACTTTTGCACTATGATCCCTAAAATCTGAAACAACCTTGATTATGGAATGCTGGTTATTTACCTATCATCTTGAGTACTACAAGGTGTCTATGGATGGCACTTTTCTAGTAATTTTTGCACAGAAGTCAATGACTTTTCTCTTTTAAACATGTATTCTTGTGCCTGAAATTTTAATATTTACTATAGTTTTGCTTTTCCAAGTGCGATTTATCATGTAGGAAACCCTTGTCTGTGTAGAAAGCAGTGGACTACTTGTCCATTGGATTAACAATACCAGTTTTAAAAATAAACAGATTGTTTAAAAGTGTTTTGTATGTCTTGTATTTGATTGTGATGAATCCCTTTAAAATGTGAAGTGTATAGCAATGCATGGGAAAAAAACAAGTGGTTGTATAGTAAAGCTGGGCAGAATTTGATGATAAGGAACAAATTTACATAAAATAAAACTGTAAATGGAGATAAGCTGTTTCACAAAATGAAGTCGAATTAAGGAAATAAAATTAGCAACACACCTATACTGAAGTGGAAATTTTGAAAATACCAGTGTTTCATTTCCACCTGTTCTAAATTAAGCTTTCTTTTAATTGTATTTTTCAAAAGGGTAGTTTGTACATAGAAATGGACTTAGCCTACAAATAAAGCATTTCCTTAAGCTCCAAATTGGGTTTAAAAAGAAAGAAAGAAAGAAAGAAAACACTTCTCTAAATTCCTTTCTTTTCTTTGCCTTTGGCTTCAAATAAATTTTAAAAAATAATCAAAACACAAACCACTTCAAATATTATTAGCCTTTGCCAGAACTATACTAATTTTTTCTGTCTGGCCAACCAAGCACTGATAAACTCTGTTTATTGGCACTGAAAAGAGTGGGAGGTAATGTCTCAAACATCTATAGCCTCCAATCCCCTGCACCTACCAGTCCCAAAAGACATGGAAAACAATCACAAATGGACTTTAGAATTGTGTCTTTTCATACGAAAGAAGACACAGGATATAAATTCCCTGTGTTTTATTGTACCCTGTGTCCAAGAAAAGAAATCTATGGAATTGCTTTCCATTGTTGCTCTGCAGATTTCTCTTTTGGAGCAAAGTAATAGATGTCCATTCCTCATCAGCTCTTTTGAAATAAACAACAAAATGCAGGGCGCAAGAAGCCCACAATAATAGATTAAAATGCTTCTGGTTAGTCTTGATAGAACATATTTGTTTGTCAGGCTTTCTGGGATTTCCACATTAACATGTTTGAAAGAGTGGGGTTGTAGGGTCAGGTAGGAGCTGCACAGCTGGAAAAATGTCAACAAGATTAATAAATACCCACTTTCCCCCTTCGCCGTGAAATAAGCCATTCCTGTGCATATTTCATTATGGTTTCATGTACACCTGTGCTGTGGAGCGTGGATTACTGGGCATTGTGGAAAAAAATTGATGGTTTTGAAGGGCTGAAGGTTCTGAGTGTGCTGGTTTCTATCAGTACCTCTGGGACTGAGCCCTCCCCAGCCCACCAGTGTCTGTGGGGCCAAGTGAAGCCAGCTCTCATCTGCTGCCCAGATCCATTCCTGCTGTGGCCCTGTCAAATGGATGGCTTTTACTGCCCCCCAAGCCTTTTAATGCTTTCAGACTGATCAATTTAAAAGACTTGTTAAAAACAGAACTAGGGGATGACAGGTTCTTATTGATTAGGGAAAATAACCAAATTTTATATAGGTAGAGCCTCCAGACATTGTAATTAATTTGATGTGAATAAAGATCGGACGGTACTACAGTTTATTGATTGGGGAAAAGTATTTTTCATGTTTATTCAGTAGTAGAGATCATTAGGACTTTTAATTTCCCTTTATGTTAAGTCTGACACTACTGTATCTATTGCTCTTCATCCTCTAGGAGTGACATGATGAAAAGGTGCCAACAACTTATGATAACTTTTAGAAATATTCTCATTTGTCTTGTCCTTGCAACAACTGAAATCCCTTTATAAGACATACAGCATTAATAATCTTTTAAAAAACTAAAGACTTTTGTACTAAATGATTGTAAATTATTTTTCCGTAGCCCTGCACTGCAGCAGCAGTCCCAGTCCCAGTCTCAGGTGGCAGTTCCCAGGTTTATTGATCATTTGCATCCTTCCTCTCTCAGCAACAGATCGACCCCCAACAACCACGACCGGATCCAGCGCCTGAGACAGGAGTTCCAGCAGGCCAAGCAAGACGAGGATGTGGAGGACAGGAGACGCACCTACAGCTTCGAGCAGCCCTGGGTGAGTGTGCAGGGCCTGGGCAGCTTGGCTGACTCCTGCTGCCCCTGGGTGGGTTGGGAGCAGACCAAAAGGGAGGCAGGGTGCTTTGCCTCCACACTTCTGCCCTTGCTGTGATCCCCGTTTTTGGTTCATTGATGTTTACTTAATTTCTAAACTTCTTCAGCCAGCTGTCATCTGTGCAGAGAGCATTATTTGCTCCGTGGTTAGACCCTTGACTCTGTGAGTTACTGCTTGGATTAGTATCAAAGGCGGTATCTATTGATCTGAAGTTTTCAAGGAAAACCAGAATAAAAGAAATACTAATGATAAATAATGGAAGATGTAACCTTGTAAATGATATTTTCTCTGAAGCAATATCACTGTGTTTAGTTATTTTCATAAAGGCAGAGCTATGTCTTTTCACAGTAAAAGAGAGATGTGCCTGCTTTACAATAGTACCACTGTAACACTTACATTAGCTGAGACAATTCTGTATTGAGATATATGTCCTAATTGATCTTTTAAATCCTGTTCCAACTGATCTAGTAATGTGATACAATTATTTAAATATGTGTGCTTATCTTAACATAATTGAATGAATTAGTGCTGCTTTTTAATCGATTACATATCCTAAATTAGAATCCTTTAAATATGAGTGGAAAAACTGTAGTTTTTTTGAAAATCTGTGATAAAGACAGTGAACAACTTCTTTGTGTTTCCAAAAAAATGTGTGGTGACAACAGTAGAATCTCTCAGCTTGCTCTGAAGCAGGTGATGGTGGTAAGTTGTTGTCGCTCAGCATTGCCATGCACACGAGGCCGAGGTGAGAACAGCCCGAGAGCCACATGTCTGTGTATGGAGTCACTGAGAACAGCAGTATCAGGATATAGGCTTCTCTTTTCCTCTATTAGAAAACATCTAACTTCTTCTGAAATTGTATAAATAATATAAACTTTCTTTTTCGTGACCAGATTCTTTCAATTTGAGGTGGGGAAGATAATGTGATAGCTCATCGCAGGGATAGTTTATCTGTTTGGGGTAGATTGGGGCTGGGTGTAGCTGATACATTCTGTTACCCATGTCAGCTACTGTTTAGTTTCCAAACCAGAGATTTGAGCAACATTCTTGGGAAAACTCTATATGAGAAAAGCTTGCGCTCTTGAAGACTTGGGAACTTAACTACTGAAGGTCATGGGCCAAATTGTTGTATATCTAACTGCCATAGCAACTTCAGACAGTCAGCTTGGCTTTTATTATAGTTTCTTGTAATGAGCAAGAAGGGAATTATTTGGATGACAGACTGATTACCTTAGGAATGGAATAATTTCCTAAATTCTGGGTCAGAACATTGACCTTTCTATTTTCTCTTATTCAAACAAATGGTATCTCTCTGTTTACTCCCCTTCTACAGATCATGCAAATGAGCTCAAAGTGACTAATTCAGCTTGATGTATTAATATTCATTCTGAAGCTTATTGTTGCTTTTGTAGGAACTGCTCTGTTTTTAAATACATAGGTGACCAAATGTTTTATTTTAGATAAGTACTTTAAAAAAAAAAGCTGCCCAGAGTCTATTTGACTTATAATTTTATTTTTCCATCCTGTACTCCAGCCTTTCAAGATCACAATACTTGGAAAGGATAAAGCAATGATCTCATCCATTTCAGCAGTTCACAACCATTTCAGTTTTAAAGAGCCATAATCCTCTTTTTTAAGGAGTGTGTTGTACTTCTTTAACATGTTAGTCTAAAATTATGGACTTTCTTAAGACAACCTCTCAAAACAGATCCAGATGTATTATCAAATATCAGTGACACACAAAAAAATGCAGAATTGGTTTATAATACATGTGTAGGAAAATACTTAAATACATTCATCAGTGTCTTTTCAGTCTTCTCCATCTGTGAGCTGTTGGTTCCAAACCACAGCAGTGCAAAGTGCAACTGTACATGGGCCATTGTTGAAAAGAATGTTTTCACCTGAGGGAGATGGGTTATGCAGCTTACATAAATAAAAGGCTTTGCATACAGAGAAGCCTCTGAGCCACAAGACAGCAGCCAACTCTGACCTGGTTTGGATAGAAAGAGAGGAAAAACCCATCCTTGGAGAAGTGTGTGCTATGAGGTGATAAGTAGTTTGCATTTCTCATTACCAGACTGATGGCATGGTTGAGGATAGGGAACAAAGTGCTGATGTGATGTGGGACTGTTGGTTACTTTAGGAAGTATAAATGAACATGGAGTTTGCAGTGGAAGTAATGGATGGTGATGGAAACCTGGCAGCTCTGAGGATATTCAGAGGAGCTCGATGCCTCAGAAACTCACTAATATATTATAGAAACGATCCTGTAAACCTCAGCAACTCCAATTCCTCCCAGATTATTGATGGCCTGTGACAAAGGAATCCAGTTACCTGTGAATTAAACCTTCAGTGTCTTCCCTGGGTGGGAGGCAGATCTCATTCCATGGGGTACAACATCACCCTGGCTCTGTGTGGTACCTGAGGGTCCCTGGCCCATCCCTTTCTGCTGGGGTACATCAGCTGAAGGTCCTTTCTCTGGACTTGAACAATGCAGCACTGCTGGACTTTTTGCCCCACTGTGTTTGTCCTGCCAGTAAACAAAGTACTTGACTGCCTGCGAGTGTTCAACAGCATCAGGCAGCTTGACAGACACAAAAAGTGATAGTGCTGGAATGAGATGACACTGTCTATTAAGCAGCATAACATTTCTGCTCAAGGCCATTTGAATGACACACTGTTAGCGTTTAAATAACTGCCTAAGTGTTGCAACATCGAGCCATCTCGAAAATTCACTCCTTCTGCAAGCTGAGCCCAAGCTTTATGGAAGAGATTTTTGCCTTTGTTTATTTTAGGATGACTTTCTCAGGCTTCATAGCTGTTTTTTTTTCTTTCTTTCTTTTATGTAGCACTTTTTTGTGTGTGTATTTCAAAAAGTGAAGTACAAGAGGCTTTCAAGGGCAATACTATAGGCCTGATGTTGCATGGAAAAAAAGATAAAAATAACAGAATGTTTGATTAATCCCTTTTAATCCCACTGGTGTTAATTCCAGTCAAAGTTTGCAGAAATGTGTATCTGGGCATGCAGAATTGCATGGAATTACATTGCGTCTGCTCATATTTAAGGGCCTTGATGTTGCTATGACACTTTCATACCAATGAGGGTTCTTTTGGGGCTGATTTTTCTGTTTGGTACCAAAGCTGAGCCTCTGTTTTCTGTGCTTTTCTGGATTGTGTTAGGTCTGCTGAGGCTTTGGGGGACTTTGTTGTAATTTGTTCCACATCTCATATTTTTGCCTAATCACATCTTGATTAACAGACACACCCACCCCTTTAATAGCAAAACCACAGCTCTGTACCCTAAATGCCATGGGAGTGAACAATCCAATTTTTAAAAAGGGCATTTTAAATCCATGGAAAACACTTCAGCTGCTTGCCAGTCCTGCTTGTGGAAGGAAGATCTTCCTGCTTTGGAAGATCCAAAAAAGCCCACAAAGAGGCTTGAGGGACAAAAGTTGGTGCTTTATTTCAATTCAATTATATTCAATACAAAAATTGATGCTGAAAATGGGAAGTGACAAATTCCATTCACAAATACATTCATCTCCAGTCATCTTGGATCTATCTGAATGATGGGAAAAAACTGTTGTTGAGAGAGCAGCTGAGCAAAATGTACTTTAAATATTTAAGAGTCAAATAAAAATATACTTTATTTTCTAAAAATAACAGCAAACTGGGTCATAATATATACACTACCTGACTTATCTGACTATACCTTTAATTACATTAACAAATTTGTGAAAAGTAAATAATTACATGATTTTCATAGAAGAAAGACTTCAGGAGTCTTAATAATATATTTATACATGGCCTGATAAATAAAGGCTCAGAAGGTCTGGGGGCTATGCTTGGGTTTTTTTCTGCTGTTTGTTGGTGTAGTTCTTGTCTCTATAGAAAAAGAAAATATTTTTTTTTCTGTCTAAGATACTTATTTCTTATCCCTGTACTCAAGTCCTTGAATTTCTCAAAGCCATAGTAAATTTTAAATAGTCTAAAATTCTCTAGGAAATACAAAAGCCTAATTTTTATTACTATAACTTTCACCATCGCATATTAATATTACCTGAAAAAAATGAATAATAGATTTTATTCAATACAAACATTGTAAAGTTTATATCAGGCTGTAAATTATGTAGAATTAAGCAACATATTAATGAGAAAGAGAAGTATTGTCATAATTCTTTCTATCATTAGTCTATTTCAGTCATCTATTTTAAGATATTTTATGCAAGATATTAAGCAATATCTAATGGAGTATTGCAGTAAACAAAATCCTTAGAAGCTAAATTGAAGTTTCTCCTATTCCGCAATCTGTTTCAGAGACAAAACAAAAGTTATACAGGAAAGTGTCTCCACAGGTAATTTTTCTTTAACTGTGTAGTTAATATCCATTTTATATATCAAATTCTGCAAAGGATTTAATAATATACCAGCATTTTTTGCTAAGATTTAGGCTCTAACTTTAACATTTTTTTCCCACTAGCTTTAATTTACTAATATATTTGAAATTAAAAAATGAAGATATAAGATTTTTAAATGAAATTCAGTCATTTTAGTTAGTAAACAAATATATTTATAGCTCACAGGCGTACAGTGAGCATACCTCGAGCAGAATTTCAGGGCTTCGTGGTTTGCTTTTGCCATACTGAAGATTTTCTTTCTGCTGCTCCTAAGACAGAACAGAAATCATTGTTCCATACTGCTCAGCTTCCTACATATACACCATAGAAAGGTATGGAGAGGGATTGTATTTTCTTATTACATGTTGCTTGAGTTAATTCATGCACCTGTTGGCAGTTTTTAAAAGACATACTGCTATATGTTCTGTTCACCATAGCAACATAAACACAAAGATGGAAGTAAAAATCATTTTCAAGGACATCTCCCAGAGACACTGAATGTTTTTCATCATTCTGAATTTTGATATACACAGTTACTGGATTGTCTGTCATCTGTGCCAAGTACATTTACACATAAAGCAGGCAAGGTCATTTAATCTTATCTGTTTCTAATTAGTGCTGCACCATGAGAACCACAGACTTTTGGGGGTCCTTGTGCCTGCCAAGTTCCCAGGTGAACTTGAAACTTCTTGGTTAAACACAGAGCTTAATCTGGAAAAAAAAAAAATAGCACATTTATTTTAATTAAGTAGAGGTCATTTTTAATAACTGGGGAAATACTAAGGGACTTGCTCCTGTAGTAATCTCCCTGTTAACTATTTTTTTATCACCTCAAAGAGTTCTATGAGTCTGAGTAAGCACTTCTCCCAGCTCGTCCCTGTGGCTCTGGGCTGTCAGATAGGTGTGTCACTGTCATTGGTAGATCTCCTGTCACCTGAACTAGTTGGATCTCCTGGAAAAGCCAGTGCCCTGGATGGCCCCCACGGTCTCCTCTCTATATTTTGGTGGCAGCTTTGATCTGTGCTATTCCTAAGGGATCCATGCTCCACCACACAGAACTACCCTGTGTGGGTAGAAATGCCACTGTGCAGGGACAGAAGCTGTGTGGGCAGCCCCTGGGATAGGTAGGAAAAGAGAAGAGGGGCCTTTGTCCCTAAAATATGTTGCCCTGGACTGCTGATAATGGTCACTGCAATATGAGCCATGGTGGTTACATGTTCTCTTACAGAGCCATTCTCTGAAAAAATGTTGTTTGCATAAAGTGAGAAACCAGGAACTTTTAACTTTGCAGCCCTGGTTTTAAATTAATGCATCTTTGGGAAGAGAGCTGTGTAATTTCATCTATCTTAAAGCACAGTTTTACGTGCTGAATATTGTTTAACAATGCTGAATGCACTATCATTGCCACTCTAAATGTATTGTGGAAGACATGAGCATACATTTATTTGTATAACTCAGCCTTGGTTGTTATTGTGGCCTTGACCACATCCTAATTTAAAAGGTCAGTGCTTGTCATACATCTCATTGCAAGCGAGGCCAGGGTTCTTATCAATCCGTTCTGTGAGGACTGAACTGTTGCCAGCTTTGTTGGATGGTTTCAGGTTGTTATAAGTGTACTTAGCCTTGTATTAGTATCAGTGTTATAATTACTGTGTTACATGTGTTCCTTGTACACATTTTTTTTTGCTGTTGAAAAATCTGAAAATAGTGCAACTTTTTTTTTCTTAATTTTCTCCATTTTATGCTAATATAAATGGCCTAGACACTTATATAGATGTGTGTTTAGGAATGTATTTTATTAAAATATGTTTATAAAAGCATAGTCTGAGAACTGAGACAAGATTACCAATTAGTTTTTGAAGACTAAAGTTACTTATTGTATAAATATTTTTTGTTTAGTTACTTTAATCAACAGCACATTGAAAAGTGGTATCACTGTATGGAGATTTGCAGAGCAAGTTAAGGGTCCAAAATGGAATATATTAAGTCTTTGTATCACCATAACCATGTATCAAGGGTATTCACAATGGTGTCATGGAGATTTTGAATGAAAAGTTTTGAAAGAAAGGCCTTTTCATTAATAAGATGGTTGAATGTACCTGTCTATGTGTATATATGTTATGATATGGAATATGTGATTACATACATTACAAAGGGAATATTTTTATGTCTCATTGACATATTTTTGGATACTTCAAATGAGATAATAGATTCAATTATATGAACAGCTTATTGTAGAAGTGAACAACATTCAAACGAAATAAATGTCCTTTCCAGATGAGTTAAGTATTGGAAATGCTCTTAGTTTAACAGGGCATACAAGTACTCATATCTTCAGTAAATTAGATAATGGATTTGAGATGTTTTCCTTTAGACTCATCAAATTATAAATGTCGCCCATTAGCTGAAATTCTTTGTGAACTGCAGAGAATCCATGACAGAGATCCTGTCATTCTGGGCATGCACTACAGCCGGCAGACAGGAGTGACAGCTCCTGCTTCTGTTGAACCATTGGTTCCTCTGTGCATTAAAAAGAAATATCTCTGAAGTTACATTCTGGTCTTAGTCCATTCATACTCCATTAGGACTTTCAGAGCCTCTGTCACTTTACTTCAGGCTTTTGTGGCAACTTCATCTCTCCACATGTGTGTGTGTGCTTTCTAGCTGATGCATTTTATTGTCTTGTATAAACCTAAACTGAGCAGCAGCCCAATCCTATCTCCACCTGTTTGGCAATTTAACCATTTTCTGTAATGTCAAATTCTTTAATCCATTATATTTACAGCCAACTGAAAAAAGTGAAAGTGTTTTCAAATAAAGATAAGCAATTGTGATTTCATGTCTTATCTGTGATAACTACTTTCTCACATATGACATAACGTAGCTCCAAGCTTTCCAATGTTGTTGAAGTGAAACCCATGAAATTAGGAGGTTGGCTGTAAAATCTTAGTTTAAATGTTTTTATTCTTTATGGGGAAGTTGATATGGGAACTCTTGAGTTTCCCTCTGGTTCACTGTAAGCTGCTTATAACCACACAGGAGAGAATTCACAAATAAACCTTGTGATTTTCAGGTAATCACTCCCTTCCATAAGCTGAGCCCTTCAATAAAATACCAAATGTCAGAAGACTCTCAATAAAGTCAAGAAAGTTAGAAATGTTGACATATGCAATAACTGAAATGCTGCTCTGTATGTGTTGCCCTTATTTAATATAGTAGGAAATCTCTGTGGGGGTTGTTGGTTTGGACATACATATGTACAGCTTATTCATCTCTAAGAAAATTTCCCACAAGGCTGACATATGAGCCTGTTTTCTCAATTTGTTGCTTCATTCTCACCATTCCTAAAGCGTTTTTCATTAGAAATGCTGTTTTACTGAGGTTTTTACAGAGTAAACCTATTCTGAAATAGACATTACTGTTACATTGAGGATTCTCTTAACTGGATTCGCTGCTATTCCTAGTCTGTGCTTTCACATTCTGATCCTTTCACCCAGTAATCTTCTTATAATGGGAAAATTGTATCTGTTAAATTCTGAGCTGAGACTGATGCTCTGTCTGAAGTGTACTCTCAGTGACAACAAAGTTTCTAAAGGTTGTACACCTGTTTAAAACTTCTTGTTTCTGGCTACCTGCAGGTACCTCTTACCTACAGTAAGGCACTTACGTCATAAATGACAACTCTAGTTTCTAAAACTTGTCTTCTCTGTGCAAAGCTTTTGAAAAGCCTTTTATCTTGCATATATTTGTGAGCTGTAAGGATCTCTTTCTGCTGCAGAAATTATAATGGAAAAAAACAAGAGATGTTTGTTTTGAGGAAAAGCAGAGATAAAAAGGCAAAGCATGCTTTTAAAAGTAAGTCTGTGACAAGCTGTTTTGGTTGCAGGCTCAGAAAAGTGGCTGTGCTCCCTCATCTCCCCATACTTAAACTTACATATTTTGAGTAGTTCTGGTAATTTTAAGGAGAAAAAAAAATGCTCTGTTTCTTTGTAGGCAAAACCTTATTAGTAAAACAACAAGAAAAGCCCATAGCATTCTTTGATTTTTGTGACACTCTATTTTGCAAAATGAAATCACAAAATCTGAAGAAAGTGCTAGGGTAAAATGAAAAGTGGTATCTCTACAAAAGTGAGCTTTTCTATGTTCCAAAGTTTGAATCCCACCATTCTGTCACATCTTGACCTGTAATATTCTCTATTCCCAGAAAGACCATCCATTTTCACTTGCTCTTAGTACTGGCTTCAACGTTTCAGATTGTCACCTCATTAAGATCCTACTCAGAGATACAGGAGTCCTCACTGTCCACAAGAGACTTGCTGAATTTATCTGCTTGATCATATTGAACCAGAAAATGCTTTCCCATCTCTTGGCCAACTGTAGAATAGGATGGTTCCACAAAGGGAGAGCATCACTCAGTGCATTGGTGAGGTTCAAAGGAGCTGCTGTGCTCCTTCCCTCCTCAAATACTTAGCAAGGTGTAGAACTTTGCATTACCATGGCTAGGCTAACTTAAAGAGGTTGAAAATCTGTTCCACTGACTTAAATTACAGCATTGCCTTAAAAGCATAACCCATTCTGGATGACTGTTTACCTCATACATCTCAGAAATGGTAGCTCAGAAACAGAATTTGTAGCACAGGCCACTGTTATGGGTCAGAATTTAACCTAATTATTGTGAAAGAGCTGCTTGAACTGAATGTTAAAACAAGTATTGCTGTATTTGTACAGCAGCTTAAATGATAGCTGGTTTGTGGGTATTTTTCTGCTTTGTTTAAGACCCTTCCATTCTTGTTTTGCAGCCAAACACCAAGACGTACTCACAGAGTGGCAGGCACTCGGTGTCGGTAGAGGTCCAAATGCAGCGGCAGCGGCAAGAGGAACGAGAGAGTTTCCAACAAGCTCAGCGCCAGTACAGCTCCTTGCCCAGGTATGGGAACTGTCTGGAGCTGTTCCCAGCCCAGAGCTGGTTCCATTTCTGCAGGAAAACGTCGTACTTTCAGCAGACACTTTTGTCCAGCATTGATATCAGGTGGAATGTACTCACTGTGCCATAGGCATAGAATTTCTTAAGAGAGACCATGTGGTAGCTGAGAATTGCTTCAGAGAATTTCTTCAGAGCTGATTTCAGGGAAATCTGATGACATTTAGCACCCAATAGAATTGAAATATTTAAACAAACCTATTCTTTGTGGGACACTATCCAGTTTAATTTTCTGCAATTACAAAATTCTCCTGAGCATGACATGAGGTGTCCCCTTTCAGGTGTTTTTTTTAATTGTTACCTAATTCCTTACTGGGTAGGAATTTATCTTTGAGATGTTAATATGAAAAAAAAAAATTAAAAGGAAAAGAATTTAAAGACCTCTAACAAAAAATATGGAACTGAGCAAATTATCCAAGGATTCAAAGGTCTTCAGGTTTCCATATATACATTTTTTAAAATATATAGAGTGCTGAAAATTAATACATTTTTTGTGCAAACAAAGCTATGGTTATTTTTAAATAGTAGTTTTTTTTAAAATATTAGTTGTTTGGGCAAAATGTCTTCTACTTGATATTTAGTTTTAAGAATCAGAAGTTTAGCCAGCTTGTATTACAAATTAACTCTCATAGTTAAGCATTATGCAAATGCACTTTGGAATATCAGCAGCAATGGTTGAATGCAGAATAATTTACACTGGAGCTTGGTGTCAAATTGCTTTGCAATAAGGCTGTATTATTTTTCATGACTTGTGTGGAAATGGTAGGGAAAAAAATTGTTGTGACAGGTATATAATAACTTTTTTTTGGAAACAAATATAAGCCTTATAGCAAAGTTATTTAGCCATGAACTCTTGTCTTAGCAACATCTTTGAAAATAGAACAGTTTCAGATTTTCAAATGCTTTAACACCTCTCAGTGTAGAACTTTTCTATTAAGTTTGGAAGGTGGGAAAGAGAAATGTAAAGTTTCTATGTTTTCTGACATCGTTAGTTTCTCATCTTGAAAATCTTTATATCCCCTCTTCTTTTTATCTCTGCCTTCCTTTGGAAATGACCACACCTAACAATGCCATATTGTTTCTACCGAGAAATTCTCTTCCAGCTATGCTAGCCCCACTCAACCATGTTTATTTATAGTTTTAAAACTATGATTCTTAAAACTCGCTTCCCCTGGTCATAATCTCTGGTAGCATTTAAAAATTGGAATCAGTTGCAATGCTGTTCAGTGGCAGAAATTAAAAACTCTAAGGTGAAAATTAATCTACAAGAAATACAAAAAACAGATCATAGAAATGCTTGTTTTGAAAAGAGCTACTGAGAACTTCACTCAAGGTGGTTTTCAGCATGAGAAATGGCTAGCAATCTAGCATTGCATGTTACTGTGTAATTAATAATAATTTAATGGCTTAGTTTGAGCTCTCTGGGTGTTTCAGCTGTGCTGAGAGCAGACAGAACTGTGGTTCAACACTGTAAATACCACAATACTCCTATAACAACTTGGGCCATCAAGTTCTCCAGCTTTACAAACTGTTCCTAACGCTGTGACTGATCTTTAAAGAAATCTTACTGTTAATCTGAAACCTAGGTCCCAAGCGTAATGTGGCAGCCATGACTTTGTAATGATTGAAGTTTGTACACTAGCTTCATTCTTGAGCTTTGCTGCCTTTTAGTCTGTGTATTCTCTAAGAGCCTCCTCTTTTTTCCCCTTTGTACATTCAAATCTTTAGTACTGAAGGCAAATAAACTCTTGAGTCAATTTTAAAGGAACTTCCCAGAAAGACAGGGAAAGTGTGCCAACTAATTTTGAACAAGTACCAGAAAACAGTCAGTAAATTAAATTGGTTCAACTAGTCGTCCTCTTGTCCCATGTGAAACTGTAAGAGCAAGGTTTAACTCCATGTTAATTTTAACTACTTAAAATTTATCTTGCTCTAGATCAGGAACTTGACAGTTTCGTAGCCTACAGAGGTTCGTTCAACTTGCTTTTGTTCCAGGGAGTGATAAAACATGACTCAGAAGCGTTGTTGCTTTGGCAAACTTGGATATGACAACACCAATAACAGCTATAAAAAAATTTTGTAAGAATTTACATTATGTTGTAATTTTTGCTGCAATGATTTACATTCATCTTGCATAACATTTTTCATCCAGAGTTCTCAGAATCAGTTATGAAATAAGGTAGATATGGTCATTTTCAAATTATACATGTGGAAGGGAGATTGGAAAAAAATTAGGTGACTTTTTACTTTTAGAAATGGTAGAAAAATTTTCCAGTTCTCCTGTCTCTCCACTGCATATTCATTGGATGAGGCCACACTGTCATACGTGATGACATGAAAAACCAAGCGATATATAAACAACTAAATTATTTTCTTATTGATTTATGTCGCAATATAATTTATTTTATTGCTTGATTTTCATACTCTAATTTTAATCTCAAAGTGGGTATCTCTTTTGCTGCAGCACAAAATTGTTTTACTTTATCACCACTGATCTTATTTTAAATTCATACAAGCATCTAGCAGTTTGATAGTAAATTAAAGTTATTTCAAAACCATAATCTGTCTTCAAAATAATGTGGTGATTTATTGTGAAAGAGATAAGAATTTGTAATTCCTGTGTGTATTCAGCCTATTTATCTACTCCCTGGAGCCAAAAAATGAGCAAAAAGCTTTATCTCTGCCTCTTCTTTTATGAAAGCTATAGCAGACTGGGAAACACTCCTTATAGCACAAAATTCCTTAGTTCTGGAAATGAGAGGAAGAAACTGGAACTTTGTCACAGTAATGGGCTTTATCTTCTGACTTGTGCAGTGTTAGGGCAAGTGTTTTAAGGATCTTCCTGTTGCATTTTTGTCAGTCTAGATTCAAATCTTTCATGAGTGACTTTACAATTGCTGTCTGTTACCTGCACTCTTAGGAAGCACAGCAATACATGTGATCTTTCCTAGTTTGCAACTGAATTGTAATACTTTTTTCTTGAGAACATGAGGATAATTGTAGCTGGATAGGTTTTCATGCCATATTTCTCCTGCAGAGGCCTAGAAATATAGTTCAGGTGTCTAGGAAATGTTCTCCCAACAAAAGAAACAAGATATCATTTTGGGGCAGAAGAGAACTGTGACTCTAGAAAGTGACTTCTAGAGAATACCATAGCTGGGCAAAAGCTGATGGATGGCAGAAGCTGCCTTCTTACCAGTGATCGTTGTCAATAACAGTTGAAGGTGAACCAGAACATTTGTCTTAAAAACCTTTTTCATTTTTCTTTCCAGGCAAAGCAGGAAAAATGCCAGTTCTGTATCTCAAGACTCCTGGGAGCAGAGTTATTCCCCTGGAGAAGGGTTCCAGACTGCGAAGGAAAATCCCAGATATTCCAGCTACCAGGGATCAAGGAATGGCTATATGGGGGGACATGGCTTTAATGCCAGGGTGATGCTAGAAACACAAGAACTGCTCCGTCAAGAGCAGAGGCGGAAAGAACAACAACTGAAAAAAAAAACTTCTTCTGAAGGGCCTAGCAACTATGACTCGTATAAGAAAATTCAGGACCCTAATTATACCCCTCCTAAAGGTCCTTTCAGACAAGATGTACCACCTTCACCATCGCAGGTAGCAAGGCTGAACAGATTGCAAACACCAGAAAAGGGAAGACCATTTTATTCTTGAGGTGAAGAATATGAGGATCAACTTACCATGCAATAAGGAACATTTTCATATAAAGACTTATATTTTGAAAACTTTTTACGCTGATGGTACTAAGGAATATACCCATTTTCTATTTCAGTGCCTTTGAAAATAATGGGCAAAGCACTGGTGGGCCTTTGCCCACGTCTTTGCCGTTGTGACCCGAGTGTTGGATCCATGGAAGGACGTTCCACCATTTGACAATCATAGTGGAAGCGAGTGGTGCCGCCCCTGCGTTCCGAGCTCCGTAGCCCAGTCCCGTAGCTGTCAGTGGCTTTTTGATAGGATTTCTTGTAATGTGCTTTACTTTTGCAGTGACTTATTACACCAACGTGCAGCTTTGTGGCATAAAATTAATGAATTTGAGTTTGAAGGAAGCATTGACATGTCCTTTATTATTTCTCTTGGGTCAGAAGGAGGTGTACATATCACTCTTGAGTGGATAAGGCTGAGCTCTCCTCTAGATTGCAGCTGGAGTTCTGATATGTTTTATGGTGGAGTCATTACCAGTCTTTGTTGATCAATATTTAAGTGTCTTCATGCTGAAAAACTATCCTTCTTCTATTATGCACATATGCACTCTTTTTTTTCTCTCTCTCTCTCCACTCTGAGCTTATTAAAAAAGCCTTTATCCTGACTCATGAGGAAAACAATATTAAGCTTTCAGTTATCCTGAGAATCCTGTTCCAATTGCCTTATAATCTTAATGCACAGTCCATTACAAATGAAATAACTTGAGAGAGATTATTTATACAGACACAGCCAAACCTTTGATAAGTGTATTTTACTATTTTATTAAAGATGGGAAATTATGAACACACATGCAATTGAGTTCTGCTTTGCTTTGCTTCTAAATTAATTTGGTCATATGACACTTGTATCTAGGAAGAGAACTAGGGAGGGTGTCATGTCAGCTCATCTGATACACAGTACCCTTTGGGCAAATTTTGGAGATAGCTCAAAGCAAGAGCAGAGGAAATCAAAGTTTTTCTTTGGATCAAATAGCTGTAAAGAGAACAATTCCCTCTTTTTAGACATTGTGAAGTTTTGCGGGCAATTTCCTTTGTGCTTCCATATACCATATTGTTGTATTGTGATGCTAAATTAAAAAGAAACCTTCAAGTACATGAATGAGAGATAAGTGGAGACAAACTGTTACACATCATCCTGAAAACATGTCAGTATCCAAAAATTACTGAAGCAGAATGATTGCTCTACTAGAGAGTAATATTTGAATGTGCATATGGGATATGAAATTTCTTTTGCAGCAGCTGTTTTTATGTTTGTTGGTCTGAACTTCATGTATTGTACAAAATATAGCTGGGTTGCTGAAGTGCCTGCAAATCCTGATGTGAAAAGGCTTGAGAATGGATCTCAGCATATTATGTACAAAAAGGAGAGAAAGCGAGAAAAAAAAAATCATGTGTTGTGTGATTAAAAGAAAAAAACTATTTTTTTTTTTACTGGCACATTTTATTTTTGCGCCAACTCGTTTCTAGAATGTATGTGAAATATCAGCACACATATCAGTGTCTTTTATGCCTGTTTGTTAACAGTTTTTGTTGTTAATAATGTACTCCATGTTTAAAAGTTCTTATTAGTGTAAGCACAGTGACATTGGATGACAATAGCTTTTTTTACGCAGAGTTTACAAAACTGTGTAAAATGGCTTTCCTTGTACATATGAAATTTAGAATAAAAGGCTGTTTCCATCCTTGTCTTGGTATTGCCTGTAGACCCCTATGAAAACTGCTGCAAACATTGAGTTTAAAAAATACTTAACAGATGTTGTTTTATACTATTCCTAATGGTTCATGTGTGTCATCCTATGAAGAGAAGAGAAGAGAAGAGAAGAGAAGAGAAGAGAAGAGAAGAGAAGAGAAGAGAAGAGAAGAGAAGAGAAGAGAAGAGAAGAAGAGAGAAGAGAGGAAAGAAAAAAAGAAAGAGTTTACAGCTCAGCTGAGAACCTGAAGACTATCCTCAAAGGCAAAACTCACATTGTTTAATGTGTTGTTTTATTTTAGGCCATACCTATGACATTTAAGAGGCACATTTTTAAGACTAAGTTCTGTGGCAAAAATCTTCCATGCTGTAGCATGGAGTCCTCTGCCCAAGGAGAGAACTGTCAGAAGCACACCCACAGTAATCTGGCCAAATCCAGGCACGTGTTAGGAACCCCCTCTGCACTTTGTGTGCGTTTGGGGTCTGATGGGAGCCCTTCACAGGAATGTTGGCATGGTGAAATACAGCAGAAGGCAGATTTATGAATAAAGCAATATTTACAGTGCCAGTGATACTGTGTTTCTCCCATTAGTATTGGAGCTGAGTCTGGTTTTCTCCTTCTTCTCATTTTTCTCTTCTTCTCATTTCTCATTTTGTTGGTTACTGCAGGAATGTCAATCATGATTCTGTGTGTATGCATGACATCAAGGTGTTGCCATGGCAATAATAGTGTCAAATTATTCACTGTGACTTTAGTGTGGGATCTCAAGGAGAAGAGTAACAGGAGCTGTAGGGTGGACAGGCAGCTTTCAGTGCCCAAATAAAGTAAAGGAAGGATGTTCAAAAAGACTTAAATTGTAGTGTCTTGCATTTGACCATGGGGAATTAATTGCATTTGCAGTTTTGCAGGCTTTGCTGTCTCATCTCCTGACTGCATTCCCAGATTATGTAGTTTGACATTTCTATGGATTTATTTGCACTGGCAAATAATTGCAAGCACTAAAAAAATGCATCCACAGGAATGGAAAACAGGTTGAAGTCCTTTTCAAAACAAGGCCTTTGATAAACTGTTGTAGGAAAAAGGGCATGTGTTTGGAAAAGTATGGAGTACAGGATGTTTTATGTGTGAGGATGGCATATGTTAAAGTTTACTCCTCTATGAAACTCCTCTTCAAGGTGTTAACAATTTACCATAATTAGATGTGTTCATGAAAGAAGGCAGATGTTCTCTTTGGGCCGTGCCTGTGTTATGTTAGTAAAGAATAAGGTCTTTTTCTGGCTTTGTCATCCTGTCTTCTTCCTGACATAGTGTAGACAGGATTTCTAATATTAACTCCCATAAGTTGCAAAGGGTGATAAGGAAGTGGGAGGGAGATATTTTAATAGAAAATGACCTTTAGTTCTGCCTAGTGAATAGATTCAAAAGTTAATTGAGCTAACTGCATTACTACAGTAATTTGTTTGTGGATGCATTACCATTATGAGATTAAATCAGTAACATCAGTATATTTGAGAATGGCCACAGGACAGACTGTAAGGGAGCTTACAGCATCGAGGAGTGGGTGTACAGCTTGCACATTTTGCTCTGTTGAAACCCTGAGAAAACAATCTGCAAAGCCTCCTGTATTTTATCAAAATAATTTGTTAATGCTATTGAAATTCTTTGGGAAAGTTTTATATTAATAATGCAGAATACTGCTGCCTTTCTCAAAAAAACTATTTTCCCTCTTCTTATGGGCCCCCTTGGAAGCATGAGTGCAACCCTAGTGAGTTATTGCAGGGGCCAGATAGTTTAATGCATGTCTTTGAGAACTCTGCCATCAAAACCAGCAAAAAATGGCGTTGAGCCCAGCTGAGCATGATTGGAAAGTACAATTGCCATTTATTGCTGGCAAACAGCTGGAAGAACAACAGAACAAAAATTAAGCTCATCATGACTGTAGATATGTGGCCATGACTGTAGATATATGGCCTGCCTTTCAAAGCTGCACTGATGTTTTGTTCACGTTCTCTTTAATGAGTATCTGTAACACTGCATTTATCTATTCTGGATATTTTGAGAAGGGAAAGGTTTGGCCAGACAAGGAAGAGATGTGCCAGATTAGCAGTGTTGGCTAAACATAGGATATTCTTGAGTAATTCAAACCTTTGAACTTGGGTTGTTGAGACTTAAAGTGAATTTGGCTATTGCATGTCCTGGCTTGCAAGACTGTTTTCAAAATATTTCCTAATTCTATTTGCTGTGCCTGACTGTTTCTACATCTTTCTCTCCCAAGTCCTCAGTCTAGTTAATAATAAGCACTGTGAGGAATCTGTCAGGAATGCAAATGCAGAAAAAAACCTCACATATTTCTCATGCTGCTGTTGTGCCACTCCATCCTAGCCTTCCAGACTCAAATTAAAATTCAACTTTAGCATGGGGGAGGAAGGGTGAGGGTTAGAAATTCACAGTGGGGGCTGGCTTTGTGAAAGTAGGGTTTGTGTTTGTGTGTGTGTGTGTGTGTGCGTGCTTGACAGAAGCACAGACTGGATTAATTTGCCTTTAATTCATGTCCCTCTTCAAAAAATAACTTGTAGCATTTCTTCAGTGTTTTTCCTGTCTGTAGCAGAAAGCAGCTACGATTTGATGCACATGGACATTGTTTTATGCCTCCTTGTAGTCTCTTCTATTTTGTATCTGTATCATATTCTCTATTTTACTTCAGCTGATTAATTCTGTTGCATTTATTTGTTTCTCTAAATGACATGCAATTCATTCATATCCTAGGCTACTTCTTGCCAGTGATTGATTTTTCTTTCTTAGGTTTGTAAACCTATTTTAATATTTTTCTATCCTTCAGAGTAATATTATCTTTTGTAATTTACACTTTAATCAATTTTAAAAATTGAGACTGGAAGCTTGAGTTGGGATTACACAAAACCAGCCAAAAAATATGGGTTTGATTTCTGTTCTGTGTGTACTGTGCACTTCCTAGGCATTTATAGAGACTGGGCAGAATACTCTCTGAATGAGATGAAGAAAAACATCAAGCCCAGGATCTTGGGAAGAAAAAAAATTAGGGGAAGTTTGGAAGATATTTATGCCCATTATGTTTCATCTACTGTGAAAAAACCCAAAATTCCTTAGATGTGTCACTCTGCCTGACTGATGGTTTCAGAGCTCAGACTGGCATGACTGTGTTTTAATGGCAGATGGATGGAAGAGGAGGCCACTTGCACCCTTCAAGAGGATGCCAGGACCCACTTCCCTTGCAAATAAGCTCCCAAAATTCTGTTTTCAGATGCACATCTTACAGCAGCCGAGGTCTGGAATGGGCTTACATTCACAAATTGAGCTCTCGTTGCAGTGGCTGCAGTGACATCTATCAGGGAGGGAAAGATGACAGCCACAGGTGATAACAGCCTCAGGTATCCGATTTTAATCTGCTTGTTTGTTGGAGTAATCGTTGTCTTAGAAAAATAAGGAAAGAAATGAAGAGTGAGGGTGAGGTGTAAAATATGAGTAAAAAGGTTCTCCACTTCCCTTACACTCTTGTCACCGTTACAGCCACTGGGATTTGGTTGCCTTTTCTTCTCCTTTATGCCCCAAAGACATAAAAAGGAACAAACTAGGTAGCAGTAACCTCAGCACAAAAATCACGACTCTCTTGGAGAGTCACTGTATTGTGTAGTGCATAAGATGTGAATTAACAAGGCAACAAAGAGAACAACCTTACTGTCCCTTTGTTATTTCCTCTGTGGCCTTCCCTGGGGTGAGTTTGGATTGTCAGTCCTTGGGACAAGGAGCTGTGTTTTTGTCTATAGAACAGAATAGTCTTGTTGGCAGTAAAAGCTAGTGAATATTTGGTGACAGAGGGGAAGCTGATGTGAAAGGAGTTTTTTAAAGTTGGTTTATATGGACTTTTGCAACAGGTGCACGATGTATTCCTAGTCATAACAATATTCTCATTTTTAAGTACAGACCATATTGCCAGGCTCTTTCTACAGCTAAAATGAGTTCCTCAGGTCTCTTCATTTATCTAAGGCACCACTTCTTTAAAGCTTTTAGACAGAGTGAAAGATTTCTTTCTCATGGAAATAGGAGACACATTTCCAAGGTCACTGTTTGAAGACTGCAAACTATCTAGAGGGATTTTAAGGTATTTTCAGGAGCTGCAGCCTTCTGCTAGGAGCCCAGAATAGTTATCACCTGTACTTAGAAAGCTGGAGAAGACATTAGTTTTCACTGCTCCACCAATGTAATTCTTATTCCTACTTGAAATATGCTGAAGTCTGAGACCCCCTTCTGGGTACTCATCACATTTTATATCTTCCTTAGGAGAAAAGGCAAAGCTTTGTAATAGTTCAGCTGTAGCCAGGTTATTAAAAGCCAGCAGGTTCTTAGGAACAGGAATGTCTTTGCTTAAAACTTTGCATCTGGTAGTGGTGATGCACATTTTGCTTCGTTCTACCAACCATCTGTTGTGTCCTGCTGGTGACACACGTCTTCCTCAGCTCTCTCAGTGTGTGGCACATTCAGGCTCTGCTCTGTGGTCCAGCCTCAACTGCAAGAACCATTTTAGTAAGTGTTTATAAATAACATTAATGATGATTTATTGCTACGTGGTCGGTTGTTTTCTGGGCTATCAGCTACAAAGGAAGGCAAATTTGCACCAGAGGAACCACTTTTGCATTTGCAAAGGAAGTTTAATGCTGAGAAGTCTTTTCTTGCTTTGGCTTCTGAAAATCACTGAAGGTTAATATAATCCACTGCAGCATAACAGGGACTGGAAATGGCAATGTCTTATTTTAGTGCCTGGTTGATGATTACCAAAAGTCTGTTTTATAATCTGGACTGAGTTAATTGTAATTTTTCACATATCGTTCCTCACTTTGAGAACTGAATAAAATCATATTAACAATTGAAACCACTAAATTATGCAACCTGTTGCTAGTCAAAAGCTCAGTCAATACTATAGCTAGCAAAGTAGAAATAATTTGTCTTTGCACATCTCGTTCTTTTTTTACAAAATAATGCACAGAATTTTTTATGAATAGTAGTATACAGAATTTAACAATTGTTCATTCTTTTTTTTAAAGTCAGCTTGCATGAATAATTTTCTCATCTTTATGCAGAAATTTTCCACGTTTTTGTTGACTAAAATATTACTAATCTAATTTCCTATTAAAAAACTCATTTCCAGCATTGCAGAGCTGAAAGGTGCTACCAAGCATTTAGTCTTCAATTTACATACAATAAACCCTGTAATCTGATGGGGGATTTCACACAAGGATGGCTGCATGCAATTATGTGGGCAAAGAAAAATTTTCATCCAAGGATCTGCTCTACAACAATTTCATCTGTTGGTCTCCCATTAAGAGTTCTATTGTTAAATTGCTTATTGATGTGGACTTAAGAGTAGAAAAATCTGCACAGTGTTGTCATACCAGGTTTTCAATGCTGATTGCATTTTCCCTTTCTTTTTCCTTTTTAGCTATAATTTGCATTTGTTAGAAAGGGACAAAGTAAACAGATTGGAATAATTCATTTGAGTTAACACTCATTGACAAGAAAACATTAAGCATTCTCCAGATGAAGCATCAGTCATGAAAGACAGAAGGATAATCCTACCATTACAACTCAAGTAAATTAGTTTTTGGATATATATTCCAGCATTGCATGAAGCTGTACCAATTCTTAATACTGTCATAATAATATGCACTTTTAAATGCTGCCAGAAATCATGATTACAACAGAGAGAGGATTCACTGTTTGTGTTTATTAATGTGGGAATGTTGGAAGAGTATTTGATATTAAATGTCACAGTCTACAGTGATTGGAGCTAAACTGTAAAACTGATTGGGAAGGTTTGGGCAGATAAATACAAATGGCAAACAGCACTCCACACGCTGCCATGGTGGAGGTACATTCTGATGTTACACCTCTGGCATTGCAGGACAAGTGCAACCTTTGGAAAGGTGGTGAGAGAATGTGGTGAGTGCAGGACCAAGGTAAGCATGAGCCTGAAACACATTTGCCCCTTCTGAGTACAAGGGGGCCATTTGTACCTTGGCTGGCCCACTTAGTTTCCCAACTCAGCTGTGTTTGTCCATAGGTGGCCAATTGGATTGTGTTTTCTCTTAATTTGCTGAGGGTGGATAAAAAATTCTGCCCCACCACTCTGTGCCAACAGCACCATAACTGTTGCTTCTTAGAAGCTTTGACTCAAAATCTGGCAACATTTCCTTCAAACAGGATGGAGGGAAAGCAGAGCAGGGAACTATCTTGCCCTCTCTGTGTGTTAGGGAGTCATTACCACAAAAGAAACCTTTGCAGTAATGTTAGTTTGCTTAGCTGTTACATTTCTCTTGAATTAACTGACGTTAATTCAAACTGTGACTTTCCCAGTAGTGTCCTCTGCTGCACAAAATTTAAGATGCAGGACTCAGGCTGGGAAGGAGCATCAGGTAACCTGACTTCTAGCTCTGAGGATATTAAAAGAAAAATTTAAAACATTTAAAAATGTTACAAGGCAGCTGATTTATCTGCTGGTATCACCATGAGTGTTGTACCAGTCCACAATAAACCATAAATTAAATGTGGTTAAGGGTTAATCTCTCTCTAAATACTATGTATATTTATTAAATGGTGCGTAATTTGCAATATTATGACATTTGAAAGATGATATTCAGATCCAGTTTCAGCAAAGGGTGAGAGGAGAGCCACAGTCCTTCTATTGTCTTGAGCTGGTGTTGTGAGGCAGCAGTGAAAGCAGGAGAGCTGGCAATTCAGTAACCTAATACGGAACGCAGGCTTCTTCTTTTGTTAAACATCTCCTCCTAAAAATGCTGGCGAGTACACATTGTTTCCTTATCGTTTTTTCCTCTTGAGAGATTTCAATTCCATTTACCCCACGGGCCCAAATCCTTCCTGAACACACGAGTTAGACAGTAAGGAGGATTACCAGAAATAGCTCAGACAATGACTGAAAGCCATCCTCTGTGCCTTTTCTTTCCAGCCACGCACCCAACTTTCATTATCAAGGGGATGAATACCGTATCTGGCTGCATAATCAAAATCCGGTGACCTGTCAGAGCAGGCACTCTCTGCTGGTTCCCTTTGGCTGGGCTTCGGTTCTGGCACCCTTTTAACCCAGATTTCCTGACACACTGTAACTTATGGACATTCAAGGATACAACCGCTGAGCTAATACATTTTAGATTGTGCCCTTATAGTATATATCATATATTTAGTGTCATGATTTCTAGTAAAATTAGAGCACCCTGATGCCAAAGAAATAGCCTTTTATTTAAAGAGTGTCAGCAGAGAAGAGTGAAAGCATATTGAACAACAGAAATTTCTGCGCAATTTTCCCAGCCTGTGATATTTGCCAGCACATTCCTGATGAAAGTCTAAGGTAAAAATGACCGCTCATTTGGATCTTGAATGTCATTCAACATATGGAAAGAACCACTGACTTTTCTTTAAATATAGTCCCATGTAGTCACCATTGAAAAATCTTTAATTTTTTTCTTCTCCTTCTCCAAATGCATTACAATGCACTTAGTGGATAAACGCTCAGCAAAGTTTGGAGAAAGTCATATGAGGTGCCAAAAGGGCACATTCTTCTGTTTCAAAGTCTAAACCTAAACTCTGTTACTTAGAGCCAACCCTAGATTTTGTAAAGAATGAAGGAGAGATTATTTTTAAATGCTTTTCAATACACTATGTTCCCCTTTTTCCCTCTTAACTGAATCAAAAAAGCAGCTCAACTGTTCAACACAGACATAATACACTTTTTTGTGGATTGGTAAGGGAAAACTGAAGGGCTGATTTCACACCTCCAGGATAACTGTGCTACCAAAAGGGGTCCCAGAGCAGGTGCCCTGGCAGGCCCCACGTATCTCTATGGTCGATTTGTCTCTGGGCTTACAAAGCAGGAAAATTTCTATGAGAAGTCCTCTCAAGGTTTTCCCAGAAGGTTACAGTATAGAGCTTCTCTGTAGTCATTCCACATTTCTGGATTTCTGTTTTACTAAATATTAAATACTGAGCTGACTTATTTTAACAATAGATTTTCTGCTCTTTTAGAGAGGAGATCTCAAGAAAAAAAATCTGCGATTCCTTTTATATTTTATTTTCCTTTTCTTTCACAGAGGTGTGGAGTTGGTTACCTGCCTGACCATTTTGCCCGAGAAGGATAAAAAGTGATACCTTTTGCAGCAGACATTCTGAGGCTCCAAAACTGAGAAATGCCATTTGTCTCATTTATAAACAAAATGTGAAAATTACAAAAGTCAGCTTTTGAGCCTGGTAGCAAATCCAGCAGCAAGCAGCAGACCATCACATGTATGGCATTAGCACTAGACCTAGATCTCTCTGATAACTTAACCAACTGTGTCTTGGAATCAGGCCCTGGAGACTTGAGTTACTTTTTTATCTTTGAACTGAATGGAAATTCAAATTATTAGTACTGATAGCTTTCTAATTGGCTGATTCTTTTAGTATTTTCACATTAGGCTGTGCTTCTTAGCAAGCAGACTTTTATAAACAAGTTTTTCACACCCAGAGTTGCATCCCTACTTAGTGTGCAGAGGTAATACTTCCTAGACATCTATTTTGTGTGACAGAGAAGCATCATAAGCTAGTGAAAGTTATTAATTTTTAATATTTTATTTCAAATTTTAAGGTGTGCAGTTGCTGGATAATGAAAAAATACTTGGAAGCAAGCATTTTGGGGAAAATGTACATGAATCAGAAGGATGCTTATTTTGTATTTTCACTCCCTATGATCTTCAGAAAATGCTGACTGCAGTCAGCAATGTTGGCAACAGTCCTTTTTCACAGAACCCTTGAAGTATTGCAATACTTCATTGCCCGCAACAGCCAGCCAGGCTTTTAATAAATTAGTCCTGAAGGTAGAGATAGATTCTGGAGAGATTCTGAGGTCAGAAGAGACTGCCATAATAATCTAGTTTATTACCTAACTTCCTTTTTAACACCGACTGTAGAATTTCATTCAATACTTCCTACATCAAACCCAGTTTGTGGCTGAAATCAAGAAAATCTTTCAGAAAGACATCCAGTTTGTATTTAAGATGATAAGGGGCAGAGAATTTACCACATCCTTTGGTGATGTCCTTAGTTTTTAATTGCTTGTACTGATAAAAATGTATGGTATCGTCAGTCTGAAGTCTGCTAACTTCATCTTTATTGATCTTACTGTGCTTTTTTGTTTGCTCAGTTAAAGGGAAAATTACACAGACACAATATTACACACTGAACACGACTCAATAAGACCTAGTTTCTAAATGAGAAACATTAGCCTTGAGTCTCAGAAATTCTGATCATGAAAAAATGAGCATCTGGATGGTACAAGAGGAGGGAAAGAGAGAGGAAAGGGGAAACCCAGAATGATGTTATATGCTGAACTTCCATCTGCAAACTGGATGCAGTCAAAAATAGAGACCAATTTTGAATATCTGGCATGTAAATACCATAACTAAGAAATACACTTTCAAGATACTGGCTGCTGTCAGGTTAACATTCTCTTCATGCTTCAATATCTTCTTTTTAATGTTGGGCTTTTTTTGAAGTTTCTGTAACTAAAACCAGGCTTGTGTAACAAAGAGATGGTTTGCAGGCTGCTAGTCAGTACTGTGACCTAGAGATAATTCTTAATGCTTTTTCTGTTTGGTATAAAATCATGATGCATTGTCACCTTGAACCTACCATCCTCTCGTAAAGGGCTTTAATCTTATTTTCTCTGTTGAACAGAGGCATTCTCATATCCTTTTGTAGTCAAATCGTAGGATCTGACTGAAGCTGTTTTCAAAGCAAGAAATGTATCTGGTAACTGAAAATCTAAATTTGATTTGAAAACTGAATATAAATATTTTGTATTCTAATAAATTTTTATATTTTTGTATTGAGGACAAAAAAGAGAACAGGAACATCAGCTTGAAGATTAAAGTCGTGATAAATGCCTAAACCAGAGCCAGTACTCCAAATCCATTTTTTCCTTTTCTTCTGCTGCCAAGTTTTTTCTCTAAACTAAGAGGAATATTTGCCATTGCAGTGATAAAACTGTGAGCAGCAGAGTTCAGTCACGCCAGGGAGAGAATATGATACTTTACATGAGCATGTCAAGGTAATGCCAATTAAAAAAAAAAAAAAAAGAAAAAAGAAAGGGGTAAAAAAAGGCATAGAGTGACTTTTTAAATCTTTCACACAGATCTTATCTATTCATAACCGAAATCAAAGCAACTCTGATTGCTCTATCAAGTGTAATATATAATTAAGGCAATTCAGTCCTAAGGTTTGGGGTTATCGCAGTTCTTTTGATTTGAGTCGCTGATTGTCTTAGTGAAAGAACTGGTGGGGAGTTTTTTGACAGAGAGGTTTTCATCATAAAGAAAAAACCCCATCTGTCAAAAGGAAAACTTTACAGTGAGGATAAAGCCTGCAGAATAATCAATAGCCCAGGACTTACAGCACTTCCAAGAGCGTGGTAGTGCAAGTCCCCGCTCTCAGCTGGAGCAGTGCCCAAACCCCGGAGCTGTTGTCTGGCCAAGACTGGGCCGGGCACTCTCTCCTCTGGCCTCCATTTAAATTGGGATTGCAACAGACAACCAAGTTCTGGGCTGCATGTCGAGTCCCTCAGCCTCTCCGGCTGGTTTTGGTTTGGCCCTGGCGCAGGGGTGAGAAGGGTTTGAAATGTTAAGAAGATGCTCTCTAACACAGCACATGTAAGCTCTGAGATCTCTGTGAACTCGCCTGCCCTGCAGCCTGACCTCTGCAAGCCTCTTGGAATGTTCATTATCCGCCAGGCCCAGAGCACGCGTGAGTTGCTGCCTCTCTGCAGCGCCCGTGGGACTGGAGGAGCCGGGCCTGTGCTCTCACTTCGTGTGCTCATTCCCACCGTCGTGAGTCGGGGCGTGAGCCGCACGCAGATTTCCACCCTTTATTGGGGACGGTGCGGACATTTTGAGGAAAGGATTGTGCTCGCCTGTTGCATCTACAGTGTGCTTAAAGCTACGTGTTAGCACCGTACAGTCAGGCTGAAAGGTGTTAGTGGCTGCCAACAGGGATGTTCTGGCTCCAAAGAAAATAGCAATCCTCGTTAAAAATAATGGGTGTGCCAAGCAATCGGCCAGGCGACGCGAACAAAGCAATCAAGGCCCTTTATGAGGTAAAAGCAGCTGGTGGCTGAGGAAATACCAGCGGCACTTGGATGTGGCTTTACGACACAGGAACTTTGCAGCAAGGAGCTGATGGAGTTTGCTCCTTCCTCTCCTCCTCCCTCCCTCCAGCCCCTTCCCAAGGCTGCTGCCCCTCAGTGCTGTGAGCTCAGCTGGCCTCAAACGGGGTAAACAAAGCAGGGTCACAGAGGCCTGGGCCGGACAGGGTTTCACAGAGCCGTGGCTGCTGCCAAGAACTCGTTAACCAAAGTAACATTGCCGTCTTATATTGCATTTATTTTTCTTTTTTTTATTTTACATTCCTGGTGGTTCAGTATGATTTCTTTTTCATGGTGAATGGAAAGGCACAAAATAATGCAGTTTCTCTATTATCATTAGTATAAGAATTTAGTGCCTCATAACACGTTTTACTGAATGTGAGACAGAGAGAAAGGAAATCATAAATTCCTACCCCAGCCATGCTGCTTGCTAGGAGGTGTGGCTTTATCATGTGCACTCCATTCAGGGTGGGATTTACATTCTCTAACTTGAGTTAGTCAAAAGTGTGTAGGGTAAGCTACACATACAAATGTATTTCTGTGTCAGCTGAGGGAGAACCGTCTACACAAAGAACTTATGCCTGCCCTGAAAAGGGGTTCAAAACTGGGTGCTAAGACTGGGCTAGCCTTGAGGAAAGCCTATATGATTGACAGCTAAATTTTAGAGTATTGAAGATAGGTGTGATGAATTCCACCCTTTTAATCTCAAAATCTTTTCCTACTTAAATTTAAACCAAGATTCTTTCGTATTTCAGTGGGATGAGGGTGTGTCCTTTACATGTCTCTTTAAGAGAATTTGTTTCTCATCTTTCAAAAGGAAAGCACACTAAAGTCCCTGAGAAGCCCAATCCAGATGAATACCTTTCTCTGTGTCCCATGTTACACTAGCGAGGGCTACACTGGTTAGTGCTTAGTGGGAGAAAAAAATAAGTTTCCTTGCTTTTTGGTAAATTCCTGATCTTTATCTACCTCACAACTCTGGTACTTTGGAAATGTAATTAATATTTGTTGAATGCTTCCTAGATGGAAAATCTCCCTGTTTATTAATAACAAACACTTAAAAAGTGAGTATTGAAAGCTTACTCCTAATCATATTTGCTACTGTATTATGGAGGAGATAGAAAACAAACATAAATAATTACCTGCCTGACATACCATGCAGCCACAATCATAGAAATTGCACAATTCCAGCAGGAATGCATGTTAAAAATAAAAATAAATTAAATAAAGTCTTTTGTTCCAAAAAAGTTGTATTGAAATGCCCACCATCACTATTTCCAATAGTGAGGAAATTTAGTGTCTAAAAATCTCTCCTCAAAAATCTCTCTCATGTCATTGTGCCCTGTAAATGGAAAACCTATCTGCATCTAATAGACCAAGGCATGCCAATAGAAATCTCATATCTATTGGCAAGTTGTGTAATTCTTTATAGCTATATAGTAGATCCAGATGGTTTGGCAAGGGATATCTTCCTCCAGGAGTACTTCTGGTGGGAGCCTGTATTGATTGTCTTTGCAATTATAGATAGACCATGGCAATCACTAAAGACAGGGAAACATTTTAATTCTGCATTGTGTAGTCTCATTCTTGCCTTTAAAAACAAACAAACAGACAAATCTATCTATTTTTCTAATCTGTGTATCATTAAAAAAAAAAAAGTATTCAATGGGCTATTAAGGAAGCTAGCAGTGTGTCCTGCAGACATTACCAGTCTTCACACGAGACATTCAGTAATTGAAATTATTCAAAGAAGATCCAGCCCAAAATTCCAAATAACTGCAGATCAAGGCACTGATTGTCATTAGACTCTTCCCCTAGCCCTCTCTAATGGAACTTTGGCTACCTAGGTTAATCAACAGGCTGGTTGCCCCTTCAGAGCAGACCAAGAAATCTGCCAGGTCACTGGTGGCTGTTGCTCCAGTGCATACACAGTTGCCTTTGTGTTCAGAGCCTGTGACTAGACACAAGTCAGACTAATTTGTCTTAATTCAGTTCAGTTAGAGGGGGCAGGTTGTAGATGGGCTTATATTTAACATTCAGCAAATCAATTTATCATGAGCTTGTGGCTTTACAGGCACATCTTAAACTGACATAAGTAGATGGCCCATGCTGTGGCTTCTTCTGGCACACACAGATCCAATTCAGCATAATAGCATCAAGTCTCATTTGAAGATATTTGTAATAATGTCTTAAGTTTTAAGTGGTAATTATGATATTTAGTAGTCTTTTAACCTAGATCTCTAGATTTCAGTAGACAAATAAAAGAGGGATTGTCATCAAGATGTGTGGGGAACTGGTATTTAATCTTATCTCAACAGAAATGCTCAAGGAAACCAGAAGGTCTGTGGACATTTCCTACCTGTTCCATCCTCATTTTATTCTACTTCATTGAAGATTTATTCCATGATTTGAATGTACTCATTGACGGTAATGAGTTTAGTGCACACAACCTCTTTAACTTTCCCTGATGTTTTTCCTTTTCAGTGGTATAATTAGCATAGCATGTTTAAAAACTATCAGCCTGACTCTTCTGAGTTATTTACTTTGGAGTATGCCACTGACACAAGGCAGTTTTGCTCTAACTTGCAGCCCCTGTAAAAAAAGAGAGCCCCAGTTGAGGATAGCATTCCCAGCCTCAACAGCATGTAGCCACAGAAAAAAATATAAGAGGGAAAAAAGCAGGGAGTGTTACCTTCTTTACTTAGATTGTCTGAGAAAATGTAAGTATCACTGCTTTAAGTCTTGCCCATGTAGCATGAAATATGAGGTCTTTCCCTTAGATAAGTTGCATATACAAAAAGAAGTAGTAATATTATAGAATTTTCTGTGGGCAACTTCCATTTTTGAGAAACGTTGAGTTCTGCTGTATCTTTTAGAAAGTGAAGTTTGCTATAGGGAAAATATTATATTCTACAAATAATGACAGAGTGTTCTGGATACAGTTTATTGGCTTGATCTTTCATATTTAATTGATGTTTGCTATGAAAATAAAATTCAGCCAGGCAGAAGAGGAAAAAAGTATGTTGTGCCACATTAATTTTAGTTGTACAAGCACATAAATGGCCATGTGATTGTTCCATAGGTTAATTTCATATCCCTGAGAAAGGCTTCGTCTGTTTTTTTTCCTTGTTAAAGTTTCACATTAATAAATAAAATTGAGTGTTCATGCTTTTCTGGACAGTCAAAACTCAATGATAAGAAGCTACTACTGCTTGTCTTGACCACTCTGCCTTCATTTTCCTCTGGGCACCTTCTAGGTAAGGTGAAATACTGTGCCCCTGTGGCTTGAACCCCATGTTTTCTAAAATATGATAGAGAGGAATGCTTTTCAAATGGAAAGATGATTTTGCTGCTGTGTTCCAGAAAAGAAAATTGCAAACAACAGCACAGAATCACAAAAGAACAGGGCCAACATAATTTGACACAAATGGAAATCTTTCAGTTCACATCAATAGGCTTTAATCAGACCAGTATTTCCTTATTTCCCAGTTTTGTTTAGAAACATCCTTTAGATTTAGACTGAGATGTAAAGCCTGTCTCCCTCCCCCTCCATGTTTATGATCCAGGCTTTTGTAATAGTATCATTTTCCTGCAATGCCTGCAGAATACCAATGAAATATTTCTTCCCATAGTGACACATACAACTGTCCTTGAGTGGGAGGCACAGTATTTACAATATCCTACTGGAGTCACTCTTTAGCTCACTGGGTTCCTTCATCTGTGTCTCATGGCTTATTACTAAATGCTGTGAGAACACAGGGAACACCTACACCTCACTAGAAAGACAAACTGAATGGCTCAAATCACATAGCCTTTCAATGGCTGACTCACAAATTATCACTTGGTGAATAGGGACTTTATTGCACCTACACTCTTGTGCCAAATTCCGGCTGACAAAGTGACACAGTAGATAAGTTTAGATGAAGGTGTTTATTGGTGCATAAGACAATAAAAAACTCATGGCTCAAATGTTTTGAACTCCTGGACTTTTTTCCCAGCTTCATTTTCTCTTTAAAAATGCAGCATGGCAGAATTATCCAGCAGCCAACCTGGCTGTACGTGGGATTTTTATATGGGCTGGCTCTGTATATGGGATTTTGTAACGCCTGTTTGTTTTTAAGCATTGCTAAGGGTGTTACTCTGTTAGCAGTCGGGGTTTCTGGAAATAATCAGTGAATCCCAAGTCAGAACAAAGGTGCTAATGTGGTACCAAGTTCCTGAGTAAATAAACAATTGCTAAACAAAATCTTTTCAACAGCATTGCATGTCTGTGTCAACATTGTGTTTCCTCCGTGAGTCATCTGGTCAGCAGCACTCCAGCTACATGGGAGAGGTCACCCCACTCCCTACAGCTCTCAGCCCAAGATTGAAGTTTTGTTTCAGGATATACCACTCAGGATTTCCTGTAAACCACAGGAGTTGCATTTTTTTGGCAGGATTAGAGAAAAAAGTCAGGTTAGAAAATCCTGATGGGCATATTTAAGTAGAAGAAAAGACCTGAAACAAATGCTGTTTGTGCCAGCCTCAGTGTCCATTAGCTAGTCAGACATAGAAACATATTTGATCTTTATCACCCAAACACAGAGATACAGAATTTTAATATATGGGAAGGATGCCTCAGATATTTCTTAATCTGCAGATTTATAGGGAATTACTAATAAATGGGGTGGGAGTCAGGGGGCGGTGGGGTGGGAAAGACATCCACACAGGCACTTATTTGTTTATTTCTAGTATCCAGCACTTCAGTAAAAAACACAGATCTTTTTTTTGTGTTCATAACTGGATCCAGAAACAGGAGGTACCTACTTTCTAGCTCAGATGTAGTGGAGTAGCCATTCTCCTGAGATGTTTTTTATTAAAAGTTGGAAACCTCACAGAACTTGATTTCATATGATTGCTGCTAATTAAAAAATGCAGAAAGCGTATGATCAGTTCATCTGATAGGATTTTTGCCAAGGCAGTTTGAAAGAGCTTGCAAAAATTTTGCAATCTGTGTGTTGGTCCTGATTCGGCTTGAACCTAAACTCCAGGGTCTGCTTTTGAATGTCCTCTCAACTCATTATCTCTTCCTGTCTCTTGTTAAGATGCTTTCCCAAGTGCAAGCAGAGATGTTCAGCCTTTTTCTAATAAAAATAATCTCTCTTCTGTCATCATAATGCAAGATTCTTGAAAAAACCACTTTACAAATTTCAAACTAATAACTTACTATTTTTCACTGATATAACACATAGGTGGATAATGTTCCATCACCAGTGACTATAATCACCTTCATCCCCAATTCAGCATCCCAGGTTCTGGCTTGATTAAGTATTTGTCACTTCTATTTCATCCTCTCCTGACAGAGATAACTTTGTTTTAAGTCAAACTGTCATACTCTGGGGTTCAGGAAGGACATGAAAATGTCAGGTAATAATCCCTCCTCAATCTTGTGAGTAGGTAACATTGCTAATATGCAGAGCCATTAGTATGTTAGCATGAATCTAGCTTAATCATTTGCAGCAGTTCAAGCTTTATTAAGATACCTTAAAGCTGATCTGGATAAGCTTCTCCCATCTTTACATAGTTTGCTCTGCTTTCAGTACTTAAGAAAAGGCACGTTTAATCTTGCAAATTCTCCTGAACCTTTGTAACTTTTTTTAAAATGAATTTCATCAGTCACTTGAGCACTTAAAAAAAGCAAATATATTTTTTTTTCCCCAAGGAAACAACTTTTTGAAAAGTAATCTGGCTCAAAACAGTGTGTCTATGTTGTTATTGCCATCTCTGGATCTTGGAGACTGTCATGCTAACATTATTAGTCATGCAAATAAACAGAAAAACTGCCACACTAAACAGATATTCAAAAGCTAAATAATATCTGAACAAACTGATCAGACATTAGTAATAAATGGGTTTATGTTGTCTCATTTCCATCTCTCTTTGTCTTTAGAAGGATAATAATATCTGGTACCTCATTCTCTCTCTCCAAGTCAAAACATCAAGAAGGAGAACATTCCCCTCAAGAGTTAAAACATCAGAGAAAGGGAAGAAGCATTATCTTTTCAACATGTTTATAGAACATCTTAAACATTCAGCATGTTTAAAGAAAATTATCTTTGACATATTTATACTGTGAAGGGGCTAAATGTAAGGTTTCCAAAGCCTTTGTCCTGTTGAAGATGAAACTGAGTTTCTATCTGTATTTTCTGTTAGACAATCCCATCTTTTTACTGTAGCAGGATGGGATTATTGGTGTACTGTACCCATCTGCCCACCCAACTGTCTTCTCTGATTTCTTTTATCTTTTGAATCATTGCTTTTTGTTGTATAGCAAAACTCAGTCGCAATATTCAGCACTAGTTCACTTTCTCTTTACTTAAATGTACTTGCTTGAAATGGTGACACCTGCCATGTCTGTACCTTCAATAATGATGATTAAACACAGCCAAAGGGCAGTTTTGTGGCTGATGAGTCAATTTATCTGCAGGAGTAAATGACATACCCTTGTTGATGAGTAAGTCTGTAAATAGTCAGTGAGCATTTCAGAGGTGAAGAAATTTTTTGGTTTGAAGACCGCAATTTTTGTGTACATTATCCAGCTCCTCTATGATGTGGCTGCAAACATTGTGTAGTTTCTGTGCTTATTCACACAGAGTCTGCTTATATTTCTGAAGCCTTTTTATCTCAATAAAATATTTCTTGAAAATCTTGATCTTCTCTCTTCACTTTCCCTCATGTTTCTAGCTTGCTCCCAACAGCAACACATTAAAAGCAAGTATTTTACTTTCTGGCTCACAATCCAAGGGCAAACTAATGGTTTCTAAATCATAACTTGATTGAATTCAAGCTGTTTCCATGAATTCAGGTTAACACAGAATTTATAGAATAATATTTTCTTTGTGAGAATTGAGACTAAGGTCATAATCACCTTTTTCTCAACAACATTTTAGGGTGACATGAGGTTTTGCTTCTGAGATGTATTTTCAGTTTGTCATTCCTGAGCTTTATGGCATGGTTAGTTGGTTTCCATCTTTCTTTTCAGCTCCAATGGCTTTTGCCATGTCATCTGTACTTATGTGCTATCTAACATGGACCAGCAGTTGCTGCTCACTATTAATTTCTTTCATCATTTCCAATACTTTTTTTTTTTTTTTTTGGTTGTAGCAACACCTGTGAGATCCTCTTCAAAACCACCAGGGTTTTAACAAAATAGCTCAATAACACATTTACTTTGTCTTTTACATTTCTGTATGCCACAGTTTCCATTTCTTTTG
>VZSR01001283.1:8956327-8997955 GCA_013398615.1 Brachypodius melanocephalos
CTCACAGTGCCCAAAATGCCATTCTTTGCAAAGTATGTCTTAACTTAAAAACCACTTTTCTGGCTATCACTTTGAATAGCTCTGAGGTGTAGTAGAAGGTAGTTCTCTCCCTCCAGACCAGGCAGAAGGCATGTACCTATCTTAATTGTTTAAATTCAAAAGTTAGGAATCATTCTAAAAGATTAATTTTTTTGGTGTTTCAAGGACATCTTTTTCCTTAAAAGAACATTTTTTTTTCATCTTCTTACTCACTTCAGTAAGCCATTAGAATTTACTGATGAAAAACTCTTTAGCAAAGATTAAGGATCTGGAATTCATAAAGCATCCGGTCATAAGGAATCAAATTTAATATCATTGAGATTAAAAGTTTACCGAGAATTGATTCTAGATATTTCTGCTCTAACTTTGTAAAAGGAAGAATCTGAAACGCCAAATTTTCAACTGATATGTATTGTTATTGCTTCATAGAAGGAAGTGGAGATGTATTCCAATGAACACCAGCTGAATATCTGGCTTTGAGATCATCAAAACTAGTGTGTATTAACCCCATGTGTTTATTTGCCGCATGCTTCCCTCTGGTATGTGCTGATGTGAATACATTAAATATCCTTTTGGGAAATTAACTATTCTTATTATTGGGAGACATTAATCCTTACAATATGTGCTATTTTCTTGATAGAAGTTGTCATGGTTTAATCACAGCCAGCAACTAAGTACCCTGTTCCCCTGCCCCTAAGGGAGGAGGAGGAGAATTGGAAAAAAAAAGTAAAAGCCAGGGGTTGAAAAAAGAACAGTTTAATAATTAAAATGTAATATTAATGATGATAAAATCATAATGTAATGAAAAGGGATTCAGTGAAGAGGAGGTGGGGGGCCAGAGAGAGGGAGGGAGATAAAACCCAAGGAAGACAGGCGAGGCACAGTAGTTCACCACCTGCTGATTGATGCCCAGATGGTTCTTAAGCAGCAATTGGCATATCCTTGCTAACTTCCCACAGTTCATATACAGAGCTTATGACCTTCTGTGGTGTGGAATATCCTTTTGCATAGTTTGGGTCAGCTTTCCTGGCTATGGGCTTCCAGCTTCTTGTGCACCTTTTTGCTGGCAGAGCACGAGACTCTAAATAGTCCTTGACTTTGTGCAAGCACTGCTTAACAGTAACTAAACCATCAGTGGTTATCAACATTTTTCTCATATTAAATCCAAAGCATACAGCACTGTACCAACAAGTTAACTCTCTCCCAGCTAAATACAAGTCAGAAGTACTATTAAAAAACCCAAAAATCTTATATATATATATAAAGAAAACAAGAAAGCATTTGGGAAGTGGAAGATGTAAAAATCTAATGCAGTGTGTTCCAGAGTTTCTCCAGGTGGGAAGCAAACTTATTGGATTAGTACATTTGTCCTAATGGGGGGTGATGGGTGTTTTACGGATTGTAATTTTCAGGTGTGTGTCTGAAAGGAAAGTTGGCTGAAATGACAGTACCAGAAATGTACATGTGCATTATCATATTCAATATGGGAATAGAAGTAGATGAATCCTCAATGGTTAATGACCTTGGAGGACTCTGAGTATGAGATTGAAATAAATTAAAAAACCTTGGTGGCCTCCATAAAGGGAATTAAATGACAAGTGAGAAGAGAAATGGAAAATAAAATGTGTGTGTTTGTTTTTTTTTTTTTTCTTTCCTTTTAATTGCATTTTTATTTCCTGCACAGATAACCAAAAGAAGCTTAGAGCAGACTTTATGAGAAAAGGAACTTGGCTTGACTTGTCTTTATTACCAGCAACTTTTCAAAAGGAGTCTTCAATATCAGACTGATATGATGAGTGAATCTCAAATATCACAGACATTTGTTTATTGCTCCCCATGGGGAACTGATTTGTTATTTGTTTTATTATTTTATTTGTTTTAATCTTCATGTTGTAATTATATTGGTTCCTGGACATCATCTCAGGAGAGAGCTGTATTACAGTGAGAACCCAGGACAGTTTCAGGAGAGTACTGGGTAAACTGATAATTCAACAATTCCCTATTGTTTCTTCCTACAACTGATGTATTTTAAGACAAGGGCAAGAAGAAAAAAATGTCTTTAAACTATTTGTTATGTCCTGGTAAGCAGTGTGAGCCACTGTCACGTATGTGCCCTTCTTGGATGGTTCAGCCACCTTTATTCCTTTCTCTCACACCAGAAAAATTTGTTTACATATTTAACAGGTTAAGAATGATGACATTCACATAGGAAACATTTCTACAGGAAGTGTTCTCTCTAAACTCAAGTTATACATGACACCAGTCTTTCTTTCATTTCTCGTTTTGGGTTTTGCTCTCTGAAAGAGGAGTTTACATGGAGTCACCAAAATCCATGAGCCAATGTATTCCCCAAACTAAAACTTCCTGGACTATTCTGATGTTTTCCTGCCCCTTTCTAAAATGTTGTTGTGCAAGAACTTTTTCACTTTTTCACTCTGAGAGAGTTAAATCCAACATAACAACTCTTAGCTGTTTATAGCAGATTTATTCTGCAGTAAATGTCCCTTTTCATGTAGCTCAATTAATTTGGCAGACTTCAAAAGAATAAAAGACCTATTAAATAATTGTCCTAGAGACTAAAACATTTAACTCAAAAGTCATATGACAATTGCCAGGGACTGTGTTTGTAGACACAGTGAAGTAAGAATTCCTTTAGGAAAAAATGAGATTTTAATTATTGACTTCTAGCAAGACATGATTAACAAGGGCTTCTCATCCTCACTTATCAAATCCCAAGTGTCTGCTCCTGCATCTACTGTTTCTTAAGTAAAATCCCCAAACTTCCTTCCAGTTCTCACAGCAGCCTCATTAAATCAACTGTAGTTAAACCTCCAGTAGATTAGAACTGGTTAGGGGAATGTAGATGTAACACTTGATTACCTTTCTAAAGCTGATGACACGAATTGATTTTTAGAGATTGGTCAGCCCCGCCGCTGCCAGCGAGCCACCTCCTCCCCACCCCCGGTTTTCCCAAGAACGGGAGTTAACCCGTGCCTTTAGCAGTAAACATGTTATTCTGCTCACAGGTGATAGCTGCAGGTTTTTCTCAGAGAGAGAAAGCCCCACAGATTCTGTGATCCATCGATGCTGTATGGTTTGTATTATCTGTACAAAAGACACACTACCAGGGAAAAATACTGTGTATCATCTCAGCAGGGGACTTGGAGCTGTTTAGCACGATGTAATTGGATCTGGGACTAATCCTTAACTTTGATGAGGCCAAGAGGAGTTACACCACTGCTATTTACAGCACGTTAATGACAGACAAAATGCTTAAACATACTAACACTTGACAATAAAGGACTCAATACATTTCAGAGTCAAATTTTGGTTCTACAACATGCCTTTGGATAATTCTTGTTCTCTTTGGTCAATACACATATGATTTCTATTATTTGAAACACACAGTAATTTAGCAAGAGTGCATTCAAAAATAATAATTTTACTCAATTATGATGTGCCTTAGATCAATTTTTAAATAGTCTGCCTTTATTATGTAACAGATAAACAAAAGGAATATTTAAATCAAAGAACTGTCTGCTGCTTTAATACAAGGTGAAACATCATCCACTTTGAAGAATTCACTGTTGGTACTGCATTTCTTGGATTGTCTGTTTGTCTAGCCATTGTGGAATATTATTGTAAGTTATAGGGATCAGAGCATTATTCCTCTACACCTTATTTTCTGTGGGATTAATTATCAGACTGATTTTAATATTTGGTCACTAACAAGGCCCTTACATAGTTTAATTCATCTTTTCAACATGGTTTTTGGATTGCTTATTCACAGGTTTGTTTTTTGGGTTTTGGGTTTTTTTTGGTTTTGGGTTTTTTTTGTTTGGTTTTTTTTTTTTTTGGTCATCTTCCAAGCTTTTTCATTTGTCTCATATGTAGGCTACAAATGTTTTATATGGCTCATATGCATTCGCACAGTAGGTGCCCAAGGCAATGAAGTTTCACTACAAATGTAATAATTTCTGAATCAACTATACAACTCCTATGCTGAAGTTATATTTGCAAAATCTTTTGGGTAGCTTATTTCATTTTAAAAGCTTCATATGTTTACTTGAATTATCTTCTTAATAAAGGATGCATTTAATGATGACAATTGTTGTGTTTTTTTTCTCCTAAGCACATTTCATGCTAAGAAATTCTCATATTACATTAAGAAGATAATTTTCTTCATCCACTCTCAAAATTCAGTGTTGAAAGAGAGTAATAAATTTTTTAGCTTTGACCAAGAATGTCTGGAAACATAGGTTTCCGTAATAGAAAGTGTAATGGCTTTTGTTGTCTGTGAATTGCAAACACAATTCCATTTTACAGAAGGTCTTGCCTATGAAACCTCATGTACTGGGCTTTCTAAAGCAAAATTTTCTGACTTGGAAGTGCAAGAGTAGGGTTAGTAGTCTCTTGCCAGTTTTGAACCTATAGTTCAAGGCAGTCTAGATTTTTCAAGCTTAACTTGTAGCACTAGAACAGCTCCTCCAGTTTTTGAAGTGCCAGCTTAATGAATCATTCCCCACAAAATAGTTGCTTCTGACATTTCAGCCAAAGCCCTGCTGCTCTTGCAGGAGCCTATATACTTTTATCTTACACATTGGTCTGAGCTGCAAAAATGTTCTAGTTTGTCACATACGGTTCTCTACTGTCACTTAGAAATGTGCTTGTGCTTGCTGAGTGAATATTGATAAGATACTTTGAGACTGTGATAAAAATGGGGCAAAGACCAGATCTCTTTCAAATTTGATAAATAAAGTCTTTAAAAGAGTGATAAAAGGCTTCTGAGAGTCCATTATTGAGAGTGAATTCTCAGAGGTGTACATGAAGTTGGGGGCTTATTGTTTGGTCATGCTCTTTCAAAGGTTTAGGGCTTTTACTCTGTGTTCTAAGAAAAAGCTCTTTGAAGGTCATGTTTGAATTCAAAGCTGTACTTATTGTCTGTTTTTCCATGCTATCTACATTACTGTTGCATATCGCATTTGGGAGCCCAATAGCTCCTGAAGGTAATATTTTCTAATTTCACTTATCCTACCCTCTGGTGTAACATTTGTCAGTGCAGGTTTGTGTCTGCAGGTGTTGATAAGGTAGAAAAAGCTACCTGACTAACATTATTATATTGCTTATTTTTTCCTAGGTAGTTTGAAATGATTATCACTGCTGGACTATAGTCATGTGCTAAAAGATAGCCTGCCCTCCTTCTGCTGTACCACCTCAGTACTTTAAAGCAGAGGTAGCTGTGCAGATTACCTGGCTGTGAAAAATCTTACAGTAGCAGAGAGTGGGAAGGAGGGAAGAGACTGGGAAGAATAAAGACAGAGAAGTATCTGCTCTCACTGCAGGTGTTATTCTTGTACTGAAGGCTGCGGCTCCTTGTTCAGGTGTCTTACTGGGCAATTAATCTCTTGCTGTTAGAGAGCAGCAGTGAACATAACCACTAAACTACTGATGGTAATGGAGGTCATAGAAAAAGAAGGGAGCACTAAAAGTGAGCCATAAACCCCTCTGCAGTTGATTTTACTCTGTGAGATGTTGGATTCTGCACCCGCCATCCTCAGCAAGAGAAATATGTGGGTTCCCAGCCCTGAGATGTACCCTGAGAGTGGCACATCTGGGCTTGGCAAGGGGGTCACTCCTGTAGGTCCAGATGTAAGAAGTGCCTGAGCTTGTGCCTCTGCAACACTTCAGCCTGAAAATTAATCATGTTCCATTAATATTTTTCTTTGCCTGTGGGAGGGAAAAAAAAAAGTGCCCCATTGACTGGAAACAACCACACTTTGAGTGCCACATGATCTTAAACCCAGTACTTCTATGAGAAGTTTAAAAACTTACCTGTGTGCTTGAATCATAATGAAATAGGAGACGTGCTCAGGAGCCTTTCTCAGCTGTACAGACAGCTCAGTCCCACTGCCTCTGCTGCAGCTCTCCGTCTTCCTCAGCAGAGCATCAGACCAGCTGTAGGCATAAATACAACTTGGCATGTTCAACCAGACCTGCCTTTCAACACCTCCCATGTGAGAAAACAATCCCTCTTTTTGTTTCTGTAATAGGAACAAGCACCCTAAAACATGTTTAGCTCTAATTGAGATAGTTACCTGAGTCTCTCACATCCCCTTTTTCCCCAGGCTCAGTAATAACAGCACTGGGATCAAAACATAGGCAATAAGCTCCTTGGAGAAAGAGAGTGTTCCTGCACCATAGAAGAAAAGTTTGTGTAATTTCAGCATCTTCCCCCCACCTATTTTTGTGTTGTCTTTTCATCTTTCTACTGTCTTAGCTTCAGGAGCTGACACAAAATATTCTTATGCATTTACTCCATATACCATCATGATGACCTGTGTAGAAGTGCACAGGTTGGTAATTAGCCCAGCCTCATGGGTTGTCAGCATATTCCAAGAGAATCCAGTATTTCAGGCAGCCATATTATCGTAAACAGGTTTCTTGCTCCAAACGTTTCTAATAAAGATATCTAAAATATTATCATTAGATGCATGCAAAAGATGTGTTTGCAAGGACAAATAAATGGATAACCTTTTAGCAACCGGTTTATATATGTTGGGGTAATATTTTCTGCCTTTGTAACCATAAGAGGATAAAAATAGATTAATCATAATTCTGGTTTCACCAGGATCCTATGAAGATTTGTTAGATAATGTGTGAAAGTAATAGAGAACTGTTTTCTGTAACTGTCTCATTCTAGTTTTGGAGGATGAACTAGTGAGCTTATTCTCAAATCCTCCTTACAGTTTGGGAATTATTATTCTCTTTCTCATGCCTAAATTCCAATTAAATTGAGATTTAATCACACTTCATTGGCTCAGTGCTAAGCAAAGGAATCCAGTATGTTATCAGACAGTGCTATAGATGTGGCACCTGTGAGAGATCTGATAACCTTTCGGAGCAGCATCTGAGAGTGGGCACCCACCAAAGGTGCTAGACAGATCTGTGAGAGCAGTTTAGCTGAAATACCAAGGGGAAATTCAAACTGCTCTCTAACATTCTGCATAAAGCCTGAAAGTGCCTGGTCTGCTAAAGCTACATACTTTGGAGCCAGAAAAGATTCCTCACCATGGCAGAGGCTTCTGCACCCGGTCAGAAGTCCTGGCAGGAGAGGCACTGTGCCTAAGCAGCCACGCAATGTGATAAGAATGACCTTAAAAACCAGTCATGCTGGGCTTGCATTGCACTCTTTTGCATAATTATGTCGTTTCTCAAAATGGTTTGAGTGGTTTGCTCTCCCGAGCATGAGGACAGTTTGTTTTCACAATGTCCATGGCGCAAAATAAAATCAAGCTGTGAGCCATAGGCTAAACACTCTTGGCACATAAAAGAGAAGCTGATGCCTTGCCTTCTTGCAACTTAAAAAAAATCTCTAAGCACAATGCAAGCATAGTGTTTTTAATCTCTTAGGGATATGGATATGGCTGGGAACCCTTCCTGGCTTTAAGTTTCTTACTCGACATCCTTCTACAGCCAGGACGAGTCTCCCTGGCTGCTTGTGGAGACAGATGGCTCTTTGAATATACATCTGATTTCTGGAGAGGTCACATGAGAAAATTAGGCTTATTCTAACTTGTGGAATTTATCTCACAATTTTTATATTCCTTGTGAAACAAGATCATTTCACTACCCTACCTGTTCCGGGATTCAGTGCTTGGAGAGGGAGTTATGCATATGGCCCCAAGCCTCTCAAGGTTATATCAGCAGTACATGGCAGGAACTGAAGCTACATCTGGTGAGTTTTGGTCCTGGCCTATGGATCCAGCAACCCACAGATTTGCTATTTAAATTTGTCTATGAATACAACATTCTGGTTTCCTTTCAGCAAGGACACTTGTTTATGATAGCAGCTGAAATTGTAATTATTAGTTCTGAACTAAGCTGGGCAAGGGAGAAGGAAATGCTGGGGGTTTTATTACCCCATAGAAATAAAATAATAATATTTTATTTAGTGTTCAAGATTGCTTCTCAGGTAATTCATGGTGAGGATTTTTTTCATTTTGCTTTTTAAAGTGTCCTCTTTGCTTGTACCCTTTAAATTTGATAATTTTAATTCTTTCTTTGGTAGCTTATTAAGTTTCTGATTTATGGTGAAAATTTTTAGAGTCCTGCTCCTTCATTAGTGTATCCAACATTTACACTCCTTGGAATAAGCACAGATATAAATAGAAGACGTGTTCATTTAAGCAAGACCTGGAAATGTTTTTCATATTAATCATTACAATAATGAGCAGCTTATTAAATTATTGATCTTTCAGGCCAAACAGCACCTTAAAAAGTCATGGAACTAGGTGTTTAAAGCTGATGGAAACACTTTTTTCATTAGTGTAAGATCTGACCCATGAATATAATATGCCCCATTTGCTGAGTAATGGTTGTGTGCATATTACCTGTCTCCCCGACGTTTTGTTTTCAGAAATATGGAAATTATCATTACTTTTTGGTTATTCTAAAAGCAGAGTAATAATTTTTTTTCTGCCTGGTATGGCCATTATTCATACATGTCTCTTATTTTAGCTGAAGCTGTATTTCATAAGGTTGAAGGTCCATTTATTCCACACATACTTGGCAACATGTAGAAACCTCAAAGTGCATTGTTTTAACTTCTGACAGAAAACGATGCATGACATATTTTTGTTCATGTATTGAACACGTGTAGTACCTACTCTATAACAAAACGTACAAAATTAATAGCCTGTAACTGTTTCTTTGAATTCAGAACTGATGCATGGGCAATACATATGCACTTAATCTATCAATATAAGCCGTTAAAATTAATCTGTCCTGTACTTGATTCTCAGCGTAAAGAGTATTTCTGCTGTGATAAGGTAGGTGAATTATCATGTGGTACTATTGTGGCTCCCAAAAAATGTTATAGTGACTCAAGTAACAGCAGCTTGTATGCCTATATATCATGACTTTTTGTTGTATTTTTATTGAAAGTCTATGTAAACCATACTCTTTTCCCCCTGCATAAATTTAGGCTGGTAGAGTAGATCATATGGCCATGGCAATAATAGCAATCAGGGAGTGAAGACTTTGCATTGCTACTTTAGGTCAGTCACAGTAATAAGAGTATTTCTCCACTCATTCAAACTATTCAGTTTTGAGCCTTTCTAAAATGCTTTTAAAATAATTTTAGATGCAATAAAATAGTCTACTGCTTCAATAAAGAGCTCTAGTTGGAGTAAGTGCATATCACTGGCTTAAGCTGTTTTTTTTGTTGCAATTACCGTGTTTGATAAATTGAATGTCTGATGATGTGTTTTCTCCTTCTGCACCCACAAAATCTGCTTGTACTTTGAAATATTCCTTCACCTTCTGAAGCTTGCTTAGAAAAAGTTTAACTTGCACTAGGGGTTGGAATATAAAAGCAAATTGATGCATTGATTTCCCCATTTCGTCACCTCTAGAGAACAATTCATAAAGCATGGAAGTTCTAACTAGTCAATCAATAGTTGCTACTTAAATCAGAGACACTGCAGATAGCCTGTTGTTATTAAAAGTGTTCTTCAGAAGATGATAATAAATGAAAAGAGAGGAACCAATTCAGCCTCTGAGTGGAGTTCAAGATTGACACATCAAAGGAAGGGAAGCTGCCCAAGCAACTCATCTTTTTTGATGAGACAAATGGGAAAAGCATATCTCCCTAAAAACTTTCCAACTCTTAAGAACAGGGATAACTTGAAATACCAAAAAGTTTTGTGAAAAATCCCAACAATGGAATGACATGGAAGTCTCTGTCAGATTGTTTGAACCCCTGACTTCCCAAACACAACTCAAAGGCCTGGGTCCTGTATTGCAGCCTGCTCTTGGATCAGACACCCTGATGTTCCCACAGAAGAGGAGAGGTGAAAATCTCAAGACTTAAGAGACCTGTCTGAACAGACAGCCTGAGCTGGGAGCCTCCAAGACACCTCAGAGCCAAGCAGTTTGAGTGTTCGATCCTCTTCCATGATTTCTGGAACATGGTGAGGAGAGGTGGGAGTCAGGACACAAGGTTTTCTTTTCCCTGGAAAATTTTAAAGATTGTTATTTCATTCTGGATGAAATGTAGGGATTTGGCTTTAGCTAAAAAAAAAAAATAAATTGGAAATCATATGGAATGGGAATTTTAAGCTTTGAACACTTCAGCTATAAAAGATTTCGCAATACTCTTGTGAATGATGCAGCTGACAAACGTGTCCCTCCATGTGATGGCAATGAAGGAAACTAAAATTACAGCACAAGATGCTGCTCTGAGTGTTCTCATTCTGAAGCTGAACTTTAGAGTTGCAAATAATGCACACTTCAAATTAAGTTGATTAGGCTGGTTTTCAGCTTTTGGGAATTTGTTATTTTCCTACACCCATTATAAGGGTGTATGCCTTGATCTTAATTGAGGAGCTAACAGTAGAGTGGGTAAGGTGTGGTCTTGCTGCCTTTCAGCTGAGAGCACTCGAGTTGCTCAGGCACATGAGGCAGGACATGAGAACTGGGGGCTGTGGTGGGCACTGTATGGGTGGAGGCAGGAGGGACCAGTGTAGAGCAGTGTGCCCTGGGGCAGAGTGAAACAGTGGACAAACTCCACTTTGCAGCAAAATTTAACTATTGCATGCATCAATTAGCTGTTTCATCAACAAAGAAGCATATGGTGAACATGTTAAAACTCATGACAAAAAATCTTGCTGGTGCTGGGGACTGGAGGTACATATTTGTTGAGACTCAACACTGAAATCAGTTTCACAGTGGGATAGGGACATGACAAATTGTTTTACATTCACAGCAGGTCATTGTGAAATAAGATTGTGCACTCAGAGGATTTCTCTTGTGTCCTGCATACACTGCAGACCCACAGCCTTCTTTACACAGCAGTAGTGCAGCCGTGTGCAGGATACCTGTGCCCTGACTGAGAACAGGTCATGTTCTTTACAGTCACATCTTAACCACAAGGGTGGAGTTTTCTCATCTCGTTCCATCATAAAGAATGGAGAAGCAAAGATCCTGTGCAAAAAGATCATAATTTAAATTCACTACCCAGTAATGCTTGAAAAAAATGGAGCTGGGCTTGCTGTCTCTTTGTTCTTTAATAAAGGGGAGAAGCCTCTGTTAACCCATAGACAGCAAACTGCAAAATGAGATTTGGTGTCTAAAGATATTTCTACGGTTATTATTACATTTAGAGATCTCCAGCTATATCAGTACTCAGGATCAGTGGTAGGGTCAGTGGTGTTCTGCTTATCCTACTTAAGAAAACATTCTTTTTAGCTAATAAAGTTTTCTGAATCTGTTAGTCTTCCTCTGTTGTTCATCTTGGTGTTCCTCTGTTGCATTTGAACCATATTAGATTTACAGCAAGTTGCCATTGAGATGATACCCAGTGACCTATTTGCATTGGCCATCTCTCACATGCTGATGTAATGGTGCATGACCTATCAGCAGAACATTCAAAAATGGAAGATTGATTGGACTAAGTGTTAATTGTTCTATTAAAGGGGAGAAGAAATGCCGCACACCCTCCTTCTCTTAACCTCAAGTCTGACCCTGATACTATCTGTCACAACTCAAAATATCCTTCCTACTCCCACACCTGTACAATTAACCCTAAATAATTACAGTCTCTAATGGACCCAACATGTCAGGTTAAAATCAGAGCCTCCAAAGAGATTTGATGAAGTGGGTTGAGGTAATTCTGTTCCAGTGTGGCAAATGAAATATACATTACTATTAGAAGATATGAGATGATGCTGATCATTTATAAGGTCCCTCATTCTGAGAGAAGTGGAGATAATATATCACCAGGAACAAGGACAGAGTGATAACATTTTTGATGTGAAAAACATATTTTAAGGCATGAGTGTGAGACAGAAAACTGCCCAGCTTAAAAACTTGATGTATTGTTACTAGACAGTCCTTTGAGAAAGATTTACCCTGAAAATGAGATAGTCTTACAATGTGCCCACACTTCTCCTGCAGTGGGTAGATAAACACCAGGTGTATGACTGTTCAGTAAAACATCAAAACCAATGTCAGAAACAGCAGCAATTTCATGAAACACAATGAGCTGACAGAGATTTTTAGTTCAGTTTCCTCAGTGTTTGTTGTCATGCTAAGCCTTGCAAGACATCTATGGATTAATAAACAACCCAACTGGTTAAATTCAACAATACTACTAGGAACAGCATAGAAGGCCCTGAGCTGGTGGTAGCCATCTAAACCACAGATTCTTTCTAAAGTCAGCTAGAGATATGCAGGAAATTGGTGATAGCTTGAGTCTGGTATTCATGTCAAACAGGAGATTTGTTCTGTTGCAAAATAGAGCTGCTGGCATGGCAGCCTTCTCTGGATGGGCTCGGTGACTTTGCTGACCAACAGTAGCTCGCAGGCACTGAAGGCAATGGAATGACTCTGATAACAATGCAAAGCTACATGAAGGGACAGAATATACAAAGGAGGACTGAAAGGGAAACTGTAGATGGCTGTAGGAGAGCTGGCATCAAAAAGGAACATATAACTGGAGTTTGTATTGTATGAATTTCATCTCCTCTGCAGAAACTCCCTCTTAAGTAATTTAAGGCTTTCACAGAATGTCTCCCAGAACTACAACATCATTTGATAAAGGGCAGATGTAGACAACTGTCAGCCCCTTCTAACAGCAAAGAATAACTGGTACATTGGTTCAGCTCCTAAATTACCTACTGGGATCTCATGATTTTTAATAGATGTCAAAAATTCTCATAGGTGTTGTTGACCACATAAAAGAAGCCTGGCATCAATGGTCATCAGTGTGCATCAGGTTCCTTTGAAATAATGTCAACACAAACTAAAATTCCTCTGTGAGAAACTACATGGTGTGGTGTAATAGAGACACAAGTAATTTGAAGAGACCATTTGTCTTAGAGTAGCATGTACTTTACCTTAAAACTAGTATCCAATTTTCTAAACTTTCATCAAAAAAGGATTTGGGAACGTGACTCATATTTTAGTTTGGCAAATTTTTGGCATATTTTATTTGGGAAAATTTTATTTTGACATATGTTGGTGTATGATAGAGTTAGTTTGCAGCAGTGCCTAGTATGTGTCCTTTTTAAAAACTGCATACCCGAGGTCTAGGTCTTATAAAACCTCCAGTGTAAGTGAAATAGAAATAGCAAGCAACTGCTCACAGAAGCACTCAAGTCTTAGTCACTGCTACAACAGTGTGACAGGGAAAAGAATTTTTCAGGAGAACAAAACTTTATAGACACTGAAAGAATTCAGGAATACAAATCCCACTGTCTGTCAGTGGCATAGTTTCTTATACACTCAGTGACCCAATTTGCAGAAGTATTTAGAAATCTAAAATTTAGATAAGCACCTCCTGCCATTTCAAAAAGCACCCTTTCCATTGCCATTGAAATCTGCATCTTTAAGTGAAAAATTACCTTTGAAAACATGTCTGAAGTTGCTTTAGAAAGGATTACACTCTTGCCAGTTAGACGTTTGAAAACTTTGCGAGATGATATATCACAAAAGCCAGGAAAGCAAACAAGCCTTCCAGTTCCTCCCAAAAATTAAACGAAAATAAAACATTATCCCTAAGCTCTTTAAACTCACTGATTAAAAGCACACTGCATTGAGATCAAGTTTAAATGTGTCTCTTTTTAGTCTGATAGTTTCTCTTTAAGGTAAGTACATTTAAATGGAACAACTGCCAATTTATGGAAATTTTAATACTTAACAACCTTGACAATGTCCTTTTGATTAGCCTGCAAAAATGAAGTTGCTTTTGAAAGGAAAGTTCATTCACTTATTTCAAATCTCTACATATTATGCTGCTCAGTCTGAATATCAGCAAGCTGTCATTGGAAAAATTTGGTAACATGCAATTTTGCACCAAAATTCTACTATGAGAAGCAAAGATCTAAGTTGTCTTCTTTCTTAGGCTGCTCTAAAAGATGCTCATTGCCAAGTAACAATTTTCTTTTGTGTTGGATACAAAAAAAAAAAATTAAATAGAAAAAGAAATGTCATATTTAGTTTGAATCACACATTATGACCTCTTGCTAGAAGTGAAGAATTCAGCTGGTTTAAGGATATGAATGTAATTTTATTATTTCAGAATCATGTGTTCCATTAGTTCCTATAATTTTAGTCAAAATTCACCAGGCGAGAAAGTTACTGCATACAAAATATAATACAGAGTTATCCATAGTTTGGTCAAAATAAATGAACGATAATTATAGAGACATAAGACTGGAATAAGTTCTTAAGATCAGATCTCTTTAACAAGTAAAGAGATGGCTGGTAGATATAAAGAGATGATATCTGATGTTAAAATAAACCCAAGGACCATGTTCTGCTTCACGGAGGTTTTTTTTTATTCCCACAACTGCATTTAGTGCCTAAAATCTGATCTTTTTGTTGGCTTGCCTGCCCAGGAGCTACCTTAGGGACATTCTGACCTTGTCAGGACCAGGGAACTGACTGTTGAGTGACTGAGAGAGGATTTTTAATCTGACATTTTGGGTTTTGGCTTGCTGCTTCTTTACTGACTTCACTGATGAAATAGCTGCCTTGTTTGAATAAGTGGTAGCAGATTGCAGGCTGAGCTCAAGCTCTATTAAAGGAACATAGTGGAATATTATGGCTGGGAATGACACAATATGGGTATATCCTTCTACTTTTAGTCCTCTTGCACTTCTCTCCCTACTACATTATTTTTTAAAACGCAGAATCAGAGCCTTGAGCAGTGTTCCAGCACCCTTAAAGAGAGGATACATTATTTCCTTGCAGTGTATAAAGAGCTTTGACAAAGCTACTCCTCTCGGTATGTATTAGGATAAAACTCTCATGCCCATTCCTGCTAACCCAGCATCTCCTTTTTCTCTCCTCTCATTTTAGCAGGAGAGCTGGCTCTATGTCCTGAGTAATTGCCATAGCCTGTTTTGTTCTCACTTTTCTACTCTATTCCTTCCTGTCTCCTCTTTGCTGACTTCGTCCTCTGAGTCACTTTCTGCCCCTGGTGTCCCCTGTTTGTCCCACGGCTGTGGGCATTGCTGGCATCACTGCCAGCTGTCCTGGGGAACAAGGGGCATCAGAGGGAGAGCAGGGATGTTTGAGTTGGAGCTGCAGCTGGGGTTGTGCCTTTTTCTGGGCAAGCTACCTCTCTTTCACTTTCACGCTGAGCCACCAGAAGAAGAAGGCAAGTGAGGAGCAATGAAGTTATGGGCTATGGGATTGGTTTTGCCATTTTTGGTACACCAATGGCTTGAAATGCAAAAAAAATTAATAAAGATAATGATTAACAGCAACAGAAGCAGAAATAGATGGACTCCAATACCTAATGTATGTGAAGCATCCTCATTAAGATCTTGTCTCCTGACCCAAGTCCAAAGCATGTTGGTAGAAGAAATAGGTGTTATAAGTGCTAGAACTAATGTTATTGATAAGACTGGCATGCTTGTCTAACACTTCATTCATGATCTGATTTTTCTAAATTGATCATGTATTTTCAAATATTTTTCTGCAATTTGGACTTAAAGAGCTACTTTACTCATGGCTAATAATGTGTCAAATTTAAAAGTTTTTTTGTACAGTGGTTATAATTTTATTGCTTCTCCAATGGTAGCTTAGGCTATGTTAAAACAACAAATGCATCATTTAAAATGGAAGAAAGGGTGCTTCTTAGGAAAAGTTTTATTGAAGACATTAAGATTATCAAGTCCTCAGGGTCTTTTTCCAAAAAAATATGAATGAGGAAAAACAAAGAATTGTATTAGAGGCCTGACTAAAATGTTAAATATAATTTCTGCTGCCATGAACAACATAAAATGAAACTATGTGCTTATCTGCCCAGAATATATAGCTCTTTTCTGAATAACATTTTCATGGGGAATAAAAGTAGCAACAGTCACAATGCAAATTCAGTCTTACATTTTTTAAAAGTGACTTGTGATTGCAACCATTTAAAATGGGAATTTTACACTGAACAGAATAAAGCATAGTTGGCTTTTTAATAAGGATGTGTTGTTTAATCTGGATTTTAAAAAGCTAAAGGGAGAGTACAAAAAGTTAAGTTCCCTCTAAAGGCAGCCAGAATTTCCAACTGAAACAAATCATTAAAAATAAACACAAAAAATAATGGTCCACATGTAAAGCCCTGGTGCAGAGAGTTAACTGTGCATTCAGCTGAGCACGTTTATCCTGCTCTGCTGAGACAGGCTGGTAGGGTAGAAGATTTTCAGCATTTGTTCATTTAAAGATAAGGATAACTCTGTGCAGAGAGCACTGCACGCAGAATGCAAAGAGACTCCCTTCAAAGTCTGCTCAAGTCAGTAAACAGACTTCTTCAGCTTTATAAGAATTCCTGCCCATCCTCTTGTAATTCCACAGGCAAACTCTGCCAAGGCAGCTACTTCTAATTTCTGTTAAATGAATGATGTCTTATTCAACTCAGACTGATAAATAATTCTTTCAATTATGGGTCTGAGCTTGCTATCTCACAGACTCCGATGCGTTTGGTTTAAGAATCAACATTATGACTCATCTGAATTATGTTACAGCAAAAAACCTTATTTGGTTGACACAGTTTTTTCCTATCAAAATGAAACACAAAGTAACTATCCCCCTGGTTTTTCTCTCTCCCTCTGTCATTCATTTTCTTGTGCACATTTTTAATACTGAAGCTGACTTTCTGAGAACTATATGTTTTTCTGGAGCTCAAAAGTGACACATGACCTTACTTGTCTTTCATTATTTCCTTTACAGAATTTTTTATTCAAATATTGTTTCGAAACTTGTGCTCACAAAATAAATATAAAAATATCAATACTTACCATTAAGGCAATCCTTTCAGATTGGGGAAAAATCAGTTTAGGATCTAAGAAAACAAAGTGGCATATATTCTTTTTTGACTGTAGCTTTGGAAACTTGAAAGTTCCATTATCCTAAGAATTAAATTGGCTTACTCTAATGCATACAGATGGCAATGCCTTGTGCTATGTACAGATGCCATTTTTTTTCTTTTTGTCCTCAAAGGAGAGAAGGAAAAGTCTAGTCTGTCCATCTGCAAAAAACAGTGAGATTTCGTAACATAAAGGTGAGTTTCAAGGTTTTTTCTACATAAACCATGTGCATACTGTGAGACATCTTTTTGTGAATTTAATAATATTTTTGACAGAGTTATTCCTCAAGTGACATTTCTCAGATGGAAAAGAAATTTAAAATGCGATGACTGCTGAAATGGTAAAGACTTGGCTGCTGAATCCTGTGGTCAACAAACATTATTGACAAAGAAACATGGCGAAATTATTTTTTGAAGTGCATCTATTCCTAATTTTAAAAAAAGGAATCACTATAATCTTCATCAGGCAATCTTTCAGCAGTCTAATGCATGAAAAGATAAATCTTCATTTCAATTCATTTACTATTCATGCAAATATATTTCTAACTTGGTTTTTTGTGCATGACAGTCAGTGGTTTAGCTTAAATTGCTATTTTCTGCTCTCAAGGCAAACAGCATCATTTTCAGGCTCAGCATTGACTGCAAAAACTTCTTATGAATAAAAAATTCAGGCTTTCAACTCTGAAACCCACAGCCTTTGTTTCCAGTGAAAATGTGTAGGCTACAGTAAGTACTCAAAGGGATGCTCAAGAAAAGCACGAGGTTCTCAATATCTGTGAATAACTGTGGATGAAACTGCACAACCAAGTGAAATTCCTGGGATGTCTCTCTCAATTTTGGTAACAAAATATTGATATCCAGTTAGGTGGAATGTGACTGAGGTGAAGGTGCTTGTTCTTAGAAAATTTGAGTAATTGAGTAAGTAGATCACAAATTATAGTAAAACATTGGTCACATAAAACACTGAACTTTTACAAATATAAACTAGCTTTATAGTATGTACATATGTAAATGTATTTATATGAAGCTTACACAACCCTTATACAAGAAGGGAATGACCTTATCCTGGCTTGATTCATGTAGGATTATTGGATGATTGTCTCTTTGTTAGAAAACTTTGGAGTCATTCAATACATGTGATTCACTGGAAGAAAAACAGCTTAAAGAGATAGCAAAGACTTTGCAAAAAAACCCCAAAGAAACTTAATCTTTGCATGCTAAATAAGAACAGCCACCCTTTTCTTCAAACTCTGATTAATGCTAAAGTGACTCCCATGTCTCTGTTGTGGCATCCGCAGATTTTCTGTCTGGTTAAAGTTTAGTCAAAATCCCATACTTAGAAAGAGGACATTGGAGGACAAAATGTAAGATGAACATTTTAATCATTGGTCCTACAGAAAACAGAAGATCATATTTTTTAGGATTCTAATTAAGAGACTTCTTTCAACAATCTGTTTTCAGTCAGATTTGAAAACAACTTTTTATATTTTATTCTGCCTTCTTAAGGACATACTCATACTTCCTGCATGTTGTGGATGAATAAAACAACCCACAAACAAAGGTTACCCTCTGCTCTTAAATCCTTGTGGTCCCTAGACATTTCTGACTGATGGAAATTGGATGTAGAGGCAAGGCAAACTTCTCTGGCTAAATGCTTTTGAATAAGATGATGGTCTGCTGCTACATAAATCCTGTGTGCTGTCAGATCCCTGGAGCATTCTTTGTTCTGGCCTTGGAGAGATTTCTTGTCAGCCCACCAGACAGTAAGAAGAAAACTGCAGTTGATTCTGTCAGAACATCACACTAAATGAAGAAAGTGATGATTCTCCCTACATGTACATTCAAGCTCCTTTTTCAGAGTTACCCTTGGTTCTAGCTCAGTTAGAAAAGCCTGAAGAAGAAAAAAAAAGATTTTGCTTTTTAATTATCCAAATGTTCTTTTCAGAGAACAGCTACCAGTGCAATTTCCTTGAACAACATGTATTTTTTCTCTGCAGAGTATTGCAAACAGAGAGAATATAGGACAGATGGGGAAGAGGAAAAGGTGGTAAAAGGAATAGAAATATTGTGCGATAATTCTTCTAAATCTTTCCTTTCTGATGTGCTGTGTTGTAATCATATACAACTCATGCCACTTACCACTTGAAACTGCAAGCATTAGAGATTAAACAGTAAGCAGTTGCTGAGGAAGCAGAGTGGGGTGATAAAGTTTGTTGATGGGGCTGTTATTCAGGGTAGTAGAAATGACAGCCCACATGGACAAAGTGTTGCAGAAGGACCTCATGGTACTGAACGATTAGACGATAAAATAGCACAAGAATTCAATGGAGTTAATGTAAAGTGATGGACAAAAGCAAAAAATCTAACTTCACCTATAAAAGGATGAACTCTAAGGAATTTAGGAATGAAATTGTGGGGTATGCATTCAGTGTTCATTCGTAGTGAAACCAAATCTAGTGTTAAGAAATCCTAGGAAAAAGATTTTAAAAAATCCCAGAAAATATTACTTTACTGTATAAATTCATTTTTTTATCTGCTCCTTGCATACTATGTACAATCTCAGCTCCCCCATTTAAGTTTAAACTAATTATCCAATCCATGTAACACTTTGAAGGGGAACAAAGCCACCTCAGGTTAACTATGACAAACGTGTATAAAATCATGAGAGGCATAGAAAAGATGGACATGGATCTCTTGCAGCACATCACTAGGAGAGCATCTATACCTACAAGTTAGTTGAAAAGTTCAACATAAAAGAGGACAAGGTCCCCATGGCATGTAGGTAAGCTATGAAATTTCTTGCCACAGGATATTGCAGATGATAAAATTTTATGGAGTTCAAAAAGCAGCTACAAAAATATATAGTGAGAGGGCTAGAAAGTTCAAAGACCTCATCTGCTAAGGAAGATGTGTGTTCCAAATTGCTGGGTTGTATTTTGGGCAGATGTCACTTTGTGCTTGCCTTGTTGTTACACCACTAGACAAAAGATGCAGAGCTAGATGAACCATCAGTCTGGTTCAGCTCAAGTGTTTTTACGTTTTCTTATGACACAGGAGGGGTTGTAAAAGTGGAAGAGATGAAGCCCCAAATCTGTTGAAACAAAAAATCTCCACACTCTTCAGCAGGGTTGTGAAACCAATGTCATTCAAAGGATCTTTTTACAAAAAGGCATCATTCAGGTATATATATTTATTTGCAACTGAAGTGGGCATAGGATGGTAAATACAGTTTTACATATAGATTTTCAGTCTCCCAAGGAGAGATGAATTGATCAATCACATTTTAGAGATGGAGAAGAAGTGTGCAAACACTGGTATAGAGGTATTTTGATTCAGTGACCTAAACTCAGGATTGCAACTTACACCACCTTTGTTTCTATTTTTGGGGAAGCCAGGGCCATGCTGTGAGACATGGTCAGGTCAAGTCATTGGAAATATTTGCTGTTGAATCAGGGATATTGATTTGATTTCACTGAGAAAGGCATTTGTGAGAGTATTTATCTGTAACTACATTTTATTGCTTCTGTTTTGTCCATTAGGATGCTCTCTGCTTTATTTCTTGATGTTAATTTACTGCATCTCAGTGAACCTAAAGTATGAGCTTTTTTCTGGCATTTTAGCAAGTAAAATTTGATTCTGAGAACTCTGAGAAAAATCATGACCTAACCTTTCCCAACATAATGATAATAATGATACCATTTACAGGAAAAAATTGCTCTAAATTGGTTAGAAAACACTTATGTTAAAAGACACCTTACCAACATGAGGGAAGAAAATGCAGAGTACATTTTCATAGTTAATTTTGGTTAAATAGGCTAATGAATGTTTTCTGCATAGCAGCCAAGATTGCCATGTGGCTGCAATCGCTGCTGGGAGCAAATGCTGCTTGTTTTTCCTTTTCAGTTTGTTCTTGGATCCTGTGCCTGGCTTTATATGGATCCTGTGCATGGCATCAACAAATTAAAAAAATTACTTGTCTGATGCCTGAGAAATAGAGCTCCTAATAGGGTGCCATGTGTCTGGCCTATTCAGGAGCTGGATTTGCATTCCCTTCACAGATTTTTGCATGCCATTTTCTGTGTTTGAGCACAGAGTTAGAGCACAACATCCACATAATCCATCCCAGCAGGTTTTGGGTTCTGAACAAAAAGTTCTGGGGCGAGAATAAAACCTGGTGGTATCCAGAGTACCGAGCCTTGCCTCAAGCTGCTTACCGTGCAGAAGTTAGGCTTGGAGCAGACTAAGAGATGCACACATCAACCATGATTGTACCAGAATCTGTGTCAAACTCTCTGTCTTCAGCACTAAAGGATCGACTTTCCCTCCTCTTAAACCTTTAGGCATGAGATTTACACTTTGCTTCATTCTTTGTAGATGCCTGTTTACAGTCCAAAGTCATTCTGAAACCTTGAGTTTTGCTTACGATAAGATTGTCAGAGAAATAATTTCTGAACTCTTTTCCTTTGTCTCCTCCTTGGAGCCCTGCAGGAACACTTCAGTCATGTTTTTCATGACTTTTCTCTGTAATTGTCAATGATAATATATTTTTATTTTTTTTAAGAAAAAGGGAATCTGGCCTTTATAATCAACTGACAGCAGGAGCTGGGATTTCCAAAAAAAGCATCAGAGATGGTGAGATTCATGATAAAAGTCTGCCTCAGGAGATGTGCTTTCATCTTTTACTTTCTCCGTCTTTTTCCATGCTTACAGGTTGCAGCAGTGAAGCCCCGAATAAGCCTCAAATAGTACTAAAAAAAAAGACTTGGAAATTCATCCATTGTGACTGCAAATAATACTATTGGAGTGGCAGCGGATTTTCTGTTCTTGCAGAGCTTTCAGATTTGAGCTGTCCTGCAACAGAAGCTACCCATGGTGTGAAGTAGACTTTGGTCTGAAACTGCAGTGGCTGCAATTAAACATAATTGAAACCATGTCTGTGAGACAGAGGGACAAATGTCTTTAGGAACATCACTACAGCTGCATGAGTAGAAACCATATTAGCAAGGGGAAAATAAAACCCAGTATAAGGTACTGTGGGTAAGCTAGTGCTGTGTAATGCCCCAGACTGTACTGCAGGAAGAATTTATGGCAGAAGTATAAAGCTTTTGGGTTTTTTTGTAAGTATGAAAAGCTGTAAGGATAAGTAGTAATTTTAAATATATGCATTTGCTTTCTGTTGGTCCTTTACCGGTTATTTCACTGTATTTTTATTGCTTGCATCTAGCCACAGGGGAAAGCTGATTAAGTGGTCTAATTTGTCCTTATCTCCTATCTTCACTGCTTGACCTTCCTGTTGGAGTGTATTGGGTATTTCCAACTGAGTTCTATGATGAAATCCAGATTGTGTTCTGGAAATTTGTAGTTTCTGATCAGCTACACCAGAAACACAGGTGGATTTCTGATAGCAACATGTTTGAGTTCTTGCCAGCTCATCTTATGGGCTTCCAGAGGCTTCAAAGCAACCGTTTTGTGCAGAGCCTGCCATTTTGACAAACTCTGTCCTGCCGGTGCCCTGGGGCTGGATTTCCTGTGTCTGCAGAGTCCCTGCCATACACACATGAACCCCAGGAGCTTTGGATCAGCTTTCCAGGTGAGATCTGAAGTCTAGGCTCATCCTTTTCAGCTGAGATTCTTCAGCATGCAGTGGTTCCTAACACGAAGTGGGGATCCCAGGAGTCTCAGGAGCACCACCTCTGCCTCTGTGCTGCTCTCTCATGCTAACCTGACAGTCAAAAACCAAGCTCAGAGCTGTTGTGCTGCCCAGCGACCTTTTGATATTGTTACAACCAGTGGAGCAAGATGAAACTGGGAATAGCAGGGAGATTCTAGCACCCTGCCAAGGATTGCTGTGATGAACAGGGGAAAGGCAAACCTTGCTGCTGTAGTGCCCTGCCTCTGCAGCACACAGCCTGGAAACCCTGAGGACCTCAGCTCTGTTTTTCACTCCTGCTGCACGGTGTTTGGCAGCCTTGTAGGTTCCTCTCTGAGCCAGTGATCTCATGGCTTCAAACGTGTTGCTGTGGAAGAGCAGGCAGCAGTTTTCCGAACTCAGCTGTAAATTGCAGCACTCCCATAACTTCCTGCAGTCAAAAGAGCCATGCCAGGTACCTCACAGCTTGTGCTTCTTCCAAATGTTGTTGTGGGTGTCTCAGATGGTACTGGGCACACATATGGTTGTGCTGCAGAATTTCCCGTCATTTTCTTTCAATGGAATGTTTTAATTCTTTCAAGCAGAATCTTATTAAAATTAATTTTCTACAGCAATTTCTACTTAACATTTAATTCTGAAATGAAAGGCTGTGTTACTTGGAATTCCAGGAATCTTTGTAAAATGGAAATACTTAATTTAGACCAGGTCAGCACTGGCATTTGAAGAGACCTGGATCTCTCCTGGCTCCTTCAAATCTCTGCTGACAGAATCTCCTTGGATTCTTCCAGAAAAACCCTGAGAATACTGATGCTCACATACACTGTTTTATACTCATTTAATCTAGTTCCTTGTCTATGACACTTCACAAATTATCGTAATATTGCCATTACTAGTCAGAAATATTATATCTAATTATGCTAACATTGCAGCATTGGCTTCACTGATGAGATCAGATTCTATCTGAACCATTTGAATTCTTTTCCTTCAAATACCATCCCAGGCTGTCCTTACAGGATGAAAATTCTCACCAGCTCACTCTACTTTTCGTTGTCCCTTTGCCAAACACTTCTGCTGCGTTTTTGCTCACTCCTGTTCTATAATGTATATTTATAAAATGCACATAAGGTCTCCAGTTGTGTAAATATTTGGTTTGTTTAAAAGCAAGCCATAAGTACTGGTTTTTGCCTTGTTCCTATTTGTTTGTGTCATCTTTGTTCCAGGAGTAATTAGACTCCAAATTTTTCAGGAAAGGGAACACATTTTCTGGCTTGGCACAGAGAGCCCCAACATGGACCAAGACCAGGAGTCATTGCTATAACATAAATAAATAATAGCAGCTCTAAAAATCTTTTCATCACCTTAATGGCTGTGCCATCTCTGTGCATTTTTCTGATCACTGTAAGTAGTTGTAGAAAGCATTGTGATAACGTCAATAGAAGCATGGTATGGTAATGTAAAATTAATGAGCTAGATGGTAATCTTTTTAAGCAAATCGTGTTCTGTAATACAGCACACCCTCTCAATTAGTCTGTTCTCAGGAGCCAAGGAATCAGTGTATTGTGTGTCAAGTGCAGGGTAAAATTGACTGCATTGCTCAGGAAGATCAGCACAGCTGATAGCCAAAGTGAATAACCTCATATGGAACATAACCTTAAAGTGGAGAGCCTTACAGAGGGGATCCATGGGACTTTCATGTTTTTAATGTCCCACAAGTATCTGTAAAGAGAAGAAGACTTCAGTGACTTTTGTTATGAAAACCAAATTAGGGAAGCTGGGCTGCAGTCTTCTGAAAGCCTTTACTTTCCCAGAGCACTGATCAAGGCATTAATGAAGGATATGACTAGCAGTGGGTGAAGATCTATTCCATACCTTCCATGGCTATTGCCTCTCAAATCATCAAGACTAAGATTCAGACTTTTTTACCTGGTGCAATTGATATCTGAGCTGCTCCATAACAAACACTATGAAGCATAATATCAAGTAGAGAAGTGAGGTGCAGTCATGGCAACTGACCTCCCAGCCTGGAGAGAAAACTTCCCTGGTGGAGGGAAGCCTGGGGGCTGTATAATGCTGACAAGGAATAAGATTATGCTGCTTTATCTGATACTGGCTGAACACCAAGCAGAGTTTCCTTCAGTTCTGCCTCTGCTGCCTTTTTTGCTTGTGCATGGTATGCGCTGGGCAACACACAGGTATCATCAACACAGAGGAGCTACAAGCTGATGGATAAAACTCACTGCAGTAGCAGTGATACAAAGAATATATTTGATCCTATAGTTCACTCAGAGAAACTTCCAGGTTTTTAATGAGCTCCATGGGAATTTGATTAAAGATTTCCAGACTGGGTTCGTTATTTCTGATGAAGGACTAGTGAAGAAATTCATTAATGGAGCAATTTCTGGAGGCTAGGACTTAAATTTGGTTTGCATCATGAGAGAGATTAATTTCATCTCAAACTATAGCTCAGTGGACATTAATCTATATTACAGTTCTGCAGCCAGTGAAAGTAGAAATTTATGTTTGGGATCAAAAACTGACAATATAGGCAGTTGTGGGTCAAACAAGAACTAGTACATTTTTTTTTTTGACTTTCAGAAAATTCTAATCAGATATTGATTTACTAAAAAAAATTACTTAATACAATAACTCCAATATAGAAAGAATATAGATAATCTTCTGGTTTATTTTATAAACAAATTTTTAAAATGTCCTCATTTGTTTGAATGCTTGGTGAAAATACACTAGGTTACAGAAATGAGAGACTGATGTTGACTATAAAGGAAGATGAAGCTCATCTTCTATTTTAAACTGCTGCATGCTACAATCTTACTTTATGTCTCATAGAAGAACCATCTCCACAATGTCAAAATAGTAATCATGGTAGAATACCATTAAAGTTATATCAACCCTGATTTTTCATTCCATGTCCCTAACTTCTCAAAAAAATAATACATGCTTTCTTTGATAATTGTCACAGAGACAAAAATAATATTTTATGTTTCTCCTTATGTTCTTTCATTGTATTTAGTTGCAATTTACTGCAGTGACGTTACTTGGAGAATATCCTGTATTGGTTGTTTGGCAATGGGGTTCAATTATTTCAAAAAGCAGGTATCACTTTCCATCTTAAGCAATTGTAGTCTACAGTATTAATGGTGTCTACATTAATGTAGTTCACTTTATGAAAAAGCTACTGGACTCTATCTTATTTTATTTATTAACATTGTTAGAGAGTCTATTTTCACTCAGGTCTTCAGTGGTGGCTAAAGGAGCTATTTATTACATACAGAAAAGTTATTGACAATTTCAATTACAAAAATCTCCCTTTGTTCAAATGGTAAAACAAAATCCTGGAAAATTTCCTACGTCTTTGGATTTTGTCTGAAAGTTAATTTATCAGTTGGCATACCGCTGGGTCCAAACCTGCTTTTATTGAAGTGAGTGGGAATTTTGCCATTGGCTTTGATGGGAGCAGGTGCACGCCCCTAATGAGGTGTGTAATGGAAATGGTGTACACACAAAAAATCTGGACACAGCCAGCATGAGGAGCACTGAATAAGAGGAAGGATTTCTCAGAATCCCAGAGCACGTCAACAGTGTGTTGCAGTGACATTTAAGCATTGACAAGAAAAGTGAAGAGATCAAATGAAAGAATAGAATAGACAAAAAGATATTGTCACACCGGAACGATTCACCTAATGCTTGGAAAAGTTTATAAAAACCTTGAATAGAGAGGGAAAGGGCATCATGATAAATGGGGACACCTAAGCCACATTAGATCAGCTGATAACACTGTCATCTTTGCCAAAATCCCTGAAGACCTTGAAGCACTGATGAGAGAATTAATCATGAAAAGTAGGCTTGAGCAATTAGGATAGGAAGAGCTGAGCTGTCCCCAGTGAAACTTGACCCCAACCTTCAACCTGTATTGAAATCAAGTACGACCCAAACCTTTACTGAAGTACGAAAAAAGGCAAAGGGAGTTTTTTTCACCTCATCATTCCTCATTTCATTCAGTGTACTCAGTACAGGGTGCTATGGATAATCTCAGACTGGTATCAACTAAAATAGCACCAGAACAGCTTCTCAATGGCAAGGAAGGGCATGTTAATGAGGCTGAGTGCAGTGATAACTAATCCTGAGGAAGATACTGCGTGAACCAAGTGAGACTGGCTCTGTGCTGGGCTGCTCTGTGGGGATCAGACCCAGTGCTGTTAACTGGGTGAGCTCAGCACAGTGAGATCCAGCACACAGCAGGACGTGTGTATCCTGGGCAATGTGTGTGCCAGGATGCTACAGGAGAGCCTGTGCTTGAAGGAACTCCATGGTACCTCATGTTCAGGAGAAGGAGTGATAAGGGAGGAAGAGGAAGACCATGGCCACCTTCATGCTGCAATCTTAACGCAAGTTCTGTGCTTTGGCTTTGGGTGAGATATGTGATAGGCAGAAGGCAGGGGAAAAGAAATAGAGGCTGGCTGATGCTCTGTTTCTCCTGTTTATTGGCACAAAGTTTATTTCCTGGTTGTGAGGAGAGACCCAGGCTTGTTTTACCCAAAGGTGTTAATACTGATGTGATGAGCACAAAGACTACTCACATCCTGAGTCCTTGGCTGTCTGCAGCAGGAGTGGGTGTTTGCACTGCCAGAGCCAGGCTGTGCCTTGTGCGGAAAAACGGAGGCGTTCTGCAGTCTGGGCTTGGAAGGGATTTTTCAGACCTTTGATGGTCTGGTAGTTCTGGTTTGTTTGTTGGTTTGCTGGTTTTCTTTCTTTCACTAATGTCGTTCCTGAGTCTGGACAGCATCCTCCAGGGACATCTTTGCTGGACATAACCACTGTTTACTTATCCACATTGAGTGTTTTATCTTGGCCACAAGCTGAAGCACACATAATGAGGAAGGGAACACCACTCATTATTTGTCTTCTGGATTGGCAGAGTTGCATGGGTGAAGGCAGATGTGGATCTCTTGGGATGCTGCTGCTATTGTGATAGGAAATTTTTCCAGTCAGATATTCGAATGAGATCTGGGAGATGAATGTAATTTGTCTCTAGTTTTATTTTTAGTGATTTCACTTTTCTGGCTTAAGTATTTCATTCCCTTTTATTGTCAAGATTTATTACCAGCACTGTTGTGAAATGCAGCCAGTTCCAGTCCTCCAACTCCTTTTTCCTAAACTTAATTTTTGTCAATGGAATAGTTTCCTGTAAAACATCTAATTGTTGGTTTATTGGCAGATTGCATCCATGAGCTTTTTAAAAACTGACTAAGGCCAGCACCAATTAAGTGGCTCATGCCAAGTACCTTAGTTGCTGATGGAATAAATGAGAATTTCAGTTGTTTCAGAGCTGACTGGTTTTGGACAGTGAAAACTGAAGAACATTAAATTCCTAGTTCCTTGCTATGGTGTCAGTATTTGTGTTCCTTTAGCTCCATTTTTTGACCATTTTAATGCATTTGTTAACATGAATTTCCTGTTGGGTAGAAAACGCTATTATCATAATCATTATCAATAATTTTCAATTGGGAAGACAGAACTCAAGAAACAATAGTCACGTTTATATTACAGAACACATCACATGCAGGAGAAGACGCGACCTTTCCTGGAAGGGACAGTTGTTTATACAGGAGTGCTTTTTGTGATGAACTTTTCATTGGATCTGTCAAGAGATAGGCTAGACTGAAAAAGGGGAATTCCATGCTGTATTTTTGCATCTGTACCAGAAGATTTTGTCCATAAAAAATCCATGGAGGAAATCATAACTCTCTAGCCAAAATGCCTTGCCCAGGCTGTGGCATCTGGAATGGGGAAAGAGTCAGATCTTTTGTGAGAATCCCTAGAGGTGACCCCTTTCCCCCATAGCCCTGCTGAATTGGGACTTCCATTGTTGCAGGAAAAAAAAGTCTGCAAAAGCAATTACTAAAAGCATTTTTTCTCGAAAGCAGTGCCTTCCACTAAGTAATATTTGGGTTCAAAATACCAATAGGAACATTTTTGTCTTCCTCTTCACAAAGACAGCATTTCCAGGATCTATCTGGGTTTTTTAGCAGCTGCTATGTGCTTCTTCTGTGCATGTTCTTTCAAAGTAAGAAACACTTCACACTGATTAAGGGCAGGCTGTGATGAACACCTTAATTCCAAATACACAGGGCTGCTCTGTAATGGACTAAAAAGTCACGTGCCTGTAACTGCACCTTAGGGGAAGTTCAGCTACTCACCTATGCCTAATTTTTTTTGTTCAAACATGAATTTAATCTGACCTTTAAATTATTCTCTGTTCTAAAAGAAAGGAATAAAGAATCAACAAATAAGAGAAAACATTGGCTTTCCTTTAGCTGTGACTTACTAAAAATATAAATTTTGGGCAGCTATTTTCTTGTTTTATCTAATATCATCTAATTATTTCATGAAACCTAATTTTAAATTTTTATTTTCCTTTAGATTTATTCTATCTGCCCCCACCCCCAAATATACAAATAAAAATGTTAAGAAGTGAAGTTCGACTTCTGTGTTCCTGAATTTTCTTTAAAAGTCATGGAGCTGTCATGATGATGAGTTATTGGTTGTCAATAAAGCAACTATTGATCATAATCTTCCAAAATTCATCCTTCATATGTGTGTAAAAACAGAATATGCTGTGAACTGCAGAACAGAATTAATTACTTTGCCCCCAAGGGAAGAGCAGATAATTACCAAATAACATTTCTATCAAAGCTGTAGCTAAGTCCTGAGTATTACGTGAAGCAAATTCCACACTCCTACAAAATGAATAAACTTGTTGGTACTTTCACACAAATTAAGCCTTGTAACATTTCAGTAAAAATCCCATTAGGAATGTCCTCATTTTTATAATTAATTTGAATTTCTTTAAAGACAAAGGAAAAATAAATGTTGGAAAGAGTATTCAGAAGTCTTATGCTTCCCTGTGCATATTTTTAACATACTGGGTTTATGTTGTTATTTTTTAAGGATTCTTTTATCACTTGTTGATCAATATAATTTTAAAGACTTTCATATTGCTGAGGTCTGTACTGGGATTGTTGAAATATAAATTTTGGAAAGCAATAGTGTAGTGAAAGGATAATTTATGCTTTCCACTAATTCCCTCCTATCTATTGACATAAATTATAGCTTTGAGGGAAGGAGATGCCTGAAGCTCTCATTATTTTATGTACAGCTTGAGCTCAAAGAGCAGAGGAGATTTTGCAGCTGAGATTTTGCAACTAATTTCTCAGGACATCCAAACTATTTTCCTGAAACTTATACCGCCTTCCAGAATACAGTAGAGATGACTTTGAACAAATGCTGCACTGGGAATAATTTCTGCAAAGCCAATTCTCTGTTTCAGAATGCAGAACTTTTTATTGGAAGAGGTTAAATTATTTATTGGGAATAAATTACCCAGCAAATGTAGCTTTTTTGCCTTGTTTGCAAGTTGAGATCTGATTCTGGATCCGATTAATGTATTTGCTATTCAGAAGTCTTTTCCAATAAAATGAAATATCCTGCTGTGCAATCTGTCTACTGGCTGTTTGTGGTGGAGGGCCAGTCACCTCCACAGCACATGGCACAATTACTGCCTAATACAACTCACTGAACAGGGGTGTAAACGCATTTCCCAAGTCACCCACCTCAACATGGCCAAACTAACTGAAGTCAGACCTCTTGTCCAGAAGGAAATTTCACTCACAGCTTCAGAAGTAGGCATTTTATTCAAGTGCTTTAATGAACAGTGAAATCAGAACGTCTGAAATGGTATTTCTTGGTGTTGAATGACCATCTCACAGCTAGATTATAAGGACACTTCTTTTGTCCTGACTAACAGTAGTCTTCCTCAGCTACCCCATCCCAGTGCCTCAGCCAGTGAGGCTTGGTGGGGAACACACTGAAAATGCATCTCGAGGGCAAGATAAGAGAACAGAGCTGGCTGACTTGTCTCCTGCTGCTATGAGAGGGACAGGTTATTTCCCTGCCTTCTCCCCTGTCCCCCCTGCTTCTGGTTCTGCCTTGTGCATGCTTCCCTTCTTCTTCTCCTCCAGTCTGCACTAACTTTGGCGCCTCTGGATTCTTCACTGAGACTATTTAACTCACAAAGCCTCCACAAAACTGCTGGTTTTCTTTGGCTAACTCAATATTCTGCCAAATTAATGAGTTATGTCAGTGTTTAGAAGAGTCTGATGACTGCCAGAGCTCCCGAATATGGAAGTTCTGTTAAGATCCTGGTCTGAACAGTGAACTTGTTTTTGTGTGCAATGACTAGAGAGACTCTTCCATCACACACCTAGCAGAGAAGATCACTGAATAGAAGTTTGGCCATGTAAGTAGTGACTTCTGAGAAGGAAAGTATAGGAGTTGGACTTTGATGATCCTTTTGGGTGTCTTCCAACTCAGGATACTCTCTGATTGTATGATTAGAAATGATATTCATAGGGAAAAGTGGCTGTACTCATAATGACACTACAAGGAATAAAGGTTTAATTCCTAATTAATTCCTTAATTCTTTCTTCCTGAACTAGAGGACTCTAAGCACCCTGCAAGGGTCTTCTAATCTCTGGGCCGTGGAAATGCTGTCCTTTACACGTCCAGCAAGTAGCCTGGGGGAATGAAGATGAGACAGGACCAAGCATGTCAGAGTGTAATGCTATTGGATTAACAGCTAAGGGAAACAGATCTGGGAAGGAGAGGACTATCCATGACCACAATTAAAGGTATAATAGTACCAGATTCTTGGAATGGGTAGGTATTATGGATGTGATGGGATAAATAAGGACAGATATATATAAGGACTACAGCTTTTTCAGGTCAAATTTCTGCTTTCTTTTAAAGAGAGAGAAGTGCAGCTCTGAAGCTCTGGTCACTGAAATCCTCTGAAACATTAAGCACTGATGCATCTCAGTGGATTTTATTTTTTATATATTTCCTAGAACAAGGAAGTGCAGGAAAGTCTTTGGACTTTCACAAACCTATTTACTGTGGTAAATATAGTTTGTACTATATCTGGGAAAAATACTGGAGCTGGAATCGAGGTCTCAGGACTTGGGAGGTTTCCCACAAAAGAATTATGAAACTGTCAGAAAAAAACACAGACTGAGGAAAACACAGCATGGGAGAATGAATAGATCAGAAGGATATTTCCAGAATATCTACTGTAGGTCTGTGGGAACAAACTCTGCTTTTGCTCCAAAATTATTGTAAGCTTTGAGGATGTGGCTAGTCCCATGCCAAAGCCCAGCAAATACATTCTGCTATAAAAAAAGCAGCTGCTATCTTGGAGTACACTGTGAGCTCCTCTCTGTTCTCAGAAGACTGCAGAGCATAGCCATGGGAGCAGTAACAGTGTCTCTGTGGTGTAAGCAGGGCTTTCCTGTACATGACCTGGGAAGATGAACTCTCATGCTGGAAGGAGAAAGAGAATCTAGGGGATGAAGATTGGCCAAGTGTTCTGAGAATGTAGAGAAGCTGGACAAACAGAACATCTCCTTGGCCCTGTGGACTTAACTTCTATCCTGGAGCAGAATTTTCTTTCTGTGCATGAAGCCTTGGTGCAGAGGCTCCAGAGGAATGTGAGAGGTCCAGCAGCAATTTCTGCTGCCTGGATCAGGAGAAGGGAGGAGCTGCTAGAGTGAAAATTGTGGGGTCAGGAATGTTTTAGGGGGTGGAAGTGAGCCAGCAAAGACTATTTGCTCCCTGTCCTTATTGTCTTCTGGGTGTAAGCCTAAGCAAACCTGAGAAATCCCTGCTTGTCCAACTGAATGCAGGTGGTTCCTGGGAGAAGAAAGGGCAGGCACTTCAGGAGTTTGCTGAAGCCAGTTTTGATGTTCAGTGCAGGAATCAAATTGGCTCCAGCAGAGCTCTGCAGAGAGACTGTGTTGTGCAGCCACTCTAATGTGACAGACTATGAGAAAAGAGCTGGTTAAGAGTATTCTTTTCCTATTGGCGTCCTGGCAGGTCTTTCTTCTAGGCTCAGTAATTGTTTAGCAGCAACACATGGTAGGGTAACATAACCTGGTGTAAGGGAAGTTTGTAACAAGGATGTATCTTTTAAACATGCACATCTTAAAGGGATTTGAGAAGGTAAACATAAAATCTAACACACACGACCTCTGAAAGTTGCAGCAGTGGTCAGAGGTTGCAGAGTTCTGTGTTAGGCCACTGTTTGGTCCAAGTTCAACCAAGAGTCTGTGGGACACTTACTTTTGGCTGGGCTTTTTGGCAGTAAAGGACTTGTTTGTTCAGTAGTGCAGCTACAGCTAGGAAGGTTGGAAGCATCTTTAGGCAACAAAACACAGTGTTTAGGAATTTTATGTATCCCAGATGGAATGGGGGATATTGAGCAACAGGATCATGGGGGCCCCCCTTGGTTTTCTCTCAGGATATTTTTATATAGAAGATTACTGTTAACTATCATGTGAGAGATCTTTGTAGCCAGGATCTGTAAGCTAGGAATGTGTGGACATAAGAGTCTTTAAGGGAATAAGGAGGAAATACATCAGTGTTGAAGGAGAGAATTGGGAATTAGTCAAATTTGCAAAAAAGCTTGAAGACAAAACCAAAGGTATTTTCTCTGATATATTTGAAGGCTGTAATAGAAAGAATTATGGAGGAGATCTTGAAGAACACCCTATTTTGTGAGACTCACTAAACCAGAGGGGTCAAGCCACTGAGTTACAAAAAGGGAGAAGAAAGTGGTGAACCTGGGCTTTAGCTAAATATGAATCCAACTACCTCATCCTAGAGCCCTGATCAATATTGCTGTTCCACTGACAGGATCATTGCTCTGGCTGATCCAGAAGGACTGTGCTGATACACTGAGAACTCTTTAGGACTAACACAGGTGTTCTGGGAGCAGACCTGTGGAATTTGCTGAGATCTTTTTGGTACTACAGACAACACAGAGTGAGAGGGAAGATGGGGACTCCTGTGCGTGACTGACAGATGTTCCTCAGCTCTGTTGTTTGTGAAGGACACAACTTCCTTTAGGGTAAACAAGGAAGCAGCTTTGCATGTTCAGGTTTTTTGGACCTTTCTGTACTGTTTTCAATTATGTCTTTGGTAGTGGCAACTTACCTTGATTTCTCTTGCAATACACTAGCAATTGATGGAACTTAGAATCACTTTTTGCTTTGCTTATACTGATGAAGAGTGATGTTTTTATGGACACAGAGAGAATGAGATTTTATTTGCAGATGAGAGCAGAAAATATTATTATTATGGTTATTGTTATTATTATTATTATTATTATTATTAATAGTAATATTGTTGTTGTAGTTGTTGTTGGCCAGTTTGCAAATAAGAAATGTGCCCCTGGTGCATAAAGTTTTGGCCATATAGTGGAAAATATAAACAAATGTCGTCAGCCTTAGGTGATCATTTCTACTGTATAAATAATATTATGATAAATTCACAGGGTGTGTTATCTCTAATGAATAATTCAGCCAGTTGCAGCTATAATGAGGAATGTAGTGGAAACTCAGTGACTGAACATGTATTTTGTGGTGTCTATTACAACACCTTAGGCAAAATTTTACCAATCAGGTTTTTATTCCTCAGGGCTTTCTTTCATGTCTTGGAATCTTTAGTATTTATTTATATGGGGAAGGCAGAAATGAAATTGGTTGATTTTTTTCCCCCAATGTACATTACTCTGCTTCATTTACTTTGACAGAGAAGTATTGTGAAGAATGATACACTTGAAATATTAAACATTTTGCTGGATGCCTAATCTTGCACTCCCTCTCTGTGCTGAACTAATTCACTTTGATGTCCATATGATTTTTTCACACAAAATAATTACAGGATCAGGGCCTGAATTTTTGACAATTTGTTATACCAATAGCAGAAAAACCACACTAAGATAATTGACCTTGACTTCTCACACATCTATGCCTCCTTATCTTACCATGTAGAACATCCAAGATGGTTAAATCTCTTCCCCTGAAACAGCACCCACAAGGACTGACACTTGAGTGGCTGCTGGAAGCAAAGTGATTGCAGCACCAAACGTGAATTGTGAGTCTGCTGATAACACACAACCCATGATAAGGAAGGCACGCTTGTCTTATTAATTATTTATATTTGCAATGCACTTATAATATTCTAACAGAGACAAGGTTTGCAGGGAGATATAATTGGGAATCAGTTGGGCTAATAAATGACATACCAAAATGAATTTTAATTAGATTAGAAAAACATTCCAAAGAAATCATTGTATAAGAGATGAAAATGAGTAAACACAGGCCATCTCACCTATTCTTATTCAAAATAGTGGGTTGATAATGGAGACTTAAGCAACTATTAATATCTGTGTAGTAGGCTGGTTTTTCTGCACAGAGGTAAATCTAACAATCCCCATGTCTGAAGGTGGCCCTTTGCAACCACAGCCATGATAAATTTTAATACAACTCAGAATCCTGATTTATGTTGGGACTGTCAAATTGTTCTGGGGGAAAAAAAAAAGAGAAAAAAAAAGTCTATGCTGAAAAATTAAGGATAACAAAGAAGTGGAAGTTGATTTTTTTTTTTTGCCAGTACCATGGAAAGGTTACAAAGTTCAGTCCTTTTCATAATATTCCATAGCAGTATAGGAAACCTGTGCTGGCTTCAGTGTCAATCACTGTTTAGAAATGTCACCAATAATTTGTACTCTGGAAGTGCTCAATGTGTGAACCCCTGGCTCTAATTGGATCCACTGATTTCAGCTAAATCTCGTCCTGTCAGCAGCTCAGCAGTAGGTAGGATATTGAAGCTCTAATGAATCCAGTAATAACTTTAAATTGCCAACCTGGATTATTTAAAATTTTTTTATGATGTTGAAAATAGTTTTGCTTTCCTGAGGAAAAAAAAATAATCTCCAATTAGTTCTTAAATAACTATGCTAAATTACTGACCAAGCTAGTGAGACACAGGCATTTAAGAGGTGTGTGTGTGTATCTGAGTTCCTTCAGTAGAGAAAATTAGAAAAAGAAAATTAGGAGACAATGATGTCCAGATAAGTTGGATCAGAAAAATATGATTTTATGCTTTGGTCTAGCAAGCATAGAACTAATTATGGAAGTAAGCCTTTTTTTCTGAGAAACAGGGGTGACAAATCCTATATTGTTTCAGTAGCTGCTTTGGTGAGATAGAGGCAGTGCTGCTTTTTCAACTTCTTTGTTTCTTACCCTGGTTGTCTAATGAAATGTGATGAGATGTGTAAACAGATGTTGGTCTGTGTCCATCTGTCCGTCTACTCACGTCTTCTCCCAGGAATTTTAGAAGTCGTGATGAAAGTTTAGCAAGTTTGACAAAGGATTAAATGTCTCAGAGATATCGAGTGCATTGAAATTTGATGTTTACCAATGCAGAAAGATCCTATTCAAATGAGACAGTCCAGTGCAGATGAGCCTGCTCACAGCTGTGCTGTGGCAGTGAGAGATCCACCCTGCCTGTCTGGGCTTCTGGCCACAGGGGTGCTGACAGTGAATGAGAGTGGAGCCCTGCACTATCAGCCCTCCATCCCCTGCCTACATGCAAGGTCTGGCAAAGGCTCCTTAGTAATAAAAGGAAAGGTCTCAGGCTGTTGTAGGGGCAATCCCCACTTTGTGAGGCAAGAGAGCAGCATCATAGGGAGCAGAGAGGATGAGGAAAGCTTCTGGAAGCACCAGAGAGCTCAGTAGGTGCAGGGACATTGAAGGCAGATAATGAAGGAACATGACATGGAAGTACTGGGAGACACCACACACTGGTGCTTTGGGCTTGCAATTGTGGGGAAGATTTAGGGATGCGAAGGTTAAGAAGAACTGTAGAGTTACTGGTGATACTGGAGAACACAGGATACAAATCCAACACAACAGGCTGTTGTTCACTAACTGTGGAACACATGGGATGGTTTGGTTTGGTTGGCTTTTTTTAGATATGACTCATTTCTTCCTTGAGATTTCTGTGCTGAAATGGCACTGCCTTAAAATACAGTGCAGCAGGAGCTATCCACAGAGATGCAGCATGAATACTTGCAAGAGCACCTGAGAGGATGTTCTTGTGAATACCTCTCCAGGCTAAAGCAAAAGGCATTTCTCACAAAAAAAGACAAACTTTTTATTATTCAACTACATAAATGCATATTATGTATCATAAAGCTGAACAAGGCTTACACAGCCCATAATTACAATAACATTATAGTTTCCTTGTTCTCAGAGATGAACATATATATCCAAGACATGTGTGCTCTGTCTGAAGACAGGAGCCTCACCTATTTCTGTCCCTGCTATTATGCAGTCATAGTAAAGCCAATGACCTAAAACTAAGAACGACTTTTAAAGCATTGAATTTATCCCTTGGTGAATTATGGACTTTATTTTTTATTGCATATGAAGCAGTCATTTGTATAATCACTCTAAGTATTTGTCCACCCTGCCCTTTCTTTGTGCTGTTAAAAACAATAGAAATAATAGTAAAGTAATAGCAAATCCTGCATTGTATTTATAATTTCAGCTTTTCCAGTTCAAAATTTTCAGGTTTAATATACCTTCACGACAAATTACACATTGTCTTGATGATTATCTCATTATTAAGATTTGAGTTTCTGACATCCTTATGTGACATTCTTTTCCTTTAGTCCAGCCCCAGCTCTACACTTATTACTTTCAGTATTTGTTCTCCCTCCTGAATTCCTGCAATATTTAAATGCAAGTACACTTCATTTTCCTATGGTCTCAAATAACTGGAATGTGATCACCTCAGGCCACACAGAAGAATTGCTTGATAGAACTAAAAAAAATTAAAGAGATAAGCGTGTATTTCCTAGCACTGGAAAAGCAGGAGGTTTTTATGTGTGCTTGACTGACTGAAGCCTCCTGAACTGATTGTTCAATACATCTGTGATTGAGTTGTACTGCTAACAGCATGCCAAGACACTGAGAGTCTAGGATAGAACCTTCCAATTATTGTTTCATGTCAAATACATGAATGTTGGACAGATATTGCATTTCACACATATCTAAAATTACCCAGATTTTAATGCACCTTCATTCAGTCTCTTAATTCCTTCAGCTTGTTTTCTCTCAGTTCCCTTTGATTTGCCCACATCCTCCTGATGCTGATCCTCCAAAAGAGAGGAGAGGAAAGTGATTGCAGAAGCAAGATAAACTTGGAATGTAGGAAGCTGCGGTTGAATTGTTTTATGTGTAAGCTGAGTTGGAAACTGCAAGCGCAGTACAGAAAGAATATGTTCAGATTTTGCCTTGCAAGAAAAGGAAGAGACTCATATGAAAAATGACCACAAAAGGAAATGGGTAGCTGAAGAACAGGAGGATGTAAGCTTGCCACCTGCCTCCTTTGAAACGAAGTAGCTGGTATATGCATGTTTTCCTTGGATTCATTTCAGTCCAGCTTTCTAAACTTCTGCTTTTCTTACTCTTGGCTCATTTCATGGTGGGATTTCCCCAAAGATCCATTTTTATTTTGCTTCAGGTAAATTGGTTTCTTTATGCTGCTGCATCAGCCAGAGCTGCACTTCTGTGAACAAATGTTGCATAAATTATGAAGAGTGTAAAGGAGAAGGAGGAAAAAAATCCATTAGCAACACTTAGATTGCAAATGTCTGATAACTGTTTTAATAACTGTACATTTGTCTTAAGGATCAGAGACTCCAAAGGCAAGTATGTGGACTTGCAGCTTGTTTTCATTGCTTTGTATATCTGTAGGTGGAGGAGAAAAAAATAAACATAGATAACACCAAATTGAATGAGTGACTGGAAAGCTAAACTCCTAAGCTCCTTTTGAGATATTTTATCCAGCTGGTAAACTCTTGATAGAGATATGCAGTAAATGCTAAAGAAGTGGTGTTATTTAATTAGATAATATTTGCAATGTAAATGTTGATAAATTAGTTAATGGGCTGTATTCCTTCCTTCCAGAGGGCTGCTGAAAGTGACAGTCCTTGGAGGAAAGGAGAAGTTGCAGCATAACGTGCCTGCAGCTTCCCTTGTGCCTTCATTGGAGACACTGAGGATGGCCAACACGGCTGAGGGAAGAACAAAGAAGAGTCTCTTTTCTGGTGTTGTGTTGTCAGTCTTCCCACTGACTTACCTCAGTAGGAATTTCAAGGGAATTTGACAGAAAACTTCCTCAAGGCATGCACCAGGTGTATGCACATATCCTCTCACTGAGAGTCTGTCAGGATTCAGGAAGAACAACAACAAAAAAATAGTCAAGAATTGGATGCTGTGAATTTACAACACCTCAAATCAGAGGTGCCTGAACACAAAATACTCTCCCAAACCTGGCCAAGGTCTTGGCTGGGAACCTTGTTAGATGGGGAACTTGCTAAAAGCAAGATCCTCTTGCAGTCATGGCAGGAAACCAAACCAAAACAGCAGCTAGAGCTATATGAATGATGACTCCTGTATCTGTAGTCTGAATGGCTGCCTGTGTTTGGGAATCATAAAAATGTCAGAGCTGCTTTCTTCTGCTGCACTTTAGCAAAAGTTCCATTTTAGTGCAAAATATACTTTTACCGGTGCCTCACCAAAATGCAACTGTTAAAACAGAAAAGCTTGGCCAACATTGCAGCAGAAAAATGTTTGGGAAATATTGATTAGAGCATTCAGTACTAATTTTTCTAGGGCCAGATTTTCAGCATTAAATTCTCTTCTTGCATATGAAATTTCCTGCCTGTAAATAATTGCAAACACATTTTTCCTATAAGCAATCATGGTGTTTTAATTCAAGTTTTAGAAACTAAATAGTAATATTTACCGCTCTAAGAAAAAGGTCAAGGCCAGAAGGACCTTTACAGGACTTTCAGGTCTACACTGTTTTTTTGAAAAAGGTCAAACTAGCACATTTTCTTGTCCCATTTAAGTAGTGATGAAAATTCTCACTGTTGTCACTTATCTGCTCTTTGGCAATGATTAATACAAATCTTTTCAGTGCTCCTTATGAACACAGGAACAACTGCTGCTCTGTCTCTGCTATGGAGAGACATTTCTCTATGGATTTACATATATCCCATGCCATGGCATCATTTGTGGATGGCAGCAGAGTACACAGGCATGGCAGAAAGGGTTGTTTTGAATATCTGATTGCTCAGAAGAGCCCTCTGTAACTGGGCAAACAGTAACAACCCTTTGCAGTGAGTTCAGAGTCCCCAGCACAGGCACCTTTAGCAAGTGCATGAATGAGTTCACTATACTGAGCACAGAACTGTGTGCCTTCACTCTGCTCATAACTCTTGGGTGATGGTGGCTGCATTTCTCCTACAGGTTAGCCCTAAAGCTGAAGCTCTTCTGCCATTCAAACAATTGCAAAGCCGCAGGTTTTTCCCTCAGGGTGGCTGGCCATGCGTGCAAGGCAGTGCCCCAGGAAGGACTAAGCTATTCTTGCCTTGCTGCTTTGGCCAGGGTGTTTCTCTGCCCTCCTGTCAGTCGATTTTACCCATGGACAGTGAGCAGTCCTCTGCCTCTGCAGCATTCTTCTGCCATTTCACTCAAGCCCTGAAAAACCCCAAAGTGGCTGCTGAGTTTTAATTTGAGTGTTCACAGGTAGCTGGCAATTAGCACTAATCTGCCTACCCCTGCCTGTACAGAGACAATGAGAACCAGAATTCCTTCTGCCTGATGATGATGATTGCTAACAAACTCTGGCTAAAATGTGTCTGAGCTGTGCCCTCCCTCTCCCTTACCCAGCTGGCTCTATAATCACTGGCCCTTTCCACTCAGGCTGCAAAGTAGCACTTAGCTGAAGAGCAGAGGTTGAAAAATGCCAGTCACTTTCATAACCATATGGCAACCACATTCATTGGGTGGCTGAGAAGGGCTGTGATGTCACCACATGTCTGTAATTTTTCTATTATAATGTGGACAACCTCAGGTACAATTTTAGCTTAAGCCAAAGGCAGATTTGAGTGTTTGAGCTGTCTCAGGTCATATTGTGCACTAGAAAAACATAGATGCATTCCTACCTGTAAAATAGTTGTATGCATCCCTGCAGAAAGGAAATGAGACTGATCTAAGAAAAGATTCTGATGTCCTAGGGGTAGAAGGTGCAGCCACAAAAGTTTTCCTTTTTACTGTATGTTTACTTCTAAGTGAAACATAGTATAGTAGATATGTAAGAAAAACAATGCATAACATGAAAAAAAGGTCTCCTCCACCTCACTCTCACTCACATTACTCCTGCTCCTTGCTCCTTGCTGACACAAGCACCTGTAAGGTGGCAAGGTGAGATCAACTCACCGAGTCAAGAGACAGGTAACCCTTCAAAAAAATTAGGGTTTTTGATAGTTACATGCTTGTGCAGAATGATGCATGGGTCGGACAGGAATACCTAGAACAAGGAACAAGTGCTGGGACCATGCCCTGGCTTCTCATGCTGAACATGAGGAGCTGGTGATGGACAGAAGCAAGGAGTGTGCTGAGAGGCACAGTGTTTTTCAATACATTTTCTATTCGGTGGCCTCACAGACATCAATTAATTACCCTGTAACTGCTGCTTTTCAGAAGAGGACATTTTTCCTTCTGTGGCCATTCAAAAATAGGAAATTATATCACTGCTCCTTTAAAACCATTCACACTACTTGTGACTAGGGGAAGAAAGACTTGTCTATCCTTCAGCCTGAACCAGACACTTGAGGTTTTGGCAAAGTCAGTGGTTAGATGGGAGCACAGAGAGATATATGTAGAGATTCTCACACTGATCTGTGCAGCATACGTGGTTTGAGAGGGCTCAGGGAGAAAAAGTTTCACAATTCTTTCTGGTTAAACATGACTAACAATGAGGTAATGGTGGCTCAGAAACATGTTGTAGTTAAGGTTGCACTCTAGAGACTGTGGTTAGCTTCCCAGGCTCTGCAATTGGGCCAAGAAAAGTAATTACAGCGATTAATAATAATGTTTGATTTGCCAGTCACATAGTACATTCCTCAGAGCTGGTTGGTCTGGAGGAGGGGGAGGTAGACTGTAGGAAGGAAATTGGAGCAACAAAGTAGAGTTCTTGCAGTGCACATCCAAATGCTGCTGGAGCCACCTCAGCCTGGTGTCAGCAATTTTCATACAGCTGCAAACTGCAGCCGTGGGTTTGTGCTGTATGGCAGGAGTGTGTC
>VZSR01001283.1:8998083-9120122 GCA_013398615.1 Brachypodius melanocephalos
TGGGAGTGTGTCTCCAGTGTGTGTGTGAATGCTGGGATGGAGGTGTGCAGTACAGGATAACTCCCACACTGTGCCCCTGGGCTGAGGCACTGTGCTGAACAGAGGAGGCTGCTCTGTGTAAGTGAACACCAGGCACGGGGATGCTGCGCTCTGGAGAAAGGCTGTGCTGCTTTGCAGGGTCTGACTACAGCCAGCATAACATTTTGTGTTTCTGAGGATGAACAGCTACGAGAACCTCACCTTTCTGTTCGGGATTTACTGGGAATGCAGGAGTAAACAGCAATGTATAAGGGGATTTGAAAAGGGAACCTTGTGCGTAGCACTAATCATAAAACCTCAATAACATCCCATTGTGTGTTTCCTACCCCTGCCTTTCAGTGTGCCTGTGGGGAAGGTGGGGCACACAGGAGGAAGCAGGCAGGGGCTGCCGTGGCAGAGCCAGCGGGAAAAAAGCAAAAGCCAATCCCTTGGCAAAGTTTGGCTTCATGATTACTGGAGTCCTTGGTGTCACCACAATGAAGAGGAGTTGCCATGGAAACCATTGCAAAAGATTAAGCATATCAAGGGAACCTGATTGTGAGAGAATGGTTGGAAATAGAAGAATTAAATTAATGTAGAAATGATGTTTTTGTTTCATTTCACAAGTCATGGTAGAAACCTTTACATTCACAAACATCCAATTAAGAGAGAAGTTATAGTGAAATCTGCAAGCCTTATTTCAGAGAAGCATGATTGCTCTATAATTAAAGGAAAATAAATAGTGTTTTACTATCCAAAATGAAAATCCAGTGGTGCAGACTCTGTTATTCTTCGTTTTCCCACTGTAGGATCTGCTGAATTTTTTTGACATTTGAGGCAGACGGACCGCAGTGACCCCCTGGGATACACTCACAGGTGCAGTGGCTTCCAGCCATGGAGTGGCCAAATGAATTTCAGATAGTTGGGAGAGGAAGGGAACACTTAACTCCTCATTCTCTTTTGTCACATGCTGGCCAGGCTCCTGCACCAGCTAAGCTGTGCTCATTTGCAAGTTATGAGAACAGAATGGCAAAGGTCAGTGTTTTATTCTGTCTGTGCTGGACACTGCCTACGCCAGTCCTTGGCATGAAGCAAAAGACACTTCAAACTGTTTTATAGTGATGAGGAATTACTAGCACAGCTGGCTTAGGCAACTGGGAAGAAGGTAGGCATGGAGCTCATGACCACTCCTCCCACTCCTGGTAATGCCCCAGGGACAACCAGGGAGTTGGCATCTGGACCCTACAGAGGAAACTAAAGCCAAGTAACAAGTTACAGCTTTCATGCAGTACTAGAAAATAACTGAATATCATGGATGGACTGGAGAATCCAACCCACTGACCCCTGCCCTTGCATGAGCATTTTGATGTGTCACAGTCAGCAAGGGATTCATCTCTTAAAATGGTATTTCTGGCCTAATATAAAATCAGTGATACTGGTTTCACCCTGCTGCTCTGAGAATGTTTCCGGGACAAGGGTAGATTGTGTTTCATTAGTGAAAACACTAAATTCTGTGTCAAGAAAACACAATGAAGTGTTTGGCAATCACAGAAGACAACCCTAGGATGACAGAGTAAGTGTGTACAGAGGCTCTTTCTTGGTTTGGAATAGATGTGTTGGACAGGCTGTGTCATTGAGGCTGTCTTGCTCAGCTCAGAGTCTCTGAAATAATGACACTGGAATATCTGAGGAACATGGCTCCTCCATCTCCACCTTGGAATGAGTAGTATGCAGCTGAATGTGGCCACAGTCAAGCTGAGGAGCGCAGGTTTGCTCTAAAAGGTCTTCATTCACTTTAAACAACCAGTCTCCATGCAGGCTTACATAAAGAGAGCTTCATTTGCCCAAACAGTGCTGCTTCAAAATGACAATGTCAAGGGAGATAATGATAATTATTACGTGCTTCTCAATCAGAAAATAAAGAGCTGCATAATTTTTTTATTGAACCTATGTGATGACCAATACCTTCCTTCTCCATTTACTTAAGGCATTGCCTGTGACAGAAACACCAGAGAAGACAAACACAATTCTTCCTGATTAAGTTTCATTACTGAACCCCAAAACTTTGATCCAGACAGAGTGCCTTGCACTGCACTAAGCCCTGTGCCTTCATGAAAAAAAGCCAAATTCACTTTCCCAAACTGTTTATGGTATCAACCCTGTTCTAGAAGGTGGTGGGTGATTAAATTTCACGTGTGTCACTGAATGATAGAAGAGTGCTGGATGTTCCATAGCAGGTTCAAAGGCTCTGTGTTGAAGATGGCTTTGACACTGCGGCTGGACCCTTTTCATTTACAACTGTCACATAAAAACCGTGACACTGGGCAATCTTTGTCTCAATTTTGCAAGATCCCAGACCTGACTGCTGCATGGTGCTTTTCCTAAGATACCTCTGAGAGCCCCGAGAGCCTTTGGAAACCTGAGTTGGTGCATATGATTGTTTTAGATGCTGTGAATAGAAGTGCCCTGATACTGGGGTGATGAACGTAAAATAAAACCCCAGAAGAAGAAAATAAGTACCAGCTGACACAAACAGCTGTACTGGTTTCCTGTTTGCATCTGGCTTCAAGTCAAGCTGCTGAGATAGCTCTCTAAAATCCCGCATGGATGGAGTCCTGCTCTGCTCTGACTGCCTCAGCCTAAAAATTTTGCAGTGATATTAAAAACCAGCTGAGATATGTGTTCATATTTTGTTGCTGGGGGCAGCCAGGCTGTGTAGAGCGCTCATGGTCTTGTCTGTGTTCAGCAAGAGCAAACAAGATGTTTTCAGGGTCTGGCATCCAATCCAGCTTTCCTCTCAGGCTTTCTCAGAAGCAGCTTGGCATTTAGTTTGTTGATTTGGTGAGTTTATATGCTAGCACTGATCAATAGAATGACATGTAGTGTTTGTCACTGCTGCACATGGATCCTGAGTCTTGTATGGATCAGGAAAAAAAAGTACAATTAAACGAATTCATAAATGTATGTTTTCTTTTTGGTATTCTAGCAGATTGGAGATATTTATGTAAAAGAAGAGAAAACATTTTTAGTTCTTATAATTATTTAAGCCTATATCTCAATGTGAATCGCTGTTAAGAATATACAGTGCAGTGGGGTTTTTTTCTTCTGCCTTTCCCACACTGTTGTGCTGTTCACTTTATTATTGCTGTCACAATCTGCTCTCTGTCCAATATGATTGCTATCCCCAAAGGTTTATTCTACATAGCAAACATCCTGTAATAGTGACCTACTCTAATAACAGGAAATTTATTTTTAAACTGCATAATGCCGGCTCCATATTAATCTGCTTCTTTAAAAAAAAAAAAAAAAGTTTGACATGAAAATCTACTAATATTGCCCAAAGCCAGATATTTTTTCACAAAATTTTATATCTTATGAAGTTTGAAGTGTTCACTAATTTGAGATAGCAATGGGGCATTTTTTCTTTCCTCCTCTGGTCAATAAATGCTAAATAATAAATATCAGGAAACAATCAAATCAGTCAAACATCAAAGGTCAATGCTCATCAGTCACAATCTTTTCAGAAGCAACTTTATTCTCCTCATTTCAACCAGTAGCTGCAGAAACAAGTTAACCCTTGGAGTGCATAGACAATAATCTAAAATAGCTTGTGACTCCCATTGTGCATTTCAGAATGGGTTAATTTTTATCCAACTGCATTCCTCTTCCCTTCTTCTCTACCTAGCCTCACCTTTATGATACCACTTTGGGGTCAATGGCACTGTTATCCAATGGGTGATAACTTGGTTTTTCTGTCTCTAAGTGATTTTCTTGGGAAGCAAAAAAACCCATCCTGTCAGATCCTTCTTCAAAGGGGCCAGAAAGTTTTGCATTCACTACATCTGCTGGAATATCTAATGAATAAGTGTAATCCTTTTGGGTTTGCTAACACAAAGAATTAATACGTCTTAGACCATATTTTAATACCCTTAAGCCTGAAGGGTCACATTATCAAATCTCTGTTCTATCAAAGTATTTTCAATTGCATCTTTTTTTTTTTTTTTAATGCCTTTAAACATTCTTTGACAGTGCTTTTTCCAGATCCATTTTATATTTTGCATTGCCTGCCTCAAGGATATCGTATGCATCTCTATCTTAATGAAGTTGAGTTCTGTATCTACTACGAGGCTATTTTCTCCCAGATAAATCATCATATCTGCTCCTGTCAATGCATCCAACATAAAACAGGGATGAGAACACCAGCTGATTTCCACTAGTCTGTCTCTCTTCCCTGTGTATCACAGCACTCTGCACTGCATAGCTAGCTCCTAGTGCTTCCCTCATCACTGCTCTGACACTGAGCACCTTTATGCTTCATGTTTTTCCTTTCTATATGTTGGGTGGGGCCTCATGCACTCAGAACAGCTTTCAGGAAAGAAAACCTGTTCTGTGTGTTGGGCTATCTGGGAATTCAAACAGAAAATAAAATTTAGCAAAACTTTGACATCATTTTCTTTCCCAGCTTGGCCGAATCTTTCTTCAGATAAAATACTCACAAAGCTGTCACTGATTCTGACAGGAAGTATGTGCTTAATGCTTTACATTGGTGCTTTCCTATGTTAGCATTTGTCTTGGGCAATATTTAAGGAAAAGCCTAACAAGTCATGTTTTAATGCTAGAACTGAGATGGAGTGTATATCCATTAACTTTTGTATCTGTTTCCAAAATATCCTGGGAATGAGCAGGTTGCTACCAGCTGTATTTGATAAAATGTGTATGCTGTCCACTTTCTGATGGGCCACTGCCACCCTGCTAGAGAGTTTTGAGTCATTAAAGCAGTTACAAGAGGAATGGTTGGCTGTGCTTCCCAATCTCTAACTGTATAGTGACTTTATTTGACTGGAGTCTAATTAAACTTCTAAAAAGATGACAAATGTCCTTTCCAATTATTGGATTTATTTGCTTTTGAAATGCCAGTGAATTTACGGAATCCCTGTTGGGGAGTGGGTATGGCTGGAGCTGCTTGGCCTGAGTTATGATGAGCTGCAGCCTGTCCCTCCACGCTGTCATGGTGACAACTGGAAACCAGTGCACAAAATCCTCCATACTCCCATGGACATGAGGGATATTGACAGGAAAACTTGTCTTTGTATAAGCTTGTGTCACTGTTTTTCACTTTCCCTTCTTTTTGGTTAGACAGGATTAAAAGTGTGCTAGGAAAAAAGGGGTGGGGGAAAAACCTCAGTGTGTTCCTTGAATGCATGGCTAATTTCTTTAGTGTGAAACACCTTCCTTTCTGCTTCTGTTTGACATTTTAATAATTTGTATCACATTCAATAAAAATCATAGACAAAAGTGTATCAAAACATTTTGAGGTTTTATCCACTTCAACATATGCATTTTCCCATCCAAAAGAAGGATGTCTCTATACATAAAACCCTGCAAATGACAAAAAATGACAAAAAATGACAAAAATGACAAAAAATGCAAAATTTCATAGGCTTCCTTAGACATAAGAACTGTACAAGTTCTGCCATGTAGATATTGCTGTAGCAATATCCTGTTAATTTTCCTTAGAATTCTTTTCCATATAAGTAAACTTTCTGGTATTTTGTTGTAAAAGAAAATTGTACGAGTTCAACATTTTTGCAATAAAAAAGAGATGGGTTAACTTCAGGTCTCCTCTCCTGCTGGAATGATCATAGTATTTATGTAAAAGTAAAGATTGCACTTATTATAATCATTCATTTACACTCTTTTAAAATAAAACAATATTTTCTCCCTCAAATCTAGTTCCAGCATTCAAAATCTTTTCAAAAACAGCTGAATGCTGGGGTCAGATGCAGTGGGGTGGAGCTGCCCTTTCTCTAGCATGAAAGTGTTTCTGCATTTTTATACTGAACAAGTCAAAGCTTGTAAAAAGTAATTTATGAACTTGGATAGAAATCTGTGCTTGAAGAGAAAACAGTGTGATTATGGACATTAATGAAGAAGCAGGTGGGATACTCTTGAGTTTCCACTGATAATAAGCAATGGATGAATAAAAATTAAACTTGAAAGAGAAGTTTCCTTTCTTGGCATTTGCATTGTCAGAACTACCTTGTCCTTTAACTGGTACGTCCAGTACCTTTGTCTAGGTGCTGTGCTTGGGGTGCGTTTTGCTGACAAGGATGTCTTAGTATCAGAAGTAACAATGTTTATAACTTTCTCTTGGCCAGTTGGGTCAAGTGAAAAATACTGAGAAACTAGATCAGAGAGAGAACTAAAGGTTTTAATGGCAAATAACGCATTGTATGAAAAACAGCAATACAAGGGTGAAGGAAATTAAGGCAACAGCAGCCAGTTGGGATGTTGGTTTTTTAGTTTTTGGCTTGAAAGCGAGATCTGGAAGTCATCTGGTCCACCATCCAAATCAAAGCAGGGACTGAAGTTCACTTGCAAAGAAACAATCTGAAGAAAAGGCATTTTTCTGCAGTAAGCTGCTTGCCTTCTCTTTTTTTCTGAGACATGAGGTACACAAGGTGCATATAAACCCCACCATGATACCAGTCAATGCCCAGAATGCCACATTAAGCAGACCTCTATATCAATTGCTTTTACTTCCAATTACTGCTTTCCAACCCAGCTCCTGCTCCCCGCAAAGGCTAACTGACTGACGCTGCTGAAGTCACATAAGTGCTGATAATACCAAGAATTTGGTCTGCACTTTATCAGCAGCCCTCAAATCTCATTACCAGGTGGATAGACATCATTATCTCTTTATCCCGTTGGGAATAACAGTGTGCAGAGAAGTTCCTTGCTGAAGGTCATGCAGCAAGTCACTGTAAGAGTCTGAAAGTGGAATTAAGGTCAGTCGTATCCTCATCACACTCACTCACATGTTGATAAAGCTGCTGGCATTGCACCCATGCAGTTATCAGGACCATTAACTGAACCTTCTCCTGCTGCAAATGGGAGGGCTGGTGAATAAGAACTGTCAAATGTACCTGTCTAGAAAGATGTTCTCTGTCCTGAAAGATAAGAACTGAGCTGGTGTTTATGGGATGCTTAAAATTCAGGTTTTTCTAGCGTTTCCTGTTGATGTTACTTTTTTTTCAGCTGTATAATGTGACCATACAAAGTACTTCTTCTCCCTTAGAAAAAATCAAGAATAGAAGACACTTAAAACTGCAAGTGTTGCTAAAGTCAGTACATAAACCTGAACTCAAATGTGCATTTGAGGTGTATTGGCTATGGAAGACCCCTGAAGATAACAAGAGTGGCTACTGAAGGTTACCTCTGCTACGATAAAATGTGTTGCCAGCTGAGAGAATGTTTGTCTGGAGCAAAAAATCAATGGATCACACCTATTCCTCACTGTTATTTATTTTAGAACCAATCCAGTTTGAACAGTGGTGCATTTGATCTAGCAAAATCCGGTAATTTTCTGCTACTATTTCCATTGGTGAGCTTTGTTTCATTTCTTTGTCATCCCTTTGTAGGTTCAAGCAGATCTTTCTGTTTATCTATGCAAATATTTCATTCATTGACTCTTTATTTTCTTTCTTTCCTTCTTTCTTTCCCAGGAGACATCTTTATTCATTACATATCTAAGTCCTTTTCTTTAAGCTTTCTAGCTATGAAATACAAGATATAATCCCTCAATTTAATCCAGTCTAGGAAAAAAAATCAACAGATGAAAGGCTCAGGATATGTCATAAGATTTATTTCCACTTCAGTATTTTAGACAACAGATGATCCATTTACAAAGCAGTGATCTGCGTCCATGACTGGACTTCCTGACAAATGGATGTACAAGGGAAATACACATTCTGAGTATGATTTCTGATTACCTATGACAGGTACCTGAGGGTGTCTGTCTCTTCACAGCTCGAAAATCTTTGTATATTTTTTTAATGTAAAAATAAAGTCCTGCTGAATCGAACTGAACTGATAAACTTCAGGCATGAATTGAGGTCCTGATTGTTGCCAAGAAAAATGGTATGATGTTTGGTTATGTCATTAATCTTGAGAAAATGCTTTAGGGTAAAAAATTATTGTTTCAAGTATAAGTGAGCACTTTGGAAAAAAGGAGAACAGCTGAGAGCAGTAGAATAGAGGCAACTTTAGAAAGAATAGAGGACTTTTTCTAAAAAAAAAATTCAAGCTGCTTAAAATTAATTTAAATGTCTCTTCCTTGTATAGTGTCTAAGATAAGCTACAGATATTCACAGTTGCCAAGAAGGTGAAGGTGCAGTGAAAACACCACTGGGGGAATTAATTTCAACCTATTATTCTTCAGGATGTAGATTGTTCACAGTATAATTCTATTACCAGACACTATACTGAAATGGAGCAGGCAGAGCCAGTCGGAGCGTGGGGATCTTGAATAGATGCTCACAATAGCACATTCATTTTCAGCCACCATACAATATGCAAATACATACACTGTGGTTTGTAATTGACCTTAAAGCTTACCATCTACATGCCACAGTTCCTGTGAGTACTCCTCTCAGTTTTCCTGCCAGTTTGACAACAAAGCATCTCATCACAAAAGTTTCACAAATAATTTAGTCATCAGTCCTTTGAGAATTTTTTTCCTTTCTATTTCAGAATTAGCCCTATTCCAGGCTAATAATTACAATGAGTTTGTGACATTCCTCATCTCAGGGTAGAGCAATACCTTAATAAACAGAAACAGTTCCTTTCTACGATTTATAGAAGTAGAGCCATTTGAGGGGGCAAATGAGACTTCTTTGATTTCTGTTGTACATACTGTTTGATAATTGTGGGACAGAAGTAAGCATAACAGTTTCACTGGCTCATCAGGATCTGGTGAGGTACAAAAAGCGACAAAGATACAGAAATTTGTTGCATTGGCTGTGGGGTGTTAGCAGAGTCAGTAGCTGAGACAGCCAGCACTGGATGTGAGTGTTTGGGGAGGGGCAGCAGACTGCTCTAATTTACCCAGGGCAGTTGTTCATGTCCATGGCCATAACACGATCCTCTGCAGAAACCCAACCACATGGATCTGAAGGAAAGGGCTGCACCTCTACCCCTGGCCTTCTGCTTGTGTGACCAGAATAGAAGTAACATCATGATGGATTTCCTGTGCTGATGCTCCTTCCTATCCCATCCCTAAAATATTTTTGTTCCAACCCAACAATACTACTGGGAGTAGCAGAGGAGATGAAAATGGCACCAAGCCATGCAGCCAGGACACTGCCGGACCACAGTGAGAGCTGGAGATGGATCAGCTGGATCATACAGCTACGGAGCACTATTGACCTTCTCTGCCTCTTTTCCTTATCACTGAGTACAAACAGATATTGAGGAAACCTGGGACAATGGGTAGAAGGCATCTTTTATCCTTTGAAATTTACAGAATGTGGGCATTTCCTTTCACCCTCTTACAGAATGTGGGTATTTCCCTGTTCTGTGGGGATCTGATAATCCAAAATGCTTCTGCTGGTTTTATTCAAGGGACTGTTTTCTTCAGTCTTTCTTTCAGAATTTGAATTTTTTTAATGTGAGAAATTCTGCTGAACAGAGAACTTTAAAATGGCCAAGATAAATACCATTCCACTAAGTAAAACTATTCTGTGGAACTATGAAACCTACTCAGCTTACCAGGAGGCTCAGAAAGGGATAATAGGACCGGAAATTTAAATTAACTAAGACATTTGCAAACCAAGATCTAGCCAACATTTTTGGAAAATCAGAAATCAAGAAAATAAGCCCAGCTATCCAAATATTCTTACCCCAACTATTTAATTTGCTAAGCACACTTGCATTGTGTTTATATTGTATAGTGTATTGTATTTTACAGGAGCTTGGAATATTGTCTCCTGTAGAAAGGAAGTTGTTAAACAATTGTCCTTTTACATCTGTCATCTCAAGGCTATTCATATTTATTCTAGTGGAAGCTGAACCTTTCAACCATTTCCTCACATTCATCTGTCTTAGCCCTCCCATGACAGACAGCCCTCCAAAAATGTCTGAGTCTTCTGCAAATTCAGGTTCCTATGTGCAACTTTGAACTCCCCACATCGTACCCAATATAAATAAATAGGTTAGATGTTCTCTGATTATAAGAAGCCTTGTCAGAAAAATGGTGTTACACATTTCTGTCATGCAAGATACTATTAGGCACCAAAATGATGACGTGTTACACATTTTGAATAGGCCTAGCTCATGCCTCATGTAGGACCCATTTGAACATTGTAGTTTTGAAAGTTTGGTTCAGGCAGATAATAAATGACCTCATATTCCACTAATAGGAGATTGTAGGAAAGGGGGAGAGAACAGAGGAGACAAAACCTAATGAAGAGTGAAAATACAGAGACTGAAAAATGAAGGGAAGAACGTTCATCCATCCTTATTACTTACACAAAAGTTAAAACAGGATAAGAATAACTGTTGAAATGTAGACCAAAAAAAATTGGTTTCTGGCATCTCTCAGCTCTGCAGAAACATTCCTGATAATTTGTACTTCACACAGGAAATCATAGCTACATATGTCATTTTGAGAAATTCAGACTTCTGAGATTTGAAAAGTTCCTCTATTTTTTCCAGCACAATACAGCTACAGCGCTTTAAATTATAAGGGAGTAAATCAAGAATAAAACACTTGACTCCAGTGAAATTTGACTGGATTTATGTTCTTGTAATTGAAAGTCTTGGTGAAGAGCCATGAGATGTTACATATACTAGTTCCAAAACGCAAGAGGGCTGACGGGTTATCTCTACAACACAGGTAATGAGACTATTCCTTGCATTTTTCAGGGAACAAGTCATTTGTACGAGTTTTTCTTTCATTTATTTCAAGTAACAATGAACAAACACTCTGCAAATGGCAGGAAGGAGAAACAGCAGCAGGGATCTGGCAAAAACAACCCATTAAGTTGCTCTATTAATAAACTGATGAAGGCCAGGCATAGGCACAGGCATTGGCCAGAGGCAGCCCTGCCCCTTCCCACTGCCCTTCCAGGCACGGCGTGGGCTGGGTCCAGGTCCTGGCACACAGCTGGGTGAAGGTCACCCTGCTTCACAGGGATTTATCTGTGTGGGTTTAGCTAGCTCCTGCCTCCTGGCACAAAGCTTGGAGAACCAGCCCCAGTTTGTTTTATATAGAAGTGCTTGGTGAAGTTACTCAAGGTCATGGGAGGGAAATGAAGTGCTGCCACTTTGGGAAGGGAGCAGTGGCTGGCAGCAATCCTTTCTCCGTATCAGTAAGCACCCGGAAAACATCTGATGAGGAATGAAGAAGGTTAGGCTAGGCCAGATCTCACTTTCATTAATTGTTGGCTTGGGTTTTTTTTTCCTCCACCTTTTTAGGTGTGAACGCAGTAGGCTAAGAGAAAACCAATCACCAGAGCAGTTTCCTTGGGGATGGGTTGGAAGGATAAAACAGACATTGTGTACCTCAGGGCACAGCAAGAGCACCTCAACATCCCAGTATGTACAAGAAGGAGGATGGCAGCCGAGGGATTTCTGTACTGATCAAGAGTAAAATGTAACTTTATGGGACAGACACTTCCCACAGACCTCTCACACACTCAGATCTGAGGATGGGTGTATCTGTCTCACACACTGGCATAATGCTAACACCTATATGGTCCTGGGAGAAAAACACAAAGGGAACCCACAAATGTGTCCCTCCCTCACAGTCTGCCCACACTGATCCTGCTATGACTCCCTGCCCTGCTCTTTCCCCGTCCCCAATCCTAAATCCACTGACTGCATCATCCCCTCCCACTGGCCCTCCCTCCCCTTCTGCATCCACGGGGTTTCTTCAGTTTGTAAACTCTTTGGGGCAGTGACTGCTTGTTTGAGTACAGCCCTAATGGACACTGCTCTTGGCTGACCCCAAAGCATGATCACAATAAATGAGAATAACAACAATAGTGACAAACATCAACATTAGTAATTACAATAATTATTATTGTTATTATTATACAGTCACCAGAATGACTTGGTAATTATTTGCATAATTTGTATAAATAATTTGCATAAGCAGAATAAAAGACTGCTCCCGTATCCAGAGATCTCAACCACAACGTTTTGTTCCCCTTATGTGCCAAGGATTCCCACTGGTGTCAGTGGGAGATTTTTTCCTTGCTTATTCTCAAAACCAATTGCTCTGATGACAGAAATCAGTGGGAGTCCCAATAACATGTGGCTCCATCCAGTGGGGTGCTGAAGGAGCTTTGCTACCCCTGTCTCCAGTTAAGCTCTTTAGACACGAGGGTGCTCAGCACTCTTCAGAACCTTCTTGTGATGTGCAGGATTGAGACCCTCAAGACAGCTGTCTGTGGGCTCTGACTATGCAAAGCCAGCAGAGATTTTTTTTCCTTCTTCATTTTAATTGTCTATTTACAAAACAGATTCCAGCAGCTCAAGAGCATTTATGGCCTAATGGAGAAAGCCACAGTGGGTGGCTTTTTGGCTCTCAGAAAGGGAGAGCCTGATCAGTGGCAGAGGGAGGAAAGTACACAATGCAGGCAGGGTGAGGAGCGCTGGGGGAGCAGAGGAGACGTACAGAGGTGTTTGCAGAGTGCTCTTCCAAAGAGCCTGGCACAGCCTCCAAGCTGCCAGTCTTAGGAGGAAAAACACTGTATTTCAATGTAGAGCACAGAATAATCTGAGAGGCACCAAATGTCTGTGACAGTATGTGTTGTCATTTCAAGAGTGCCGTTTCTGGGGCTTCTTGCACAATTTTTTAGTTTACAAGCTCTTTCAGGATGTGCCTAGGTCTCCCAGTGAGGGGTGTAATCTCTGGCACATGACATGAGGGCACCTTGCTCCAGAAGCAGTATGAAAATTAAGTTAGAAGAATGCTGAGGAAAGAGCTGCAACATGAAAAGCTGACATAATATGGGATGGCAGGGCAGAAACTTCAGGTTGCCACAGAAAAGCCCTTCTAGGCTTAGGATTTGTGGCTTAATGCCGAGCTAAATCTCATATGTTGAGACAGTTTGACTTTTCTTGTAGACAAAAAAGAGCTAGCCTGAGAGGTTAAAGACTGCAGGGCAAACTCTGCAATGCCCAGAGAGCTGAGGCCTCTCCCTGGGCTGGATGGGGCTCTGCCCTGCTGTGCAAAGGGGAGCCCAGCAGCACCAGAGGAGCGAGCTGTGTAAAGCCTGTTCATCTGTCTCAATACCAGCCAGGTTAGATCAGACTGCAGGCAAAGGCATGTTTTCAATGTTTACTTTCTTGGTAGGTAGTCAGTGTTCCCTTTTTCTTCTGGAACTGCTCTGGTTCTGTGGCTGGAGTAAAGAGCAACAGGACAGGCTGCAATCGCTGCTATCTAAACACATCATTAAACATGGGCATGCCAGATCTTACAGGGATCTGGCCTTCCTGCACTTGTTTGGCTTAGTGATGAACAAGTTAGAGCTTGCTTCCACTCCACAAAAACACATCTGCACAGAAAGGAGAATTTCAGCAGCCTAAGTCTGAAAACTAACAGAAAAGATTATTTTTTGTGTGATACGAGTTTGTTTCTTGCCTCTGTAAAACTGATCCTCTCCTCAGTTATAAGGACACTCCACAGCTCCTCAGAAAAGTTAGTTCTAATTAATGACCTGTGACTATGAAGAAAAATATAGTGACCTCTCTGACATACACCCAGACCTAGTCATGGTGCCTGCATTTTGTATTTACGGCCACAATAAGGATGATTTTGGGTTGGTTTTTTATGCTGACAAACCTTTTAACCCACCTATTCAGCCACCTCAAAAACCTCTTTTCTTCCTCATAAACCGCAGCCCTACACACTGCCAGCTGCAGAGTTAGGTGGGTTTACAAAAATGCCATATTAGTGCCCCTTGGGGAAGGTCTGATTGTGTACCTTGAACCATTTGTTTCACTCAAGATTTTCGTTTTGAATATTGACAAGTGATCTAGGAGGGAAGATGTTTCTGAATCATTATTTGCCACCTTTAGACAGCCCTATATGCCCAGGAGAAGATTTTCATCTCTAAAGTTCAAAATGCTAATCCAGCTTTAGTGGAAGGTAAAGGTAAGTATTGTGCACACTAACTATGGGAAAACAAGAAATCCCTACAGATTGTTCCCCATTTCACACTTTGTGTATGTTCTCACACACACAGACATTATTCCCAAGGCCTTATTTTTTTCTTTGCCTGTAACTGGAAAAACAGCTTAATGCCTCTAAGTCAGAAAAGAATCTGTTTCCCAAGTTTTTCTTGAAGTAAATCTCCATTTCTTCAGCTGATCTCCTGGTAATTGCTTCATCTTCCAGAGTTCATTTTCTCTTCACTGTATTGCTAGCTTTGGATTGCCAAAACTGATGCCAAAACTGACTCATAATAGATGCTCACTCAACATTGTTTTTACATTATACATTATAAGGGTCAGGATGTGATTACATTATTAGATTTCATACATGAAAGAAGTATCTGTATTTGAGGAATCAGTTGAGAGGAGAGGGGGAAGGCAGCCTTTGTGTCCTATACTGAAAGACTAATCCTTCAGGCTTGATTTTGTGTATAACCTTGGGTTTTTGCACCTGCACGAAACTAAAGGCATTTACATGTGAAGCTATTATACCTGATTGCTGGCTAATTATGCACGTGAGAATGGAGATGGGGGAGGGAGGAAAATAGATCTAAAAATATTTCTTTCTCAGTGTTTTAGATAAACTGAGATATTTCCCATAAAACCCCTTTACAATAAAAGACATTTGGCAGGGAAGTGAGAGGTATGGCTTATGAATACCAACACAAATACCATTTTCTAGCCATGGCATTTGAACATAAGTGAAAAACGTGTTAGATACTCTCCCAGCCAAATTTCAAAGCCAATTAATCTTGATATTTTTTTCTTCAAACAGTCATTAAGGGATGGAGAAGAAAATGCATATGTATTGAAACAGTATAGCAGGTTATTTTTCTCATGGCTTTGCAAAGCAACTCTGTTTGCTTTAGGACTGTGCTGTTCTAAAACTCCTTGTCCTCACTTGAAACAACAGTGTGTGGAGTATGGATGATTTGCCATCCTCGACACTGTAAATCACAGCTGCATCAAAGACACTGCATAGAGGGAGAGGAAAAGGCAGAGAGAAACGATTGTAATGGGGCTCCTGTATTTTTATTACTCTAGAGAGAATAAGAAAAAGGAAGAAATAAGAAAGATACCGTGTATTTGTTCAGCAATGAAGTATGCATCCATGAGAGCTGACCAAATGCTCACAAATATGCTCATTTTGTCTGGCATTATGTAGAAGATATTTTCAGGGGTGCCAGGTTACCAAATCCTCAAATCCATTTACTGTGACCTGGAACAGTTGTTGATTTCCATTTCAATAGTTATTAAGGGTTTTTTTTCCTAACCATCAGCGAAGCTTGAAATAAATACATTTTATTAGAGTTGGCAAGTCTGAGAACAGATGTGAGATCTCCCATAATCTAAAGGCAGGGAACCCATGGGACAGCAGTGTTCAGGACAAGGGCTTTTTCCTTCCAGAAAGCATTGGTTGTGGAAATTCTCGAAGTGTGTGGGGTCTGCACACATTTCAGTTATGTAAAAGGAGAACTGAAAGGTATTCTACCCAGTTCTGGTGCTTGCCATTTTATTCTCTTAATGCACAGGGAGATATAATGTCATGATATATTTGTTTGCACTTGCTTGTGATGCCTAGTCCAGATTGCACAGACATTTTACAGTATTAGACCCCAAAACCCAGACCCATAAATCACAAACAACATCTGCTATTCCCTTGTGGGAAGGAACTTAAAAGAGTGTCTTCTGAGCATCTCTGTTGTATGTCATTTATTACAAGTGGGCCCTTGGCCTGGAACAAAAGAGACCTCCTACATCCTCTTCCCCAGGCAGCAATTAACTGACCTCATCTTCCCGCCCCCTTCATCAGCCCCCACAGCCAATTATCCCAATCAGCCTTTCTGAAGGAGACAAACTGGGTGAACAGGTGGACCATTATTCTGAATAGTTTTGGGCACTTGGAAAAAAAAGTTTAATGCAACAGGGTGCTTATACAATAGAGGCTGATATTGTAGAGAAACTGAGTTGTGTAAAAGTATTTGATTGCAAAGATCATGATAATATTCTTCATTATCTTTTTTTTTTTTTGAATACAAGTGTGTATACACGTGCCTGTGTGTGAAATAAAATTCTACAGGTCTTTTGAGGCCCTTTCCAATTTACTGGATAGAGCTTATACAAGTAGTAGCAATTCTATATATCAGTTGCTGGCATCTCAAAAGCAATCTCTTGATAGGACAGTACAGCTTCTGACCATTGTCAGAAAAGAATATGTGCACAGAGGCTGACTTTGGCCCACAGGGACAAATAGTAAGATGGCAGAGGGTAGCAATATAGTGCAGCAGAAGTGGTTTTGGTCCCTGGACAGTCATGGACCGTGGTGATGAGTATGCACTCTGTCATGCAGGTGGGAGAAGCAATTAAGATCCTTCCTGGAAGAAGACAGCTGAAACAATAGATGCTACTGTCCAAATCACTGTCCTTGGGGCAGGCCTTGACTAAAGGAGAAGAAGGGGAGATTTCCTGAATGGGAAATAAACATTGCTTCAATTATATAAGTACAGAAGGAGAAGATTAATAGAAAGCAGCCTAACAAAAATAGGAAGACCCTGTGGTCTTGAGAGAAAAGTAAAAGAGAAACAAGATCCTTTGGATACATAATTGGCAGTACCCAGATTTGAACTTCTGGACAAGAGAGTATTTATATTGGTTTTGGGAAAAATGAAGGCAGAAAAGTAGAATATACAAAAGTGAGAAACACTGATTTGTTTCATCGGTGCTACCAAAACAAAAATACTCCTGAGGTCTGAAGTACTAAGAAAAATATATGATAGATGCAAGAATGAAAGTGTTGAAGAATATTGTTCAGATAGTAAGTATAGAAAGCACTCTCATATATTTTTTGCATTTCTTTCCTTTCTGTGCAGTTGCCAGCTTACAATCAGTTTAAGCTATATGAAACTCTTCTGTATCAAAGTGTGTGTGAGCACACGGTTGTAAGAGTTCATGAGCATGTGATAAACAGAAAACTGGTATCACATTGACTATAGGGTACACATGCACACCTTTGTTTAATTTCCCAGATTGTGCTCACATCTCTGAGAACTAATGCAAAAATAATAAGTGTCCAGCTTTGTAACATTTTCCAGACAGTCAATCTTTTAGCAAAGTAACAAGTTTACCGACTGCATCCTTCTTGGCTGGCTTAAATTACTTCAATATTCAAAATGTCCTTTCTCAGCTTCCACTGTGAAATATGGGAAATCAGGAAAGTAGCTGTTTCTAATCCAATTGTTTCGAAGTCCATTCTGAAATCTGTACCCTGCCGAATCAATGGCAAAACTCCAACAGACTGAAGTGGAGCCCGGATTTTATAGATGATCTGGAATAAAGGAGTGATTTTTCAGGCTTTCACAATAAGTATTTTAATATGCAGCTTATTTACGTACCGCTACAAAAAAGTTAAAGATCTTGGCATTCTTTTACTGGTAGCATTTTGCCGATGTCTAGTGAAGGGCAATGAAAATGATTAAGGGATGGAGCATCTCTCTTACAAGGACAGACTGAGAGCTGGGTGTGTTCAGCCTGGAGAGGAGAGAGCTGAGAGGGGACCTGCTCACTGTCACTATCTGGAGGGAGGGTGTCAGAGTAGGGAGCCAGGCTCTTCTTGGTAGCGCCAAGCAGGAGGACAGGAGGCAATGTCATATGAGACCCCTGAACAGGAGGAAAAACTCCTCATGTTTGACTCCTCCTGTGTGAGTGACCAAGGAGTTGTGGAGTGTCCCTCTCTGGATTTGTTCAAGACCCATCTGGATCCATCCTGTTCCCTGGGATGGATGGGCCTGCTTGAGCAGAGAGGTTGGACCAGACCCACTGTGGTCCCTTCCAAACTTTCCTGTTCTGAGTGATTCTGTGATTCTGTGATTATGCTTAGTATTCTGCCAGTTTACTAGAGATGAGCTCCAAAAGTACATAAAAATGTCAGGCCTTATGTTAACAGAGCCTGGAAAACGTACTCTGGCTAAGGAAGATGTAGCTGGTTTTGTAACCAAAGTCTCAATATATTGGAATGTTTTTGCTATGAACGAAGACTATCATTGTGCTTTATTTGAACTAAAAATCTAATGGAAATTGATCCCCAAAACTAGAAGTTTTGAGTTGATTCATTAAATATTGCTTAAATATTTTCTACTGCATTTGCAATGTTGCATTATTATTAATCATGCTGTTAGCAATATCAAGTGACTTCCTTCCTGCAAAAAACATCAAGCTCCTGTTTCTAAAGCATTGATTACACAGCAGATAAGTATTATTGCTCCATTTTATAGACATGGAAACAAAGATGGAAATGCATGTCTTTCAAGGCCAGGACCTCGTGTGTTCTGTCCTAGTGGAGCTTACTATGCAGCAGGCCATACAGCTTCCAGCTGGGTGCTGGTGATTGGGTGTTTTTATAGCAAGCTCTTTGTAATTCTTAATTTTTCCTAATGTAAAGAATTGGTGCTTGGCTGTAATGTCTATAAAATGCTAAAGCTGTTAAAACACAGTTTTTGTTGTATGTCATCCAATTTGCAGTTGGGAAACGGTAAAATTTGCTTAAATTGAAAACATATGTTGTGCTGGAAAGTAGGTAATGCAATTGCCACCTTTGCATATTTGAGTTCCATGCCTTTTCTGCAATTTACACAACAATAAACTGAAGTAACAAAGCTATTTTAGCTGTTATAGATCATTTTATTTGGTGATATAAGAATCTTCATGCTAGAGCTGGACAGGAAACATTTTCCATATCTTGTAAAAGCTTTCATGATTTCAAAGCTGTTCCTGTTTGGAATCAGGTGAACCTAGAGGCTACTAAAATGTGGTATAAAGGAGCTCCTCACCCATCCCAGCTTGGCATGAGCAAGGGCCAGGTCCTCCTTCAGGTTATGAGATGCTTGGCTTAGAGAACATAGTACTTTCTGATTTTCACCAGAAACTCCATACTTTATAACTGTCATAAACATTTTAAGGGAAAAAAAAAGTTTCAAATTAACTTGTTTTTGTTGATTAAAAATATGTGTTTCAAGATTTCTGTCAAACACACCTTTATATTTTCAGCAAACATGCTGTGGCTGAGATATGTCTCCTAAGAGACTTTGGGCTGAGAGATTTTTTACTCTCTCCACTCAGACGTGAGTATGTTTTTTGATATTTATTTTATGAATCACAACCAGCCACCCTTAAAATGTGGATTCAGAATGTGCTGTGAGAAAAGCTTGTGACAGTGTAACACAATTTCTCCATTGCTGTCCTTCCCCTTTCTTCTTTCTCTGCTACAGTCTTCATTGTACTTGTTAAGTGTCTAAAGGAAAGGTTTTGCATTTATCTTCAAACCAATGTGTCTTAGGCATTTTATTTTGTTCTGCTGTGTGTTAAATTTTTCCTTTAAACCTTCACTCTTACCCTCCAGAATTTCTTTCTGTTTTACTTGACAGTTTTCTTCCTGTCATCTTTTCCTTTTTTCTTTCTATTTGTGACTATCATTGCCTTTGGGATGGGAAATGGCTGCAAGCCAAAAGCCAGAGAGCAATCATAAAAAGCTATCAAAGGATGAGTAAAAGATGAGAGTAAATATGATAGTGTTGTCCTCTGGAAGCGTAATTACAGCACCTACCTGCCTCTCCTGGCTATGGACAAGGATATCTTTGGGACTGCTGGAAGGGAAAAATTGTATACTCTGTTCAGACAGATACATGACTTGTTCTGAGTGACCACTAGTTAAATTTCAGGCACATGGAGGAAAATACTCTGAACTTTGAACCCATAACTGTTTTTCCAGCTGAAGTGGGATGGGAACTTATGAGAAGACCTGTCAAGTGCAAAGACTTGGATTAGATAACAGAACATTTATTTTTTTCACTAAATAATTCTTCACCTATAGTGCTAGAAACTTTGCATTGTTGAAAAGATATGATGACAGAAAACACTTCAAGTACACTAATAATCACCTTCTCTCATTGCCCAAGAGTTTAAACAAGCTTCTGTTAAAGTGAACCCATTTGCTGAACAAAAATTGCTTATCTTTTTGTTGCACTGTTCTCATCTTATTGTTACCATAGTTGTTGCCATTATAATTAGTCCCATTGCTTCTGCTCTTGTGCCCCAGACATGATAAAAATCAGATGCTCTTGAAGAATTCCTGTTGTAAGAAACCTGTGCAAATCAACCTCAGAAGGGTCTCCTTTCTCCTTCCACTGAGCTTTACTCCCACATATATTTCAGATCCATACCTCAAGGACACCCCGACCTTTTATAGCCAAATGTTTCAGCCTTAACAACTAAGCTAGGTTAGTATTGATAGATCACAATGGAGAAGAATACTGGTGTATCACGAACCTCTGTATCATGTATTTTCATGTAAAATTCTATTAATGTTTATATCATGCCATCTTCTTTGTTATATATTTATAGCATTTCCTAAACCACTGGATTTCTAATCTGTGATTATGAAGTCTGGAAAACAACACCAGAGTAACATTTTTGAGGTTCACACGCCAGATATATTCCTTTAAAATCTACCAACTAGTATATTAAAACTAGTTTGGGCTACTACTGGAATGTAAAGTGTGTAGTTGATTTACTGTACTAGGAAAAAAACTGGATCTGCCTCTTCTATATATAACTCATTACAATTTGCTTTCCCATGGTGAGACAGAAGTAAGTGAATAAGAGTATTATCCTCTGACTGTGTCTGTGGAATAAACCAGTGTCTTAACACCCTCGTGCTTGCCTTAAGAGGCCAGTATAGGGATCTAGTAGTGTTATGAGCTTAATATAGTTAGTCTTTTCAAAAAATCATGTCAGAAGTGTATTCACCATGTCGAGGAGCATTTTGACATGACCTCATGCTGGAAGCAGCTGCTTGATTAGAGTGACTTCTGGAAGAAGTTTGTCTGTGTTCTGCTTCAATACATTCCTTCTTTTTTCATCATTATGCTAGAGGTGTGCTTCGACTGCAAAGACCAGATCTGTATTCAAACTTCTTCAAAGTTGGGGAGTGTTTGATGTCTAAGGGCAAATGAAGGTTCTGCACAAAATAAGGTTGCAGGCAAAGGCATGTAGCAATTACTTTGAGATGCAAGATGAGAGTTCCTTGAAAAACATTGATGCTCTTCTTCTTTACTTTGTTTATGGCTCTAGGGATGAGTTTCAAGTGGCAAAAGAGTGGAAATAGGCCAGGATATATCTCTGTTGGACACTTGCTGTCCCAGATGTTCTTTCAAAGCTCTTTGTTTATATATGTCTATGTCTGATTTTCTGCCACAGAAAAAAAGAGTATTCCCAGAGAAAGCAAATTTTCTTATAGTCTCTGGAGGCAAAATCAATGCAGTGCATCAGACTGTGGCTTTGAAGTCCCAGCACAGGCTGGAGAATGAGCTTGAGGCAGAATTGATACACGGACTGGATGAGAGGTCAAATATCCTTGAATCCTGCTGGCTGCAGCCCTTGCTGCTGGCACTGAAGGAGAGTGGCAGGTTCATGGCAGGATGTGGTGGCACCGGCTGCAAAGAGCCAGAGGAGGCTGTACAGAGCCCCTGGCAGCTGGGAGAAGCCTTGGAGAAAGGAAGAAGTCCTAAAGGGAATAACAAGACAGACACAAACAAGACAATAAAGGATGCAGCATATTATATATGGTGTTTTATATATATATATATGTATGTATGTATATATGTATATATGTATATACTTATATGCCGAGATAAGTCTCACTGTGATTCAGCTTTATCTATCTGTTCTTTAAGATCCCTGGTATGCACAGATTTAGTTGATTTTACTCATTTTCATATTAGCAATTTAATAACCTGGGCAGCTCAGCTTCTTTTTTTCCTTCCTGAGTTCCTCTTCTTTCTCTCCATTACGCCCATTGTCCATTATCTCTTGTACTGGGGAGCCCAGAACTTGACACAGTACTCCAGCTGTGACCTCACTTGTTTTGAAAAAAAATAGTAAGGATCACGTTCCCAACCTGCTGGCCAGATTTTGCCCAGTGCAGCCCAGGATAACATTCACCCTCTTTGCTGCAAGAGCACATTGCTGGCTCATGCTGTCTTGTTGGGGATTGTGCTAAAGACCCATTTCCCCACTGACTTCTTACTGGCCACCAGCTGGAGAACATCACCAGAGATTGCTGCCTGATTGCTCATGAGAAGCTTTGTTCCCCAGAAAGTTGTCCAGGTGTTTCTGGAGAACATGCCCAGCTCTGCCACACTGACAGGCATGGCAGCAAGTGCAGCCTTTGCCAGGATTTGAGCTCAAGGCTGGCTCTGTTTGGACCAGATGGATGTTTGGACCTCCTGGATTGTGAACAAAGGCAGAGAGCTCTGCTGTGCATTGTCTGCTCATCTGGGCCCAGGTATGGCAGAGCAGAACACCTTCCCCTGCCTGTGCCAGGAAGGCTTGTGAAGATCCTAGTTTTCAGCACAAACCATCTCACAGGTTTTGTGTATGAATTGCACATTAGTCATGCTCTTCGGGTGCTGATACCTGAGAATGGGATTAGCTGCTGTCCCCATCAAAAGCACAGAGCACTAAAATAGTTCCACATGGCACAACATAGCCCCGAGTGACAAAGCATGCATTATTTTCCTCTCCCAGAGTGTCTGGAACAAGCCATACTGAATGATGTGTCACATATTAAGAACAACTTTATTTTTATCCTGATGGAATTCCAGGAAGCTAACTCCAGTGCCCTCACACTGACTAAAAATGCATGATGTGTCCTAATAGCTACAGGCAGGACAAGGCAAGTATGTAAAAGGGCCGTTTAATTAGTTGTTCCATAAGGAACTGAAGTGTTGTTACATAAATGGTGTGTTTCTGACAGGCTTGAAGGTATTTAATGATTTATAACACTAGAAGAATTTTGATATATTCAGTCTAGAGAGGCTGTGAAATTTATGAGATAGATCATTTAAAGTTTCTTTAATGATGTTTATTTGAATTTAAACTAAATTGAAGAGAAAACCATGTTGCATTCATCTTAGCCTTTAAGCAACTTCCTAGAGCTGGCATAAGACAATACCTCCAAGTTCAGATTGTTTTGGTTGCAACATTCAGTCTTGCAAAAAAGTGGAAATCAACATTTTAATAAGATGGTACAGTTGTTCAAATTTGTGTTTTAGAGTAATTTCTATTTGTTATCGTGTGCAGTGCAACACCCACAGAAGCTCACCCAGTGGCAGGGGCCCATTATTCTCAGCATGCTGCAGTTGGATCTTCATCTGTCTGCATGAGTCAGACAAAATGTGTTTGTGTTTGAGCAATTTGCACAGTATGTTAAGGTGAGTGTGAAGATACTTTGTTCTGACCAACAACATTTGGCACCATTTACTGAACTCTGCTGTTGTGTCTTCGATTTCCAGCTACATGTGGGTAATACAAGTCTTTCTTGAAATACAGGATTTCTACCTGTGCCCAGCAGTCTCCTTAGAATGCCAATCAGATCCTCACAACATGTGACTGAGGAGAGATTTTTCCCAAATGCACCAGAAGTGTCTGATACTCCTGGGGTGGTGAAAGGAACTGACAGGAAACCAGGAAAAACAGAGTTTGAAAATTAAAATCAACCCAGTGGCCAAAATATTTTTCCAAATTTCTTAAATAATTTAATCTGGTAAGCTTCTCCAGAATATTATTCTGTCAAATATTATATGACACTATTTTCTTGTCTCTTGGAAAGCAGTGAACAGAAACAGTTACAGTTCTTAAACCAAAATCTACCTATGCAAATTTTTATACAGAAATGAACATCTTAGGTATTGTGATACAAAACAATGTAATTGCACCAAAACATTTTAGATATTTAAATGTCAGAACTAGGAGGTGCTAAACACAGTTAACAATACAATAATATTTTCTGAAGGAAAAAAAAAAAAACGAAAAGGTGAAAGAAAAAATTTAGCTAGCACAATAATAAGGCTTAGCTTTTAGCAGCTGTTTTATGTCTTCAAACCATTGCTGAATTATTAACTAATTGATACCAGATCCTGCACATGCTAGCTCAGTGCAGATTCATGGGGAGGAAGCCAGCAGAGTGCTATTGTTGGCTGGGTAGGTGGACAAATGTTGCAATGTGAGTGGTAGGAGTAGTGATGTTACCATGTACAGCACAGCACCAGACCCTCTGAGCACTGGTTCTAGGAGTAGTAACCTTGCCTTTGAAAGGATATAATTGCTCTTAAGGGGTTGCCTTACATGGAAACCAAAATGATATCAAGGTTTAATAATTAAATTATGCAGCAAGTCAGAGAAGGACGGATTTGTTCTCAATAGAACACAAGAGACTACTTGCTTTGGTGACCTAATTGCTGCAGCTTTAAAAAAAGAGAAATGATTATGATAGCTGATTAAAAGGAGCCAGGGAGCTTATCCACATTTGCCAAGAGCACACAGCAAATCAAGCTTTATGACTTGAAATGAGCTCGGTGCTTTGTCCAGATTAAATTAAGAAAGGCGGTCACTGAAGTGAGGAGTTCAGAAGAGTACTTGAGATTGGAACTATGAGAAATGAACAACAGAACTGAAATGAGAAAAGTATAAGAGAGACAGGAGCCATTTTCTTTTCCTACCATTTATTTTCTTAGGCTAGTGAGCAGAGACGGGGGAAACTTATTCAGGAGCAAGAAACCACAACAACCCATCCTATAAAATGGCATTAAAAATGTAGTCATGGAAGTGAGTGGGCAGTGATGGGAAGTCTTTGGCACACATCTTAGTGGTACTCATGGGACTGGATATTGTCAGGGGAGCTAATTTTGTTGTCTGCATGAGGGATGTGTGCCACAAAATCTAAAACAAAATCAGGAGATTCTGACACTACAGAGGTTTCTCTATAACATACCTAAGTTTTTGGAAATTTGTGGTACATTCTGTGTTTATAAAGTAGTAAAAAAATATTTATATAGTCCACAAAGGAGATTCTATGCAACACTGTAGGCTGCTGTGTTCTGGCAGCCTCAGCCTTCCTCGCAGGGAGAGGCAGGATACCCTTGCCTGAAATAAGAAGGATTTAGGTATGGAAGTGTTGAATTCCTTTGTCTGAGGTCCACATCTGCGCAAGGAACTCCTGTTTCCTCAGCTGTCAAGAGAAAAAAATTCCTCAGCTCTCTCTTTCATGAGAGATCTCCAGGAGATGAAATGTTATCTAGATGTACTTTCTCCCTGCTTGCTGCCAGGGAGCTTAAGGTGGCCGAAAACCAGACTGCTAAAATTTAGCTTCCCAGAGCACATGGCTCACCAGAAGCAACATTGCCAAGCTGTTATGTGGACCTGAAGGTTTTTGCATGTAGTAAACAGGGGAGAGGGAAGCAGGTGAAAGCTCTTACCCTTCTGTATGATCAGCTCATGGCTACTCTAAGGATTCCTGACAAGAAATCCTGTTACTGGGTCCTCCATCCCTTAGCTGCTCTGCTCTCCCAGGTGACACACCACAAGGGTGAAGAAGTCCCCAAAGAGGAGCTGCTGAGGGACAACCAGCTTGCAGACAAAAGCTTATGAGTTATGAGATGCAATTCCAGTTCTTCCAAAATAGTTTTAAGTTTCCTGTTATGTAAACTACAGTACTTCAGATTACCTGCCCAGGGCCAGTGGGAGATAGAGCATTTAGCTCAGAGCATGTGTGTCCTGCTTCACCCAACCCACACAAGGGAAGCCAGGAATCTCTTCCACATTTATGTACATATGCCACCAGCAGGATATTTGCCCACTGCCATTAAAAAACTTTGCTATGATTCTTGCCAAGAGGAAAATGTCTCAAAAGCTTATTTAATGGCATGCAAACACCAGCTGGCCAGGTTAAGTCTCCAGTGCAAGAATACCTTTGGAAACACGGGTGTATCAGTTCTTGGCACTTAGAGAGTGGAACAGCACATGAGGCTGCTGGGAGACTCCCCTGCACCTTCCCACTTAACAAGCCATGAATGTTGCTGTGGTGCTCTGCACTAAAGGTTTGCTCTGAAATGGAGTCTTGTCAAACATTTTTCAAGGACCTTTCCTGAACCCGGGCTGAGTTTTTCAAAGGTGTCTATGAGAGTTAGCTGTTTCTCAAAGATGTGTAGTGGAAGTTGTTCTTTGTTCTTTTGAATGTCCCTGTATGGGCAATTTATGGCAGCTGCTTAAGAATGCCATTGAAGCTTAATCAATTAGGGGACTTGCTATGTTGAAAAATACATAAAGGAACCATGACAATTTTAATGAGGCTTTTCCATTGGTTTCTATGACTTCTGCTATTTTGTGAAATATGCCCTGTGAATTACAAATTCTTCTATTGAGAGAGGGAATCTTGGCCAGGGCCCCAAGGTTATTACTCACTGTATTCAAAGGGTACTTGGGATCTTTAATTTCCAACTGGAGAGCTGGCAGAAGGACAGTAGGTTTAACATTTCCTCTGAAGGATGACACCTCTAAAAGTGCCACACGCTGCTTATTACTGCAGTACACTGGATGGGAGCCAAAGTCCCAGTATGGGACTTGAACCCACAAGTAGTTGGCTGTGAGACAGACATGCTACCCACAGAGTCACAATGACATCTAGTAGCATCTTAATTTAATAGAACACTTTTTTCAATGGCAGTCTCTCATCTTGCATTTCTACAGTCTGGATCACTGAAAATTTATTTTTCACTTCAGCATGCATTTAGGGAGAAAGTCACTCTGCTTTGTTTTTCTGTATTATTTCTGGCAACTATAAACAATATACTCCTCAATAGCTGTGTCCATTTGAAAGTAAACACTTTATCACCAGTTCCACTAAGATACCTTAAAAGTTATGGCAAGAAAAAAACCCTAACTTGGTTTAAAAACAAGTTGGTGACACATCTAATTTGATAGAAGATCCTGGGAACCATGAATAATCATACTTTTTTTCAGATGTTTTCAAAGGTGTGAAGACTGAAGGCATGACTCATTAATGAAGCGTCCTCCTCTGAAGCACAGCAAGTTTTTCAACACAGGCATCTACCACTTACATCTTGGAAGTGCAGTAGTTTGGGTCCCCAGACATCTTTGAGGCTACTTGGTAGGAGCATGGTGTCAAAACCTGCCATTTAGCTGGGAAACCCACAGCACGGAGTGAGTCAGAGGCAGTGGGGTGCTGGGGAGCAGGAGGAGGGATCTGAGCTGGTGGACAGAATGCACCCAACAGTAGACAAACACGGATAACACTGGAAACACTTGGGGCAGAGCTTGCTCCTTCTGGCACAAAGACCCTGCACTTGTGCCAGCGATGGAACCAAGGCTCTTTTTGTGTTTTATTTCTTGGCTCTTGATCTGCAAAAGGTTGGGCAGATCCAACCTAAGCACAGCTCCAGCTTTGCAGGTGCCTGGGAACAGAGCTGAGAGAACTCTGCCCCAAGCCCTCCCAGGCTGACTGCTCCTCTCGCTTAAATGAGCTTCCCAGTATTTGAGTGTTTGCATAATCCAGGATTAAACTGTGAGAGCTTTACAATGTGTTTGCCCTCCAGATCTAAAAGTTTATTTTTGACCATAGCTAATAAATAGTTAATACTCACATTTGATTAAAAGAAACCTTTACTAAGAAAAAAACAAACCCAAAGCAAAACTCATAAACTCCGTAAATATCAGAGAGATTTTTAAAAAATAAATATATATAAATAAAACATTAGTGCACTCAAGGGAAAATAATGCCATTTTGATCTCAGTTAGAAAATATATTTGTCAGCATTTAATGAAAAATATAAGCTGTTCTGTCAGGTAGCTAACAGAATTTTTAAGATTGGTGAGGACGATACTACTTCAAAAGCACCGCCAGTAAATTATCAGTTCATTTGAATGCATCAGTTAGAACACAAGTCGTTCCTCACTGCAAGATGAAGTAGGTGAGATTTTTAACTAGCAAGAATTTCTCCAAGGGGCTCTCAGGCCCTGCTTGGAAACCAGTTGTCCAGTAACCTTCCAGAGGTGTCAGAGACCCCCGGCCTTGGGGGCAATCCCATGGCCTCTGAAGCTCTAGGCATGCATGGAGGTCTTCTCTGTCGCTACAGCTGGGATTTCTGGTCATTTTTGCCCATGTAAGCATAAAAAATGCCTACATTAATCATAGGTGTCATTCAAAGCACCTCAAGAAAGAGACTCCTATGACTTGTGGATCCCCAAAGATCTGAGGCATCCTGGACACCAAAGCCAAGTCCAATGTAATGTTGTCTGATGGTGGTTGCTCTAGTCCAATACTGTAAATATATTGTGAGGTCAGTGGCACTGATCTTGATGGCTAATGTTTTGATATGTGAAGTTAGATGATCTACTCTATAGTCAGTATGAAGTATTCAAAAGATGCACACTCCCTTAGCAAATTACATTCCTGAGAAGAGCAACCTAACCTTTTAAAATCACAGTTTATATTTCTCTATCTTTTCTTGGCTTATTCTTGGCACTAAAAACTGTTACAACAACAATGATGATCTGTTACAACAAAAGGATGATCAAAATGAACAAAATAAAAAACACAATAGGAAGTATTTCTAGAAGTGAAAACCATTGGTGGTGTTCTTGCTTCAGGGTTGACTTGTGTTTGAAACCTGGTCTGGACTACCAATGAGACCAATAATTTCTGCAAATAATTTATAATTGGTTTTGGAAGTCAAATCCCCTCATACTTCCCATAACAGTTTTGAGTAACCATGACAGCTTTAAATATGCTCAGCTACAGACAGAGGTCCTCATCCAAAATATGATCTTTATGTGTATCCCAGACAACTAATTAAAAAGTACATTTGCCAGCAAGATTCATTATTGAGAAGTAAATCAGAGATTAGAGATTCATACAAATGTTAGAAGGAAAAAAAAAAGTAATCATGGACAACAGTTCAACATTTACCTTTGTGTATATTTGTCTATTAATTAGTTAACCAGCAATTCACAGGTAATTCTCACAGCTTTAATATCAAAGTTATTGAATAGCAGTGTGTGTATTGTAATTCCATTTTGAGTCTTTTGTGATAATACCAGTTCTCAGAAGCTCCATTCATTTGATATTTTTCTGAAAACCCTAGCTTGGCATTAGATTAGAATTTCACCTCTAATTTGAAAAAAAACCCAGAAGACCAAAGAAGCAAGGACTGAAACCAGGAGAATCATCCCAAGAATTCTAAAGTGTGGAAGCTAAGCAAAAAAGAACCCAAAAGTTATTTTTAGTCTAAAAGTTTATATGGTATATTTGGACTATGAAGGAGGAACTGGTAAAATGAATGGTTTGGTGCACTTCAAAGAAAAACAAAAAGTAATGAACCAGAAGGGAATATTAAACAGGGACAATCCTCTGCAGCATTGTGCAGGTAGGGGTGTTTCCTCATTGTCACTGGCATTTGCAGTTCCAGAGTTAAGTGGCTTTGAGAGCCTGCTCTGCAGTTCCAAGGCATACACTGCAAGCCATAGAAAAAGGAAACACTCCTTGTAAATAAATCACAGTGTCACAAAAAGTGTAAACATAACTATATTTTAGTGAAAAGATTTCTAGTTAATGCACTAAGTATGAAATCTGTTAAATTCTGAATTTTTCACTTCAACAGCTCTCAGTACATGTGAAGTTTTCTTGTGTGTCTTTAGAGAGACAAAATGGCCACGGGCCTAAGTTATTAACTCAGAAATTTTCACTACCATTCCTTTAACATGGTGTTCAGGTTTGTAGATTGTATAATTATTTTCATTGGAAGGCACTTTTTAACATCTGGGAGTAATTTGAAAGAATGTAATCAACTTTGTCTTTTCTTTTTTTTTTTTTTTTTTTTGGAAAATATCTTCTGTTAATATTTAACCCATAACTGATTGCATGATTTACCAGTTTAACCCTGACCAACTCCTGAAATTTATCATCCTTGGTTGTTACTACACAAATCTATCACAGTAACAGAAGTTTTTCCCAGTTCTGTCTGTGTACAATGCTGTTCTTGTCCGTGACAGGCTGCTCCATTCATGCTGCTCTGCTGCCTTAGCAGGGCTGACACTGAGAACAGGAATTTCCTAAATGGGACGGGACATCTTCAGGGTGAACCTTATTTTTTGATGGTAAAAATCCTTTCTTGCTCAACAAGTGGGTAAAATCCTGACATCTGTCCCTATTTCCTGCATCAAGTCTTATTTTTTCAGCCTTTAATATAGGGTATTATATAATATAGTGACTCAGAAAACCCTTAGAAGTTGATCAGATAATATAAAAATAATGCAAAGGTGATTATTAATATGCACACTGCAATATTCCTGGGCTAAGATCCTAGGATTTTGTGCCCTCTCATAGCTTCCTAAATTTTGTCCAAGCAAATTTCAGCTATTTTTCAAGACTCCAGTGGGCCAAATCAGTGTCAGCTTTGTCTTACCATTACTTTCCATTCACCCCTTCCCCCTTTGAGTGAACTAGGAGGTCAAAGAGGGGCTGGAAAAAAAAGGCCAAAACGAACAATATAGCAATAGAAAGGTCAATATATGTCTTTTAAATAAGGCCTAGGAAAGGTCATATAGTAAAGAAGTGAGGAAAAAAATAACAAAATAAAAGGGCAGGTGCAAGCAAGAGAGCTATTAAATCAGAGATTAAATCAAATTGGGGAATAAATCAAACAATAGAGTCTAGACAGAAGAAAAGGTTGCAGACCCTAAAAGTGCTGGGAGAGAGAATATATCAATGAAGACAAGACAAATTAGGATTTGCACACTTGTAGTGAAAGAGTGCCCAGTAGAGTACTTCTTACAGGGGAGCAAGATGCATGGGGGAAATTAATCTTCTGTGTATAGAGTGAGTGTGCAGAAATAAGGTCAAAACCAGTTTGTTGCTTGATTCAGAAGGACCAGCTCTGACTGCTTAAATATTGAGTCTTGTCATGATGGAAGAGAGCAGCAGCCTCCACCCAGCCAGAGACCCAGTATTGACAACATTTGTGTCCAAGCAGAGACAATGGGGAAGCTGAGAGAGTGCCTCAGACACAACTCATGCCCTGGTTATGTAGAAACTGAGTCTCTCTTCCTGCCATGCTAATACCACAGGCACTAGGGAGGAGTGGTTTAATTCGGTTTTACCCTCAACTTTGGCAAAGAAAAGTTTCTGCGCATGCTGGAGAGCTCTCATTCAGCTGAAGGTAAGAGCTATGATGGTTGCATGCATGGAAGATGGATGGTTTTGCTGCTGTCTGATCCATAGAGCAGTTATGCTGTAACCATGCATATTATTGCCCCTGTGAAAACAAACAAATGGGCTCCCATACTCACTCAAAACTAGATAAACAACTGTTCTTTGGCACTGTGACAGCTACTTATTGCCTGTGAGTAGCCCATAACAGATAGGAAGGACAAGGATTAGGGTGGATTTGTAAACCATAAATTGTAGAAATCCACTTGGGAGTCTCCAAGCCAGACTCTTCTCTTAACTTTCCTTGAGTTACGCCCATGGATAAATCTGCCCTCCTGTCGAAACTCAGAGAAACTTTGTGCTGTCTCCTTTTACTGTGTCAGTGTTTTACATGTCATAAAGGCTAGAGCTTCAGCAAAACTAAATTAGCTTGGCAATTTTTTCCTCCCAATGAAGGATGAGATGTTGCATTTTCTGTGGCTTTGTATAAAAATGTACCAGATGAAATTCATTAGAAGTCAGTGAAAATGCTACAGAATTATGATTTTGTTCATACTGGTTCTGAAAGAGCTGAAAACAAATTTGCTGCTTCTAAAATATGTCTATTGATACACAAAAAGAAATCAAACTTCTGATTGCTTTTGCTTTTGCCCCCAATAGCTGAAACTACAAAGTAATTAACCAAAACTAACCAAAACAAAACCAAAAAATCCCCAACCAAACAACCAAAAAAAACCACACAGCAAAACAAAACCAAAAAAAATCCAGAGGATTAGTTAACATTCTAAACGCTAAATTACTGCATGGGTACACAAATTCAACATTAGACCAGATGTGACATTACTCATCTAATTTACTTGGACCATGTGGATAGTGGGAAACCAGCAGGCTGGATGAGGAAGTCCACACAGAAGTTAAAAACCATTTAGGTCACAGAGACATCGCAGGCAGGTCTGACAGAAAAAGATGAACACTCCCTCAGCTCTTTGCTGCTCTTCATCTGCCAGACAAAATGTTTGAGTGCACTTCTAAATTCAATCCAAAGTCACTCAGGGTTGAAACTATCACAGGTTCACCAGAGCCTTGCAGCCTGCACAATCTTGCAGCAAGCAGCCCGAAGTACTAAAAACATTTTTTGAACTTGGAAACTGGGTTTTATTTGAGTAATAGCTAAAGGAATAAACTTATTATGGAGGAAGTCCAGAAGGAAATACAGCAAACTGGGAGTTTGCAAATGAACTTCCTCCTGCACTGTGCTCTGGCAAGACAGGGACATTCTGACAGGGTTGCTCTGAGTATCAGTAACACAGGGTTGTTCTGGGTTGTGACAAAATTTAGTTTCTTTTGGTTACTCCATCAAAATTCTTTCCTTCTGTGATCTCTGTTGAACGTGTGTTCCCCACACTTCTCAGAGGTCTATCTCAGTGCTCCAGGCTCTCTTCTTTTCTGCTGAGTCCATCATGTTCACCTTGCATACAGAAAAATCCCTTTTCCTGTATCCCACTATGCTCTGTTTCCTCAGAGGACAGGGCCTTACTCTTCTTCAAAGTTCCTTTCAACCCAGAGCAAAAGAAGCCCCTCTGGAAAAAAAAAAAACCCAAACCTGCCATGCATTAACATGTGATTCCCATGGAGAACAACAGAAGTCCTCACAGTAAGCTGGTGTCACCAAGGGATGGGTTAATAAATTCATCCCACCACCTATGGTCCAGTGGTAGCCTGATTCAGCTACAAGCATCCCTTACCTGATGCTGGACACCTGCTGCCTTTTAGGGGTCCAACCCCTATCTGCACACCCAGGTCTTTGGGGAGGCTCCAGCCCCTCTCCACACGTGGCCCCTCAACTTTCACCTTCCAGGTTAGAGTTAGGTCTGGAAACTCTTGGGTTTGTGCACCCTAAATCAGATGCCCTGGAAAAGATGACATTTTCCTGAAGGTGAGACAACCCATCTGATCTGCATTTAGATGTGTTAAACAGACTTCACATCACATTTTCCTTGGGCAGGATGATTATTTCTGACCACCAGCTGGGAGCCATTGGGAGCTGCTGCATCTGCACGGCTGCCTCCAGAAGTGTATCTCTGTTGCTTTGGCCAATCTGTGTCTAATTTCCCCCCACGTCTCCCTGTAAACAAGCATTGCTTTGATTAATCTGTACATAATTTTCCTGTATGTCTCCCTGTAAACAAGCATTGCATTTCAGTTTAACAACAGCCTTAGTAGTGATGAGCATAAAATACAGCAGAGTGAAACAGAACAGCAGGGTGGCAGCAGCAGAAAAAAGCTACCTGGAAAATCCGAGACATAGTCTGACCACTGGTTCATGTTTCCTGACTTTAAAACAGGACAGGCAGGAAGGAGTATATGCATCCAATGGGACTAGAGGAGTCAGAGTCAAACTAATAAAATAAGGCAGAAATGGAACAAATGGTAAAGATGTCACATGGATAGGGCATCGTGAGAGCACTGAAAGAAATAAAGGACTGGGAAAGATGTTGTTACTCCTCAGATGCAGCGTTTGCAACCAAGAGCAGATTTAGTGACAAATGACCAGAAGCAATAGCATCTTTTCCCTTTGTTCTACATGTTGTGGCCTGTGTGATAATAGTTTATTCTTCAAAGTCACAGCAGCTCAGGCTTACATCTATCCCTGTTCCAGGAAGGCAAAACATAAATGAATAATGAAGCTTTCCAGGAGAAGGGTGTCAGGGCAGATCTAGTTCTGAAAAGGATCCAGCTTCTTGGGGAAGTTACCTAACAATTCGTTTAGCTTTGAATCCTTGATGTTTCATAGTTTTGAGCTGATAGTTTAACAACAAATAGTTGTTTCTCCATGTGGAAATATTGGTGGGTACAGATAATTTCAGACAAATGGGTTACTCTCCTTTGTTTGTCTTTTCTTTCCTGTGAAACTCTTAACACTATTCTTTGGGAAAATCTCAGCTATATGCTGTATTTGAATAGAAGGAAGAAATGTTGTCACAGCTAGCAGAGGCAGAGCAAGGTGCCTGGTGCGGTTGTTTCACTGTGTGTGCCTCCTTTTGATTTTTCTGCAATGTTCTGTACAAAGACAGCTGTTGCAGATTGAGTGGTGCATCTTGACCATATTAAATGTATCCTGCATATTCAACACTGAAAATAAATGTCAGATTCTCATATTATTGTGCATTGTTCAATAAATTTGGCCCATTGTATAATTTTTCTAGCATGGTTTGTCTTTCTCTCTCACACCATTTAGCAATTTATTTGGCTCCTTTCTTTTCAATATTAAGCTATTACAATTATCCCAGTATTGTTCAAACAGAAAGAAGTCTTTTTGCAAACTCCTCAGGTGAACACTGAAATAAATGGAATCTAGTTGCTGTTTTCTGATATTTATTTGGATCTGAAACTTCATATAATTCACACCATCACAGACTGTACTTTACAATCAGGAGGCTGAATCCATGGTTGGCACAATTCCACTGAACTCACTGGAGTTGAACTGCTTTATTGAATTGCCTTGTGAGCCTATGTATTGTAAGTGGATGTGCTGCAGTCCTTGGAGTGGAAATATCAATGCCTTTCAGTATTGCACAAATTTAACGGTAACTCAAAAGTCCTTTAATTCCTAAGGGGCATTATGTTGGTTTTATTAACGAGAGGGGAGGGTCTTTTCTCCGATATGCTTCATTAACCTATGCTGGTAGAGAGATTGTACTTTGAGTCTTTTTCAATTGTAAAATTGGAAGCATCTCTATGATGTAATCACTTTATGAGGGTATTTGAAACTGGAACTATACTTCTGGGGATGAGATCACATCATAGGCATTGACCAGTGTGGTTATTTCATTGCCCAAAATACTTGGGGGAAATCACTTCTGAGAATTACCTTGTTATTTTAAATGTGGTTCTGTGCTGCATATCCCACCCACCTCCAAGCCTGGCCTTCAACTACTTGGACTGTCCTCCTTCCCCTCCACTCAGCCAACTTTAGCTTTAGCTGACATTTCTTTTTTTTTTTAATTTCTAGTTTCCAAATGAAAACTGTTGCCTTGTGGATCATTGTTTACAAGTATGTTCATCAATCCACCCACCAAGGCCCCTTATTTCAGGTCTGAGCTTGAACTGATGCTTATCTGTCATCACAATTTCCCACTCCTGCCTATTTCAGCCATGCCCACACCAGGGAATTTTGCATCCATAGTGGCTGATATTGTTTAATTGCAAGGTTGCTTTTGCCACACGAGCCCCCATTCTGGCAGTGGAGATTTGGACAGCAGCATGGGACAGTGATGGCTCCCAGGGGGCAGAAGGGTCACACAGCTTCCAGGAGGATGGAATTCTGCTGTGTCCACACTAACTGTCATATGCCCCTTGCTATCCTGAGCTGTCTGACATATCAGCAGTGATGTAGCTGATTGGTAAATTCTACAGGATTTGATTGCAATTTCCCTTTTCTGACTGGGAAATGATGACTTGGACAGGGACTACCCTGTATGTAACAACCAGATGTGATGATAAAGAACCAGAATCTCATTCCAGTTGTAGGCTGCACCTGCTGATGAAGGACTGCCTTCTCCCCTGCCTTCAGTACAATGTTAATCAAATGAGCACCAATAAAAACACGATAACAAATAATGTTACTTTTAAGTCTTAATTAAAATTACATTTCACCTTTGGGGAAAAGGTTATACCTTGGTGTTGTTTATTCTGGCTTTTTCACACACACTTACTGTGTATTAAACTATCACTCCAGGTGATGACTATCCAGGAGTTGGTCGATTTTAGAAACAAATTTTTCATTAGGAGGAAGAAATGACAACAGAGTTTATAAATATATTCTGGAAATGTATTGCTAGTGGTAGCTAAAGCCAAATCATAAATTGAGCTGTAAATATTCTGTTTAGATGATTCTATTTTTCAGAAAAATCCTTGCATTGTTCATCTCTCTGCTTCCAGCTACCTGGATTTCTCTGGATGTATCCTAGGAAGCATACACAAAAAATAAACCAAAGTAACAAGGAAAGGGAGTATTTAAAGTTATGCAGGTTTTAGATGTCTTGAATATGTAGCTCCAAACTTTGATTAATAGCAATACAGCTAATAGCACCATTCTGCAAACAAGCAAGACACCTCATATGATTACAAAGGAACATGTGTCTGTACCCCCTAACCCCTGCACCTGTACTCTAAGAGGGTTACTCCATATGGAGGGCTAGCTAATGATAATTGTAGCTATTCAGTTACTGATCCTTAAAAGCACACTCTTATCCTCATGTAAGGTATTTGTTCTTGTGGACTTGCAGCAAGTCTTTGTATGTGTGTTTCTTGGCTGGTCTGCTGCCATCTAAAGTGAGTCTTACTCATTTATTCAACAATCTGTGCAAATTTAACATCATTCAGTTAATGATTTTCCTGCCAAATTCAGAGAGGCATTGTATTTAACTACAAACCTCATTTTAATATCCTATTTAAAAGTCTAATCGAACCATCACTATTTTGCCTTTGATTTGTTGTATCTTTGTTGTTGTCTTGGAGATTTTGATGCTATGTCCTTCCAGCTTTTTTGATATTTGTAACAGGGACAGCATGTTTCTAGAGGCATAAAAGAGTAGAGAAGTGCTCTCTGATGGGATACATTTCAGGTTACAAAAGGTCTAAGGAGGACACTTCACTTCTATAAGATGGAGATTCTCTATTAATGGAAATGTTAAAAGAAAACAAGCAGCTAAAACTGGAGTACATGTTGTGGCAACCATGTTCATGGAATTAACCACGGAACTTCAGGTTAAAAAAAATGAATATAAACCCCAAAGCTAGGTCTTTGAAGATTTGAGGAAAAATAAATAACATCTGCAAACAATCCCTTCTAGGAGCAAGAAAAATACTTAGATTATTAATAATAATAATAATAATAATAAAGTTGAGTCAGCATACATTTTTAATAACACAATTTGACTGTAAAATATTGAAATGTCTCTTGTAAAACAGGTCTAGCCTTTGGTGGGTGCTGGGATGGGGCACTTGTTGTCAAACTACTGCTGTAAAAGGACCATAGGATCTAGTGAAGCATTTCCCAGATTCTGAAATCCAACACATAATCACCTCACATGTGCTATACCCCATTTATAAACAAGATGGTTTTGATGCTATAAAATCCCCAAAGTTTTGTACAATCCAATAAAAAAAGTTAAAGACAAGGACAGAAAACAGTGATTTCTACCAGTTTCTTTACTTTCCAGTGTTGCAGCAGTAGTCACAGGAGAAAAACCAGAAAGATGTAAGCAGATTGTTTCAGGAGGGCTGTATTCTCTATAATTTATTACTGGGATGGCCCAACAGCCACATTTATCTCTGTAACAGGAGCAAGGCATCCATTTTCTCATGCACAGATTGAGTAATGTTATTGCCATATTTTATTTCCAAATTAGAGGAAATGTCACTCAATGTTCATATTTAAAATGAGAAGGAAGAAAAACGTTCCCTTCATTCAGTTTAAAGAGAAAAAAAAAAAAAGTTAAATCTGTTAAATATCCACTGACATTTGTATGAACTTAAAGCAAAGCATGCAGCATATCCTGGAGTAGCACAGTTCACATACTGTATCAGGTCATCAATTTTTGGTCTGAAATAGTTTGATTTTCTGTGTGGTAAACAATTTCACTGGTTGGTTTATTATGCAGAAGGCCCAGTAAAATCTTCTGGAGGAAGGATGCAGAGATGACCTGTGTGCACCCTATAGACCTACAGAAACTTCTCACAATAAGAACAAATGTAGAGCAAGATAAACTGTATCTATATGTGCATACCTGCAAATACAGAGGACTCAGCTTCCTGTGAGAAGCTTAGAAATCATTTAGTCATCTGCTCTGCAGATCACTCAGTCCAAATATAAATAATTTGGACAGCACATGAAGGAGATTTCTTTTGTTTTCTCTCCCACACATATTCAAAACCAATCTTGAATTTGAGATCTTTCATTCAAAATTATAGTCCAGCCTACAGTCCCTGCTGGGAATTAACATAAAGCATTACCTCTAAAAGGAGTTAAAGGGTTGGTGTCTGCATGCACTTCTGAGCATCTGGTCTATATTTGATGTATATCTCTGTTCCTGGCTCCATTATAGAAAAGGACAGTACAGAATGAGCTAACTGGCAGATATCTCTGAGGATCCTCCTTTGAAATCAGCAGGAACTTTAGCAGATTTCCCTTTCTTCTTTGCCTGCATGGATAAGATCCTGGCATGCTTGAACCTGCTGTGCTTGTGGCTGCTTTCGTCAGTGCTGGAATCTGCTGGGTGATTTTGTAGGCTCAGGAGCATCCCAGAGAAACCAGGTTTCTCAGCCTGTGTTTGCTGGCTGTCCTGGCAGTAACACAAGCTCCAGGTCCTTCAGAGCATTTGAGCTCTGTTTGGTTTTTAGGAAAACATACTTGATTATGTTCTTGAAATCTTAACACTTCACTTTCAAATATTTTCCCCACCAGCTGTTGACTGATTCTGCAAAGTCCTGAGCACTGTCACAGGGCTTTAGCTGGACAATTACATTTTTAAGTGGCCCTGCCATATTCCACCACTGGAGCTGGAAGCTGAACAGTTTTGTCCTGATAGACTTATCCTTCTACAGCAAGGAAATAAAATATTCACAGTGGATTATGTTAGCTGTCTGTCTGAGCTGCCTTCACACATCCAAATAGCTGCCCTATTTTTCAAACAAGCTAGCAGCCTTCCTGAGTTTCATTACCTGTATCAATCTTAACACTATTTAAATAAAAAGGAAGAGCATTAAAATGTGAGAGAACAAGCCTAGATATTTTCTTATGGGGCACCTCTGAGCACAATAGTATCTTCGCTTCAACATTTTTTCTGTGTCTCTTTCAAGCTAACCACATCCAGACTGTGGACATGCCAGGAAATGCCATTCTGGGACTAATTTACTGGTACTGAAAATGTTATTTCCAGAACTGTCACTTTCCAAGGGAATTTGAGTATCCACAAGTATTTCAGCTGTAAGGATCCATTTTCTGACATTTGGGATCCATCTGCACTTCAGTCCAGCTGGAACCAAACGGGCCCCATCCATCTGTAATCTCCCTGAAGCTGTCCAGGACTGTCAAGGAAATTGCACTATGACCACACTGGAACCAGTGTTGGTATTGGCTGGTACAGTTCAATGCTTTGTGTGGAATGAGATTTAAATGAGATCATTTCACTACCCTTTTGGTAAATTCTGTTGGGAAACAGCTGGAGGCAATGATTTCATTGCCTTATTATTAGCTGTGTTATAGGACACAATAGAAGTAGAAAAGAATAGGGGTTGTGTCAGAATTTTATGTAAAATTGTTCTCTCCTGCCCAGGCATCAGCACTGGGTCAACAAAATACTGATCAGATCTGAATCCCAAGAGCTGGCTAAAAATGGAAGGACACATCAAATGGGGCTCCACACAGGCTGCATTTAGCTTGTTTTTTCTTTAACAGATGATGGAATAGAGATTATACAGATGATAGAAACCCAAAAAGGACTTACTGTAGGGCAGCCCTTGAAAACAAAACATTCTGGAGCCGGTGTGGGGGAAGTACTGAGTAGCACACCTAAACAGAGCTGGTCATCTGCACAAACACATCACCTACACCAGGCAGCTCAGCAGAACAGATTACAGTGAATCAGCTCAGTAACTTAATATTTTCAACCTGTTGTCCCGTGTTTTTTTGTTTTTGTTTTTTTGTGGGGTTTTTTGTTGGTTTTTTTTTTTTTTTTTTTTTTTTTTTTTTGGTTTTTTTTTTTTTAGGGATCTACAAGCAAGCACAGCTGGAAAGACAGGCAAGACTGATTTTTTGCTGCACACAGCCTGGTTTGGAATTAGCAACAGATTTGTTGGTTTGGGGCATTTTGAGAAGGATGGTGAGCAAAGGGAGAGAAAGAGAGTCCAGAATAAAGGAACAGAGAATGAACAGAGATTTAGAAAATCCAGATGGCTGGATTGACTGAGTGAACACATGATATCTAGTGTGAACAAGGGATAATGGAGAGGAAAACACAGCAATAGCACCTAGGGATGTGAAATGCTAGTGCTGGGAGAACTTAACATAGTCTTGTGTTTTGGACAGGAAGAAATAGGTTGAATTATTACGTTGAAAAATGGGACTGGACATTTGGAAAAATTCTAAGATTGTACAGGCAGGAAGGAAAAATTGTGCGAAGGCAGTGAAACTTATGGCTGTACAGATCTGTAAGAATTAGGGTGACAAACATCTTTCATATAGCTTTCAGATAGGACACACTTAGAACTGATCTTGCTTTGGGAATCTCCAACTTTCTGATCCTTCCAAGCTGAAGTAAAATGGCCATGGTCTCAACAACATTCCAGAACAGCAGCTTCCCTTCAGTGAAACTGCAACCCACCAGTGCTTCTCAAGTCCAGCCTGAAAACTGTTGAAAAGAAACAGAATATCTGAAATGAATTAAAATTTTATGAAGTGATTGATCTTCCAAGAAGAAAGAACCTGTGATTTGTGGGAACTGCCACTGTTATTTATTTAAGAGTTATGAGATAGCCTCTGTTGCTGCTGAGATAGGAAGGAAAAGTGGCATCTTCCTGTCTTACACCTTCTGTTCCCCTACTTAACCAAGAGCTACCTAATTTGCTGATTTTTTGAGCCTATAAAAATAATGAGATTGGCTAGACACTTTACAGAGATGACTTTTTGTAAGAAAAGTATCTTATCTGCTAAGCCAAAACTCCCCTTTGCAATAGAAAACCAGTAGTGGATTAGTGCTTATCTTGGGATGGGTCAGCTCAGCATCTTCCAGGATGTGTTCTAGCCCTAATGATTATTCAAAGTGCATCCTGTAAGGAAGTAAAGTAAAATAACACAGTCAAACAAATAAAACTTCACAGCGGTCTTCAAATAACTTCCTTAGGGTGGAAAGAAAAGGCCACATAAACTTGCCTTTCTGCACGGTCCTGAAAGTTAACAGCTCTCCTTAGTCAGGTGAAGATGTGATCTGGTAAGTCAGGTAAACTGGAGCTCCATTGCCATGAAGGCATTTGGACATGGTGATAGTACAAACTGGTTTGAAGCACACTGGGGACACTAGCTACATCTGCCTCCTTTAGATTTGAAAGAAAACATTCTGTTGCCTTTCAGAGACCTTTAGTCAGGTTCTTAATTGGAAAATAATGAAGTAACAAATTTTACCTTGCCCTGGAAGAGCGAATACCTGAGAGGACCCTCCTCCCAAAAGAGGAAAATAATCCTAAACAAGTAATTCATGTCCCTTGTTAAATTGTAGGGGTAATGAGTGACAGTCAGGGCCTTACAAATGGGATTTGTAAGAGAAAATTATTCCTATAATCCACTGATGCTTCTCCTTTGGAGGATTGCTGATTTGCTTAGATTTGTCATTTGCATATTTCCAGCCCCTCGATGCTTCTGTGGATTGTGTCTCTGCCTCCCTTTTGCCAACAGCTGGCCATCCACCTCCCTCTAAGCTCTCTGAAAAAATTTGCCCTCCCACAAGTACAGTCTTTTGTTTTTTTGGATAGACAGTGATAAGTGTTGAGTGTAAAAGACTCTTTGATAATTTAATTCACTTTGCTGAATTATGATTCTGCATGCACCATTAGTTCAATCACAAACCAGCTACAATAAGAATTAGGTCTGTTTTGCAACATGAAGCAGACAAGGCTGTTCACTGGAGCAGTCAAGGGTGTTTAATGTTACATTTGTTGTTGACTTTGAAAACAAACACATGTGCACTGATGTACAGCAATCTGAATGTCCCATGCAGATGTAGCAGCAGTGGCATCTCGAGGATCCCGGGCTTGTGTTCAGAGATGGATGTGACAGAGAGGCAGCAATGCTGACTGAGAGTCTCACATAGTTGTGCCAGTGGTACCAGGCAGTAGCTGTAGGGAAACTGTCTGCAACTTTGTAGGAAATCAGAGGACTCAAAACTAAAAACTAGGAGCTTCCATCATGAGTAGGGGTTGTCTGAGGAGCAGTGGATTTATAAGCGAGAGCACCTTAGGAGGTGTGTCACTCATCTCCACGCAGGCTTAGAAGTTTGAAAGAGGAAACTTCATGTCACTGGGTTACATTTAGTATTGAATTCTGATCAGCTGTGCCTGCTAATAACATTGACTTTGACCTTAGCAGAGCAATTTGTGACAGAGAGGTAATCTCAGCTTCTCTCTCATCACTTCTTCCTCATCACTCTTTCACCGCACATTTAACACTCACTCATGAGAGGTTGGCTGGGAAACCAGAACCAAACACCACCTAACTGTGGCTGAGTGCCAGCCTACAGCTACAGTCCAAAGCATATATTGCTTAAGAACCTCTCCAGTATTTATTTTGGAGAGCATCATCACTTTAAAACTTAAGTAGTAAAGTATTTAGCATACCCTCTTCTACTTTCCCCTTGGAGCCAGAATTTTTACAGGAAGTCTCCAGTCAGAAAAGTGGTTTTGGCAGGGAAATTGCTTTTAACCCGTGGTATGTTGTTCACTTATGCTATAAAGGTCTAGGCTGGTCAAGGGGAGAAGCCAACAGCTCTATCCTTGATCAGCACTGCGTGACGTGGAGACGGGTGAGAATTCAGTGATGACAGCTCAGAGTTGTCTCAGCACTCTCCTTATCACAGAAATGGTGCAAAGCCATTTTGACATGTAGAAAAAGTTGCCCCACTTGGTAACGTATGACAGCACTACAAAATGAAAATGTTTGCCGTTTACATATGACTGGGGACAGTAAAAGGATTTTACAGAAGTAAATTTTATGGGGTTTTTTTTGTTTTGCCAATCAATAAAGCAGACAGAGCAAATTGCTTTTTAGATGTACACATTGAGAAGCAGGAATTTAATTTATTGCTTGACATACCTTTTCTTAAATTAAATAAGAAAATATCTCACTCTCTTAAAGTCTAATGAGCTGGTAGATCCTCGTGATTTTCTACTTTTCTTGTGAAACATATTATAGACTTGATCTGCTTTATCCAGCATATTTGCAATATGCCATGTCCAAGGACATGCTCCAAAATCTATTGACATTCATACAAGACATCCAGATTAGGTCACAACTATTAGACAAATTTTAATTGAACATATTGTTCAAGATAATGATCTGTTTCCTGTCAGAGGCTGTTGTAGCTTTCAGATCTCCCGTTGTTATTTTCTAATATTTACATTACAATGGCAGCTCAAGGTCCCAAAGAGTTGCCCCAAAGAGCTTATTGCCAATGCCATTAACACAGAAGTTTCTTATTGACATGTTTTTGTATCATAAGGTTCTATTACACTAAGGCAGCAATAAACCTATGATCCCCACACTATTTATGGATTGGTTCATTACATTTCTTTTAAAATGCACTATAAATGTCTAAACTGCTATAAATACATCAGCATTGTTGCTTATCTTGCTTGTTAAACTGGCAGCTTTGTAACCTCAAGACACTGCAGCTGTGTAATCTTTCACATCTATCTGGCACAAGAACTATGTTTTTTCTCTCTCCCTGTTTTCATGTATGAAAAAGGTGCTTTGATACACTGATTGTAACTGCTACTGATTGCAAATATATTGCCTTATGCATAGAAATTCTGGGCTATAAGGCAAGAGCCTAATTCAATAGCCATTTGGTATTCTGATATTCAATCTAAACTAGTTGTGTAACAAAAAAAAAAAAAAAAAAAAAAGCTGTTTTCAGCCAGGAAGCAAAATCTCAGTCATGCTGAAACTCCATTGGCAAATCCTTGAGAATGAGATGCTTCTTAAATATTCAGAGTTTTTAAACACTGGTGTTTCCAAAGACAAATTGTCTGATCTACATATCCTCTGATAATGCTGCATTTGTCATTTCTAGGAGGAGAGATGATAGTGAGACCATGCTCTGAATGAAGATATCTATAGTTTCTGTTACCTTTTCTAGGGATATGCTCATGTTCTGTGATGGATTTACGCTGTATGGCTGTGGTTATGAACAGCTGCAGTGAGACTGGTGGCAGAAGTAATGAGTCCATTCTTACAGCTCAGTAGTTGTTTATTTTTTCTCTTCAGAAGTTTAGTTTTCACTTAAAATAACAAAAGCAAACTCCAATTCCTTTTAGTTATAAGGAATTTTATGAGTCAGAAAAAAACATTATAGCTGGGCTGAGTAAGTAAGGAGTCACTCCAACCAAGCCACCAAGCTCCCACTGCCACGACAGCAGCACTGGACACTGGAGTCTGGCTGTGGCAGTGCTCAGTGTCTGGGGACACCCACCAAGCTGCCCCGAAGAACTGCCCTGAAGAAGAATCTGTGCTGCTGCCTTCCAGTCACTAATGACTCCTCAAAACCTGAGAAGCTGCAGCCCCCTGTATCAGGCCAGCTTTCTGTCCAAGCTCCACCACCAGGACAGGCGTGAGCTCCACTGAGTTTGAGGAACAGCACTGATGGTTACAAACCACCGATGACCGACCTCTTGGAAAGGCAGTGCTGCCTCACCTGTGCATGGATCCTGTGCCAGTGTGCAAGTCAAGCCTTGGGGGTGCCTTGGAGGGGCAGCAAGGTAAAAGGGAGAAAATGGTGAAGAATAATTTAATTCTCTAACATATTCCAGAGTTGAAACTGGTTCTCATTGTCTGCTGTATTTTGTGCCTGACTTTTCTTCTGAGATGTTTGGTTTTCATCATCATAGTTAATTCTGTAGGCCACAGTGCACTTTAACACCTTTGTTGTTTTAGTAGCCCAAGCAGTGTGTTCTTCTGTCTGCTTTCAGAAAAAACAAAACAAAACAAAACAAACCAACAACAACAAAAAAATCCTCCCAAACCACAAAACACCTCCTCCCAAAAAAACACACCAAAAAATCCCCAAACCCCAAACAAAAACAAACAAACAAAACAAGCTTCTTTTCTACAAAATCTGTACTTCATAACTAACAAGCAATTATGTTTTTGCTGTGCTAAGCTCAGGAGTTTGGGTCTTTAAAGCCCCATATTATTTTCCTGTAATTGAGTAAATAGCCTCATCTTCTTGCCTTATGTTAAAGTAAATTACATCCAGTGATGACTTCATCCTGCTCCCTACCTTGCAGGGAGCTGGAAGAAAGCTTTGAAATGTGCCATGTGTTCATTCTGCAAGGAAGAACGTACAGGACACCTTGCTGTTTGTGGACCAAGCAGAAAGAGGGTCACTGTGCTGGGGAAGACTGTGATGATCTGTGGGACTTAGAGGCCAACCCTGGCTCATATGGTAATGGCTTTTCTCCTTCACACAGGGAGGAAGAGGGAGGGAGGATGTGAGAGGGAGTAGATGATGCCTGGATCTTGTCTGGGTACAGGATTATACTGCAGACAAGATGTGACCCTGAGCTTAGGAGTGCACCTGGACACTCAAATTTGATAGTAACCCTAGGGTTAACGCCCTTTTCTCTTCACACTATGGTTTGGGTTTTATTCTTTTACTGAAATAACCTGCCTGTGATTGCTTCAAGTTGGACCCCTGTCCCTGAGAAGGCTAATCCATACATCAATGACTCTCCACATAAAGAGTCTCTCTTTAAAAAAGAAAAACGAAAAGTTTATTGTGGCTAACTTGGATCTTGGAATAGCAGGTGGCAATTTAATTGGAAGATGTAAGCAGCTAACTACTAATTTGCATGATTATAAGATTTTGTAATTGCCCTGTAAAAGTTAATTTGGCATAGGGTTCAGTGAAACTCAACAATGTTAGCATGATATTGATGTGTATATGAGATTTGATGTAGCTGTTTGATATGTTCCCCGCTGAAAGACCAAAGGAGAGATTTGAGGGGGTTATTTTTAAATATATATATGCACATACACAGAGGTGAATCTTGTTGCAATGACCCCCATGGGGCCTGGATAAATGCATGTTGTATCAAGGAGTTCATTGCAGCAGGAGTTGGTAATTTGTTCCTTCAATATAATGAGGAAATATCTGGTTGGAACTGAACATTTATACCTAGTAATTTTTATGAAGATTACCTCACTGATTAACATTTAGCTTGCGTTTTAAAAAGAGAAATGTTTAAAATCCAAAAATGCACTTATATGATGAATACAGCTTGTGCAGAGGAAAGTGAGAAAAAAACACCCAATTTTATATTTAGGTCAACCTTGTATTAGTGTTTGCTCTAATACCACTAATTAGGGAAAAAAAAAGTATTTTGTTATTGGGCGTGCTTGAAGGGCAGTCTGAAACAGGGCTTATCCTAGAGCCATTTGACTTTGTGTGTGTACTATCTGCAAGAATGTCTTGCAGGCTGCAGTCCATGAAAGGTTTCTTGTGTGCAGTGTGGATTCCTGTCAGAGGTCTCAGGACAAGGCTGCAGAGTGAGGAGCTGTGCTGTGGGTTAGCTCCAGGCTCTGGTGTTGCAGGGTCTGGGGCTGGTGGCCAAGGTGTGTCCATGTCACAGTCCCTGCCAGCTCCTGTGCCCCTGTGTCAGGACACAGACGAGGCAGAATAAGGTGCTCTTGAAAAATTGAGAGAAATGCCAGATTTGCTGCCTTCTTCCTTTTCCCTTCCCTGTAAGCTGGCAGCTCACAGTAGAGTGGGTCACTTCACTGCCTCAGAGGACTGTCAAGGGCAGAAATAAGATGAGAGAGGGAAGGTGTTGTACAAAAGGGGTTGTACAAAAACCCCAGATGTATATCCTGTAATACATCTACCCCAGAAGAGAACACCCTATGCTTGATTGAGTTGGTAAGGTACACAAGTACATATCTCACTAAAAGCACAATAATGGAACTGCTGATCTTATATATTTAAATTAAGTAATGTGTCAATGTGATTCACTGGGCTGGAATCCAGTGTTATTGAAAACAAACACACACACACACATCCATATTGGTCTTAGAGGGTAAAAATTGAATTCTTCATTCATTTTTTTCTCCCTCCCTTCTTGTTTTCCATCATATCTGAGGGAAAGAAATAATGGAAGGCTGCACGTAATGTTTGTAAATAGGATATCCAAGTTAGCTTCTATGATGATGGCACGGATGGGTGGGTGGCTGTACTCTGCTCTGCAGGGCATGAAGGAGGCACTACAGACAAAAGGAGCAGGAGTGCTCTGTCTGCTGCAGTGGAAGGCCTTGCCAAAAGGGTGGGAGAATCAGGATGGTCGACCTGGAGAGTTACCCTTGCAACTGTTACGGATGTGTTAATGGAAAGAAGACTGGAAGATTCAGAATAAATTATTACTGAGAGTGAAAGCTCAGGGAAATGTATGACAAATATTTAAATATTGCATTATAGTCTCTAGACAAACTCTTTTAAGTTGAGAGCATGAGACTGGTTTTCTAATGGGATGCTGAAAGATGTGTAGATAAAGAAACAATTAGGAAGGAAATTGGAAATCTAGAGATCTGAACCTATCTCTTACTCAAATGCTTTAAAGTCATTCAGGTGTTCACAACTATTTAAATACTTCACTTGTTTTACGTGCCTCAAACAAAGCAATGAAGCAACACTGCCATAAAGAGCCCAGCCCTGCTTCAGCTGAAATTTGTCTGACATAGACAAAACAAATAAACCCCCCAGAAGCCCAACAATGCCATTTCATGTGCAACATTATACCTACTGAATGAGAGAAAATGTAGGCATGCATCAGAGTAAAGTACTCTTAAAAGCTCATCTGGATGGTATGTTTTTACCTAGAGGGGAAACTACTGTATATGCAAAACTCAGATGAATATTTACAATATCCAGGAATAGGTACTGGGAAGGGGAGGGCAGGTGGGGGGGAACATGCTGCAGATGTAATCATCTTCTGAATGGTCCAAAACCAAATTGTTCTCGCTGCTGTTGCTGAGCAACAGTCCCACTACGGGATTCAGCCTGTGTTAATGTACGGTGGGAGAGCCCAACCTACCTGGAGAGTGAGAGATTGGAGCACCAGGAGAGGCACCAGAGGGGTCTGGCATGGCTGAGCTCCACTTCCCAGCAGCTGTGATTCCCCCAAACACATATTTTCCCCATTCTCCTGGCCTTTTTTGGGCAATTTGCTGTCATAGCAGGCTTTAAATAAATAGGGAAGCAAGACCAGTAGCAGAGTGCAGTGGTACTCTGGCTGCTGTAGCAGTCAGGTTTGTACCTAGGACATTTTCTGTCAAGTCAAGCATTAGCACTTTTTCTGAGGTACTCAAAGGTGCTGAAACTTTGGGGAAGGAAAGGGAAAAGCAAATAAGAAGTCTATCAGAAAATTCTTGGGATTTAAAAGCAATGCCCCACCGTGACTTCAGTTCTGAAGACCATATGTGCTCTCATTAAGTGGTAACAAAGTAAAAATCCACTGTCTAAAGTACAATTTTCCACTGTATTTTGAAATTAAAATTCTCAAATACTTAATCATCTGACACAATATGATGTCAGTTTTCATTTGCTTCCTTCAGAGCATTATTCTTTAAACAATCAATAGGGAGACAGAGGAAGGAAAAGGAAACCACAAAAAATGCATGTTCAAATAATGTTACAGGCTTTTCTGAAGTAAAAGAAAATAAAAGCCAAACCAAACCAACCAACAAAAATAAACAAAAAAGCCAACCCAAAAAGTGACTTGTGGCTGATAGGATGACTTGACAGAGCTTACTGTACCAAGGTGTACAGGAAAATGGTACACTAGAATAGAGATATTTCAAATGTCTATATGACATGCCTTGTAATGTACTTCTTGTCTGATTTTGTTGTGTTGTTCATAATGCAATGTAAAGCTGACAGTCCTCTGGGTGGAGGAATAAATGTGGACTTGCCCTGGTTTTCATAATCACAGTGTTTTACAACACTTTCTATTTCAGCTATTTTTTAAGGAAACTGAATCTTCATTTTTCTAAGTAACTTTGCCACCAGTGTGTTATTTGCAGTAAGAAACAAGTTCTACTAACCTTTCAGTCTGCACCCCTAAAATTATTACTCTATATGAAACTCTAATTGAAAATATGGTCATTTAGACTGAGTCATCAATGGACAGATTGACCCTTTAGAGAAACAGGCTTATGGGGAAGGAAAGAAGCAAAGGAGTAAAATGAATGGCTGCAGCCACAAAATGCCTCATTCCATATCCATTTGAAAGGTGGTACCTGGTAGATGTTCTCAGTGATAAACCAGCACTGTGTTTGTATCCCAGTCCCCAAACTGCCAGGGTTGTTCTGACCATCTGGGTGGACACGTTTTGAAATCATCATAGCTGGATCTCACCTCAATATAGGACCAAACTGAGGGCTAAGTGTAAACAATTATAACCTTTAATATGTTCCAGATCAAAATCTCATTCCTGCTGGGAGGCAGGAAAAAAAAAGCAAACCAGAATGTGTAACTCTCTATGATTCCACTTCCTCAGTCCAAGAGGAAAACTTCTTTTGACAAAATTGGAGAATAAAGTTTTCCTGCTTGTTAGACTGGCTGCCAAGCTGCTGATTTTGGGGTAGCTAATAGAGTTCCTTGCACTCATGACAGCCCAGGTGGGAAATTGCAGAAGAGCACAGAGTAAACTCACAATATACTTCCCCCCTATTATTTCTCATCTTATTTTGAAATTAGGAAATCATATGGAAACAGCAGGAGGATTCCTAGCCTTGCACTAGTTCCTTCCCCTGTGATCATGAAGTTTTATTGCTGCATGAGCCCTGCTGCCTACCATTTCAGAGGAGCTCAGCAAGGGGTAAAGGTTTTTCTAAGTGTGGGTGGTCATGTCCATGTATTCAGCAGAAGCAATAGGGTTATTCAGCTCGAAAAAAGGCAGCTCAAGATGGAGTATGGAAGAATAATTTTCAAAGAGAAAATAATGAAAAACTAACAAAAGCATCCAGGGAGATCATTCTCTCTCTCTCTCTCTCTCTCTCTCTTTTTTTTTTTTCTTTTTTTTTCTTTTTTTTTTCCTTTTTTTTTTTTTTTTTTGTAATTGCCACTCAAGAGCCTGGCAGTGAAATGACATCATTAAATCAAGGTATCTCAGTCACACATTTGTGAGCCTATTGCATTTGAAAGGTCTTTTGCTGGTGAAACACAGTTACATACAGAAAGAGGACCTGCTTGCTGATGCAGGCAGAAGTATAAATATTTTTCAATAATTTGGGATTTTAAATTTCTACTATTTTACTATTATTTGTAGGTGCAGATATTCACAGTCATATCCACCTTTATGAGTGTGTTAACACAATTTGTGTCAGAGCTCCTTTTTCAGAAGGCATGTACAAATAAATTTCCTGGAAGACAATTTTGTAAAGCTCCTAATCTTTCCTTCAAGCAAATAGTGCATAAGGAAAAAATGTTGACTATTGAATATTAGCAACATACTGCTTGTAAATAAGCAGCAAAGGAATATTGGCACATACTGTGCAGTGGGTAATGTTGACCCATAAGAAAAATCTTTCAAGAACTTCATGTAATTGGGGAGATATGATTTTTTTTTCAGAAAATTGGTGATAACTAGCTGTTCCAGTCAGTACAGTTAATATTCCCCATTCTTTACCATAGGTATATCATAGAAAGTCATAATGGCTCTATTTTTTCTTCCTTAAAATATTTGATGTCCCCACAAATAATTCAGATATACATGCTACAGCATGCTATAACACAAAAAAAGTGCTAGGATATAATCTCCATTCTGCACTTGCAAGTAACCTCTGTGAACATCAAGAAGAAAGGAGCAACTCCAAATATTATACTATACTTGACCATTTTTCCCCCAAGACTAGTTAACTAAAATTTAATTAGTAAAAAAGAAAACAGTCATATTTCCACATATTTATGTATTTACCTGCTTGTATTCATGGAAAGTTGCTACAAGGAGAGACATGCTTTAAAGCAGACAGCTATGATCTAGTCTAACTTCTGATCATTGACATCCTAGGTTCAGAATACATTAAAAATAGTTAATGAAAAAATAGATCTTCCAGTATCTTTGTGGAATTAATATAACGTCAGAAGGACAAATCTGGAAAACACTGGCATGGCCTTTTTTTTTAATGGAGCAGTATTTCTATTACAAAACTTATAATATCAACTTCATAATTAAAGAGAAAATTCTCTCCCTTGAGCATCTGGATGCTAAAAGCTTTTGTTTTCATTTTGGTCCTCATTTCCTCCTCTCATGCTGATTTTCAGCCTGCTGTGGAAGATGAGGGGTATTGCAATGTTCTTGAAAGCAGAAAATATCTACTCCTCTGATTTGAATTTACAAAGCAAAATGCTCTCCTCTTCAAGCTCTGTTTTGTACTTTGTGTACTTTCATATGGTTAGAACAGGATTAATTTATTTTCTACACTTTCTGTTATCTCTTCTCACTCTGGGGCTGTCACATCTCTTGCTCTGACAGGCATGGGAAGGGAGAACTTAGCATTGCGTTTAGATGGAATTTGAGGAAATATTTTGTCAAATCTGTTGCTCTGCATCATACTTATCTTCATGATTCATGAGCTTCACATTGCAATTCCTCCATGGCCAGGTAAGGAGAGAACTCAACAATTGTACCTATGATTTGCCCTGTTACTCAGAAAAACTGCCCGCTAACAGAAGAGCCTAAATTGCTTCCTTCCGTAAGTGAAACATCTCACACACATCCCTGCTCCCCCTCTGAGCCCTCCAAAGCAGGATAGTGTTGCTGTTCACTACCACAAGTTAGCTTCTTCTTTACATGGGGTATTAGGCTGAGAACTCCCCTCTGTGCTTTAAGACACCTTTTCTCCATCTCTGGACACAGGGGATGTCGGATAAGGAAAGCGGAAAGCCAGAGGAGCCACTACTCCCAGTGACTTTTAGATGGTAGAAAATCTATGTGTGCTCCCCTTTTGGAGGTTGGGCCAGGAGCACAGGGCACCCTCTGTCCTGGCTTCAGCTTTTCAGGAGTGCCTGCAGGGCACAGGCACAGTTCTGCCTTTCTCTCCTGCAGCAGAGTGTCTTTACCCAGCGGAGCAGTGAGCCCACGTACATGGAATGCATACAAACTGCTTATTGTCTTTCTGTCAGGAGCATCACCAAATAGTCTCACTTTCCCCAAATAAAAGCAGATCTGGATTGCAGAGCTGGCAAGAAAAACAAACAGCAACCCTGTTTTAAGTGAAAACACTGCCAGATGCCATGAGTAACACAGAGAACTAGCATGAGACAGATACTGAGGAAGAGTAGCTTAATAGTTCTAATAGCAGTTTTCTTACCTCTGGCTGTTTATGAAAGCAGATAAGCTAAGAAAGCCTTTCCCTCTCTCCTTTTTTTTTTTTTTTCAATAATGAAGCAATGCATACTCTGTACTGAATGCCTTGGTGTAATGCTTCTTTTCCTTCTATCAGCTTGATGTAGAAATCTAAATATCACTGAGCAGGCTGGGGTTTGGGCCAATTTTAATGAGATAATACCTCATAAGGGATTGATCCCAGATACAAGGGGCCTTGCAGCTACTGCTTTGCAATGCACTGCAGATTCTGCAGCCTAGGAAAAGAAACAGAGAATTAGTGAGATGTATGAAGAAATGCAGAGTACAAAGTTAGTCCCCAAGACATTTCACACCCTGTGGATTGCTGACTCTTGTACCAGGCTTATGCAGTTGTTTATTTTTTTTTGTCTGCCAAGCATGGGTGACAAAATTTGACAGGCAGTATACTTACTTATCTTTTTTTTGCAAAGTAATGCTTTTGCACATTTTTCTTCATTATAAGCTCTGAACAAGTGAGGTGCAATGTTCCACTTAAATAGCTTCTGTATGCAAACAACAACATCACAAAGCCAGGTTGTAGGAGAAAATACAATGAGAAATAGAATTTTAAAATCAGTATGGCAGAAGCAGGGAAAATATATATTTCCTTAAGTATTATTTATCCTTTTCTAATAGTTCACTTTGTGCCATGACAGAAATGGAATGTATTCCATGGTACAAAATTGTTTCCTGGGAATGAAAATGTGATTGACACCTGAGTTTGAATTACTGTGAATATGTGGAAAAAATGGGATTATACACATTGACAAAGTCAATAAGAGGTTTGAAAACCATGTTTATATTGGGAGAATTTTAGTATAGAACAGCCTAGTTTTTAAAAGAAAAATGGTCTTCATGCAACAGGCTCTAGTTGTGAACAAAGTGCCATTCAACAAGAAGGAACTGCTTTAACAGCTCAGTTATTGATGATGCTGAGTCAGGAGACTGTGGATTTAAAGTCTACATTTGCTTTGTCACTGGAAGTAGGGAATCAGCCATAATAGATAACCCAAAGATTTCTGATACACTGGAAATGATGCATTTCTTATTCCAATGACATTTCTCTTAGACAAGTGATGGACCAAGTACTGAAACCCTTCCTCACCTATAATTGCTTTCCTAGTCAGTCCAGTACTGCTTCGATCTAGTTGAGCTTTTACTGACAAAAGAAGAACTGTTTTCTGCATCACACTCCCCCTAGTTCTGGCACCTCTGGGAGATCTCTGTCCATCCCTACCGTGGCTGGACACTCCAGAGCTGCTCACGCATCCACATCTTTGACTAACATCTCTGCAGAGGAAGCAGTGTGTGGGAAAGTGAATAGCAGATAGTGCTGCCTCTAGTTTTCTGAAATACAAATGGAAACTACTTTCCAATGATGAAAGAAACTCTGATCTCCATGAGAAACATCCAAAGAAAAATCAGGACGTCATATCCGCAGAGCATTGTTTGGCGAGAATAGTCTTTCACATTCATAGCACCTGGGCTGAATTATCATTATGTATTCCATTGCCTGCCTCTATTGTCTGCACACTATGACAGAAGTTATTCCATTCCACCTCTGTGCAGTAAAAGATAGGCATCAGTCTTTGTAGCCTGAAAGAAAATATTTTTATTGGGCCATTCCTGATAAACATTTTTAAACGATTACCTTACCTTTCAGCTGTCAAAGTACTGTAAAATTTTCAAGAATAAAGTGACCATTAGGAGGCATTAGCCAAGAAATGAGAACCCCAATTACTTCTTCAAGTAAGTAGAAAATGAAAGCAGCTGAGTTTCTGAAGGCTTGTCACCTCTGCAGTCATTTCAATAGACCTTTTCTATCCTTACCTATACCAGATGAAGTGGAACAGTAAATGTAATGCACTTAGTCGCATTAGTCCTACTGCTATGTTTTCTTTAAAGAAAAACTTACTTGATCTCCCTGCAGCCTCACTCAGTGAAGAAGCACTGAGAGAGTAGACTTGTTACTCTAAAATATCCTTTGCATGTGCAATAAAAACCTGGATGTCCATATGGCCTCCAAATGGTCTATGCCCAACCAAGAAACAATTGGGTTCTGTTGTTCCTTAGATAAAAGAGTATCAAAACCAGTCTGACTTGAAGAGATAGGTCTGGTTTCTTTTACACTTAAATGTATGCAATTTCATGACTCAGTAGGAGAATAGCAAGATGCTTTTTTCTCGAGGGTGAATAATGTCCCTCCCTGCTTTGGTATGACTTGATTTGCTGTATCCCTGTAGGTTATGTGTTGGTTCCCCTGCAGAGGAAGGCAATATTCCCCTAAGCAAAGACTCTGCTGTCTTCCCAACAGACCTGCCATAACCAGAGGAGCATTCAGAGCCTGAGCTGCTGCAAACCAAATAGCATCTCTCACACACAGCACACACTGCAACCTGGCTGCTTCATTACCAATATACAAATATTTTTTATATGAACTGCTTCATCTGTTAGCTATCAATTCCTTGCTTTGGTAAATTAGGTTTTTTTAAAAAGCATCTATATTAATGTACAAAGTGTGGGTGATTTTTTTTCCCTTCTTCTTTGTGTAAGTGTGGTCTATCCCCATTACAGAAAGCCTTTGGGGAATATTATAATGTTAGAATCTCCTGAAAACTGATAGTTAAGTACTTATCATCAGGAATAAGTGAATCAAACCAATTTTCTTTCATTTTTACATTCAGAAAGATGATTTCGTAGGGCAAGGCTCTTTAATTGGATGTCTCAGCCCTGTGAGATAAACACAAATTTCCTTTCTCTGCATAAAGAGAATATATCACAGAAAAGATGAGAGTACAGTAATACTGTCCATTATATAGATATATCTTTCTAGTTCACACTGATTCTCTGCATCAGTCACGGTTTTTAACACAAATGAAAGCATATTAGCCTTAGAGGGTACCAGTTAGAAGTACATGTTCCCTAATTAGCACTTTGATGTAGCTTTGTCCAGGTAACATGCATAGCTTTAATCATAGCAAGGCATTGTCTGTGATGGTCAGCAAATCCCTAGGTCATCTTTTCATCTTACAGTCTGATGTCTCACAGATAAATGCCTAGAAAGACTTCCTTTTAATACCTGCTTACTGGCAGGTGCATTATGGGAGGCTCAACTTGATCCCTAAGATGCAGAAATTGCTTGGAACAAAGACCCAATAATAATGTAAAATCTTTTCCCAAATGCATCTATTTCTTGGATCTTTTCTGGCTTATCAGCAAATTTTCTGACAGAAAAAGTAAAAGTGCAATTTTATTTAGAAAGTATGATAGCAGAACAGGTCTCAATTTCTTCTGAAAGTCTGTCAAAAGCAAAAAATATTATAAATTCATCATACATTAATCATATATACCCACTAGGGAATTTGTTGCTTCTGGCTTTATCTGTCATAGGGAAAGTCACACAACCCAAATTATTCCACTTATTTTAGTACTATAACTAATCAAATACAGTTTGTGACTCCATGGTTCGTGATGCATTCAGAGTTAGAAGATGCTAGAAGGGAGCAAGCTGGGTCTGTACCTGAGCTGGGCAAAGGACCAGGACTCCCCATCTGCTGCCTTTTGCATTGCATTGGACATTTTAGGGTTTTCAAGCCCTTACTGCAAGCTGTGCGAGCGCTTGATTTCATTGGGCTGGCTGTGGATGGGCATTTGTACTGCAGGACAGTTCTGGAATTATTAGCTCAGAATTATTATCAAGACTTGGGAAAGCAAAATTGATCATGGAGTACCAGCTAAAGGACTTGAATCCAAAATGTTTTGAAGCAAAGAAGAAACACAGGATAGTGCAAGGCTGAATACTGTTAGCACAAATTTGCTCTGACAAACAGGGTCAGTAGTTTACTTTTCACAATTCAGTTAACATTTATCTCAAGGCTGAGAGGAAAACAGTGCTGAAATTTCTAGCCCTCTCAGACACTCAGGAAATTCTTCTAGGACCAAAAAAACCCATGAAATCTGTGTAGTGGGGTCTTTTTCTTTAGCAGTAGCAGATGAGGCACTGGGCACGCACACTGACCCTCCTTCCCTGCCTTGTCCTGGGCCAGCGGCGAGCACTGGGGCAGCAGCAACTCTGCACGCAGCAGATGTCAAGAGTTGCCCGAGTGTGATGTGTGTCAGAGGGGGCCCAGAAGGTCCCGTTCAGCGTCAGCAATCACCCGGAGGGGGCTGTGGGACCGGAGGGATGCCAGCGGACCGGAGGGATGCCAGCGGACCGGAGAGATGCCAGCGGACGGGCGGTGCGGCAGTGCGGGGCCGGCTCGCTCCGGGCACGACAGAGGAGGCGAGCAGGGACACGGCGGCTCCTGCAGCACGGGGGGACCTGGGGAGAGCAACAATGCCGGCAGCAGCGGGAGGAAGGAGCGACACGACTTAATGGCTGTGACAAACGAGCAGCGAGCGCACATCACACAGAGAGGAAAGCGAAAGAGGAGGGCCGGGGGCGGCCGGGGCAGGGTGAGCTTCCGACAGAGCCGCGGGCAGCCGCCCCAGCGCCGGCACGGCGGAGCAGCCGGCACAGGGCCACAGCCAGAGAGCTCATTAGTGCCTGCTGGAAGGAAAATCAGAGCGACAGGAAGGCCGCTCTCCACGTGGGATCCCATCCAGCCCTCGCTGCGGCCAGAACAGACATCCCCGTCCGTCTCTGTGGGCTTCCGATAGAGCGTGGGCACCCGCGGGGGAGAGCAGCCGCTCCAGGCTGTGACCGATCCCTGCTGGGGCTGGACAATACACGCCAAACCACTTCTTAATTTGTCTGTGCTTCTAGTGCCTGTGCTGCCCTTGCTCCGGCAGGTGAATCCATTCCCTGAGCAGACAAACCCCGGCGCTCACCCTCCACTGATGTCCATGCCTCCCTGCCCTAGGCAGTGTCACAGCTCCCAGAGGCTCCCAGAGGCTCCTGTCCTTTCTCCTCTCTTCTTCTTTCAGGATTGTGGGTACTTCACCAAGAATTCCTTTAATCTATCCTCAGCCATACAAACCTGGATTTCATCTCCAGTCCCTGGATAATCAAGATATTTCAACAGCTGTCAGTTTCTGGCAGAGGCTTGTTCTACCATTTTCTCCCCACAACATATTTTTCATAGCTAGTTAGAAATATGCAATATTTTGTCATAAAACTAGTCTCATTTACAGCATTTGCATATTTTTACTGCTTTACAATTACCTTTCTCTATCTTACAGTTTTAAGATTTTTTTTTCCTCCGGTTTCTGCTGTTCAGCACTTTTGGTTTTGCTGTTAGAGCTTTCTCTGCCACTAACCCCATGTACTGCACTTCTGTAATGTTTCATAATGTGTGACTATTGAGTGGATATTCTCTCCTTTGTTTCTTTATTATCAGACTCATTATCTTACATACTTTGAAACTTAGAAACTGCATAGCTGTTTCCAGATCCTAAACTATACATTCTGAATTTTGTTGCCCCTCCTTCTTTGTTTTGACTGCACTTTCACTTTATATCATCAGCAAGTGTAATCCACTTACTGGATCTTCTTTCTTCCAGGTCATTGATATATAAAGTGAAGAAAATTGATCCTCACACTAATCCTTGTGACTCTCTTTTAGTCACATCCTTACATGTTAAACTGTGAGCATACATGGTTACCTCTTGAAAAAATATTTGAGATAGTTCATGGCTTATTGAAATCAGATATTCCAAGAAGGCTGACACTGCAAATTCAGAGAAACAGAATAGTGAGAAAGGGGGTGTATCTGAAAGCCATTGGTCTTCCCCCATGGGGCAGGAGTTGGCCAGGGGTCTCCAGACCTCCTGTGGCTACAAGCACCTCCTCAGCAAATTCTGTGAGATGAAGGAGCTAGTGAAGGATATGTTCTGGCGCTGCCAGCAGCCACTGACAGACTTGCATCAACTTGGTAAGTCCCAATGTGAGTGGCCCCATGAGCAATTTCCTCTTTAGAATGTTCTTGATCTTGTTTCGAAGCTCCTGGAGGTTTAAAGCTGTCTCCTCATCCCTGTCTCTGTGATGTGAGAAAGAAGACTTTGTAGTTTCTAATGGAAAGCTGTCATAGGCAGAAGTTAAAAGGGGATTTCTTTTGCATCCCTTTGCTTTCCAAAGTCAGACATTTAACACAAAGAACCTGACTTTTCTACAGAAAAATCTAGTTAAACAGAATGTATGAATTCCTGTTATCTGATATTTTTACTATCCACCCAGAAAAAAAATCCCATCAGTGGAGTAATAAGCACAAACTCGAATCCATGCTGACTTTCCATAATTAAATCAGAATTTCCCCAAGCCTGACTCTGAGTAGTATTTAATTTTTTTTCCTACTGCTGCAGTTGAACAAGCACTGCATGTTTCTTGCTTCAGAGCCAGTCACCTTTCCAGAGGGGGAAGACAGCCTGTCTAGTGCACTGGGCTGGGACTTGGGAGACCTGGATTTAAACTTAGCTAAGATGCAGGTTGCTAGTGTGAATTTAGGCAACAGACCTAACCTATGACATGCCCTCATACCATGTTTCTGAGCAGAGACAATAATTTCCCATCATTCACAAGGCCTGCACAGATAAATGTGAGATGCTGAGATGCATGAAAAAAAAAAAAAAAAACCCTATTACCTAATTTTCATGGCAATATAGCATTTCTTTATCAAATGACCTTGATTGAAGATGTAATTCCTCAAAGGTGATGGAAGTCTATCTACAGCAGGAATTAGACACCTAAACAAATACTTTTGAGGCACCAAAGCCAAGTTTACATCACCAGTTGCTGTAGCAGTGAGTCCAGCCTTTTTAAACAGAGCTGGCTGAGGAAGAGGCACTGCTGTACCTCCATGAGAACTGAAGATGTCTTTGCAGAGATGTGCCTGTGGCTGCAGCATCTGAGCTGAGCAGGGGGCTGCTGGTAGGCAGCACACTCTGTTGGGGTATATTTCTACAGTACTTGGTGCTGGCTCCTGCTCCATCCCACCAGCCTCTGGAGGAGGATGAAGTAAATGCCTTTTCCTTTCAAGCTGGAGATGCTCACTACCTTCCTGGCTAGTTTTCAGAAAACTGCACAATACTGGTAACAAAAGGACTCTGGCTGCAGAAGAAGAAAAGAAAAAATCAGCATAAAACCTTGTGCCTGCTGTTGTATCACATTCACTCACTCCACAGCTAGCATTCCTCTGGCAGGACATCCTGTCTCCAGTTCCCTACTACAAAAAAAAACCCACACACCAAAAAACCTTAGAAAAAAAAATAGATTCCTTCACTAGTAATGCATAACAATATTATGCTGTTTTGCAGATGGGCTGGTTGAATTGAGGTAAAATTTTGATTTTTTTTCACACAACACCTGAAAGTGCTCTATTCTCAGAATCATGGATCCCGTCTTGATTCTCAAACTCAAAATTTCAACATGTACAACCAGGACAGAATTTGTCAGACATGAGCAAAGGATTAGCATTGCTAGCACAGTGTGTGATTCTGATTCTATAATGGGGAAGCAGCTGCAAACTCTGCATCCTCATCTCATATCTCAGATGCATTCAACCCTGCATACATTGTATGGTACACAAGAAGTGTCCTTTGTTTTATTCCATTTCGATCTTAATGACACAATTTTAAACATGCTATGGAAATTTTCTTACTGAAACACATGAAGGTGTTGTTCATCAAACAAATGGGTTGAGGAATTGTTTGGGTGCTTCAGAAAACAAAGAATTACTTGGGCTATCATCACAGACACTCTGAATGGGAACAATTTACTATGGAGGACTGTGGCTTCTGGAGGAGGATAATGGTAAGTGTTAGTTTTGTTCACTTTCTGTACCAATGAAGAAATAAAGAAGCTGTAAGTGGATTCATTTGCTGTTCAATTGTGAAGTGGCAGTCAGAACAAAAGATGAGGGTAACAAAGTTCAGACTGAAATTATGAAGAGCCAGGGAAAGAAAGGCAACTTTTAAAAAATCCAAATAATCGAAGGGGGGTTTTTGTCTAGAAATAAAAGTAAAAGCAAAGTAAATTTGCTATGCATTCAGAAGTTATAAATGATGAAATTAATTCGTACTTGCATACACAGGTGCTTCCATTATGGATATACATTTTACATGTGAAGGGCACTAAAGTGATTACTCTTTCCCCCATGTCTCTGAATGCCATATTTTTCCAGCATGCTGGATCCCATCTGGTCTCCAAGTTCTGTCATTCTTCAGACATTTCAATTTCTTGATTATCTGTCAGGTTATGACCCTCAATTGTTTTTCTTTTTTAATATCTCTTGCTGTTCACTTGGGAGATGTCCATGTGTTTCTGACATCTGCCACCCAATCCTCCCCGTGAACCCCAGGACAAAGCATTAATTATTGTGTTTATTTCAACAGTATCCTCACTTTCTTTAAAGAAAAGTCCCAGGCTTTCTCCCACAACACCTATACTGATCATAGTTCTTGTATTTGTGCTCTTCCATAGTTTACCACAACTGTCTCCAGGTTTTTCATTGTGAAAGAATGTCCTTTGAATCCAGAAGGATTTCTCTTCAAGGTCACAGATGAAGGTATTATGCAGCAACTGTTTCCATTGTACTCCTTAAATGGACAGGCATATTTTCAGTTCCACTGCTGACCAGGACTATATCCCATCCCTTGATCTTCCTATGAGGAAGAATTCTTCAATTTAGATTAATTCTAAAAACAAAATCATGATTGATTGTTTTGAAAAGTAAATGCTTTTGTTACTAGAAGGATCAAATTTTGCATCTGGATCCTTATTTCCACCTTTCTTCCAATGTTCTTCTCATTTTAATGGCTTTATAACATGAAAAGCATATGGGGAAATTCTTGCCCTAAGTAAATATGCAGCAGGTGTGAACTTTTGATCTGGACTTGTAAGCTAGTCTTTGGTCCCTTGTGATGACAAAGGATCATACAGAATCCAGGGTTTAACCAATTTTGTGGTGTTTTCTCTGACCAAAACTGTCATAAGTACTTGATTCTTTGTGTGGAGTCCAAAGATCAAGTTGAACTGCTGTTCACTGCTGGGCAAGGGTGGGAACCCTTCAGTGGAATTCAAAACAGGCAGAGCCAGTGGAAAGGGCAAAGAAAAAACTGTAGGACTCTCCTGTGTGGCAGCCAAGTCCCCCATTTCTCAACTAAATGTATCTTCCTCTCACCAAAGAGAGGATTATTTTTTTTGCAGCTCTGGCCTAGCTGGGCCTTAAATTCATCCTATCTTAATCTTAACAGATGGCATCAATAACCACTGCCTGTACATTATGTGGAGAACATGATTTTTCCAGTCCACGATTGTGGATGACGGGATCTCTCCCTTTCAGGATCTTTTTGGGGAATGCTCAGTGGTAGGCTTTGAACAAGTTCAAGCAGGGCCGAAGCGACAGACTGGTTACGACAGCCAAGGTGGGACGGACTGCGAACACCTGCAAAAGCTTTGTCTCTCAGGGAACTTTATTGGCACGAATGCCAATAAACATTATCATAATCACTTTTTTGTACTTAGTTGCCCAAGTTCAACTGAAATCACCTTTTAGATATTTAAGTAATTTGGCAGGATTTGGGATGAATAGTTGTTTTATTTGTACAACTGAAGAGTAGTGTTGCTTAACACTGTGAAGATTATAACGTAGAAACATACGAGCCATAAAGCTCACTTTCACTGTGCTTGTTTCTACTTCTTTCACTGCAGTGATATTTTTCTTCTTATCCTTCACTTATGCCATTAATACATAAAATTTTATTTTCTACTAAGATCATTTGAATTTATTCATAATCAAGGGCTTTAAAGCAGAAGATGAAAGTGAGAGATAGCAGACAGCTTTTTAGGAAATTAAAGAATTTGCTTCATTTGCAAATGACCATAGTGCTTATAGAAGTAACCCCTGCATTAAAGGATTAGCATTACAAGCATGAGCAGGCCACAGTGCTCTGGAAGTGAACTTGGATTGCAGTAGGGTCATGTCTGAATGAGAATTAGTTTTTGCCAAAATTGTGCCCTCAGAGGATTACATGTTACTCCCAGGAGGCCAATCCAGACAAAGATTAAATCCACACATTGGAGAAATGGTGCAGTTTGTATTGTTCAGGACATTGCAGGTTCTGTAAAAGATACAACCATTTACATTATTCAATCTACATTTTATTTGATAGTGTGATTGCCAGGCAATAGTTACAAGAGTAACAGGGCTGATGAGCAGTTGCTTGATGAGCAGTAGGCTTCAGACTACATACTTTAAGTGGGGATAATTTGGAAATACTGATATTTCTTTTGACTGAAGCCTATAATAATGAAGTGTACAGGATACTGCTTTAGTTATCTCATTATCTTACAACCCCAAGCAACTTTTTGACATATTATATTGATTAAAGCAAGAGAAAGTTGGGCATTTCAGCATAATTTATGCAAACTCAAACCAATAATTAGAACAGCTAATTAGCTATTGGTATCTGATTTTATATTAATCAGGAACTAAGATAACAGAAACAATACATGCAAGTCTTGTTTGGTAATAAGGAGTTTGGTTTCTCTAGCCTAGCAGTGATCATTAATTTTGCTGTGTTTTGATTTAGTGTTTGTGTTAATATATTCCAGTATGTCTGAGGATATGAAAGTAACACCTGGTGTGCTCTGTGCAAATGCTTCTCTGCTTCAGGAGAAAAGCCAAAGGGGAAATGCAGCTAAACCTAGAGCATCATTATAAATAGTCTGGTGGGGATAAATGCCTATACTTTCTAATGCTAAAAGAAAGCAAATGAAAATATGTGGTTCTGTTTGTATGTTTGTATATATGTAGAAAGAATGCAGGGGGTAGTGCAGAAAGAGCATTTGTGCTGATAAGGTTTTTGATATCTATTTGTACAGTGTGAGGGCTTCTACATGCAGTTTTTTGTTTACATCTATGCTTAGTGTATGTGTGCAGTTTGTTAGTGGAGGCGGTAAGCCCAATTAAAAGAAAAACCCTCTGTGCTCAGAGTTTTAATTTTGCTGATATCCCAAGACTGTCAAAGGTAGATATCCCACCTAGATTTGAGTTTGCCAGCAGTGAGCTTTGCTAGACTGGAATGAAAACAAAGACACTTCACTGCCTTTTATTTCCTCAGCTTCAAAACAGTCTCTTCTCTCCCTGGGAGCAATGCTCTTCTCCTTATGCAGAACTTATCTGGTAACTCACGTAGTTAGCTTTTTACATGTAAAAAAAAAGGCTTCAGGAATAACAGGCAGGGTCATTGACTGAGAGACACAAAACCAAAACAGTGTTCACACCAAGCCAAGATGTGGAATTGCTGAAGAAATGTGGCATATACTCAGTCAACTTTAGCAAAGACACAAGTATCTACTTTTTAATTTCAGTACATAAATACATCAATGTCCTTTGAAGATAGCTTTTATTCTATTACGCCTTTTCAAGAAAGGTTGGTAGCTGAATGAAAAGACCCTTTATCAGATGGCATTTCCCACTGGTATAATACCTACAGATGAAAACAAAATTAATCTGGATCTATCGTTCACATTATTAAACTCATCTTTAAAATGGGAAACTGGAGCCTACCTTTATGTGACAGAAAGCCAAAGAGATTTGTTCAGACTCCCATATATCTTACATTTAATAGTGTAAGATAGGCAAAAGCATCTTCTTTCCTATGTCCATCCACCCCATGTGCATTTGCCTCACACTCTTTTGTACTTTTATATATTATTAAGCACCCTTGCAAGCACTCTAGAATTATTATCACATGGAAACTGGAGCTTATTATAGGCAGTGTACCTCTACATTAGCATAGCATCTCTGGTTCAACAAGACGTTGTGAAGCTTCAGCAGGAATTTTCTAGCCTGTGAGGTGAGTGTTGTGGTCAGTGGAGCTGAAGGGATAGCTGCATCAGCTAATTTACACACTGCCAAATGCTTTTTTGCAGCCCACTGGAAGAAAATGAAAATCCTACTCTCTAACAAGCCTTCCTGAAGGCAGTATGAGAAAACGATTACATGCATAATAAGCCCATGAATTCTCAAATCTCAGCTTTGGGCTCTTCAGATCCGGGATTTTGGCTCATGCCTACTTCTGTATAAAACCTGAAAATCTAAGAGTTTTGTCTATTGCAGGAATTCCTTCTACTCCTTGAGATGTTTTGTCTGGTCCCCACCTTCCCCTCCTTTCCCCCAATCCCACAGTCCCTGCCTGGAAAAACACATACACACTCACTCACACACACGTGCAAAGCAAAGCAAAGCAAAGCAAAAGAGAAAGAATGGAAAAATGTCTACAAAGAGTCATGTTAAATATCTGCCTTGCCTAGCCACCAAGGGGTGGCCAATGGCTAATGGCCAGGAGTGATGCAAATGCTAGACAAAGGTGAGCAATCACTCTTTTCTTCACAGAAAGTGTGATTGGACATTGGAATGGGCTGTGTAGGGAGGTGGAGTCACTGTCCCTGGAGATGTTTAAGGAAATACTGGACCAGGCAATCAGTGCCATGCTCTGGTTGACAAGGTGGTGTTTGGTCTTTATGATCTCAGAGGTCTTTTCCAACCTGTGATTCTGTGATAAAGTGACCCTTCCTTTTCCCTTCCTTTTCCCTTCCTTTTTTCAGCTCTCCAGGAATCTGTAGGTCAAGGCAGCCCTGAACCAAAGAAGATTTCTTCCTTCTTAATAGGCCTTGATGTTGCCCAGTATGCACTTTTCTAAAAACTTTTCTAAGCCCAAAAATGCCTGTCATTCAGAGCAATCTGCAACTCTGCATTCCATAGCTTAGCCATGTGTTATAAGAAGGATCTCATCTCACTGTGCTGGTGCACTGTCAAGTTGCTTTACACATAGACTAAAAGTCAGACCCTTGATCTCCTGCGAAGAGCCCTACTCATTCTGAAGAGTCCAGTCTGGGGGACTGGATTGGTGAGGAATTCATTGCCATCATTGTTGCTGCAGAAGGGTTTTTGAGAAAGGAAACCCCCAATAGTTAAAAGAAGGGAACCTTCTGGGGACACTCAGCTGATTACCAGCCAGGTTACAATGGCAGATGGATAACTGTGCTAAAAATTCATGTGATGCAAAAGCAGAAGTTGCTTTTGGGCACCTCTCTTTCCCAGTACCACCTAGGCAGGACTTTGTAAGTCTCAGAAGGTAGGGACACATGACAGCTTGTTTGAAGTCCTCTACTAGACCTGGTTTAGTTCAAATGACTCTGGTGAATGCATGTGGAGGGCAACAAGGGAGAGACAACTGCCCCTGCAGAGTCTCCAAATTAGTCAGCACCAGAAAAACATGCCTGGGGAAACTGCTGTGACTACAGGAGCAAGTAACTCATTTCCCCAAAGTTTCTTCTAACTCACACAGCCCCTGCAGAGGCTGGGACAGGAAATGCTACATTATGCCCAAGGCAATGCATTAGTGGCATTTGGAAATATTGTGGTTCATTTCCACAGCCACAACTTCCAAAGTTTGAATTTTAGCTGATGGGTCTGTGCTCAGGTTTTCCTGCAGGATGAGCCCAAGCTCATCCCAGCTTCTGTTTCCAACAGATGATGTTCAAGATGCCCCCCATGGCCTATAATATGTAGGACCACCTTTTGAATTTCCCATATCTCTGTGTACAAGATGTTATGTTTGGCACTACTTTCAGCTGAGAGGATTGGAGGAGGAAAGAGCTCAATCCAGCTCTGTAGCTCCACATGCCGTGACACCAATGGACATTGCCTGGATCACACAGTGGTGCCTCACAAAACGTCCAACAACTCACAAACTTATAAGAACTGTAATGCAGCAGCCCTGCTCTGGGGGAACACAGGTCTATCATCATAACTATGAATTGTGTAGTCCATGTGCACTCTCTCACAGCTCTGTCATCAGCTGTGAGAGACTTTACTGCTATGAATGTGTTGTGGTTTGGTTTTTTCTTTTCCTGTGGGCAGGGGAAAGAAAATAATACTTCTCATAAATGCTTGCGGAGGATGACTACAAAGAAGGTATTCAGTGGGATTAGATATATTTTCATACCACTAAAATGTGTGTGCCCTTTTTTATCTTGCAGTACTTGTTCAGTGTTGGAAACAGCCAATCAAACCAAGAATTTGGCTTTACTTTTAAATTGCAACCAAAGCCATAAAGCTGAACAAGGCAGAATTATAAGTAAAGCAGCCAGTTCCTCTCATCTGCTATGGACCTTTGCAGCAAGCTGTTTTACAGTACCTATTCTTCCTCATAACCATATCCTTTTTCTCCAGGGGATCATTTTAAGCTTTAGAAACTGCAGAAGCCATCCCAAAGCCATTTTTCCTGGAGGGAGTACTTAAATGGAAAAGAACCCTCTTCTTATGATTTAGAGTGTGTAAAATGCTATCCCAATCCTACCAGGCTGAAAGCTGCAGTCCTCATTCTTTCCCAAAACTCTTGCATCTGCAAAGGGACCATTGAATCCAAAAAGTCAGTGCATGAGCTTAGCAGCACACCCTTATGTTTTGCATTGTAAGAGGGGGGCTAAGAAGCCACTTCCCTTGCACTTTCCAGAGAAACCTCCCCTTTATCACAGAAAGTTTAATCTGCTGGGATGAAAATTATAACACACTGAAAATCCACTAGGAGTCTTGAGACAATCCCATTTTCAGACACGGAATCCTTTCAGTTACTTTAAAACCTTTTTCCATTCATTTTGTCTGTTTCTTCTTTTTGTTCTTATAATGCCATGTCTCCAGGTTGCTTCCCATAAAAAAAGTAAATCAGGATTACCAGCATACTACAAATGAGCCTGTACTTCAAATATGTCCTTCCTGCTGAGAAGTAGTAAATATGATGAGAGAGAAAAATTGTTCCTGGGAGATTTTCAACCTAATTTCATAGACTTAAGATATCTGATTGTCCTGGGAACTCTGTGCTTGCAGCTCCCATTAATTTCAGTAGCAGGTGTCTAAATATTTCTCATACCCAGAGGTTCACATGTTTGTAGGAGGATGTAGATAAGGTTTGGATAAGCATATAGCAATTCTCAGGTTAAACAAAGCAGAGCTCCTTGCCTCTTGTTGTTCTCCTAATGCTGCTTATTGTTGGATATTAAATATGCAGGTGATGAGGATGCACCAAGCTGATCTGAGAGAAAACCAGAGGATTGTTTTGTTTCCAAAAGCACAATGCCTTCTGTGTAGATGTGGGGTCCAATTTGTAAACTCTCTTTAGTGTGAATACTGAAATTTCTTCACTCAGCTTCTTAAATTTTGGGAGAAAAGAAAAAGGGAACAAAGGTCACTGATTACATCATCTGTTTTCAGAGATTCCTTCTCTTAATCTAAGCCATTTTATTCCTCTCCTCACCACTTTTTTGTTCCTGTAGGGAGGAGTATGCCCTATCCCAGGATAAACTTGCTATGATTCAGAAGAAAGGAAGCCCACAAGTCTCAAAGACTCATGCCCTCATGACTCATGCTTCCAAGGCGATGTCTTGCTATTAATGTAGTGTTTTAGTAGCACAGTGATTTAAAGACAACTACAGTGAGAGGATGGTGGCACAAATCTTCTCTGAAATGTCAGTTTCTGCTTAGCTGGTGACACACACATACACACAAAATTTGCTTAGTTATTGTCTAGTGGCTAAGACTGAGTAAAAAGCTGTGAAGTGACAAATCAGCCTTAGTGCCTTAGCCTCACTGCAAGGAGACATCTGTGTTTTTAGGGAGCTCTGTCCCCACAGCTGCCTTTGGCCCAGCTCAGAGCGCTGCCCATGGACTGCACACCCAAGACAAGGAAATGGTGATTAGCTGCAGCTGCAGCACAGCAGCCCTTCAGCCTGAGGTGACTGTACTTAACTTCAGGAGCTGACAAGGACAGTCTGTCCAAGTGGGATGATGAGTTCTTTTCACTTTCTTCCCAGTGGTGAAGAGCATGTGATGCTCACATCCATCTCCCCTCTGAGTGGTTTGGTTTCAGCCTCTGAGAGACCAGGACTAAAGGGCACCTCCTTGACATTCCTGAGAGCAAAATGTTACCACTTCATTTCTATAAAGGTTTAAATTGCAGCATCAAAATTTGATTCATAAAGTGAACACTGAAGCCCTGCTCATATAATCCAGGGAGAACCTGATCATGTTGTAGCCATTTATTTCTGACATGTTAAATATGTGAGAAGTTTTGCATTTTTTTTAATTAAGTTTGGTTCCTTTCTATTCTGTTAGTTGTTTTCCTTAAACCATTTAAGAAAGTGTTAAGAAGAACTATTATTAAAATACACTTTCTAAAAATACTGTAGTTGGTAGTGTGAGAAGATGGTTTTCATAGATGTAAAAACTAATGTCCATGTTTTCAAGTGATACAAAAACTGTTTTCCATCTTTTTGTATTAAAAAATTATTAATACCTTGCAGCTTGCCTAAGAGCAAGATACATAAGGGCCAAATTTTGACTCTTTTTTTGATTCTATCTTTTTTTTCTTGGTGATTATTTTCTCCTCTCAACTTCTTAATGGTAATGATAGGTTAATGCATTGCCAGACAGTCCATTTGGAAAGATAAAATAGGATAATGTCGATGAGGAAAAATGTTTCAAAGAGAGACATTTTAATATTTGTGGTTTTGATCTGAATCTAGGATTGTGTCTCTCTGGATTCTTCTTTTATCTATTCATTGCAGACTTGCCTCTCCACTTCATCAAGACATTCTCAAATTTGTATTAAGTAACTAGAATCAGGCATTAAGGATCATCTAATAAAGGTGTCTTGAAATTTGGGCAGTTCATGTTCTTGCCCATAAGTCTAATATCATCAATTTTCCCTGAACTCTATAACTGCGAGATATTACTTAGTTTAAAATAAATAGAAAAACATAACATAAGCCATGTGACTTCTGTGACTGAAAGACATGGAAGAAATTTTTATGCTTTTGTTATAAATAAAATGTTCTGATTTATTAGATTTTCTTGTCCTATAACTTCAGATGTATCTTGAATGTCAAGCTTGATTTTTTTCATATTTTAGTCATTTGCATTCATTTAGTGAGCTCAAATACTTTTCCTGCCTTTCTATTTAAATTATGCCTTTTTAAAAGGTGTCCTTTAGACAAATAGCATCTGTTAACAGGAACCAAATTTTTACAGACAGACTAGTTTTATTTTTTCATGCATTTGATTGCTATACTCCTGACTTCGAGTTGGATTTTAATTTTTTTTAAGTGAGGATGCTGATAGAAATGATGTTGAGCTTTTTTTTTTTTTTTATTTTTTTTATTTTTTTTTTTTTTTTTGTAATGTTCTTATGATTAAGGTATTAAGGTGATGGACTAAAGTTGAAATCAGCAGGTTTTGAGCTCTAGTGTTTTCACCCAGTGGCTAGATCTGTTGCAGATACTCCGTTCTCCATTTCAGAGCAAAAAAACTTCATCATCCCCTGTCTGTGAAGGATTAGTGAAAGTGAGTGAGCTTTCACATACCAAGCTTGTGGTTTTGACACAAGATGCAAAATGGCTAAGGGATATAAAATCAAGGGTAAGCTGGAAAAGAATGTTTTAATTAGCCTACGATGTTAGTCTGATTTCATTTTACTTTGCTGAAAATAAGTAATAGTGATGGGTGTGACTCTGCAAACAGTAGCAGGAATTGAGTGATCTGAAGCCCTCTTTGAAGAAGAGTCCCAGGATGATGCAAGGCTGCTCAACAACCCCTGTCCAGACCTGGCTTTGTGCCCTGGGCCACTACAGTCATATGTTTATGTTAACACTAGATCAAAAATCAGACTAGTAGAACATTTGGGATTGAAAAATACCAGGTAAATGAGAAAAGCCTGAAAGTAGGGCAAGAACAATTTGGTTTTATAGGGCAGATAAAGGAAAACTTTGTTTCTAAAATGAGTTGTATTTTTTCAGTTATTTCTGACTATGAAAGTGTTAGCTCCTTGCTTTACGACCTAGTCCTACGCCATGAGCTGGATCTTTCACAAGACATATCTTCTGCAATGCATATGCATTGCTTTTTGAGTCAATATTGGCATGAGGTTCACATGGTTACTCCATTTTTCTGAAAACATCTACCCCTGGCTTTGCAATGCAAGTAGTAGTTTACTATTGTCACCAAAAACAACAGAAATATAAAATTGTGCTTGAATTAAATCCCACAAATACGATGGTTGTTTGACAGCTGCTTCTTATTTTTCTGAGGGTTGTAATTTGCAAGTTAGATTAACTATCAGTATTTTCAACATATTTAAAAAATAATCTATAATAGCTGTTAAGGAAAGCAATGACAAATCCTGGCATTAGAATCACATCCATGCTTTTGCTGTACAATGTGTTACACTTCCTAGAAACACTCAGTTCTGCCCGAGGACCATGCAGCAAAGAATTAAAATTCAAGCACTAGAGGAAGTCTCTTTCTTCCCTCCTGAATAAATGAAGGAAAACAAAGACGGAAAAACACAGAAAACAAAACAATGAATGATTTTTCCAGGATTCATACCAAATATTGCCATGCTTTGTCAATGTAGATTGAGCTAATGTTTTCCTGTTTGAAAATCACAATGCGTACGAATATATATGGTACAATATTCTAGTCAGACCAGCAGTTAGTATTGGCTTCACTGGGATCGCAGATCGTGACTCAGGGTGGAAGTGGTCACAGACTCCATGGATCAGACATGCAAATGCACATGGGCAACTTGTTATATATGGGAGTTGTCTTGCCTTACACACTAAGGAAAACAGAGGCTTGCTAATTTTTAGAGTTTACAACGTTTATCTGCAAAATAAATGCAGTTTCCTTACGAATTTTCCCGTAAAAGATGGGAGAAACACTTTGTCTGCAATAAAGGCACAAGGAAGCCCGTGTGAGAACCTATGACCCAGGCAGAGCAAATAGATCAATAGGCATGGCATTCTGCAAGGAAAGCAGAGTCAGCTGAAAGGTGCTGCTACACCAAGTCTAAATCATTTGTCCCCACCAATGTGTGGGGATAACAGAGAAGGGAGAGCACAGAGAGCCCCTGGGGCAGCTGTGCAATAAGGAGATTAAAGCCACTCAAGAGGGAGATGAAAGCATCCCAAAGGTGAAGGTAGGATTGCTGGAGAGAGGCAGGAGAGGCAAAGCTGTCCCTGAGGTCCCCTGTGTCTTGCCCATACCCTGCAGCTAGGGTGCCACAGGTTTTGTCTGTGCTCCCCTCCATGACAGCACATCTTTCTCCTGAGAGGCATGACCAAGACTCAATTGTCCTGAGGCAGTGGCATTTTCCTTGAAAAACACATTTTTATTGCTTTACAAATTCACTATAACAAGGGACTCATGTTCAGATTGAAGGACACGCTTATTATTGTCCTGCGGTTTTCAATTAATAAGTTCACAGCTAACAGTTTTTAAGTACAGTGAATCATGCAAATTTCCATATCACAGCAGCTAATTTATTTGTTTGTTGAGGAATAGCAGGTGCCACATGAATCTGTTTTGAAATTAATTCCAAGAAAGGCAGATGACTGTGGTCCAAGCTGTGGGAGGAGGGAGCCGGGGGGACTGGAGGGATAATGTAACGAAGGCTCAGTGCAGTGCAGAGTGTCTAATGTGGGGCACGAACGTGAAATGAGCAGCAGCACAGATCTAATATCCAGGGGACTGATCGTGAAGTGCAGCCCTCACTAACAGGGTGATTTCTGGCCAGAACTAACATGACTGCATCTCCAGCTTGGAATGATAAAATCCAGGTGCTTTCTGTATATGATTGCCAATTACTTCATTCTGTCTTCCACACACGGTTCCAGCTTTTGTTCCCCAGGCAGTTTTCACTGCTGGTTGCAAACACAAGGATCATTAAGTTACAAGCTGGATTTATTTACCGTTTGCAGCTAGATCTGAGAATAGTTGTCTGTTATACCAGATTTTAATTTCAAGTCTGTCTTATGGGTATATAAGATGTGTTCTTACCTGTTCTTGCAATTTCACACAATTATGCTTTGGACTGAGTTCTGCCTATAAAGAGCTATAAGAGAGCTCAGAGGAAGACTCAGGCAAGAAAGGCACTGCTGTGCCAGAGGTTTGCAGAGCACAAGAATGTTGTGGCTTGTGGCATTGCCCCTGTAGAGCTCAGACACAAACACAGCACCCAGAGGGTTCTGAAGAAAATGCATCAGGCTAAAGCCGTGTCTAGGTGACCTCCAAAGGGCAGGTGCAAAGGCCCTGCTCACTCAGTGTTCATACAGATAATCTGCAGCTTGTGTGGATGCCCTCATACTGAAGCTGCCACTGTATTTTTTGAAGTGGTCTATGTGGAGAAGGAAATCAGCAGGTATTTTCTTGACCTTTTCTAAATAATCAACACCTTAGGCAAGGAGTTGGGCTCCAGATCCATCTCATTTTTAGACACTGGAGGCTTTTAAGTGGGCTGTCCTCAGCTATATCATTGGTGAAAAGAACTTCAGAGATTATCTGTCACCTCAGATCTGGTGCCTTCATTTCTGATTTAGCTATGGAGGTGGGCTAGGAATCCTGGTCTTCAGTGGGATGATTTGAGATGTCAAAAGCAAGGAGAGGCTGGTTCTACACTGGCAGCACCCTTCCCACAGGTGACAGGTCATTGACTCACCTTTCTGAGCCCTCTTCCATGTCATTCTTTTAATTTTTTCTTTAAAATCAGGCTGAGATATGGGCTAAACAAGTCTGCAAGCTGTGCACTTTGGCTGCTTTATAAGACGGAACCAGTCTTCCTTATTGTAGTCATCTGTGCAAATGATAGCCCCTAAATGCTTACAAAATGAGGCTATATTTTAAATTATAATTTCAATGTAAAAGTGACAGGAGGCCTATGCAGGCTATCCAAGGGACAGACTGAATGATGTTCCTGATGTTTGAAACGAGATAAAAGAGCCACTGATACGGAGAAGCCCATTCAAGATAATGGCAGCGGAAGAGGAAATGGCTCCTGCAACACAAGAGATGAAAGTGGAAGAGAAGAACACTTATGTAGCTGTGAGAGGAATTTGTCTGGTTGTGACTTAAAAAGAAAAGATGCTGAAAAGAAATAACATGAAAGTAGCGGGGGGGAAATGATGATGAACATTTTTTTTAACAGGGAAATGAACCACTGATCAGAAATAGACAAGAATTTAACCAGAGTGTGATAGTGCTAAAAAGTTTGTTGACGCATCTCTTCATATAGGATGGAAATTCACATTAAGTGCTAAGATTTAATTAAAAACATATCAAACTGAGTAACTCCTCTGACTGTCTTACATGTGTAATTTTTTTCATGATTTTAATTTTGTTTAACCATCCAGAATGGGGAAACTACATAGTTCCTGCAATTCAAGGAACCTGACTTGAATTTGATGGTTCCTTTTTACAACCCATAAAACTCATATGGATAATAAAGAGAATTTCTGACCTTCCACATTAAGATCAGTCTGACTGCTTCCCCCATATTCAGTCCATCTGTCTTCTGGATCTGTACTTCTCTTCAACAGTGAAAAAAGCCCCTAACAGAAATGGGAAAAAAAAAAAAAAAACAACAAAACCCCAAAACAAAACAAAAAACCCAAACAAACAAAAAACCCCAAACAAACAAAAAACCAAACCCACAAAAACCACCATCAACCCCCCCCCAAAAACCAAACAACAACAAAAACAAAACAAAACAAACCCAACCCAAAAAACCCACAAAGAAACCCCAAACAAACAAAAAAACCCCCACAATCCCCCCCTCAAAAAAACCACCCCCCCTATTTAAACTGCAGAAGACATGAAAATACTAGAATAATGTCTTTAGATGTGATTTAGATTTTTCTGTTTGATGGAATAAAACTCAGATGTCCCACTGTTTTCACTCAGTGAAGATAAAGTCAGAGCATCATAGCAAACAATTCAGAATATCCCAAAAGCCAACATCAAAACGTTGAAGGTTTTTTCACATTGAGAGAGGCGACTGATTCACGATGACAGAGTTGTTGTAGCATCACTTACATCAGGGAAGTGTTTCCTCTGAAACAGAAAAGGAACTATATTTTTTCTAACACAATTTCACATGTTTTAAATAAGAAATAAATAAGTAAAAACGAAGATGTTTGTTGTAACTTATGTGACACCTCTGTACTACACTGAGTTCAAATTCTGCCCACAAACACATTTAATATGTTGAGAGATCAGTTTGTAACAAAAGCCTTCAGAAACTGTATTTCTGTAAGAAAACAAATCCTCTAAGTTACAGCACTCAGGTAGACCCACCAAAGTCAGTGGAGATATCTTTTTTGTCAAGGTGGACTTTAAATCTTGGTCTGGCAATAAACAAAAATTACACACTGAAGAGCTACTTAAATACCAACCAACTCTCAGGGGAAAAGAGAGCATGAAAAAGAGAATCAGAAAGAGAGAAGGGGAATGAAACAACCAGAAGAGAGGAAAGAAGAAAAAAAAAAAAAAAAAAAAAAAAAAAAAAAAAAAAAAAAAAAAGACAGACTGCAATTGATCTAGAGGATAAATAAAGTTAAAGGGCATGTTTAATTTAGGGGGAAGAAAATGTCAGAAGAAGAGACAGAGGGAGAATGACAGGGACAAATAATAGTGGAGAAAAAACAATAAAAGAAAAATGAAGGCTTAAATAAGAGAGAATGCTGGAAATGCTGGAGAGGTAAAGAGAAACAATGCTAAGAGAGAAAGAGAAGAAAGACTGGCAGGAGCCCTCGGTGGCACTGTGAGGAGAGAGGCTTGAAAGGAGACTCAGCTAAACAATAGAGGGATGTGGACAGAGGCACCAGGGGGGCAGCACACATTAAATGAGAACCAAATGTAACCGTAACAAAGGCCCTGAGACGTAGGCAATGAAAGCATGTTATGAGGAAAATGTTTTGTGTGTGTCTGTGTGTATGTGTGTTTTCACAAACTAGAAAAGATTCTCTCTTCCCCCCATGCCCCCTCCAACACCCAGCAACCCAAAACACTTCAGTCTCAGGAACAAAAGCCAAGACCACTCAATGTCGTTGTGGACTTCAATTACTATTTGTGGTGCTTTTTTCTACATTCCCTTTCTCAATTTTCAAACAAGCACCTCTGTGGTTGCTGCCCCTCCTTCAAATCCATTTAATAAATTGTCTCTTGCTGTGATGGCTGCAAAAGATGTGACAACTGGCAGCCTGCTGCTGTGCTGAAACTAGTGTTTGCTGTGCTGACCAGTTTTCTAGCTGTTTTCTTGTAATTTCTAGATAGTTCTCTGTACCTGCTTATTGTCTTTTCCCCTGGAAAGGAAGTGTTTTAGGATGGAGCTGTCTCTGTGCTGGTGCAGCAGCCAGTGAAGAGAAAAATTAGCAAAGATTCTCCTATGATTGCCATAGGTCACTTCTAAAATGGCCTTTCCTTGATTCAAAGGAGGTATTTAGCTGCAACACTGCATTGCCCTTTATACATACAGCCCCAGAGCTCACTGAAAAGGCTCCAGACCCGAGAGGAGATTATGGCAGCACCTACTCAGACCAGTGGCTGTGGCTTCTCTTATCCTGCACAGCATGGGTGACCAAGGCTCTGGGGCATAAGCTTATTATTCCAAAGTTTCAGGCTCCCTGCTTGTAATACATTGTGACGAGTGTGCACAGATCCTTGGGTTTGTGTTGTCCCAGTCACTCAGAGAGTGCATCTTGATCCAGGAGAGCATAGGGAAGAGAGGCCAAAATGCTCAGGTTTGTTGTGTGCCTGGAGAAGCAGCTAAGTCCTGTTCCCTTTGTGCCCATGCTCTTGTGAAGGGTGCAGAATGGAGCAAGGTTCTTCTTGTTATAAATGTCTCAAAACCCAGGTGTGAATGAGTAAATAAAATTTAATTTAAACCCACAGAAAATTACCAAGCAAAGCGGTAACACCACTAAAAGCTTGATAGGACTCTTGCCCTCCAGAGGCTCCACTCACAAAATGGCGTCTCTGCCTTTTATAGCTGAGTCATTAATATTCATAAATAGTCCTCCTGATTGGTGGAGCCCTTCTCGTCTCCTGATTGGTCTGTGATGTTACTGTGCCGGGTCTCCCAGCAGCACGTGCCCCCTCACTCCCTGCCGCCTCGTATGAGGTATCAAAACCATACTGTAACAACAAAAATACACATCAAAAGAACTGTAAACCCCAACAAAACTTCTCCCCACCATACTCAACAACCCTTTCTCATTTGCATGAGCCAATCACCACACCTTATTCATAACATTCTGGATATGCACCAGCTTTGTCTGCAGGAGGATGGATTCAACACCCCGATGTCCTCTGAGACCCAGCTGGCTGCCAGCCGTCCCACAGCAGCACCCTGCTCTGCCCTGACAACAGTTCTTTTACTGGCTCAGCCTCTGCACCCATGTCTCTTCGTCAGCCACCTCCTCTGGCACTGGGACAGCAGACACATCTGCATGACCATGGGGAGTAAAGCCTGTCCTGTGCAGCCATCTGATGGGAAAGGCAGCTGCTGGTCCAGCTGGGGAATGAGTCCCTGGAGGGACCTCCTCTGAGTCCTGCAGTAACTCAGCACATCCTTCCCCTTCATTGATGAACCTACTTGTTACTCAGTTCCCTTCTGCAAAACAGCGCAGCAGCACTACCTGTGCTACCTGCTGCTCAGACAGGTGGTGAGAGAAAGAGCTCCTGAATCTGCATACAGCAGTTTGTCATATCTGAAGATGTCCCTTAAATATTGACTGTTGCTGATACCTTGTGTATATTTTGCTTTTTCAAAAAAGAACTACATTAAGAATTGAACAGGTAACTTGGGGCAAGAAAAGAAGTTTGGAACAAGAAGAAAACAGTTATTTACAGAGTAACTGAGCAGTTGTTTACAGAGGGTGATAGGAACAACAAAATGAGGAATAGTTGTTAACTTGTCAGAACAGCTTCTTGGTTCTTGGTTAGATTTTTTTTTAATATTATTTTGTACCATAACCGGGAGGTAAAAACCTCTTGAACGACTAAGTGCAACATATTGGGCAAAAAGGGGAGCTGTTGTAATTACATACAGTACTTCAAGGAGATAGTGCCTCTCAAGGAACTTCTCAGGTACCCTCCAATGCAGGCTCAGGTTGTTAAACTTGGATCAAAACTTTCAAATAATTCTAAACTCCCCTAAAACTATCAGTGGCTACAAATCTCTACTTTACTGGGAGATTACAAGGTTCTGTAAGTTATGTAAGTGGATCTGAATTTCCCAAAGCTCTGAGACATATTTCTATGTAAAGAAATTCACACTGAGTTTTTAAACAAATGATCATTAATGATGATCTTAATGATCATAGACACTGTTCCTGTAGAAGAGCCAGGGAAATATCACCCAGTGCCATTCTTGCTGCTAAGGACATAAACGTTTTCTTGGCTAAGGCTGCTTGCTGACCTGGCTGAAAGAGAAAAAAAAAAAAAAGCTGCAGGTCAGTGAGTGAGATTGCTCTTCCTTTAGAACTGCCCAGGAAGATTACAATAAGTGTGTAGAGACTAAGCTAGGAATTAGAGACTGGGGAGTGCTGATTTCAGTTCTCTCATGTGCAGCCTTTCGGCTGAAATCCAGGGAGCTGTATTGGCATAAACTATTCCAGTAACAGAGGATATATTGCTGGAGCCCACCTAGCCTGGGGGCTTGAGCATCACTGTGCCTCAGACTGCTGACACTTGGACAGGGAAGTGACAGAAGATGGGTTGGTCTGATTGGGTAAGGAGAGTCATGACTAAATGATTACGTAGGGTAAAAGGGGATCTAGGTAAAAAGGCATTATTTATAATCTTCAGGTGTCTCTCTCTCTGAGACTTTCTCTTATTCTTCAGTGAAGAGAGAAAAGGAGGTGGTGAAGGCAATATTGGACATACATTCAGAGAAAGAGTGCTGCTTTTCAGTCAATGCACAGGATAGCAGGCGGTGTAAAAAAGATCAAATTCAGCAAATGCAAGACGTGATCTAACTGCAAGGCCTGGTTTGAAGCCTTGGAAATGAGCAAGAGAAGAAGGTCCCCAAACTGCTATTTCTCTGGGTGGGAAGAAGCAGAATAAAGAGAGCTTGGTTACTGTCAACAGTAGAGATTAGAATTGATGTAATTAGAGCTATATCATTTACCAACAGCCATATCTCCTTAGTATTCTGAATGTCTGGTGCTGCTGGGCAGCCTATGTCAGCCACGTTTGTAACTGAGAGCTAGCTTTTTCTTTTAAAAAGGTTTTAATAACCTGTCTGTTTGAGCTTGCAAGCACCCAGCACCCTGTGTCAGCTGGCTGGCACCTGTTCTCACAAAAGTAATAGAAGTAGTATATGACACTGTGGAACAGCAATTGGCTCTGGACAACGTGATCATGAATATCTCCACATTCAGCTACAACTGTACTTCAGCTTTTGGTATTAAATAGAGTGTGGAATAATAAATAAAGTGGAATAATAAATAATGATTCCAACAGTGAGTTCATCAACAGAGTTTTGGCTAGGAGGAGAGACAAGTGGCTGTGCACTCATTCAAAACTCAAGTCACAGATGTAGACTAGTCAAGCAGAGGCCTGGAAGTGTCTCTACAAGAGTTCTACAAGAAACTAAATGGTGAATCTGAAAACAATTCCTCAGAGTTTTCTCAGATAAAGCAGAAGGCAGGGTGCAAAACACTAAGTAGAAATCTAATGGGAAATCTTTCTGAAGAAAACCACCCGGAGGCAGATTGATTTCAAATGTGGCCTTGAAAATCACTCTGAAACCATAGTGGACTGTCTTTAATGCACTGAGACAAGGACCATCTCCCTTCTGTGCTGACCTGTGCTTCAGTGCAATTACCTCTCCAGCTGATTGTACAATCCTCTTCCTCACAAGTGGGAGCTATTTTCATAGACCTCATTGTTTTAGACAGTTTTAGAAATGATGGTCTATTTCTAATGCAAGAGAGGCCTAACAGTGGCTTCCCTGCTAATGGACTGTAATTACAGGATTGATCCCACATCCCTGGCAACATGAACCCTTCTGTGCTTTCTAAGGCAGCAACAGCATAAATCAATGGTCTGCTACTATAAGCTTCAGAGGATTCAGGGAGAACAAACCTTGGTATGTACCTTGTAAGGCTTGCTTAACGGGGACAACACACACCTGATTGGCACAGTATCATTAACTTATCTCCATGGTCATGTGAAGGATTGTTCTTGCACTGCACTTCATTTAACAGCTGGCAAGAAACAGATCATTTTCAAAATGGGTCTTTGCACTTGAGAGTGGCTCTTTCTGTGTAAGAGGCAACAGCAGGAGCTGCAGAAGACATAGAGCAGATGTTGAGCAAGATTCTTCCCTTGGGGAAGAACAATCTCTTTCTTACATGAAGATATAGCACTGGCATATTATTGGATTGGAGCAAGGATATCACAGCATGGACATTGACTTTTCAGTCTCTCATGGATAAAGTGTCTGCAAATTCATGTTAATAAAGAGAAGTACTTGTCTGTGAAGTAATAAAGAGGATGTCTTTCAGTATATTAATGACAAAAGGACATACATCATACTTTTGTATTTGAAAGTGAGACATCTGTTATGTTACCTTAACAAAATTAAACTTACAAAACATAATAGATCTGATTCTTCTCATCCTGTATGTTTTGGCAGGAACTGTTAAGCATGTTGCACAAAAGCCTTGGTCCAGCAATTTTTCAGCTATGGCTGCCCATATACCCCACTGATGTGAGTTCTGGCATTGACAAGCTGACTTGGCCTCCTGGCTTGACTTCAGACCTGCCTCATCCCTGCAGACTTGTCTGCCAGTCTTAGCCCTAGGCTGAAGGCAGCTGCTCTCCCTGGACCTGCTCTGCTCACGTTGCTGGGATGCTAAGGGACTGTGCTGGTGAGAGCTGTGCCCTGCCTGCTTTGCTGCTGTCTCAGCGCCTGCTCACCTTTCCTTACACAGCACTGTAAGGAGAGACCTTTTTGTCTGTATGAACAGTTGTTTGTGTCAAGCAAAGACACCTAGATCCTCTAACTCTCATTTCACTGCCAATAATGACATGACAGAAGCAGACATGGTGAGATCCTGATCAAGCTTATGTGGAGTACAAATATGAGTCTGTGACAGTCAGTCCCACTAAGGTGGACCCAATAACATCCAGTGTACCAAGAGTCTTTGTCAGATTCAGTTGTTCTGAATGTCCTAGAGGAAGATCTTTAATTTAACAACAGAAAATTGTTCACTTCTTATGAATCAAGAATCTGTGTACACTGTCACATCAATCAAACTGCTGAGTAAGAGCAGTGGTTCAATTAAACTCTGGGAGAAATGGCCCAGTGATTTATCTGAACCTATTGCTGCAACCAGGAAACTTTGCTGATTATTAACAATGAGAGCAGTTTCATCAGGCTTTTCTCTTTTTGTCAATCTATATGGTCGACATACAACAATAAAATATTGCCTAAGGGGACAGAAAACTCACACCCCTGCCATCATTAAGTGTACCCAGAAACAAAAAGATTGACTAAGAACTTTGTGTGACTTTGCGAAACATGATGTCTATTGGGTCCAGACATAACAAGAACAAACAGATAAAAAAGAAGCCAGATGAAGAAGATGTGAGTCTGGGACTGGATCTTGGTGTTAGTGTCCAGCTGGCCTCATTATTAGCCAGATGGTAGGTTCAATATCAAGCCCCTGGAAGGGTCAACACAGCAAATTACAAGATCTGCCAACTGGATTTAGGAAAAGAGACAAAAAGGGAAAAAATTAAATTAAAGAAAAAATATCCCATATCTATCATGTCCATCTGCTGGGCAGAGGAAAGCCAGAAAAGGATTTCTCATAGTCTCATGTACGTGTGATCCAGGGCTGGAGCAAAGTGGTAATTCCTCAGAGTACAGATTATCCCAAGATATCTAATCCTTGCATGATACAAAACAATAACTTGTTTTGCAAACATGTTCAAGGCAATCTTTTTCTACATCTGTTGGATTAAATCTCTCTTATCTTCTAGCACTGGTTTCCATAATCCCATTTGCCTGTTTGCTTGTCTTTGTGAGGGCACATGAGGAGTGGCAAAATAAGAACTGTAGAAATGTGGAAGATGGGCATCATTTGATATAAAGCACTTGGCATAGTCTCATTGATTTTAATGCCAGTCTAGATTACCCTGCAAAGTTCTTCAATGACCTTCCCAAAATATGCCCTTGAATCATTTTGTTACCCATGTTGTGCATAGAAAATCACAGTATGTTCTTAAAATGAACCAAAGATTTCGGTAGATATCTACTCCTTTAGTCCTCCTCTAAAAAGGCTTCCTTTTTCAATCTCAGTTTTTGGGCTATTCTTGTCTATTCTTCAAAGTACAGTGGCTACATTTCAATGAAAATATCTAACAACCTAATAGACATTCTCTGGGACTTCAGATAACGGGCCAAATTGGAAATATATTCTGGAAAAGACATCACATTTTCCAGTTCTCCTTCAATATTCTCCTTTAAGCAGAAGATCCCACAAATACCTGACTAGAAGAAAGGTTGCAGTGACATGTAGGACTGTGAAATCATTGCAAATTTGCACTGCCTGATGTTTGTGGCCAAGTAAGAATTATGGTCCACATATCACATGATGTTTCATGCTGATCTTGCTGCACCTTTTGCAGAACTAACCTGGGAGAGCTTTTGCTTCTGGATAAATCTCAATGTATTTTGGGCACAAAGTCTTGCTGCTTTGAGCTGTGAGTCTTTAGATGGACCCTAAAGTACCAACTAGACCGTCTTACATAGTTTTACAGAAACACAAAGAAAAAGGAGTATCTGATGTCACATTCGAGTCATAAGGTCCAATGTGGTTATTAAAGTTGCATCCAATGTTCAAAGCTACATCAAGGCTCTGAAATATTTTTTTTAAACAGTAACATTCTGGTTTATCCATCTTGTATAGTAGCTTAGGAATTATGATAGGGTACTTTCAACAATTTTATTTCATGTTGAAATACTGCCCTAGGTGACAGGATATTTGAACTCTTTTTTCTGTTCCAGGTGGGATTGTGGTGAACCAATGGGAACCAACTGGGAACCAACCAGGAAACAAGTTTTTAATAAATATGTCTGATCTAAACCAAAACACTGATACGGTTGCATCTGTAGCCAGTTGATACAGCCCAGTTATTGTCTAACTAACATTTCTCTAATTTCTAGGCAGGGCAGCTGTACCTAAGCTGTGAATTCTAGTCCATGCTGATCTCTAAGCCATGTCCAGTACTTATCCGGAAGAGTACTGGATTGCCTGGTCCAAAGACAGGTCATGTATCTTTTTTATGGCTTTATAGTATGGGCAGTGCTGTGCCACTGCTTGGGGCGTACCCTGACCTTACTCAGTTTACTGGCAAGGGGGTAACTGTGGGGTCCCAGGAAGGGCTATAGAGCATGGGAGGAAAGCCAAATTCAACTACCAGCTCCAGTAGATGTACTGCTGAAGTCTAGGTGGATGAGTGGTTTATATTTCATGAAGCTAGAGACTGTTAATCCTGTGACAGATTATGATAATCCTAAATTTATCATCAAGGACCACAAAAAATATTTTTGGCAGAGAGCTAGAGTAGCAACTGGAGATTTGAGTAGGAAAGTAATGGAGAACACACAACAAATCTCTTTTTTCCCTCTGGTCTATCTGTGCTCCAATAGGGAAAGTTTTATGAGAGCAAACTCTGAATGAGATACTTGGTACTCACTTAAAGCTGCTTTCTCAGATGCTCTGCATAAGATGTATGTTATGTGCACACAGCTGGTGTGCACGTGCAAGACACCCAAAGTCTAAAACCTAACTAGAAGGAGATGTGAGGGAAAGAAACAGTGATGAGCTGTGAAGTTTTAAAATACTAGTGAAGTATGTGTATAACTTTTCAAGGCTCATACAGGCATCAGAGATACAGTGTCACAACTTTCCATGTTGATTTCACCATGATTTCCTGACTTTTCTGAGAATTTTTGAATTTGTCAAGAAAAGAATGAAAATGGGGGCAGTGGCTGGAATTTGGTCACTTATGAAGCCTGCAACAGAGTTTCTCAGCCAGGAAAAGACACACATAGGTGGATGTGCAAGCATCACAGCAGGCTGAGGTAGGGACCAACCAAATTAGGAGAAGCAGACAGCTGAAGCTGTGCCTTCTGTAGTGGAAGAGTTGCAGACTTTTAGACAAAAGCAGCATTTTTAGTAAGTGAATCACAAAGGATTCTCCCACTGCTTGAGTCAGCAAGAGCAATGTTAACTTGTCTAATCCAGAAGAAATTTTCATCACTCTTAGCTTCGTACGTGAAGTTGACTCAGTGCAAACCTTCAGGAGACAACATTTATCGTGGCAATATCTTAATGTCAGAAGGCAAAACCGTAATACAGCAGCAACCGTGTAGTTGAAGCCACAGCATGCCACTGAAAGCAGGTCTCCCCAAGGTGACCAGATCTATGGAAGTGAGACCCATGTGAGTTGTTGTAGCCATTAATTGTCTTTATCCTTTCACCATATTTGAGATCTTGGTTCCAAGTTAGCAGCCTGTGGCAGCAGGTAGCAAAGACACAGTTCTGCTGACATGCAATCCCCAGAGAGAAAACATGTGACAAAATTGTACTCACTGGGTAATTTCCTATTTATAGCTTGTGTTTGGGAATGGTCTTATCTGTGTTCCTTTATACACTGAGAGGGTGATTAAAGCCTCATTTTCATTTCCTTTTGTACCTTACGCTTATCATCCAGATAATTTTAGTGTCTTTAATCAACATTTGCAGAAGTAAACAATGCTATGCTAATAACAGTGTTGTGCTATAAACACTTCCTAAGTCGTAAAACATTACCATTACATAAGGAGGATAAATGCTAGATTGTCCCATTTTTAGGAAAAAGACACTAGCAAAGTGAGTGGTCTGTGCTTATAATAGTCTGTGTCAGAGCAGGTATCCCATTCTGTCCTTTATTTAAGCACCAGACAGTTCTTTATTTCAAATTTTGAAGTTGTGAAAAAAATCTCTTATGTGAATTAATCTATAGATTTAACATAAAGAAAACCCCTCCCAAACAACAACAACCACATCAGTAACAAACCAAAACCAGCAACAAAAATAAAACCCAACCAAATCAAACCCAGAAAACCAAACCCAAAGCCAATAAATAAAACACCAAATATAAGGGAAGATTTATTGTTATCCAATGAAAGACAACTGTTTCTGTAATAGGGAAGTGGATGAGTAGAGAAAGAGATACACAAGTTACCACTCATTACCTGTTCCACAAGGAAAAAGCAGAGATGATGAATAAGCTTGGTAACAGACATGACATCCCAACTAACCATGAAGCACTTGCTGAAACAGTTGGGAATTTAGTGCCAAACATCTTGATCTTATCACTATCACATTGCATGGCTAAATAATACAGAAGTGAATGTGAAGTATTCTCTCCAGTGACATTATCCCATAAATGGAAAAGTGCGGAGGATGGAATGTGCTATGGAAGCATAAAATATAGATGTAGGCCTTAATTTCCACCAAAATCAATGAGCCTGGATTTTGCTTTGCACTTGCATAGCACATTCTATCTTCACTGTTTTATTGCCTCACCAATCAGAAAAATTAAAAAGCCAAGACAGAAGGCAGTAGCTGCAACATTCAACAAACAACACAGAATCCAGGACTTGAAGAAAAAAAAGGATATTTTTCATAAAAGGATAAATGACAGCAATCTTAAAGTCCTAAGACAGCCCCATCATCTTTATCTCCTATTCTAACTTATTTTTCAAGTTGGGTTTTTTTTTTGGTAGTGCCACTGTGACTAAGCTTGCCTGGAATCAGTAAACAATGGGAATATGACAGTTTCTGGCAGAGCACATGAGACATTTTATCACTATAACAGACATTCAAGATTGTCTGATTGAAAGGGACAAAATACACCCGGTCAGATTAATGTATGGACCAGACACGAAAGGCCAGTATCAAACCAGTATTTCAGACATCATCCAATAAGCTTTTGCCATTTACATGTACATAAACAGCAACAGCAGGTGTCTTGAGCAGATACCAAACAAGGGAGCTTTCTTTTTCCCAAAGCCAGGTGTCCTCCCCTACCCACCTGCAGGTGAGACACCAGGGATGGTGCCAGTGCCTGGCCCTTCCTGCTGTTGTATGAGTCTGAGCACAGCCAGGGAGCCTGAGGTGAGCAGAGGGGTCAGTCACGGCCCATGTCCTGCTCCTGTGCTCAAGGGCTGTTGGTTGCCTACTACAGACACAGACAAATGTCCCCAGTGTCACATGGAGGATGTCACAGTCCCAGTCCCCATTGAGCCTCCCTGTCACGTCTGTCCTGCTGAGCTGCTGGGGCTGGTCTGGTCAGCCCAGGCAGGTTTGGGGATGAGCAGAGTTTGCACTCCTGTCCACATGCTGAGTGTGTTGGAGATGGGCAGGGCTGGGCACATCCAGTGCAGCTCAAGAGCAGGGGATCTGAACTCTTCTCAAGAACTGTGCAGCCCCAATGAGGACAGCTGATAACCCAGGTAAGGCAAAGAATCAGGAAGGAAAGAGCATAGTCACACTGCTTGTTTAGTTACTGTTTCATTCTTCTGATAGAACAGACATGGCCAAAGATTGCATTGTCCCAGCTAGCACTTGGCACTTAGACACATGAACCTAAGGGTGGACAATGCTAGTTCAAGGTTCACCTGAACTTCTGTTTATAATTCTATCATAATTCTATCATCTATCATAAGCATTCTCCCTAACTTCTAGAGATCCTTGAAGGGTATGTGGTTGCAAGGACAGATGAGATGTTCTTCGGTCTAAACTAAAAGCCCAGAACTTTCTGTGTGCATGCTTCTGAAAAATTGATAAAATTTGTGTAAAAATGAAATTTCTATACAACCTGATTCTGGTCAGATTTAGAACCTAGGTACCTCGAAGATGTTCAGATGGATATAGATGAATTCAGATATTTAGATCTGGTGACCCAAAAGATCTTTCCAAAGGTCCGTTTTCACAAGAAAAAGTCATATATCTTGCAGATAACTGAAGAGTGGGGGCTTCTTGGAGCAAAACAGCTCCTGAATCAAAGCTCTGTTGAGACGAAACTCTCATTGGTCTATATGAACTTAGAATAAACTTGAAAGCAGATCTTGAATGTCATATTACTTCAAAAGTTGTGGGGTTTTTGCATAAATACTGCCTAAAATGCCAATGAGTGAAAGAGATCTAATTATTGTCGGGGAAACAACTGCCTGATGCACTGGGGAAAAGTGCCACACGTTCCTCCCATTCTTTCCTACTTTGATTTCTATGACACAAAATATTTGGTTTAATTTTTCTTTTAGCAGATAGATGCCAGCAAGAACTGATATGGGGATGTCACTTTTCATAAGTAAATTTTTACAAACTCACTGTCTAATCTTTCTGATTGGCAAGTCTAAGGGACTTGCACTGTTAATCAGTGCACCAGCATCAAATTAAAAACAGTCCTCTGTCATGCAGATGACTGGTTGGCTAAAGCAAATAAGACAGGAGTCCAAGAAGCTGCTGTGCCTTTATCTGTGAACTGAGCAAATGCTTTCATGTCAAGTATTTCTGTGCTACAAAATCCAGGCAGAACACCCAGGGAAACCAGACAAAAAGGCAGATGTTTGGACTGACTACTCACTACAGTTTGATTGACACATTGGTTGGCTTTGCGTAGTTACTGAGGAAACCTTCATGTGAAGTGGGATGTTTCCCAAGAATTACAAGGCCACCTGCAACTCCAACCCTTCCTTCCTCCTCCAAGTTAAATGGTACCACAGGGATTCCTGTACTGGAATGCTGGTATGTCTGATCCGTCTGCTTGAGTTCAGGATAATGGTATTAAGTGGGTTAGAGGCTGAGCTCATGTGGCAAGCAACAAGCAAGAGGTTCTTGAATTATTTCAGACAAATATTTTCAGGTCAATTACCCATATTCCTCCATGCATTCTGTACCTGGCCAATAACTTACCCATTTGGGTTTTGAGAGTTGAAATATTTTGATTAAATTATATCTAAAGAGAATAAAACATTGCAGACAGCTTTCTAGCTGAGACATTCCTAAAAGACATATTCAGGGAAGTGGTAATTCAAGAATAACTGGATAGGAAATTGCCCAATCAATGTAGTTTGATGTTTACATATAATTTCACAATATGCTATTATGTTAACCACTTGATTGGCATATATTTATGTTGTGGTGATTTCCAAGCACTCAGGAAATGTGGACCCAAGAAAGAGGTGATTTCTTTGGGAGGTGAAATGGTTGTCAAATACAAAGAATACTGATTGCTACTCCACTTTGCTTACCCATTTCTGATGTCCTTAACAAGAGAAATGAAATGGCAAAGCCCAGTGCAGCTGACAGGTCAGAGATGAAGAACAACATTTTCTGAATCCAAGGAAGTTCAGGGCCTTTGTGTTTATACTTTATTTTGCACAAAGTGCTTCCAAAATATGTTATAAAAGCTCTCAGCCCTAACCTGCTCCCCACACCACTGTAAGTGGAGCTGAGCCTGTGATGGCTCTGGGAGGCCAGCAGTTGTCTTTGTCTGCTGTTCAGCCTGTTAAAGTCCTGCTGGCCCCTCACAAAGGAAGGATTTTCACGCCAAATAAGTAAACAAACATTTCATATTGGTCCTTGCTTATCATGGTTATTCCTGTCCTTATAAATAACATTAATAGTTCAATAGCTTTTGTACTTTTGCCACACTACCACTTAGTCAGTTTCCATCAATCACATGCTGAAATAAATCTCTGAGAGAATCAAATTAAGTGCTCTGTGAAGAGTTTACATCACTTCCCGAGCTTGGTCCCTGAACAAGGACTCTCCAGTGCCTTTTGAATATTTACTGCATGCTACCCACTGCACATTGCACTCTATTGCTCTTATCCAGAATCCCCATACTTAATGAGTCTTTTAGCATGTGGGAAGGAGAGGTTTATAAATAACTACACTATCAGAAAACACCCTCAAGCACTTCCTTTTACAGTATTTACTAACAGCTTTTCTGTGTTATTTTTATTATTTATCCTGAGATTAAAATCAAACTTTATTTTGTCATGTTCAATATTCTACTGGAAAGATATATAGCAGATCTTGTCTCACCAACTGCCATTCACAAATTGCCTGTAAGATGCAAAGCAAAGTGACATGTGGCCCAGAAAGTCATTATATGCTATGATAGATCCAATTGTGTCTGTCCCTAATGGATTCTTATATAAATTCTGCCCTTAAGGTTACTTCCATGAAAAACAACATTCAAGAAGCCAGTCTCTGTCCTGGAAGTGACTCCATGGATTCATCTTTCAACAGGTGGTGCCTCTTTGTTCCAGAATTCAAAGTTAATCCTGCAGAGAAATGCTTTGCAGAATATGGTGATAATTTGGAAAATGGAACAGTATGTCTGGATATATTCAGAATAAAAGGGTGCAAATGAGGCATTAAGCAAGGTTATCTAGAAGAGTGGCACAAGCCTCCTTGACTTTGACTATGAGAAGAACTTGTCAAAGATCCCATCTTTGTGAAAAGCTATGGAGTAACCCATCATTCCAGAATAAATCCAAAATGGATTTAAAACAAAGTTTTGTCTTCTGAAGTCCGTTCCTGTAACCCCACAGGGAACCCACACTGGAGAGCTTGGTTCCTGAAGGACTGCTCCCTGTGGACAGGAAGCATGCTGGAGCAGCTTTTGAAGAACTGCAGCCCAAGGGAAGGACTCTCCCTGGGGCAGTTTGTGAAGGATTGTATCCTGTGGGAGCATCCATCTCTGGAGCAGGGAAGGGCATGAGGAATAAAGAAGAGCAGAGATGAAACACAAGGAACTAACAATCCCTCCCACTCCCCATCATCCTGCTCTGCTTAGGAGGGAGGAGGTGAAAGAGTTAGGAAGAAAATTCAGCCTGGGATGATGGGAGGGGGTTGAGAAGGTGGTTTACAATTTCTTCATATTTATCATTATCCTATTCTACTAAATTCTCTGTAACTTAAACCAATTTCCCCTAAGTTGACTCTGTTTTGCCCGTAATAGTGTTTGGTAAATCATCTGCCCATCCTTGTCGTGATCCTATATCAACCTATGAGCTTTTCCACACAATTTCCCCCTGTCCTATGAGAAAGGAGGGATAGACCAGCTTGGTGAGCACCCAGCAGCCAGCCAAAGTTAACATGCCACAAAATCTCAATATGTCAACTCATTTAAGAGAGAAAAAATTCCTGCTTCTGCCTGGGTTATAGATAATTTTTTTATCCCTATTCCTCAAGTTTCCATTATTTGAGAAGTGGGATGAACTACTACAGATTTACAGACCCCTAGTTATATGCTTGTGTTATTGTAGATGAAGTATTTATTTGTTGTGTAAAACTTCTAACCATTTTCAGATGAATCAATGATTTTTCCTTCTGTCACAAATAATAGTCATAACAGCAAGAAATATGGAGATTGTAAATGAAAAATCTTTCTGTTTATACATAAAGTCATTGGCTTCTTGCAAAATTTGAAATGAAAAATCTGTGATGGTTCTAGTAGGATTGTTTACAAATAGATCTTTTATTTGTTTTTTTGTTGTTGTTGTTGTTGGTTGGTTGGGTTTTTGTTTGTTTTTTTGTGTGTTTTTTTGTTTGTTTTGTCGTTGTTGTTTGGGGTTGTTTTGCTTTTTAAAAAAATTCAATTAAAAAATATTTCACACTTTCAAACATTTGCCCTGGAGAGAGAAAATCCCAAAGTGGAATTTTTCTACGAATTTCCAGGAAGAACACGGATGTAGAATCTTTATTTTTGACATATAATGAAGTTCCATGCCTTTCCACTTCGGAAGTTCCCTTCATATATACCCTTATTCTTTTCAGAAAAGGACTTAATAAGTGAAAGGACTTAATTCTTTTGCAACACTTTTTCAGGGAAACAGATTAGTTTCAGAACAGGTACGTTTTCTGAAGGAATTCTTAGCTTTAAATTTTTACACATACAAGAATTGTTTGTTTTTTACAAATGAGGATTTTTAAGTTTTGTGTTTACTTATGATTCTGCATAATTCTACTCGAGAACTGACAAAACTAATTTCTAGATTCATTTTGCTCGATAAAATGTAGGAACTTTAGGCATATATCCTTGTATGTGTGATTCAGGGAGTACATTGCTGCTTCACAGACAGGTCCCTACCTTCATATCTCTGCTTTTTCACAGCTGGGCCTTGGAAGTGTAGAAAGGATGAAAGGGATAGGATGATGGCACAGACCTTTTAAGGAAATTCAGAGACAGTGATGAAGATCTAAGAGGTAACAAATTCCTTCTGTCAAAAAAATTTGTATCATGGAAGAGCATGTCTTGCTATTCATCTGAAACCGCACTAAAGCCCAGTGAGATGTCACCTCAAAATGATGGGAAGGTCCTTTTTCTCTACCACAACAGCTCTGAAGAAGCTATTGAATTTTATATTTTTTTTTTTGTAAATAATAAGCCCAGTTGCAGGAGGACTATAAAACATCATGTTACTCCTTCCAAAAATATTAGCATGTAATGCCAGTAGATTTGGGTTTATTTAATTTTGTGATTAAAGTTTCTATTGATTCCCCTGAAGCGTAGAATATATCAATATCTTTGGTTTCAAAGGATCATTCAGTAGTACAGAAATAGAGGACTCAACACAGAAGCAGGTGCTTTATTTTAAATTTATGAGACTCCACAGTGAATCCCCTGAGTGTACTGTCAAGCAGTCCCTTTCAATTGTGGAACTCAGCCTCTGTTGTCAAACTAAGTCCCTTCAGTGCCTCCTAGTTCACATGTTGGTTCTTCTTTACTGGAAAAAAGGCTTGGTTAGGAGTCAGTAGGAATTAATATTATTATATAGAAAGCTTTTAAGCCATCAACTGTATTCCATCAGAGTTTACTGCAAATCATGTATGTTTATCCCTTCTCTGCCACTGCAGGGTGGCAACTTAACCACTCCTCTGTTGCTGCTTGGTTGACTGCATCCAGGACAACTGGGAACATGGAGTCTTCAGGAAGCTATTTCAAACCATTCCAAGGGGAATGGCTGATAAGAAGCAGATCCTGTGGAGGTAGGGCAATGATTTTTTGATGCCAGCTTCCCCTTTTTCATCTAAGACACAGCTGCACAGTTGCAAGAAGCAGGGTCAAACAGCAGTGCTATCCCTAGAGGGGTCTGTGGGCCATCGAGGGCCCCAAGGCACCCTCAGGTCCTTTCTGGGAACTCTCCATCAGAAGACTACAAATGCCTCATAGTGTTGCATCAGAAACAAAGAATTTCCTTCCTGAGGAGGGATCTGGGTGTTCCCATGCCATCCTGAATGTGTGTAACCTGACAAACTCTTGGTTTGGTGGGCCACTCCCCAATGGATCAAGACTGTGACCATTACTGCAGTGAAATAGAAACAATCAGGCCTTCTTTCAAGATCCATGAGTAGTAATATCTTTCCTCTCCACTATCTACTTTTAATCTTTCTTTCTCTTTCTTTTCCTTGAGTATTTCCTTTTTGATATTTTTATGTTTTTGTTGAAAAGAATCAAGATGGCCACATACTTCTTTTGCACTGCACTTAAATTGTTTTAAAATAAATTTGCCTTATGTATACGCTGGTCATTTAGTGTCACTTCACTCTGATTCATCCCAAGGGATTTATTAACAGAAATCTTTGTTACCCTGCCTCGGAGTGGACTGTAACAGCAGGCTCAGCATATTGCCTGGGAGAGGACAAGAGAGATCCTTTCATTGGAGACTGTGAGGAGAGGTGGGAAGAATTATAACCTCCCTAGGTTCAGTGTGGATGATGAAAGCAAGGCCTGGCCACTGACAGACACATTTGTGACTTCTGTGATCTCTAGAAGAACATAAATTTGCTAGAGGGGGTGCAAAGGAGGGGCACAGTAATGATCAAAAGGATAGGAGACCTCGCCCAGCAAGACAGGCTGAGAGAGTTGTGGGTTTTTAGCCTGGAGAAGAGGACGTTCTGGGGACACCTTATTTCTGCCTTTCAATAGCTACAGGAGCTCATTTAAAAAAATAAAGTGGAGAAAGGTTTTTAACTAGGACTTGTAGTGATAAGACAAGATGTAAAAGTTCTAAAGCAAAAGAGGATAGATTTAGTTTAGACATGAGAAAGAAATTCTTTGTCATGAGGTTGGGGAGGCACTGGAATGGGTTGCCTAGAGAAGTTCTGGATGCCCTTTTCCTGGAATATTCAAGGTCAGTGTGGATGGGGCATTCAGCAGTCTGTTAGTATGAGAGGTGTCCCTGTCCATGGAGGGAGGGGGAGTGATGGTTTTGGAACTAAATTATCTTTAAAAGCCCCTTCCAAACCCAAACTATTCTATGATTCTACAAACCCGTAAATATATTCAATTCGTTTATGATTACAGAACTTCAAACAAAGCCACTCATTCAACTTACACACATGTTTTTCCCTCAGGGTTTTTTGTATAGTTGCACATTTCAACAACAAACATATTGGCAGCCTTACACGGGGAAATCATTACAGTCCACTCATCCCTGAGTGCATGTACATAATTCCTGGTGTGTCATGAGGAAACAAGACCGTATGTAGGACTGGTGAATTAATAAATGACATAGGTAGAAAATGTTTTCACAGAAAATACAGCCCAAATCCCCTAGAGTACTTGAAATCTCTTTTGAGTAAACAGAGAAAGAGCCAATGAAAGAATTCAATTTGCAGAAGGAAACTCCAGATAAAAATGGAACAGAATTTACCTGAATTCATGTGTTAGTTTATTAGCGTGGGGTTTTTTCAAGCAGGAAGGATGTTGTCTAATAGCCTCTTTGACAAGCACCTCTCTGATCAGCTCCTGTTTCCACTTTAGAGAGAGACTCCACGTCTAAGTGGTTTGTAAAGGGTTAATCAATTATTAATACTGTCTGAATACATAATAGGCACAAGGGGCTGTGCCGCAGCTGGATGTAAACATGCCAATATAAGGTGTTCGTGTTAGGGAGGGATAAAAGCAACCTGTTGAACCACTGGACTGCTGACACCCTGAGACAACTATGGAATTGTTAGCAAACCTTTGAATGATTTTTGTAACTAGATCCTCAGTAGAACATGTAATCCTTTTTTCTTTCATTTTTTCCCATCCATTGCTTTTAAACATTAAAATTATTAAAATTATAAGACAAGTTTGCAAAACTATAGGTTGAAAAACAACCAACAGAGAGAATACTGAGTGCTAGCAGGAGGAGCCGAGCAACTGTGCCTTGTCTTGTGCTGGGAGAGCTGACAGCACATGAAGGCTTCTCCTCAGTAAAAGAAACATGCCAAAAGAATTCAACAAACACAGATGAGCTTCATTTTTGCTACAAGGGTGGCCATTCCTTTTGACCCTACGAGCCATGTGCCCAAATCTTTCTGTGGCTGAGAGCCATGAGGCACACACCTCAGAGACCCGAAAGGAAAGGGACCTCCAGGAATGTTTCAGAGGCAGGAAACACAAACTGCTCCCCAGGGCCCTGCTGTCACAGCTAGCCAGGGTGGTCTGCAGTGACAGCTCCCCTCACTTCCCTCGGTGGCAATTTCAGCCTCCTTGCCTGTGACTGAGCCAGGGCTCTGCCTCATGCAGCAGGGGAGCTCCTTCACAGACCTGCCCATGCCCTTGCCCTGCTTCTCCCAGGCTGGACCACAGCAGGGGAGCCACGTTCCCGATGCCTTGAGCCACTGCTATTCCACAAGAGTAAAAACAGAAAGTAAATTGGATAAAAGGAAAACTGTGATTGCTTTGCTGACCTTAGCTGTTATCTCATGCAGTCTTTGTCAGTTTGTCCCATCTATCTATTTGTTACTGTGTGTAGATTAAATGACTTCTTGGGCAGGAATTCTGCTTTCACAATGTGGTCATTGCAATTCCTAAACAAATGGATAAAAAACTAACACACATCCTTGTATGTAAAGAAATCCATCAAGCAGCCACATCCTAACTGACTAGTACCCCAATCCTCTAGTCTTGGAAAAAAATTAAACTCCTTAGGAGTTTTTCCTCAGTTGTTTTGGGATATTATTTCTATTGTGGCTTTTAAAATGGGTTTGTTCTGTTCTCAGTTCATGTTCAAACCACCAACAACTGGTTAATGATATTATTATTATGATCTTAAACCAGCATGTTTTAGTGCACAAATGCATGGTCTCTTTTTAAGCATAGGCAGAATCTTTCCATCCTGCCAGGCTTAGTTTCAGACATCTTAATCCCACACAAACCTCACCACTCTTCACTGGAACACCACAGAAACCCTTAACAAGCAGTCAGGGAAACATTTGTTCCTCCTTTCCACTTCTAGAATGTCTGATCGTTCAGGATCCATCATAAACATTTCCTGGCTGTCTTTGCCTTACACATGAACCGTGTTTTGGTGGGGTTTTTCCCCTTCTCTTTTTCCCCCCGTTTTTTTACAAGCATCATTGAATTTTGTCAGCAAGCAACTTAGGCCAATCTCACAAATAGTTTAGTTTATTGCTTATGAAATTAAATTATGTAAGGGACCACTCCAAGCAGGGTCAATTTAAAAAGACAGCCAAGTCTGTAACCTCAAGAGACTTGGATTGGGTTGAGGGAAAGCACCAAGCAGTGTGGGCTCCCAAAGATTGCTGCCAGGTGGGCTACAGATGTTCAGATTCAGTCCAATTGCATGGTGTTCACCTTGAGAGATGCTAATTTGGTCTTCTGCACAAAGAAAATTAGCATGTGTATACACTATCACCCTGCAAAGGCCTCTCTCTGGCTCTGCTTTCTGAAACCCTGATGTTTATAGGTAGAGTAAAATGGCTTCATAGGAAGCCACAGCACTGCCTGTATCAGTCCTTAGTTTGAATTCGTTTAGTCAGCTGTCTCAGAAAAACCCACAGCGTCCCTTGCTATAGATGGAAGCTGCACATGCAGCTGTGGTCACTGTCTTGCAGCTGTTAAATGGAGAAATACCATGTGAACACTTGGTCTGGTTTCAAAAGACCTAAAAACACTGGCCAAGAAAAATGGTACATCACAGTGCTGCTTGGCTATTTGCCAAGACAAAGAAACTTGTAGATTTCTTGGGACAAGAGGCCATGTGAAAGGAATTTTCCTCCTTTCAAAGGCACATCAAAATATACTGGAGGGGTTATTTATTTATTTATTTAGTGTGTGCTCTTGGCACAGGTTTGATAGATCACTAACGCAGTATCAGCATTAAACTCACATTATTTAAAGACCAACCCAGAATACAAGGCAAACATGACTGTAGATCTGAGGTGCAACATTGAAGAGAAAGGCAGAGTCATTCACACAAAGAATAAAAAGTAGATGAATAAGAGTCCCTAAAAACCAATTAAAGATAAAAGTTTATAGGGGGGAAAGGATTATTCTGTGGTGAGAGCTCAAGACAAAAAACTATTGGAGCAAAAAATTTTTTTTTCTCTGACTCAGGCTTAGACGTTGGCATAGGTATGTCCACAGGAGAAAATGGTGTGCTGTGGAGCAAAGGTTGATTCTCCCTCCACAACCTACCTCAAATCCCCAGTGTGTCAATATAGACACAATGCTCTGCTGATGGCAAATATTAATTTGGAGATGGACTTTCCTCGCTACCTGAACTAATGCATATGTCCCCCCAAGGAGCTGCACCCCAACCTCCTTTCACTAGCTGCAAAAGAGCAACAATTCCAGCGCATCATTTGCATCAGGAGCAATCACATTCATATCAGGATCTGGCTTTAGAGTCAATTGAAAAATTCATTAGAAATGCAGAATAAAATAATAAGCCTTCTCATTGCTTGTGTTTGGCTGTTAACCAGAAGGAGAGAGGGGATGTTTAAAAAGCCAGGCAAAGGGATATAGGACACCCAAAAAGAGATCAGGTCCTTTGGGGACAATTATATTTTCTTTGTTCTAAATTATCTTCTATAGTTAGCTGTGCAAAATGTCTGGCTTGGGCCAGCTCCTGGGCTTGTTTATGTACTGGAGACTGGAGACAAACTCTCCTGACAGGAAATGAGTGAGACTGCAAAGAGAGTATTTTGACAATACAATAGAAACTCATAAGTTCTGGTAACCATGCTATTTTATTGGTTTATTTTTTTTAATATTGATACTCTATTAAAGGTCAAAGGTACATTAGATGTTAGGAGAAAGAAATATGCTGGTGAACAGATAAATCCTATGGAACTCCCAGTAATTAATAAGGTCCATATGTATAGTTTGTTCATAAGAGAATAAACTTTTTTCCTCCAATCTGAACAGACAAATCCTTTTTTTGCTAAATCCATATGCAGGGTTTATGAGCTAAACCTCACTGCCCTTTCTCAAGGGAAACTCCCACTGAGCTTAGGGGGAGTTTCCTCTGAGTAAGACTTTGGCCTGTTACTTTGGCCGCCTTTCCTCTGCCCTTGAAAATTCCCTTCTTCTTAAGGCACCCTAAAATTCAGAGTTGACTTGATACTGACCACACTTCTGTGAGCAAAGGACATGCTGTCAGGACCTTTTGCCTGTTTCTCGGAAACAATATTTCCATTTCAATAGATTTTCCTGCTCACATTCCTCTGCGTGTACAAACCTACTGGAGGAAGTTGAGCTTCCTGTGGGCATTACTCTGAAATAGCACCTGAGGACTGGAAGGAGTGGTTGTATCACGGACTTAGTCCCAAGCTCTAGAAATCAAGGGATTACAGTTCATTTGCAATAGAGGCCTTGAGAAAGACGTTTGTCCTGCTTGCAGTACGAGCCAGATAGCTCATGCCAAGAATGTCCCACAGATCTTTGATACAAGATTTGGTTAATGCCAAAGCCATCAGAGCACATGGCTACCTGCATTGTATCTCATATGAAATATGCTTAGGAATCAGGAAATTGCTATGAAGGCAAAATGCCATTTTGAATTGAGGCAGAATGCTGATTAAAAGAAGCTGAATGATTCATGCAGTGACCCCTCTCCCAAGTATATACTGCATTTGCATTACTTCTTTACTCTAGCAATCCCCTTTGGCTTCATCGTTATTCCTTTCAAAGTGTTCCTCTCAGATGCTGAAGAATCAGGCTCAGTTGGTAGTCTCACTTGCTCCCTAGAATTCCCCAGAGCACAGCTGAGCAAAGCTGGAACCTCAGCCTTCAGCTGCTGGCCATTCAGAGCCCCCCTAACTGTGACTCTGAACTTGTCTTGGAGATACTGATCAACAACTGAATTTATAAAAAATAATTTTATGAAAATCAATATGGCACTGAACATTCTAGCAAAGAATTTTAAGTGATGTCATTAGCCCTGACCTTCAGGGGCAGTTAAAGATATCTTAAAATACACTTCTGTGAAGGACTTTAAAAAGGTAAGCCCCTATGTTTTGGATGGCAGGCTTTTCTACCTAAGGAACAAGTCATGGCCCTCACCAGAAGCATCACAAGGGCTCAAGCTGAGGCTGAGTTTTAATTGCCCCCTCTGCCCCTTCCCTGTGAGCAGTTTCATCAGCAAGGCCATTGGGATGACTGTTCTCAGGGCCTGGGAGGGGAAACAAGGGAGTGAGCCATGACTCCCATGTTGAGAAGTTTCTTTGAAGGTCTGCCAGTCTAGGATCTTTCACATAACATTTGTTTCCAAAAAAAAATTCAAAGGTAATAAATTACAGAGAGTACAAGGTATTTTATGCTTTGTGGTGTGATGATCAAAAGATGTTATCGTTCTGTTTCACATGTTTGCAGACAGTTTGTTGTAACTCTCAGTAAGTTACAGGCAGCTTTTTTTCTCTTGAATGCTAGAATTTCATCTTGTTAAAGGGTGGTTTGAGAGTGAGTGCACAAAGGAAGGGAGAAGAGGCTTTTTGCCCTTCTGCCTCCTCTTTCTACTTTGTCCAGGATCATCCTCAGATTCTCCAATGTGAATACCGACATTGAGAGCAACACTGGGAAATAGAAAGAGGCAAAAATCCCAGTAGTCCTCATTGTCAGTATTTACAGCATTCACTCAAGAAATTTGGATAGAATATCCCAAGGACTTAGGATGACACAGCTCTGAATTCCCTGGAAAACAGCAAACATTTGTAAAGTGTTTGTGAAATCCTTTACTGTATAACCAGGGCAGTCCTCCTCCAAGACCAACATCCTGATAGACACTTTGGCTTGTGAGTCATCACAAAAGAGCCCAAACCCTTTTCCTTGATCTGAAATCATCAGAAATTTTGAATTTACAGGATCCTTTCTTCTGTTTTTTATGTTGTCTCTATTTCCAGGTTCCATATGGTATCTAAAATGAAAATGCTGTGAGAGGCAAGTCTGGTAGTGCAGCTGAGATGGCAAAGAGTGAAGGTAAATAGCAATAAAAAAAGCCAACCACATCTCAGACTGATGCCTAATCTTGATTAGATTTTTAGTATTTGTTTTGAGAACTTCCACTTTCCACAAGAACACAAACAGTTCTTGTATTTTGTTCTTTAAATGGAAAAGCCATTGCATAAAATTAATCCTAAAACAAGAAGAAAACAATAGCAACAACAGCAACAAAAAGGATGCATTGGTAGTACAATATCAAACAATTATTCTATTGGTACACCTTCATAGTGATTTCTCTCTGCAAACTTTATAGTCTTCAGACTGTTTCCTGATTCTGTTATTTCCAGTAAATTTATTTCAATAAAAGCATCTATAAACCTTTTAAATATTTCTGAAGATTGTGCCTTATTCTCATGATTTAGGATGTGCAGTTATATTGACAGCTTGCATCAACTGCTAGTGGATGGTATAAATGAAGCATTGTCCACTTCAAGATACCCTGTTTGTAAGCTCTGTGTAAATAGTCACTCTTTATGCTACACTTCAATGCCTCATTTTATTTTCTGCAGAGACCCTCTTTTTATGTTTTTGGACAGATAAAGAACAAAACAGAGAACTGAATAAATGGTTTTAAATAAATGTGACCTGACCAGATCCATTACCCAGATCTTGAACTGAAAAAAATTTAAACCCCTTTACATGTTTACATAAAAGAATTTGCATTCTACTTTCTTGTTGAATCCAGTCCTGTGATGAGTAATCTGTTAGTACACGTATCTAGTCACAACCCAGCAATACTGCAATGTTTCAGGAGGCGCTGGGGTGGCAGGATTTCTACTTTAGTTTCCACTCCGTATGTTTTAAATTTGCAGAAATATTTTGTAGATCTTGAGATCTAGATCTTGAGATACAGACAGAGGTAATCTGAGTTATGGGCAAAATTGTCTGGTAAAACTCACACTTATGGCTTGCGTCCCATCTCTAGGTTTGAGGCTTGTTTGTCATCAAACCAGAAGAGTGATAATATCATGCTAAATATTCTTTAACTTCTATCTCAGCAATTTCAGTACCATAATATTTGTATAATAGCAAAATTTACATTGCTTTCTTGTCTTCTCTAAGTCTTCAAAGCATTTGTGGGATTTATTATTATCGTTATTCTGCTTTGGTATTTTATCTGTCTCCTCATCTTTCTATGTTTTGCTGAGAATGAAAAAGTGAATCACATGTCATAAGTTTTGTTTTTGCCTTCGAAACTTATGAGATCTGCAATCACACTCACCTTTTTCAGAAGAGAACATTGCAGTATTTGTCCATATGTTAAGAGGATTCTGTGACTTGCTGAACTTTAACAGAAATGTCAGCTTCCCTAATCAAAGTATGTGTCAGGGTTGCTCTTTCAAATGCTGGAGATGCCATCTCAAACATTTCATTTATGGTGTCAGAATTGTGAAAATGACTTGCTTAAGTTTGCTCAGGCCATTAGGAATCATAATCTTAATGTGTTGTTGGTATTGTCCTATTTATCTTAGTAGCTTTATCTCTTTAAAAAGGTATCTAGATGACAAAGATACTTTCTCTAAGGATCTTTAACCTGTTGTGTTTCACATAAACTGCAGGGAAAGCTTGCAATAAAGTATACTAAAAGATGTGGTTTCTCATACCCTTTACATAGGCATTAGTCTATTATTGCTGAAGTCTGTCACTGTGAATGGAACTACTCTGTGAATAGCTGCAAAAAAAGATTGGAAACATATCAGAGTGGAGACTTTATGCCTTTTTTCCCCCTAAAAAGTGAACACTGGAGCGATACCAGAGTATCTTTGCATGATGTCGTTTAGCTCTCCTGGCCAGTCCCTGGCAGTAGGAGGCTAGCGCAGACACTGTCCATCTTGCATGGATAAAATTCTCTGAGCTGTGCTCAGAATATAAGCTCGAAAGGCTTTAAAATGGTGAATTTAAGGGCATGATGGTGTTTTCCCCTGAGTCTTTTCAATTTTTATTGAAATCAGTATGTGTGAAAGCTTCTCAGATCCTTAACAGTTTCCTTTTGAATTTATGAGTTTGCATACTAAAAGCAGTTTTACATACATCTTCCTTTTAATTCACATGGGAAAGATATTCACTAAACACTGTATTTCTTTTTTTTCTCATGGGAGAGAGAGCTGTTGTACTCATCTGTACTTATGTTTTTGTTAGCTCTTTTCAAAAATCCAAGCTGAACATAGATTTTGCACCTTTCGCTCAGGAAGAAATCCAAATGAAACATGGGTGCATTTAAACCAACCACAGCACATAAATTGGGTTTTAAGATTTTAATGGAAAAGCAACCCTGTCTTTTGACAGAGAGTTTTCCCACTCTTGGCAAAAATAGAGCTACAGTTTATTGAGAGGAGTTTTAAACAGAAGCATTTTTAGTCAGATCTTCACCTGTTAAAGAAGTTGGCCAGTTTCATTAAAAACAACATAAAGAAAATATAAAATGCTTCAATACCTTGTTTTCTACACTGCTGTTCCTTTTACATGTTTGGACTGTGGATTGTAGCATTTATAGAAACAAAATAAGTCTCTTTAATAGTGATTATGTCCAGGGTTCTGAACAAACCATAACAATTGTCAATGTTTTGCAATAGGCCAAGTCACATCAAAAGGAAATTTTAAAAATATAAGTTTGGAAAGGTCTTTCATTATTAGGCCCACTTGACCTATAACCTGGTCAGGCTCCTGCTAGAGGCAATGACCCTGGTCTACCCATAAAAGACCAAAGATCCTCCAAAGTGTTTCCATGCAGCAGTCACTGAGGTGTGTGTAAGCATGGGTGAGCTAGCTCCTGGAAGATTACTATCCAGAATATTTACTCAGCAGACTGCAATATTAGCCAGCACAGCCAGTTTCAGGACTTTTTGGGCACTGCAGCAGAGATTATGGTGTCATTGGGCTGGGTAAGTACCTGACTGGATGTGCTCCTGAGTAATCTGCTCTTGACTTTCAAAGGTGCCTTCCCACTTCAGCCAGGTCTGCAATGCTGCATTACACCTGCTCTCATTTCCCCTGGCTCTTTGAATATTTAACTGCCTCACCTAATTCCACAATGGATACTAATCCAATATAACCATGTCATACTTCCATCTACCCTTCACAGGGCAATTCCCCCTCATCTCCACTCTTTACTGCCCTTGGCTTGCTGCAAGGAGCCCTGACAGACCTGTTTCTCCCCCTGCCTCTCTTGAGGGTAGCACCTCTCCACCTTGCCCTGGTGATGTGCTGAGTAGAAGCCATTTCCCAGTCTGCATTACTGCCCATGCCAAACACAGGGCTGGGGCAAATGGGGAACAGCTGGAGATGGCCAACATTAGGCTGCTGCTGCACTTTCACAATCCTTTCACAATCCAGATAGTGTGATGAGGAATAAATTGAGACCTGGATGAATGCTCAATAGTAGAAAGGTAGAAGATACCCTCCTTCTCTCAGTGGCTTTTGCCTGGCCCTCATTTCAATTGCTGAATCCATTTAAAGTTTATCTTTGTCCTGCGGTACCAGTAAGCAAGGCTGGCAATTCCCCCAGTCCTGCAGCCTCACTTTGCTGCACATTTCTTGGATGTGAACATTTCCTTTTAAAAGGATTCCATTTAATACCCTGCAAATTATCTGGGGTGGTGCAGAGCAATTTATTTTGTAAGCCTTATGCTGTGGATTGAAATTGCTTTTCCTCATCTCGGTGCGTGGCAGCGGGGAATGCGGTCCCCTCCCTGTGCTGTGCCTGGAGCTGCATCCCAGCACTGAGCCACTGCTGCCACGGGCTCTGCCAGCACCTAAACCTGCTCCTGCCTCCTTCCAGGGAGCAGCAAGCAACAAAAACAAGCAGATTTTACACACATAAGCAGGCTTTTGAAGATGCTCAATTCTATAACAAAAATGAGGCTTTGACTCACTTTACACCATGTGAGCGAGAGAAAAGGTTAGACCTGTTCTTCTTACTTAGGGTTTGTACCCACAAAGATGCCCAAAGTGCAGCCCCAGACATGGGTGAGTCTTTAGGGGTCCTGGCACTGAGCATCGGTGCTTGCACAGACAAAATGAAGGCAGAACAAAATCACACAGGGGGATAGTGGTGTTTTATCCTTCATCCTGACTGTTTTAGAACTAAATTTAAAAAAAAAAAAAAAAAAAAAAAAAAAAAAAAAAAAAAAAAAAAAAAAAAGAAAAAACAAAAAAACCCCAAACTTTGGAGGAAAGGAATCCCCAAACTTCCTGTTTTTCTTAAAGCAAAGCTGTCCCAGAGTAATCTCAAATTAGAAAGAGGATACAAAAGAGCCGACTCATTTGTTTGATACATTTTAGCAAAGAATTCAGTTGCAAAATGCACAACTCAACATTTTGTTTAATGACTAAATTCTTGCCAGCATACAAAGAAAAGGAAGTTTAAAACTATATGGAAGAACTCTCTCCATTCCCTCCCCTGACTGCTTCCCTATCAGTACTTATATTTTTGTGAACCACCTAAAGTCCCAGCTACCCCATAACATAGATATAATTCAGACATTGAGAATCATCCAGCAGAATGCATTCTCACATTATTTAGCAGCATTTAGAAGAAAAATTGGTATGGATATGAATAAAAGAGCATCTTATAATACCTAAAATAAACTTGTTCTGACACAAAACTTCATGCTTCATGGTTTAGGTCAATCTTTAATTTCTAGGGATTAAAGTGGATCTTTCAAAAGGATAGATTATCCTTCCACTTCTTTCCCTGGAGTGTCTTCTACTGTCTTATGAAGATCTGCTCGTAGTCACTGCCAGAGGGAAGGCATTTCATTTGATGTCTGTGATTCCATAAGGCAGTTCTTACTTCTTCATTATTTATATTCAAAAATAGGCCAGAAAGGTTAAGAATAGAAGAAATAAAGTAACAAAAGTCCTGTTTTAGTAATGGAAGTCAGAGGCTTGGAGAATTTTGTGGCCTTTTTCAAGGGCATTTAAAGAATTTGTGGCAGACCTCTTCGTTGTCTTATCCACAAGGACAACCTTATTCTTGACCAGTATTTTTCTTTCGATTGAACAGAACTCTTGATTTAACTTTTGTTCAGAAAGAAAATCAGAAAAAAGGATACCTTATCTTTAGATTTCCAGAGTTAATCAGAGTTTTATTTACAAATGGGATGCAGCAAAGCTGGCTCACTTGTTACTGATATTCTTTCCAGAACGTGAATAACCATTTGAGCACCTGTTTAAAAGTACAAAAGTGGTGGAATCTGAGATTCATGTAATGGGCACAAGAGGTACAGAATGCTGAGGAATACAAATGTGTTTGTGACTTATTCATTAGAGAAACTCCTCATGGAAGATGTGGTTGATCATGATTTCCCTCTAGTGCTGTGAAAATTAGTACTGCCTGGGTTGTATCTACCCTGTAAAAAAAAGAGCTCAAGAGAAATATTAGCTTTGGCCTTGCTTTTAAGAATGTGTAAATGTAGGGGGTCTGAATAGTATAACTTGCTTTGATCATAGGTCTTTCTCAGTGTTCCTGATTTCATGCCTAATCTGAACATAATTCCACATTATCTGGGACAAGAGTGTCTGCCTGCAGACTCATCATAGAAGGGAAATAAAGTCCATGCTACTCATTTTATTTAGATGGGCACATTATTACACTAATTAATTTTTTCTTTTTTAAAGTAATATTTTTAATTTTCTTTCCACTGGCTGTCATATAATTTAAAATTATCTCTCTTGTCTCAATTTTCTCAGCCTGTAAAATGTAGTTAACAACTAACCTGGGAAGTTCTGCACCTACAGCTTTTTATAACATGACATGATGGTACAATCCAAGCTGTACCAGGTAGTCAGAATAGGAAATTTTTTTCGATTGTAAGACCCAAGAGAAAAGATGAGCCCAGAAGAAAGAATGAAAGAAGATATCTGTCTCCTTCCTTTCAATTAGAATAGGATTTAAAGGTGAAGTTGAAGTTATGACAGTGTTGCAACCACTGAGCTACATAATGAATGATTTATTGCAGGAGGGATAAATAGTTCTGGATGGTTAATTTTAGTTTATGATAAAGGTTATAAATTTGTATGTGAAAACAGGAGAAAAGATTGCTGCATCAACTTTGGATTCCACAGCTATCTTCACTTAGATATCCATGGTTTTAGCATGGGAAAAGGGCTATTCAAACCTATCACCACACAAAACCAGATGGAGTTTGATAGAAGGAAAAACTCCAAGCTTAGTTAGTTTCCAGTTCTTCTAATATTTGAGAAAGGATGAGCCGTAAGCATCCACCTTGCACAATCCACATGTTTGTCAGTGAAACAAAGGCAAGGAAGTACATTTACAATCCATAAATATACATTGCACCAGACTTGAGGTTTCAGAAACAAATTAAATTCCCTTATTGTTGTACAGAGTGGCTGCAGGCTGCTATGCACCTGCCATTTACTCTGCCATACACACTCAGGGGTTACTGAGGGGTCTGTCTGGTTTGGATTTTCTGCCACTGTTTTACCGGGGTTAAGGGCTTGCTGGTATTTTCCAAATTATATACAGCCTTTCTACTCAGAGATAATGAAATACCCATAAAGTGATAGATGCAACAGCTTTTAGCTGGATATGTCCTGCACTGTGGGTCAAACACATGGGTCTGCTAGAAGCTTATCCCTTCTTTCTGCTTTAAACCTTACTGTAGGATGACTTGAAAAACTCTGGGGCAAAATAAACAAATCAGACTGACAGAGTGGGAGAAAAGCAGCCTAAGAGAAGCCTGTCAGCACAACCTGCTCCCTTTTCTAACCTGGCAGCAATTCCCTCTGGGTTCCTGCCGTTCTCCTATGCATTTTCCTTCCAACCCTCATTTCCCTATGGAGCTCCCTCAGCCCATCCGATTTTGAACATCTGCTGGCACTGAACTCCTGCGACTCTCAATCTGTTTCCCCTTGGCTTCCTTCTTCCTTCCAGTTAATCTTCCTTATTTTTGTCTTGGTGAGACTTCCCTCCTTCTTCTTGCTGTCTTCCTGCTGCTATCACCAATTTAATCTTGTCACACTCTGGGTGACACCAGGCTGACTCTGCCTGGTGAGGAGACCCGAGAGACTGACTCCCCACCCCAAGGCAGATGCTTCTGCCTGCTAACATGCTACCACCAAGGGGCCAGGCTTACTCTTCTCCTCTAGGCTTCCAGCATCCATGGCCTTCCCCCACGGTTCTTCTTGTGTTCTTTTGACCCGAGATAACCTGGAACAAACTTGAAAGTGGTGTGAAACCAACACAGCAGAAAACAGTGAATGGTTCTCTGCAGTTCAGTGAGTTAAACAAGCAGTCTGACAGAGGATGCTGCTGGAGGAGGAGGTTTGGTTTTTCTTGCCCTTTATACCTGTAAGTCCATAGTGGCAGGATAATATTGTAGAGAAACCAGTGGGTATATAGATGAGAGGGGAGGTAGGTAAAGTGAGAAAAATAAATGGATTTGAGGGAACAACTGAGCCTGCATCATGTTAAGCCTGACAAAATCCCAGCCTATGGAATACATATCCCACCATGTGGGATATATATTCTGCAGTCTGGGAAATACTGTGATCTTGTACACACAGGGCCCATACATTGCTGCCTCCAAGCATGTCTTCCCACGGGAGAGTGAGGTTGTTCCTGCTTATTCCCACAGTTATGATAAACCAGGCTGAATATAAGCCCAGAAGCATCATAGCAATCAAGGCCTTTGTCTGGAGGAATGAAGAGAGGTTCCCCCACTTTCATCTGAAGGTTGTTGAGAATGATTTTGTGCTTTGTCTCATAAAAAAGAAACATAAACATAAATATCCATGTAAATTACATTATAATTCAGCCCTAAAGCAGAATAAGCTGAGACTACAGAGGCTGTGTGTCTACAAAGGAAACAGTCTGAGGTCTGCCCATCTCTCCACTATTTGTCAAGAACAAGCATTTTAACTCCTTAGTTGGAAGAAATTCTATTAAAGTCCACAAGGTCCAATGGCAGAAGCATAAAACTCAAGTTTGATTTCAAGCTCTTCCAATAACTCTCTCTGAATAGCCTCAGATAAGCAATTTAGTCCTCTAATGTAAAACAATAATGGACACCAGTACTCTGACAGGCACATCATTCTTATTCCAGCACAAACTGGAAACCTAGTGCTTGGAAGTAAAAAACAGGGCCAATAAAAAATTGAAATGGAGAAATAGGGGACAGATTTTAGAAAAAACTTTTAAAGAGTGGTATAAGAGGGGCTCAGGAAAGTCAAATGTACATCAGTCCCAGGGACACCTTTCAGGTCTGTTGTCCTATACATTTCCTGCCCAGAAGCACAAGTTTTAAGTAAAAAGGTGACATCTTTTCTACCTATTTCTTCAGGTTTTGAAATACTGAAATTAGGCTGAGCTGTTCCTGTTTTGTGCAGTGTAAATGAGAAGAATCCAACCCTGTTATATATCTGACCTGAAAAAAACCTTGCACGTTTCCAATGAAGCAGTCTGCCTCATATTCTTCATATCATGTAATATCTTGTCGTACCAACAGGCACAGAGGCAACTTGTCAGTGACAATAACAAACATACACAGATGTATTGTTAGTGTAAAATAGTTGCACTTAATTCCCTTTCTTTCCTTGATTTTTTTGAGTAGTCTTTTGTAGTCATCTTTTTTTATTCCTGTATGTCTGCAGTTGATAAATTATTTCTGTTCTCTTTAATCCATTTTTTATTATTCTTCCAAATATTTTCTTTTTCTGGTGTTGGTGAAAATAAATCTTTTCAAGGACTTGGCAGTGTATTTGGAAAGATGTTTTGAGCAGTATGGGTGCTGCTTCTAGGAGTTAATGAAACAGAAATTAATGAAATAGTGATTTGAAACTTAAAAAATTCGTGTATTAGTGAATGCTGCTATCCAAATTGCCATGCTTTGGTTTTGACATATTCCCCACCTGAGTTTCCATGCTGTCCCTTTGTTTCTATGCTCAGAGCATGAGCTGTGTCCTAATGCACCATGGTTCTGCTGTGCTGTTTCGTATGGGAACAAGGATTCTGCAGTCAGCTCTCAGGCTTGTACTCCTCTAAATTTTGAAGATGTTGAGTGATTTTGACAGAGAGGTAGATGTCTCAAAGATAACCAGGTTCCTACAAGCTTTAATAAAACAAGTCACCACATACAGAGAGATCTTCTAAGGAACTTGACAGAAGGAAAGGAACATTATATAAGCACACATGGCCACACTTCAGAGAATCCAAGCAGAAGAGAGACCATAAAAAGACAGAAGAGACCTTTATTCAAACCTTCTTAAAAAAAAAAAAAAAGAAACACAGAATGATTTAAATTGTAAAAGACCTCTTAAATCATTGAGTGCAACTGTTAAACCAGCAGTGCAAAGTCCATCACTAAACAATCTTCTGAAGTGCCACACCTACACATTTCTTAAATACCTCCATGGTGGCAAATCCACCAATTCCCTGGGCAGCCTGTTTCAATGGTAGACAGACCTTAGCCCTCCTTAGCCCTTCTTTTGTGGCTGATTTATTTGTAGAAATATTTTTATTGTCTTTTATGGCAATAGGCAGGTTTAAGTCCTAGACTTACTTTGGTCCTTCTAATTTTGCCTCTGCATAACCTCATGACATCATTGTAGTCCTCTTGAGTGACCTGACTCTTCTTCCAAAGGCTGTAAACTCTTCTTTTACCCCCCTGAATTCCAGTCAAGCTTTTTGTTCAGTCATGCCTGCTTTCTTACCCGCTGGCTTGTCTTTGTCCTCCAGGACTCTCTCCCAAGAGACTCTGTGAAATCTGTGAATCAGGCTCCTTAACAGGCCAAAGTCTGTCCCTGGGAAGTCCACATAGCAGTTTTACTTACCTGCCCTCCTTACTTTTCCTGTGCCCAAGACATGCTCTGACCACCACATCAGCCACCAGTCCTTCTCTGTTCACAAACAGCAGCTCCATCAGGCGCCTTTCCAAGGCTCACTCACCAGCAGTGTCAGGAAGTTACCTTCCACACACTGCAGGAACTTCCTAGACTCTTTCCTCTCTGCTGCACTGTAATTCCAGCAGAGATGTGGAAACCTGAAGTCCCTCCTGAGACCAAGGGCCAGTGATTGTGAGTCTTCTGTCAGCTGCTTATAGAATATTGTGTCTGCATCTTTGTCCTGACCAACAGGGAATATCCTGGGTGGTCTGTAAACTGGTTCCCACCAGGATATGCCTTGTTTGGCCTTCACTGTGACTCTTATTCATAAACACTCAACTCCAGTGCTGCTATCATTTAGTTCTAGGCAATCAAAACTGTACTTAACATATGCCATGTGATATCAGGGTTACCCCACCATGTCCCCTTCTTTGTCTGTCCCTCCTGAAGAGTTCATAGCCAGCCCTCACAGTTCTCAGTTGTGTGAGTCATCCCACCATGTTCCTGTGATGGCAAGTATGTCATAGTTTTCCTGCTGCACAATGTCAACCAACTGAGAAACACAAATAACAGCAAATCAAACTTCATTAATTCTGTGGCTCACCAACATAATTGTTTTTTTGCGCCAGCTCAACACATTCCCATTTTGTTTCCTTAGATGAACTTACATCTGTAGCCAGTGTATTTTTATTACTGTTTGTTCTCAAAGCAGATCCTCCTGCAGCTGGACTTTTTTCCCAGGCTCCTGCTGGTTTCACCTCAACTGCATTTCCAAATATTTATCTTGCTTGCAATGAATCAAACTCTATCTCAATTTTAATAGACTGGGAAGTCGACTGAATCAGCACTGTGTCCATGAATAGGACCTATGGCTACATCTTTATGAGTAAATTAAGCATGCCCAGGAACATTTGCTGGCACTGAAGCAAACTGATGCAGAGCAGCCTGAATTTGTACTATTGAATTAACTTACCCTCCAGAACAGGGTGGCTGAATGCAAACTGCCTATGGAAAAGGATTCCTTCTCCATGCTGTTCCTGGGAATTGCTTGGCATTCTGTTAGATGGGGTGTTTGTACCTTTGCCAAAAACACGCCAGACATCATCCTAACAATTTCATAGTATAAATAATCAAGCTCCAGTGCCTGGGAATGTCCCCTGGCCCTGCCTAATTAACTGCATGACATGAAACTCCTTCATCCTGATCTACAGGCAGTTTTCACATGGCCATCTCTGCTTCCAGTGTGCCAGTTCATCTGCTCATATGAGTTGGGCATTATCCATAAGCTGAGTACATGAGCTAAGTCCCTGTAACCTGTTCAATTTAAAAAAGAGCAAGCTCAGACCTTCAATTTAAATGAGTTCAAATTGTTTAGACCAAAACAGAGAATCTGCATGCCATATAATCATCTCATCTGAAGGCTATAAGGGACAGAATTTCTGGTAAAATGGCTAGGGAAGCAGGGCAAATCAAGAAAGACATGTAAATAGAACTGATCCCACATAGTCCTGAAGCTCCACGTACTCTGTGGGCACCCTTTTTCTCTCACAAAACTTTAATTTTCCTAGATGTTTCAGTGTTGTGATTTAAATATAAGGCCAAGAGGCTCTGAATTGTTTTCCAATGTATTACATATCTTAGTTTTTATTTTATCTAAATCAGCAGTCTTATCATCTGCTGGGAAACTCAGTTTGGTTTGTTGTTTTCTAGCTTAAACCAAGTTCCTTCCTTCCTTCCTTCCTTCCTTCCTTCCTTCCTTCCTTCCTTCCTTCCTTCCTTCCTTCCTTCCTTCCTTCCTTCCTTCCTTCCTTCCTTCCTTCCTTCCTTCCTTCCTTCCTTCCTTCCTTCCTTCCTTCCTTCCTTCCTTCCTTCCTTCCTTCCTTCCTTCCTTCCTTCCTTCCTTCCTTCCTTCCTTCCTCCTAGTGCTTCCCACATTACAAAATATATAACTAAGCTGTACACTCCTTTGAAAAGCCACAGTCCAGAAAAGCACCTAACCACATGCTAATCTCAGGTGAAGAGGCTACTCATATGCTCCCAGTTATGCAAGTACTTTAGTGCTTTGTAGATCAAAGTCTGAATTTACTGATGTGTATCTGAAGATCAGAGGCTGATGCATTACTCCAGAACACCTTGGAAATAGGTTTTATGTTTGCTCCTTCTTCTCTGTTTGCATTCCTCTGGGACTTTGGTAATGAAGAGAACTATTTATTTTCTTGCTCCTAATGTTCTCAACAGGAAAGCAGAATTACTATTTTTTTTTTTTTTGGTACATTATTCTATCTCAAAAGGGAGAAGAAGAGAGAATGATGGAAATTGTTTATGAATATAATGTACTTTGGATTAAGGTATCAAGCTACTTTACTGAGGCTTGCTTTATCAAAGTTTTTAAGGGATCTAGGGAAAAAAGGAATAGGAATGGAGGCTCATGGCATTGCAGCACTTGTGCCTGGGCCAAGGCTTCCATGTTCCAGGCATCTTTTCTCAAGGCCTTCCTTCTCAGTAGCAGAACCACTGTAACTCATCAAGAAAAGTCCAGCTGAGGAAAGGTTTTTTCTTTCTCCTTTAATTTCATTCTTCACATCATGAGTTAATTAAAACCAAGTCTCATCTACAAAACAAAGAATTATTTCATAGTCCCTCAAGCCTATATCTGTCTATGAGCAGCAGCTCATAGGAAGATGTAGAACTGGCTGATCTGTGGGAAAGATGAAAGCAAAAGAACCTGCTCCCTTAGAGCCTACCCTCTTGGTTTCCCTGGGAACTGTGGGAAATCCCCCATGAATAAACCATGGGATCAAAATTTTCCATGAGATTTTGAGCCAGAGAAAACCTTTCTTGTAAATGTTCTGACTTTTCTCAGGGAAATCCACTGGGGAATTAATGGGGGTGTGTGTCTTACATTGACTGTAGAACAATGTCCCTATCTCTTCCCCAGCTCTCTGAGGGTGACAGTTGTTTCAGACCAGAATGCCTCTCTATACAAATATCAGCGTTCCAACATCTTAAAAGAGCTTCATAACACTAATCTGCAAGTGATCTAATAATCTTCCTCTTCCTGGCCCTCTTCTTTCAGTGGCCACTTTCATCATACACACTAAGGCTCATGCCAGTCTACTGGGAACATGGCAACGTCATTTGCCTGAAGGGAAAAAAAAATAATCAGTCTTTTTAAAAAGCCTTTATTCTGGTCCTCTGCTCTTGGCAGGTGACAGCCCTCTCTGTCCTCTAGATCTTGTCTTTAGCTTGTGACTCCTCCTCGGTACAGTGACTGTCTTTTATCAGCCTGTCATAATGTCTGCAATCCTTGATGGGATCTGTGTGTGCACAGATGCTGTTTTTGAGAACAGGATGTTTCTGCCTTCACTGGGATCCAGGCATGGCCAGATTGGAGACCCAGAGCTTCATCCTCTAAACAAGCACCCATGCTGCATCTCTCTGGTAAGATCTCAGTCAGTGCAGAGGTGGACAGGGAGCATAGATGCTCTTCATCCCTGGAGGGCATCTTCCTTTCTTTCTCCAAAAGGACAGCTAAAATCCAGTTGGATTGCCTGCTGAATTCATCCCTTAAATCTTGCAGAATCTTTTTTCAGTAAATGGGGGGAAAGTCCTTTAGGTCAAATACCTGATGTATGATGATAAAATTCAGTCTGTGAGCCAAAATCCTAAACAAGATGGAGGTCAAAAGAGCCTCAAGGAAAAAAGCTTAAGGAGAATCAATTATCACTTTCCAGTCATCAAAAATGAACATGCACAACCATAGCTGTTCATCACAGTTGAATCTATTCCCACATAAGCAAATACATGGGTGGTGAAAGTAAATAACAGCATTACCCTAAGTGCCTCACAATCAGCCTTAATTATTAAGAACAACCATTATTACTGTTATTATTACTATTAGACCTGATACACATAACACCGGCTTCAGAAGGATTTGAATTAGGCCTTAAAGTGTCTCATAGTAATATGGCACCTACCTATAATTTCCATCTCTATTTTCCAATTCTTTCTTTAGTTGTGCAATGTCATAGTAAAAATATAACTATACTAGTGGAAGAGAATTAATTTCTCAATTCCAAACTTTTTTGCTCAATCACTAAAAGAATTTTATTGTGTCAATTTAGTTTCTCATTTCTATAGTGCTTGCAACAACCTATATATAAGACCCTGACAGATACAAAGAGTTTCTATAAGAGCAAAATTTCTCCCTAACATCATTATGCTAATTTTTTGTGAGCATAACACCTATGGGAATTTCATGTTGTCAGTTTTTTCTAAAAGGCATGTGTTGTGCCACTGTATAATACAGACTGTCTTTGCTGCAACATTAAACCAGGGGAAGGAAGAAAATTTAATCCCACTTGCAGAGCAGTTATTCAAAATTAAATAGAGCAGTCACTTTCAGAAGAGATAAGAACAAACCAAAACTCTGGTGCAAACCAAATTCCTGACATTTTATTTCACTCCCTACTTTTATTTTTCATCACTACACAGGCCTGATCACAGTAAATCTGGTCAGATTGTCGCTTTCCCTCTGCAGAATCTTGTGTCTTTTTTGTGTCAGACTTTGCCAAGAGGCCTTAAATGACTTTCTGTTATGGTCTGGGAAGATCTTAATTACAGGTCCAATTTTCTCTGTACACAACTGCCCACAGTGTACAGAGTTCCTGAAGGTAACCCAAGCTACAGGCCCACTGCTCCTTCAAAAGGAATTCCAGGAGTTAAAACTCAACCTCCTATTTACTATGCAAAGTCTGTGATTACAGTAAAAGCTGCTGGCTTCCTGGGAGCATGGTCCAGCTCTATCTTAATGGAGATTCTATGTTACAAAGTATTTTACTGGGAATGTAAGTACTTTAATAAGGAAAGGATTGATTTTGCTACTGGCACAAAATTCCAATGATTGAAAATAAAGTATTGATTTCTTGTTTTTAAAATTAAAGCTATCTTGCTATTCAAAATGGAAGGTCCTGCCCTTCTTGAAATTTGTCCTCATAGGCCTTGGGTGAAGCTTGAAATTTTGCTCTTACCCAGTCAATATAAGAGAAGGAGTAGACTATTAAGATGGATGGATTTTTTATTGTATTTATTTAAACCAGGTTAATGTTAGCTTTTTATGTAGACAAAGAAGTGGGGGCAAGAGCCTTGGGAATTAGGCGGAAATAGATACACCAAAGGAAGTAGAAGCTTAGACTCTCTATCTTGCTGTCCCCAGTGTACAGGAGGACTTGAAAGTTGTCTTTCAAGTTCTAGACTGAAAGTTCACACTTTCGTGTGCCTGCTTACAGCTGTGAAAACCTGGTTGGAAAAGTAAGACTCAAGGCATAACCCTGAAATAAGTTCCACTCTGTCTGTGACCTGGCTGTATATTTGAAAGAACAAAAAAAGGAGGAGCCAGAGCACTGAAATGAGTCTTGTGAAAGATGTCTTGCATTGTTGCAAATGTAGACTTCATCCCTCCAAGATAAATTTTCCAAGTTGCACTGGTTTTAGGGATTTCATTAAGCTAATGTGTTCACATATGTAAGGCTTGATGCTTCTAGGACAAATTCCCCAGCTGTGATGATGTTTTCTCACCCATAAGTATCTGCAAGGAGAAGGTGTCTCTCTTCGCTCTTCATCTTTATTTTTGATGTACAGCATTGTTCTTTTTTTAAGACAGCATTTTGTTGTTATTATTATGCCATTTCTTATTGCTTGTTTTATTAATTTACAAAATCCACTGCCTAGCATAATTTTTAAAAAGTAGAAATTTAAAAATCCCCATAAATTAAGGCACCATTCCCAACAAGTGATGCTAATAAAATCACCACTAACTTGTCACTAGCTGATGATTAAAAGAAGGGGCAGAATAATAATCTGAAGCAATCAAGAGTCATATGCACAACTTGCACTGAAGGACTCTGCTCCTTCCTGCAAATGGTATCTCATTGAGTCTAGCCAACAGGAAACCAACTATTGAAAGAAGAATCTGTTTTTCTGGCTCAGGAATAATGGTTTCAGGTTTGTCCTGCCTATCAGTGTTATGAGAATGCTTTCCTTTGTTCCCCATGCTGGCACAATTACTTTGTTACCTGGTATCATCTGCATGGTGAGCACCCTGTGGCCAGTGATAAAAGCAACTAGACTGAAAGCAAAGAGTAAGGGCCAGGTTCACCCCGTGGTGCAGAGTAGCTCCACTGAAATAGGGAGCAAATAAAAGCCAATCACTGGACATCAACACTCACACAGCCTTGGGGTATCTTGTGGTTGTTTCTGTTCCAATGGTATTTACAGTCAGTGTGCCAACAACACACAGAGGTGTCTTATTTTCACTTTTGCCTATCTATAATGTTTGATCCAATGCTCACTAAAGCAAATGGAAAGCTTTCTGTTGGTTTCAGTGGGGTTTGGCTCCCACAGTGCTTGTGCATGTTGGAATTGTTTAACCTACACCCTGCAAACAATCCACAGGCTGCTAGGATAATTTATCTAGGTCGTGGCCTGCCCAAACCTCCCTCTTCCCCTGGGAAAATGTTCCCTCCTCTTCATGTGATTCCCAAGATTTGGGAAGAGGGCAGCCAGGAGCAGCTAGGCTGGGTGGCTACAGAGGAAGATGTGTCTGTCTGGCTTCCCACTTTTTCAGGACGTCTGGTTCCTACCTTTGTTATTCTACTCTGCAATGCGTGCAAAGTCAGACACCGTAAGCAGGAGCATATTAAAACCATACATGTAGCAGCAAGCACACAGTAGCCCCGTGGACAGCCTCTGCTCCATAAAAGAAGTTATGTTCCCCTGTCTGCTGGAAGAGTTAGGACCCACATGATCAGAGTCATAACATCACATACCCAGACCAGAGACAATGTGCTGGGTTAGTCTGTGGTCAGAGGGAAGGAGGTGTGTGGCTTTCGCTGCTCCTGCTCTAACCAACCTTTCATTCTTTCATAATGTAAAATTCTCCCTGGGTTGCAGCCCAAGTCTTTGAGGAGGCAAAACCGCTTGCTGAATGTCATGAAGAAAGCAAGTTGCTATGCTAAAATGCTGGCAGGAGTTCAAACCCAGTCAAAAAGTTTAGAGCAGTATGAAAACACAGCACACGAAAATCATGTAAGCAGCACTTTTTGTCTGCTGCAAATAGCGTGCATTGGGGCAAGCGTTCTCTATCATACAACAAAATGGGTTTTTTTAAGAAAAGAAGAAGAAAAGAAGAAGAAAAGTGAAAGAGCATTTTCTTAAAGGGAGACCACCTGGTGCGAACATAGCTGTGGCTGTTAGCTTTGGCAGCAGTTAAGAGAGGTCAGTATTCAGCAGCCTGAGCTTGTTGGGAGTCTCTGCTCAGTCTAATCACTGACCAAGGACACGCAGTAGGGAAATTAAGGGTTTGAATGGGTTTGTAAAGGTCTGACCTGTTTTGCTGTCTCTGGAGTGACTCTTTCTAACAAAGGTACACCGTGTCTGCCTAACCCTGCAAAGCCCAGTTTACAGATACCTGCAACAAATTAGGGGTATTAGCCCAGTTAAATTAATTAAAGCAATGTTAACATGCACAGACTGCTTCTGAGGCTTGGCTAACTAGCTCAAAGCGAGCTCGCGGTTTTGTGCAGCTCAGACATACTTTCGCAGGGCTGCGTGGGACTTCATCACTGTCACACACTGAGCACTTCTTCTGTCTTCCAGTGCTAACACTTGCTGTCTTGTGCCAACACTAGCTAGTCCCTCTATGAAAACACTTGGTTGCACATTTTGCAGCTTCTGTAAGCCATGTTCTTGGCTTAGTCTCCAGAGGCTGTAATCCTCCCTGTCTCCCTCCTGACGTGTCAACCTCCTGTTGATTTTTACTTCTCCAGTTCCCTTCAATGCCTACTTCTTGCTTTTTTATGCCAGGGGCTTGATAAGATTCAGTTTCCTTCCACTTTATGCTGTTTTCTCCCTCGACTGGGGAACATGTAGGCTTCCAATACATTCTTCTGGACTCTCCTATCTCCTCTTCATGCTGTTTTGGTTACATTTGCCCCACTTACAGTTCTCATGCCCTTTCCTACCCAATATCAGAGTTTCAATTTGAGCCCAGTTCCCCTTCTTATTTTCTTGCTTGCTGGCATACCTTGGTTCATGTTTTAGGTCAAGTGATATCTAAATCAAGCCTTGAAGTTCTGACCAGACTAGCACTTATCACAAAAGTGAGCATTTATTTGGCCCTAATCTGCTAGAAATTTAGCTTTTTCAAATGAGTTTTCTCTTTTGAGCAGAGGTATGATTCTAGCCAGAGAGACATCAGCCAGTCCCAGGGGTTTGTCAAGGTGGGCAGCACCACAAACTGACTCCTGAGGACAGCAGTCACTTGGATGCTGGATGAGGGCATTCTTGGATGTGCAGCTACAGATTTTGTACACTCAGAAAATACAAATTCCTTTCTGCAGCTCATCTCATTTTACTGTAGTCAGCAAACAGATCCTTGGTTCTTTCCTCCTTTTCTCCTTCTCCTGCGGAGTGTCTTGAAGGCACATCTCAAAGTTTTAGTGGTGCTTTAATGGAAATGAGATAACCAGCCTGTGTAATGGGCAGTTTCCTGGCAGATTCTCTCTTCTTAAATGTACTATCTGAGTTTAATGAGTTGAAACTCACAACTATAATTAGCAAAATGCTTAAGATACTACTCTCTGAACTTAATTGAATTTAATTTACAGTCTGAACAAATACGTCTACATGTTGAAGCAAATGTTTGCCTTGTTTTAAAGTATTCATCTCTTCTTATCTTTCAGACCTTAGTGAGGCAAAAGTTCACTCATTAAGCTTTGTGGTACTAAGACATCTGACTTTAGTTGGCTTGAATACTGAATTTGTGAAACTTGATCCCTGAACATATCATAAAAGGACTTAAGCTCTTCTCATGGAAAAAATGTTATCAGCTTTTAAATGTATGTTCTTAAGCCTTGAAGGAATGCAGAGTAGTATTAGCACAGCAACCTGCAAATTCACAAAAAAAAAAAAAAAAAAAAAAAAAAAAGAAGGACTTAACAGTAATTAAACTGTGGACAGTGTTTGAAAAAGATAGCAGGCTTTTGGTGGATTTAAAAATTAATTTATTTAATTTTTATTTATTTCAGATTAATTTTTAAGCATTTTGCTTAGAAGGCTCTGTTGCTCTAAATTCTGTCCATTTTACTCTGTCACTATAGGATTCTATTGAGAGATTTTTAAAAGTGGTATCTATATAAGAGACAGGAGAATTTATTTTCCTATGGAATTCCTTAATATTGCAGTCAGCCAAGAGGATCATGCTTTACAGATCCATGCACCTTGAGCAGAAATTCTTTGCCAACCAGAGGTCATGAAACCAAGGGCAGAAATCAGTATGAGGAGACCAGGCACCTGACTGTCTGCAGCGTTAATCCTCAGAGCCCATGAAGGTAAATAAAGGTCCCTTCTGTTCTGGACGTGGAGAGTGAATTCAGCAGCAGTTGGGGACTTTTCCTGAGGCAACCAGAAGCCAACTATTCATCAGCATATGAAATGTTGGAAAGCTATAGATGGAAATATCCTGCAGTAGCAGGTGCAGGGGCTGGAGTTAGACTAAGTAGAAGATGGAAGAGGTGAGAAAAACATCAGCTTGTGAGAAGCAAAACAGCTCACAGTGCAGGCTAGTGGAGAAGCTGGCACTGAACAGTTCTCTGCTGTCCTCCCCATGCTCCTGTATCAATATTTTTAGAAAGAGACTGCTTCTTGGGAAAACAAATTAGAGAGAAGTGAGTGCAAAAGCAAGATATCCATGTGGTCACAGGTGTGAAAAGGCAACTAGAAGACAGGTTTTATTCTCAGATATTCCAGTCTCATCCTGCTTTGGGAAACAACAAAAATTTGTGATCTAAGCTGAACAGTGAAGGCTGTATTCTGACTCTGACCTTTTCTCTTACCAAAGCTGTAAATGGAGTCTTACAGCTTCTCCTTACAGTAAATAGGGTACTAGACATTGAAGATCACTGGGCCTTATTTCTTGCTGTCTCTGGGTTTAGAGCTAGAAAAGAGTCTCTGTCCTCTTCCTGAGTGCCATGGGTAAAACTATCAACGTAGAGATTCATGATTTCGAATTTGATAGTGGTCAGAATTGCCAAATGGGATTCATTAAACTGTCAGACCAGACACTCTACCTAGTGTTTGCCTGTGGTACTCTTAGGAAAGGTGAAGCTAAGTTATTATGGTTTATAGGAATATCTCCAAGAGTTTCCATGCTGCAACATGACTTGAGGACTGGCCAGAGTGGGGGCAGCAGAACAGGAATGACCCTGAGTGGATTCTGATCAGTAAAACATTGGAGCTGATTTTAAATTTCATCTAGAAATGTCAGCAAGACCTGCAGCAACCTTAAAGTGTTGCCTGAGAATACACTTGGACCAGTAGTTAAAACTGCAACATTCAAGCCCAAAGGAAAGCTGATTTTGCCTGTGCTAGGTGAAGGTGCTGTGGTTCCTTTTGGTGTGTATGAAGTTTGTTTGTTTGTGTCACTCCCTGGCTCATTATTAACTTACCTCTTTTGATCATTACACCTATATGAAAACCAAGTGAGGAGAAGCCCACAAACTCTCGCTCTGTGATTCCACCCAGCTCATGTTGTAAACGCTGTTCAGTTTTATTACTTTAACCATTAGCCTCAGCAGATACAAAAGGGCTCACTTTAATTTGACAGCTCTTTCCATGTAGATGTGCATGGGAAAAGGCCTGCAGTGTATGTGGTCAGCTGTGATATTGCACCTTTGGGAACTCGTGTGTCCTTTGGGAACCTGTGTGTCCTTCGGGAAGTTGTGTGTCCTTTGGGAACCCGTGTGTCGTTTGGGAACCTGTGCGTCCTTTGGGAACTCGTGCGTCCTTTTGGAACCTGTGCGTCCTTTGGGAACCCGTGTGTCCTTTGGGAACTCGTGCGTCCTTTTGGAACCTGTGTGTCCTTTGGGAACCCGTATGTCCTTTGGGAACCTGTGTTTCCTTCGGGAACTTGTGTGTCCTTCAGGAACTTGTGTGTCCTTTGGGAACCTGTGTGTCCTTTGGGAACCCGTGTTTCCTTTGGGAACCCGTGTGTCCTTTGGGAACTCGTGCGTCCTTTGGGAACCCGTGTTTCCTTTGGGAACCCGTGTGTCCTGCAGGCATTTGTGCAGCTGTTCCCTGCAAGTGCTGGCCTGGCTGGATGGGAGGCCCCTGTGCCATCCTGCAGCCATGGTGTAGCACTCTGGAATTTTCTCTGGGCTCTGTGCAGTCTCCTCAGGACTACAAGGCTTCTGCCTCCTCATGTGGCTTCCTCTGTCTCCTCTTGTTTCAAACCCAGAAGTCTGTTTGCAAGTTTTTCAGGCTCCCCAGCCCAATAGAAATGGAGGGGAAGCCCATTGGCACAGTGTGTTTGGTCACAAACCTGCACAACACCCCAGGATGCCCAGGGAGAGATCTGAGTGCAAGGAGGAAGGATAGAAACCTCATACCTTCTTTTCTCTCACACCCACACACCCACTCATGTGCATAAGGACGAAGCTCTGATCCCATGCCTGTGGCTACCCTGCTTCCTCCTGAATCACACCACCCACAAAGTAAGCAGGCTCTAAAACTTGGCATTAAGAAAAACAGAAGTAGATTTTCCTGCTGTTAAATTAATCTGCCAAGGCAAACCCATCCCTTATAACATGAAACTTTAACAAGCTCTTGCATTGAGATGCCCTAATTTGAGCAAGGAAAAGTTTGCAGGGAACTGGGAGCTGAATTTTCACTCAGAGATAAGGCTATATACCTCTCTGCCTGCAAGCCCACGGGTATTTAAAAAAACCCACAAAACAAAACAGAATGTCTTTACATATTTAAATAAATTTAAATGAACCTGCTCTAGATGAAACATTCAATTCAATTCCTTAACTGAGTTTCTAAAGGGTGAGCTCCACTACAAAAGAAACTTATTAAAGAATAATGAAGACTGTCAAAAACCATATGCTTAAAAGCTAGTAAATAACAAAGTAAGGCTTTTAGTCATCTTGACTGGACAAGGTGAGGTCAAAAAGAAACAACAACACATCCAGCACCATGGCAATGGGCTTTTCATGCTTCTCATCTTCAGCAATTGCTTTTCTAGGATGAAGTCTTCCTTTCCTTCAGTCAGACATTCTCTTCTGTTAATCATTGCCTTTAACCTGACCCTCTGAAATAGAAATTCTCTTTTATGCAATATTTTACTTGACGTGGTGTGTTTCTTTTTCTTTTTTTTTTTTTTTGGCTGAAGCTATGTTTCCCTGCCTTGGAAGCACAGGCAACTGAATGAAAGAATAACATATTCCAAGCCATTGTTGAAATGCTTTTTCAAACAGCTTTGTGTTGGATGGATCCTGGGGCTGTCATTTACTTGACATTCATTTATACTGAATCAGTTAATAAGTTAGATCTCATGTCATGTTAAGCATTTTTTCCTTGTTTATTTTCCCTGCATTAATAGCCATATTGCAATTGTACACAATGCCCTGAGCAAAATTTAATTCACTGGCACTGATTTACAACTGTAGAACATGTTCTGATGGGGATAGCTGTTGAAAAAAAAAATAATTTTAAAAGCATATGCAAGCATAAAGAACTGATCTGTTGACATCTAGTTTTTGCTGTGTGGGAACGAAGTAGTCATTAATTATTTTATTTTTGTTGTTGTTGTTTCCTCTTTTATTCTTTATAAGTAGGCAAATGTTCAGTGGTGATCAGGTGCTGTTTTATCTTAAATACTGTTTGACAGCCTCAGGGTTAACAGAAATCTCACTGCAAAATGTTCATAAACTCACCATGACAAGAGCAGCGGCTTGGAGTACTGTGCTCAGTCATGTAAGAATGCGTCTGAAATTGAACTTAGAAGCCAATAATATCTGAACAATCAACACTGACTATGTTACACTTTTTAAAGTAAAGGAAATCAGTCTCCAATGTGACCTTGATGTGTAAACAAGAGGTAATTAATAAAGGTATTTGTGCAATTTCATGGAACAGGAACTTCCTTCTCCAAAATCTTAGCACTGAAAATCAAAGTATGTTTTGGTATTTCTGATGTCCAAAGCATAAAAAAAAAAACGAAACCCAAACAACAACAAATACTAAAGAATCCTGAAGTCTGGAGTTACAGAGCCAGGATTTGATGGCTAGAGGACACTGGAGGAAGAATAACAGAACAGAGGAAATGCTAATTCCTGACCCTGCGAATAACATAATAATGTGGTTCTGCAGCTTGTACCTTCAGTTTCAATTCTTCTTTTTTTCCAATTCTTTTACAACAGCCAACCAAATAACAAAATAATTTTATCTTTACCTTAATATCCTATGTCTAAATTAGGAAACAGAATGTATCATTTGCAATGAGAAGCTATTCTAAAACTACAAAGTTTTGTTTAAGTCTAATTCTGACACTGGTCAAAATTTTAGGATAAGCCTAATGCATAATTTAAAAAAAGCATATTTAACACAGGCCATCTGAAATTTCTGTGTCAGTAGTGATCTTCATAATTGTTTAGAAAATACACATCATTCATTATAGATGAATAATTATATAACATAAAAAAGACATTGCACAACTCATTTCAACCCAGCTTTGGCCCTAATGAGTATGTGAGGTTCCTATTTCCAAGACATAAAGTATATTTTAAAATAACCAAATAAATTTATTAAATGCTATATAAAGCTGATATATTGTTGCATACTTACAGTGCCAGAAGTGGTTAACTTTTCTTTCCAGTTGTTTTACCCTAAAAACTTGTAAAGCATACTGCCTTGGAAAACGGGAAGGGAAGGGAAGGGAAGGGAAGGGAAGGGAAGGG
>VZSR01001283.1:9120343-9208429 GCA_013398615.1 Brachypodius melanocephalos
AGGGAAGGGAAGGGAAGGGAAGGGAAGGGAAGGGAGTAACATGGACAAGACTTTATTTTTACTCTTTTATTTCACTCAGGCCACCAATATCAAATTTGGATTACTAAGTTTTATTTTACATAATTAAGTCTTCCTGCAAATTTAAGTCCTAGAAGTGATTGCTAAGCATCACATGTTACACTGACAGGAAAGTGCAGTAATCTGTAGCATCTACTTGTCCATGTTATTTGAAATTCAAACTATGCTTGTGAAGCAGGACACCCATTTGAAGGTCTCATGCATACTCTAATCTCAGTTTTTTTGATAGTCTACTGGTAGCTACCTTGCCTAAATAATAATAATATTATTTGTCTCAAGTTTTTGCACTGAAAAGCTACTGGAAATTTATTTACATTTTGTTTTCTTTTGACCAAGATCGCTTCTATTTCTAATAGGATTTCTACACTTATCACTGGACATGATCAAGATTTGGAAATTCACCTTTAATGTATTTTTGAGATCCTGGTTGTTTTCCTTTTCAAATCAGAAAAATAGCCAATGTTCTGCGTGCAGAATTCCAAAAAATTATACTAAGTGAAAAAATAGAATTTTACTTTCTTTTTGTATTCTTTGATTGTATTTACTTAGTTTATGGTGTCATGATATGGTATATTATAATTTCTTAGTGTAGTATTTTAAAAATTAGCAAGAGCTGTGCTTACCTTCATTATACTTCAGCATCTTTTCCAGATTAGAATCTCTCATTTATCCTATAGTGAAATGGCTGACAAAAAACCCAGTTTCATTTAGGGAATAAGCCAAACAGTATACAAGTTAGGGGACTGGCAATACTTTCAATATCCTTCACTATATATTTTAATATTAATAAAAGTACTGTTACTCTTAATTACTCCTTGAATAACTTATGTGCTGCATTAGAGTGTGTGTTATAATGAAATTTAAAGTGCCAAATGGTTTCATTGCAACACACATGGGTGACACTGTGTTCCTGAAGAGGTGGTGCATTTCAATTAGAACCAATTAATGTTTGTTTATAGGTATTTTTAAAACTATACGAAATGCAGTCACAGAATCACAGAATTGTTAGGATTTCTCCATGATTTTTCAAAGATAATGGAGAGCAGCAGAGCAACAGCATCTGCCAGCTCCCTCAGCCCCTGTGGGTGCATCCCATGGATTTAGGTGTGTTTAGTCTGCCTATCCAATCTCCAACCCAACCCTTTGTAGCCAGGGGCAAGTCTTCCTTTGTCAGCTTTCTCTTAACTCTTTTGCTCTGTTTCTGTCTGATGTACCATAATTCTACACTGCTGCTGCTAACATTTATTCAAAATTGTAAGTGATTTTTAAAAAAAGACAAGGAAAAATACATAAATTTCCTACTAACCTGACAGGGAAGTTTGCATGTTGATAGCTGTCGAATGGTAGCTGTCAAATTTGTGCTTTGTCATTCACTTAGTTTACATGTCTGCATGGGAGGCTGGGTGATCCTGGCCTTTCCAATATGTGTCACAACTTACGATCGGCACTAAAAAGAAGCAATAAAATGGAAATAACAGTTGGTCAAACTATGGATCAGGTGTGTCTAGGCACTCAGATTTAGCTTAGTGATAAGAACCATCCATTGAGGAAGACACTTCCTAGAATCTCAGTCCAAACTGGAAAGAAACATTGGGTGATTTCAAAACTCTTAAGTGCTTTAGGACTTAGATTTGCTGGCCAAGTGCAGGAGGTCAGCATGACAGCGGGCTCTGAGCAGGACTATTCCCATACTACTTATGAATGCAGGTAGAGGAGAAAGCATTTTCTTGCAAGATTCCCACCTGAGTTTTGCAAACACAGAAACAACACTCCAACTCAATCCAAAATATGAGCCTGATGTGTCTGCACAGATAATACAAACCACAGTACCAGAAAAACACATTATCTGTAACTTGCAAAATTAAAAGCATCACTGTCTATGGAATGCCTCAATATTCATTTGTTCTTTGTCCTTTTACTGCACTGCTGTAGATAATTTCTCTTGTTCTGTTTCACATTGTTCTTGGTTAGTGGCACTTGCCTGAAATTAGTTTCTAATTGGGATAAATGGACTGCATGTATTCATGGGGCCTGGGCAGTTGTTTTTGGCTTCCAGCAAAAAGCAGTGAACAAGCAAATTCTGGTGGCTGCTGACAGCTGTTTCACATAGGCTTGTGTTATCAGGGCAAACACATGTAAACGATATGAATAAATAACATGCAAATGTTTATAAATTAAGTGAATTTAACTTTATCAGATTATCCTCGAGCTAGTTTTAGTCTGAATTTAGTGGCACTAAATCCTTTAGCAAGTATCACAGGGTAATGCTTCTTATCAACACAGTGAGAGTGTGGTTCCTTTTTTTTTTAACTTTCCACTTGATACTCAGGGTGCAAGAATTTCTAGCTCAAAACAAAGCAAGGTCAGCAAGCAGTTTGTGACATGCCTCCTGGATGTGTACTCACAGGAGCAGTTCACCATCCCATCCTGCCAAAAGCTCACCAAACCCATTACATACAGAAGTATGTTCTTATTTTCTAGCCAAAATCATTGCTGGGTTTGGCTTCCAAACGTTGGCACCTGCAAAACGCTATACAAAGACACCTTTAATGTGAACTGTAAATCATAGTGCATGTTAAACAGTTGCTCAGTTTAGCTGGATATCAAGAATTGTTGGGGAAATTGGAGACAGAATCCTCCATTCATCTTTCCTTTTTTTTTTTTTTAAATTAGAAATTCACTGCAAAGGAAAGATTCATTCAGGGTAAGTTGTCTCAGCCCCCTGTGTTCTAAACAGAAATCACTGCAAGAAGCAACCAGACATATTTAGGAAATAGTCAAAGCCTAAGCTATTATTCTTAGGGCATTTACCTCCACTGAAGTATGGTCAACACTTACCCTTCTATGGGTCGTATACAAGTCTCTATCAATTTACCGTAAAATTGGTTAACATCACTGCAATGAATTTCCAAATGATACTAAATTCTTTTTAGACCTGACATTTACGCTGTGGCACCTTCAACAGAGTTCTAAGTTGGTAATGTACAGCGTTGTTGTGTAGTGATGTCTTGTTTAACCAGACAGTTTACTTAACAATTTCCACTTTCTGCTTCTGCTGGGATCTGTTCTTGTCCCTGTTTTATTGATGAAAAATTGCTGCTTGCCCTTTAATATCTTAAATTGTCATTTTATTGCTTCTGCTAAATATGTTTTTATCCATAATCCTATAGTGGCTAAATTCATCTGTACATTTAGTACCATTGATTCAATTACACTCTGAATGAATGTTACATATTGAATGCCACTCTTCTTTTTTGTTGAATATACACGGGAACCAACTAATAGGATTTTGATGTAAATCAAGAACTAAGATATTAGAAATGTGTAAATATCTTTACCTCAAAAAGTCCTTGGTGATTCACTAAAGATGTAGTTCTTGTAGCAGAATTGACTTACAGTGAGGTTCAAAGCTGAATCCAAAACATGCCTGAGTTTAAATTCAAATCAATAAAACTTCCTTGAGTCCTTAGTGTAAAAATATTGCATGGTCACTTGATTATTTTCTTAATAGAGGTTTTGAGTTCTGATAATTGGTAGTTGTTATAGTAGCTGTTCCCACTGCATGTTAAAAATGTTTCATCTCTAGCTAACACTTCCAGGGCTTTGGTCTTATCTTATCAGAACTTCATCCTCTGAATTTAAGAATTCACTATAAGGTAGCATCTTCTTTTTTGATAAAGCTACCTCTTAATTTTTTACTTGACCAACAGAATAGACTGTTCTTTCTGGATTTGAAATCAATTCAACACAATATATGTTCACATAATGTCTTGCCTGTGGCCTGGAGCCTGGTTTGTTCTCTGCCTCCTATGAAATTTGGAGGACTGCAGATACCTTACTCCTTTCTTTCCCAGCTTGCTCTCTTTCTGCTTTAACAAAATTCTGATTACACCTGCTTTCAGAATGAGGTGTCCTTTTGAGAATGTTCCTTCTAAGAGGGCTTTTTTATTGCCAGGAGTACAGTTTGATGCTTAAATGACCTTGGGAGTTAATCACTTCTTCCCTGCTGGGCCTTAGATTTGGAACAAAGTAATTCTGGGAAAAATATCTGGCAGTTGAAATTATTTTATTTCTTTTTTTGGCATATTGTCAAGGTACATTTACCTGTGTCGAAAGCACAAAATGAAACCCTTTTAAAAATAAACTCTGTCAGAGTAAAATTTCTTTCTTGCTGTTCCATTTTCTAAGCATTATGCACAGTTTTATGTTCATTTATGTGTTCAGAGATTAAAGAAGATGTTTGTAGTCTTCACTCCTGAAAGAAAGATTATAAATAAATGATTCGTCTCAGAATAATCTGTATTTGACAATTTTTGCTCAGGACATCTTGGTGGATACCAAGAAAATCAGATTTTGAGAGAAGAAAAGCACATCCTGCAAAATATTATTAGATAAAAATCAGATTATTGTTTTCATTAAAGGAACTCGTTTGTTGGCCACTCTGAGGGACAGATACTATTCCTCATGGTGCCACAATGCATTGATGAGGAGGAGATAAGTGTTGCATTCCTGTGGAGGGAGTTTGGTGCCCAAATCCTGTTGGCAGAGCCCTCGTGCCTGAAGCCCTGAGCCTGCAACGCAAGCAACAATTGATCCTGTCTAGTGCTTCTCCAGTCATTGAGAATAACAATTCTCATCAACAGTCTGGAAAAACAGATACTCCTGAAAAGTATCTGTGTGATGCTAGCCACTTTGAAGTCAAAATGCCATCATGGAGACACCAGAACTTTGGGTTGCATTAAGTCACAAATATCAATGTACTTCCATGTGCCCCAAAGTAAAGAGCCCACTCCAGCTAAAAAGCCTGTAACAGAGGCAGCAGATGTTTAATGGCTGCACCATTGACAATGTGTTTAACGGTTATTAATATTTATAATTCAGTAATGATAACCATGGCTCCAAAGTGCACTAAATGCACTCTCGTTATTGCTTTAAGTCAAGACTTTGTCGCAGTTAATTGGCTGTGTGTCCCATTCCTATGCAACCCATATGGCAAGGCCAGGAAATAATAATATTGTTATCCTGGAAAAAATTAGTGACTGCTCTTGAGTGACTGTTTGGTCTCCAGACAATTATTGAACTGCTTTAGCCATGGTCATGTTAAACACCCACCCTTCAGCCTCAAGGAAAGAAGTAATTAAACTACATTTAGTGAGATTCCTAGAAACATCAAGACTCGATCAAAAACTGCTACCTGTGTCTTCAGAGGCTGACTGGTTATAACTGCAGGGACATAAGGCTGGCATGGCAAGTTTGGGACAGGTAAGAAAATGTGAATATAAAGCCATCAAAGCGAGAAAAGGTGTCATGGGTATGGCCAAACAAAATGAAGGAAGTATTGTTTTGTTATGGGAATTGGTAGAATGAAAGGCTGGGGAACTTCTTATCAGGAGAGCAGCAGTTTATAGCTAGTGAGGTCCAGGAAAGACCCTGTGGTATACTGCCTTCCAAAATGAAGCTGGACCGAAGAACACATCCAAGAAGTTTTCTTTCTCTTTGTCCCTGAAACAGAAAGCAAGTCTGCTGGAATTTGGCTAAGGGGTTGTGCCAAAAGGGTTAACAGCCATGCAGGTTTGATCTTATACAATGCTTTTAATTGATAGCCTTAAACTAATCAACAGATCGAGACAGCAGTACTGTACTTCATACTTGTGCATAAGAGTTTTTTTAAATGTTTGTAAATTTAGTTGGTCTCAAAGATTTCCTTTCATATAATTAGAGAAAATATTTTTACTCTCACACAAGATTGGATCTGACCAAAGCAAAAGAGAACCCAAACATTGGATGAGGGATTGAAATAGCAGACTGCAGTTTTGCTTATATCTGCATTACATAGACAGCATTCAGTTATATTTAGCAGAGACAGACCCTTTCACTCACCTCCTGGGGATCTCAAGAGAGGGGACTGAGCTTGCTCAAGTTATCCATTGCAGTTTCCTTTTCCAGCCAAAACATCCTCCTGGCCACTGGGTCACAGCACTAAGTACATCGACATTCTGTATCTAAACCCTGAAGAATTGTTAGATAACTAACCATCACATGGTTTTTCTTTGAATTTTCTCCTTCAAAACAAATAGTGGTAGCATTAATTGTCAGTTAGTTATTAAATCTCACTGTGCCAGAGATGTATTCATAAATATGTGACTTCATGTCTAAAGACAGAAGAAATGATCAGTAATTCAGACAGTGTTAATATTTTAATTAAAAATAAACAAAACATTAAAAACAAAATATAAGAAGTAAAAAAGAAACCAAGGATTTAAAAACAACGTTAAAGCAGGTTGTTAATTGAAAATGTTTCATGAAGCTCCTTAAATCTGGAACTGTTTTCTTCTGCCTCATCAAATCTCAATTTAAAACACATTCTCTGTCCCTCCTCATTTCCTCTATTCCATTTTGGTATATACCAAGAAGTCACATCCTGTTATTGGTTGAAAAGTGTCATGTGCTAGGTTCATACAGTCTTACTTTCACAATATATTTAGATTACTGGTGGAAAATAGTAGTACAATCACATCTACACATTCATAAATGCAGATAAATGCACTCTTGCCATTATGTTCAATATTTCTTTATCCATAGACATCCTGATTTTTGAATGTTATGCTAATAAAATTGGACAGTATAATTGCTGATATTTCTGACAGGTATTTCTCACAGTTTCAGGATCTTCTGGAAGCTGCCAGACATTCGGGGAAATGTTTAAGTTCTAAAAGTTACATTAATTATGTATTTTGCATATGAAATTTCAGATGCTCCAATATTTGTTATACCCGATTTGCTATTCATCATCTGCTCCTCATTATACTTGTATTTATAAGTCTCAGTTACCTAATCGGGAAATGCAGACAATAGTATGTGATTTGGTTGACCAGTCAAACACTTCAAATAGTGAATAGATGACACCATTTGAGAACAAAAAAATAGGCTGAAATCTGTTCATATAAAACTGTTCAGTGAATACTTACAAATAACAAATGTGTTTGTAGAAATCAGGATTGTTTCCAGAATGATTCATGAACTGCAAAACGGCCAAATTAGCAACAAACACTGTTTGTGATGGATAATTCAATCAGTCATAGTTAAAGAAAATTCAGCAGAATCTGTGATTTTCCTCTCCAGAAACGTTGAATAGTGTTTTCTTTCTCTGCTTCACCATGAAAGCTGACTGGAAAACATATTCTCTTCAAATAATTGTCTTCCCTGTGTTAAGTCTCCAGGTGTTTTTCAGTCATGTTCATTGGCAATAAACTGAGGCATATCTGCATTTGTTCAGTCTGAAACCCCATACCTGTGTAAGTACCAAAATAAATTAATCAACCAGTTTTGAAGTTTAGCTTGAGAAACCTGACTTTACCTTTGGATGGCCCCAGAAAGGGTGTCAGGACCAGATCCTCTCCCCTCTCAATGTTTGCAGTTACCTGTGAAAGCAGAGCAGAAGCTGTGTCTGCTCCTCGTCTGTTCAGGTATTTTGAGCAGTGGTACAACCATGGTCTGATGGGGTGACTGATGGCTGGGCTGTACCACAGAGAGACAAACTCATGCACAGATTTGGCAACACTGCTGGAATAATATTCTAGCACAGGGAGCAAGATTGATATCCCCTACCTTTTATCATGTCGGGGACTATTCTACTTAATCATCTAGGATCCCTTGATGGAAAGAGGGAAAACTCACCTCTACTAAGTCACCTGGAACAACAGAGATGACTGACAGTGATAGGAGACCAGAGGACGAGCCTTTGAAAGACACATGAAGGGCAATCAATGGATGATGTTAGAAATGCCCGGTATGTGTGCCCTCCAAATGACTCTCTAGAAAGCTGTGGGTCTGTCCTAGGTCCTGTGCCATAATTCCACTGGTGTCCAGCATGTTCTGAGTTGCATAAAATTGAACTAGATGTTTTTATATGGGCAAATGAATTGGTGTTTTATGTGACAAAGGAAGTATTTTACCAGTGTTATTGAATAGCTACCCATAAATGTCTCCTCTTGCCTGTGTTTTGGTGAGATGCTCAATGGCATGATCTAGATTTCCTTCACTTTTTATTTAAAATCTGCAATGTGTCCAAGAAATGCTAGAGATTGTACTTAGCTCTTACATATTACAACAAATAAGCCATAATAATATGGAAGGATCACACAGTTTCAGAGTATGGGATGGTGAAGTTTCTTCCTTTGCTTTAATGACATTTGCACTGTTGCCTCTCTGTTTGTGCACTCCCTGGTTCACAAAGCCCAAAGGAACAGAAGTTGTCAGGGAAGTCAGAAGAAAATACATTTGCAGCCTGTACAAGATCTGTGAATTAAATGTGTGGTCTCACCCTGGCTCCCAACTTGCTCCATGCTCTTTGGAGTGCAGGAAAAACAGTGGGATACTACTTGTCTCCCACGTGATCACAGCTTTTGGGGCATGGAAGTTATGGGAAATAATCAGGTTATTTCTTACTCCTCCTCTCTCACTTATTTTTCCACATGTATTAAGTGTTTCTAGCTTTCCTTTCCAGCTCCTGGTGCCAAGCTACAACGCAATCATCAGTAAAGCAGCCATACAAAGCAGGAAAAAGTGTCACAATAAGCTGATGGATCAAATATTTCTCATTTTATTCATATACGGTGTAGAGTACCAACTTTAATTTCCTCATAAACTGCTCCATCTTCACTTTAATATATGGCATCAAGCTGCAAAAGCTGTATTAATTGTCCTGCTTCTTAAACTATGGGAATGGTTTCTTCTGCTACTCACATTTTGGATACACATGATTATAAGAAAAATCTGCTGTATATTTCAAAATGCTCTCTTTAATGTGTATAACTATGTTTGTTAAGTAACAAACCCATGAAAATAGAAGGCAACAGAATGAAGTACATCAGGACAATACTGAAAAATTGTTCATTTTAACTTACAGCACTTGTCACAAGGAAATCTCAGCTTGAAATTCACATTTACGGTTTTTTATTATTTTAATCCTAGGATGCTTTAATATTAAGTCCTGGAAATGAGAACAAATTTAAGGTAAGTTAGCTTACCTACTTCATTTCTTGTTTTGTTGTTTTGGGGTTTGTTTAATATATCTGAAGCCTATATCTGGCTATGGAGCTATCTTTTTTTCCTCACTTTTTTTTTTCTTTTTTTTTTTTTTTTTTTCCTAACAGGAACATGTTGCTGTTTTACAAGCCTTAAAGGAATTTTCTTTTTTTTTTTTTTTTTTTTTTTTAGATTAATTAAAAAAGGCTTACCAGCCTTGTACTAGGAAAAAAAACAGATGGGATGACTCTGTAAGTGGAGTCATTCATTTACATCAGAGCTTGAAATGAGTGGGGTTGCTCAAGTGCGTCAAGTCACATAAGTAAAGCACAGTTTGGAGAGCAGCATAAACTATTGCAGCTAATGAAATGTTAATGCTGGGAGTCCAGGAATGACCTGAGGTTACCAGATCTGGCAAGACGCTTTTACCCACCTCGAGTTGAAAAGTGTCACAGAGGAAAGCCTAAATGTTCACTGGAGAAACTCTTTAAAATAGAAGCATCATAATGTCTCTGAGTCACAGAGCTTTGCAGAATGCAAAGAGGTCACAGCGTGGTCATCTCCTTGAGGAAATCTGAGTAATATAAAAATTTTCTGCCCTCTGACTTAACTGCATGGGTGGCTGAGCTATTTTACCACTCAGGAAGTCTTGAACAGCAAAAATGCTGATCAGAGGACAAAAGTTGCAGTACTGTTTTCCTTCCCCATTCAGCTTCTTTCACGTTTATTTTGATGTTGGGGGTTTTAAGTTGCATGAAATTATATGGCTAATTATTTTTACCATAGTGTCCTGGAAAGTAAATTGTATTTGACTTGAATAGAAGAAAAGATTTTTTGCCTTTTTTTTTTTTTTCTAAAAATAAAACACAAGAAACATGTATATAAAGGAAGCAGAAGGTAAATTAAATTTTAGAGAAAAAATGGTATAGCTCAGCCATATGTAGGAAGACATGAGTGCTCACACATGCATTCTCTGTCAGTATAAAAATAATACCCAAATATATGCAAACAGATCAACTCACACAGACATTCCTATAGTCATACAGGAATATTAGCACAGGAATACATTTTTGCATTCCTTGTTAATTATATGACATTATATATGGCATACACTAGATCACATACATTGATCTACCTAGAAATCTTTAGTCTGGCATCATTGGGTTTGAATGATTTTCACAGTTTATTTCTGCCAGAATATGGTGTTTCTGAGAATAATACAGAGACAGCCTTATTGCATAACTGGAGGTGGTGTATCTCCTAAAAGCACACATACTCGCCTTTCATTAGAATGCTTTTTCATCTCATCCCAAACTTATCAACAGACTTTTTGAAGCATGAAATTCTTCACAGGGTTGTTAAGAATGGAGTAAAAAACTTAGAAATAATAAATTCATTAAGAACTCTTCAACAAAACACAGCTACTAACACATATTTATCTTCTGGCTCCTGTTCATACATTCATACATGGTAAAGATAAAGTGGAAAATCCTGCTGAACTGGTTTCTTGGTTAGGCTTCTTCCCATGTACCCCTACAGGTTATATCTTGCCATTAAGATAAGATTTTTGGGATGAGGACTATCTCTTGACTCCATATTTGTATGACAGCCAGAAGAGTGACTTCTGCAAAGACACCACAAAAGGGAAAATTCCTACTCACAAGGCCAGAGTCAGCTGTTCTGACTCAGGCCAACATTCCACCTTGCTGAGTATCTTGTGTCCATCAGTATCCACAGGTAAAAATCCAAGGGAGGAGCAAGCATATGTAGTCCTTTGCATATTCAGACTGCAACTATTTTCAGCTCAAGGATTCCTTATCTTGATGATATTTTCCTATTTAGTCATCTCCAGAGGGCAATTCTTGCAAGTATTTGTCCAGTTGCCTGTTGATATCATGCAAATTTTATGCACAGTGTCGTCCAGCAAGCTCTCCCACAGGTCCATCACTTGTCATAGGGAGAACCATCCTCTTCAGTTAGTTCTGAACCTGCCCCTTATGTCTGAACATGATGGCCTCAGTTCTCATTTTTGGCAAAGAAAATGCACTGACAATCTTCATGTCATAACTATATTGAGCTCCACCAGACCATCCCTATGTTTCTTTTCAAGGCTGAGGATCTCCAGCCTATGAAGCTGCTGTTCATGCAGAAAACATTTCTGAAAAAGGGGAAACAGTCTTGTTGCCCTTTTGTGGACTTTTAAAATCCTAATACACCCCAGAGACCATTCTGTAAGTTGAGCTGGGACTGCTGTTCCTTATGTGCATCACTTTACATATATCTACATTGCATTTCATCTATCATTTTATTGCCCAGTCACTCAGCCTTTGAAATACTTCACAGTCTGCCCTTGTCCTGCAGGTCTGAATAACTTTGTGCCATCAGCATATTTTCTTATATTACTGCCTACTTTCTTTTTTGGGTAATTTTTTACATTTTTCTCTAAGGCAGTGCTGGTTTAACCATCTGCTGCATATCCTCAGCCCAGGTGGTGTAGCTCTCCATGACCTGGGCTGAGGTGACACAGTGACCTGGATCAGGAACATGACCTGCAATTTTTTATGCTGGACTGTTTTTAAATGGGAAGGCAGGAATATGGCAGCTTGTTCTTCCATTGCCCCAATGCTGAGGTGAATGGACAATCTTAGCCTATTTAAAGCTTTTCCCTAATTCAAATATCAACTTTAAATGCAACACTCAACATATATAAATTTTCATGGCCACTGTACGTAGTGTCCCAGATGATGAATAAGACAAAGCATAGGGAAAGGAAGGACAGGTAAATGTATCCTGCTTGGATTCATCACTGCCATAAGAGACTCCAGTTAAAAAATAAAAATAAAAAAGTGTAGGCCACTAACCAAACTCTGTAGAAATGTTAATGAAGAAATCTCATGAGAAAGAAGATAAAAGAAATGTGGATTAAAATGAGTATGGTTGGAGTATATCTTTAAACATTGGGCATCCTAATGTAGACATCAGAGCTCCTAATTCCAATCTCCCTTCAGCCAACAAAGATGGGCATTTTTAGGAAACAATTCATAAAATATCTTTTACATACCTACATTGTAGAAAGAATTTCAATGACCATATTGATTATATCACCACTAACTGTAAAGAATTGTGGAAAATTAACTCAGAAGTGGACATCTGCTGTTTTGGACACCACCTTCAGTCTGTCCTCCCTGTTTGTGTCCAGAAATAGTTAAATAATGTACAAGATGATAACCCATTTATTAGAACAAAAGTTTAAATACCTTGGTTAAACCTTTGGATAATTTCTCAGGATGACTCCCCAGGTCATATCCCTCATCCTAGGTCAACCAAGATAGACATCACGATAAATATATGCAATTTTTCTTCACTTATCAACACTTGTCCTCTGCTAAGAATTTCCAGCATGAGCTCCAAGACTCAAAAAATAAAAGTCTACTTCCAAATGGTTACAACAACCTCAGTGGTAGCTGTTTGCCCACAACTATTTGAGCAGCACTTTAAAACAGTGACCAAAATTGTTTAGTAACAGAGAAAAAAAATGGGTTGCTTTCTTTGGTTTGGTTTTTGGGTTTTTTTTTCGTTTCCTTCCCTTGATCAAAATCAATAGGTAAAAGATTTAGAAATTTATGAACTACTGAAAACAAAGGTCTGGGATGGAAAACATTATACAAAATTAATTATAGTGATCACTGTTGCCATGATTGTGATTTACAACACATACCTCTGCTTGTAGTAAGAAAGACATAAAACAGAATATGGAATTAGTTGGAGAGCAATACATTTTCTCTGTGTCTTTCTGAGTGCCAGATTTCTAAAAATTCCCTGACTGTGACGAGTTTCCTCCTGCACTGCAATCACATTTTGGGTAGCTTTATTTCCAAATGTGAAAGGCATTAGATAGTGTGTCCAAATACAAGGTTAGCTGACCTTCCTTAAAGCAAGCAAAGGAAGCAGAATAGGATGCTGAAAAGTGGGATAACCTCAAAGCTGTGGGACATCTGGCTGCCCTGTACGAGATGGAATCAAGCAGCTGCTAAAGTGTCATAGGAATGCTCCACAAAGGAACAGAGGAATTATCATTCCAGATCAAACTAATGGTACCAGTACCAGATGCTTCAGAGGAAGATGTAAAACTTCCATAATAGGCAATTATGCAGCAACATATTCAGGAGGGAAGTTTCTCCTTTAAGTCTCAGCCATTTAGTGCATGATTTATATCCTGAAGAATGTGGATTGATTTATGTCCTGGAGAAACCACAGTTACCCTAATAATTCATATAATGGATAATCCTTTTTTTTTTTTTTTTTTAAATATCAGCGCGCTTTTTCTAAATGTTGTAGTTGTGTATTATAAGGAAACAAATATGAAGAAATATTGAAACCAACTGAAACTCAAGGAAGAATGCAGAGGGAAAATGCAATGATGTAAATTAGAACATGGCCAAAAGGCCAGGAATAATCTCAAAAAAAAAATGCAATACACATGTTTTCTCTTTAACCACTTGACAGCATTAAGAATGGTAGGAGTATAGCTAACAAAGCAGAGGTTGGAGCATTCAGGTGTGAGGCTGTGGGAATGAACACTGCCAGCTGGCTGCATCAGGCTCCCTTCCTTCCCTTCTGTGTGTCAGAGCTGCCAACAGCCCTGCCACAAGAGAAGCACCAACAAGGGTCCTCTCAAACCCCATTGCCCTAGCCAGCAAACATATACAAGATTCTGTGAGTCTGTGATTAAAATACACCCTTAAGTGCCATTCTTCTCAGAGACAGAGATTGTATACTCTCATCACATGGCACACAGTCTGGTATTATCTTTGGGCAGCTTTCATCCAAATTGTGACCAGGCCATTGAGCTGCTCCTGAAGCTGTTAAATGATAGAACAAGCCAGCAGAGCTGTGTCACTGAGACAGCTTCTCTAAGGAGGGCATTAAACACCCATTGGTCAGGGCTGCTGCAGTAGACTGACCAATTTTTTTCTCTCTCAGAGTGTGAGCATGTATTCTAAACTATTTATGTTAAGAAAAGGCATGCCAGGATCTGAATGTTTGCTAGGGGTATGACATGACAGGCACACATGCTACAGCTGTGTACATCCTGCTCCTGCCAGAGACTGTATTTCACTCTGAACTACTTTAAAGAAGTAGTTTAAGTTTTATGGCAGCCCACAAAGTGCACCAGCATATAAACACATTCTCATTTGAAAGAGGAGTTTTGGTCCGTGCTACCACTTTTGAGTCAGTACAAAATAGTGAAGATATAAATGGGAAAATCCATTTAAACACAAGCAGGCTGAATAGATAAGTCACACAAGTATTTCTTAGATTATAAAACTGTGAGGAACTACTGTGCTAATCTAACCTAATCTTTCTAAAAGACATCCTGTTCTGAGTTACAGATTTCCAGAGATAGAGTTTTGCTGTAAGCCTTGTTAAATTGTTCCAGAGGTTAATCATCCTCTTCATAAAACTAATGCCTTTAAATTGGAATTTTTCCAGCTTCAGCATCCATCTACCACATTTTGTTATGTCTTTGTCTGTTGAACTGAAGAACTCCTAATTATCAAATGTATTTTCTCCCTGGAGATACTTATAAACTGTGATGATGTCATCTGTTAACCTTTCCTTTGATAAACTAAACATATTGAACTCATTGAATTTGCAATTCTTGTTTTCTTGTTCTCGAACCATTCTTGTACTTATCCAGATTGCTCACCTCCCCTCCCAAGTTTGCAGGCAACTGCATAGGATGGTGAACCCCAGAACTGACCATATTAATGTTGTCACAACCACACAAAATATAAAGATATAACAGCCCAGCTTCTCCTCACAAGTCCAAGCATCACAATCACCATATTTGTTCAGTTAAGATTCCCTGTTTATGTTTGGAGACCTAACAGTTAGTCAGTTCTAATAAACTCAATGTGTTCTGTGTTGATTTTTAGTCATTAGAGTTTCTTAAAGAAATGCTTGCCAGGTACTCAGATGAATGCCTGACATAAATCTATGTATATTATATCAATGTTATTTACCTTTATTAACCCAGCTTGTAATCCCATCAGAGAGAGACATCTGGTTGGTTTGACAAGAACTATTTTCATAAACTCATGTTGATTGACATTTAATATATTATGCTCTACTGGAAGTTGTGGTGTCCCAAATGTTATCATTTCATAAGGAATTACTCTATCAGCAGTTGAAAGACTAGGTTCTATCCCTGTGGAAATTCTGTGGGTCATTTTGTATTAACTTGATTCTAACTTATATTAAACCTCTCTCAGCCTTTTGTCATATATTATAATGCAACCACCACTGCAAAGGGGCTGCCTTACACAAGTGCAATGAGTGGGATAAGAGTGCCAACATTTCACAGAAAATTAAACTAAGCAGGTAGTCATGTTTGAGCCTTAGGCTTCCAGAAAATCAATCTTCTCATGCAAGAAGAGCTCATTGATCCACAGCCTATGTGACCGTGTTTGTTTCAAAAATACATTAAATAAGGATAACATAGGTCAGTATATAAAAGGATGCATTAAACCCCAAACACTTGGATTTACACAATGCCTATGTCCCAGTGCTAATATATTGCTAGTAGATATGGAAAGTTCTCACCATTTTACTCCCAAAACTTCATAAGGGAAACAGAATTATAACCAATATTGCAGAGCTGAACTGCAATGGACAGAAGTGAAATAACATGAAATGTAGTCAAAATACCCAAAGTTCAGATCAAATGAGTGTGGACAGAAATCTGTCATGGATTCTAGTGTAAAACTTTGACCATAAAATCAAATTCAAAATAAATTGATGCAAAAATACTGTCTAGGTTTTGCTGGCATTCTGCAATCCTAGGATTAGGTCAATAAGAGCACTGCACTTTAGACCACTGTAGCGTCCAGTCTTTAATTTATGCTGTGTATAAATTACTTGTATATATTTATTGCTATGTACTGTGTACTATTACTATGTACTAGACTTTATTACTAGGAAGCCAAAGCGTTGTATTGGATGATCCTGTAAGAAGTTCTACCTAAAACAATGTGGTCTGCTGAACTGCAGTTTTTTAAGAAATGATGATAAAGACCTGCGTTCCACACCCTTCCTCCTTCTTCTCCAGACCTGGGCACACATTCCTCCCATTGCTGTGCTGATTTCTCTCCAAAAACTAGGTAAAGAGCTGTTTCTATAATGGATTCTTTGAAAAAATCATCTGGAGAAGGAAATGCTATTATTCCTCACCCCTATTTTCCAGAACTTCCAGGGGCTGGAGCAGTCATCTAGAGACTGGCGTTCTGAGTTCAACTCCCTTCTCTGTCTAATTAATTTAAACCCTGTTATTCTAACTACCTAAGGCACTATATTCGTTAAGAAGGGCTTTAGAGGTTTGTGAAGTGTTGTTTTTGTTCCCTCATGCTGGAGTTCTTCCATTTTATGTGACCCATTTAAATAACAAAATGAAAAAGAACAATCTGACTCTAAATCCCAGGGTTTAAATTGCTCACTGGAATGTGTAACAGTAAAACATTGTAATAAATAGAAGAGTTCCCTAGATCAACCTCTTTTACTTGGTACTTGCTTTCTGTCTTTCTCAGGGAATGTTTAAATTGCTCCTATAAAGCAGAGGAGCTTTGGGATGGGAGAATGATAGTGTCCACTCTTTCCCACTCATGTTAGGGGTAAACACACACTCTGGAGACAGGAGATGAAGGCTCAGATCCTGTTGACCTAGGGAGAAGCTGAACTTCTCTCCTGGATTGGTGTCCTGATGAAAAAAAGGCATTAGCTGTATTCCTTTTTCCTGGTTTTATTATTCCTAGCAGCAGATCAGCTGCTAGGTTTGCTCTAGAAGATGCTGATACTGATGGGAGAATCCATGTGAGTTATGGCAAGGTTTAGGCCAGGGAGAGGTCTTGAACAGTTTTGCAAGTCTGCCTAGAGTGGGAATTCAAGAAAACCAAAGAGGTTTTGTCTCACCAGCTTTGAAATGACTAACATGCAACATGTTTAATATAAGTATAGGATCACTTTGCAATGCCCTGAAGAAATGTATTCTGTGAGAGCAAGTCATTACACCTATTGTATAAATGACACCTTGCAATGTACCTGGTATAAACGAACCTGGTTTGCTCCAGTGACAATAGAAGGAGCATGAACAACCCCAAGATTAGATGCCTTGTTTTTAATGGCTCCATTAAGGCAAAATGAATCCTGCTCTTGAAATCGTAGATGCATTTCAGGTTTTGGGAACAACTACTGGAAGAGTTGCGGAGCTAATTTGTGGATCTAAGTACCTGCAATGACCAAACACTCCTAGTTATGCTCCAATCTGTTATGTCTGTGCTGAAGCAAAATAAAATCTTGCTCCTTTTTTTTTTTTTTTTTTTTTTTCCCACAGACATTCAAAATCTTCCCTTTAGAATTCACCTTGCAACTCCAGCAAGATATATGAAGCGTGGCTCTCTTTTCTGTCACACATGCCTTCCCTGTATTTTCCCCTTGACCCTACCAGCATAATCCCAAGAAAATGTTCTTTTCAGGGCTTAACTCCACTGATGAGCTGTGCTTATTTGTGCCAGATATAATGTACTTTACTAAGCTCCAATTCATTACCAATATCATTGACCCAAAGCTGACCTGAAGGCATAAGATAAGGTCCAAGACTACCTGGCTACCAATCAAAATTTCTTTGTATTGAAGACAGCCATGTATTAGCTGAATTTTCTGTATCCTTGTGTTATCTCAGTGATCATCAGAAATATATCTGCTCTGACTGCTGGCCACTGACTGGTAAATTGATTCCTTTCCTGGCTTGCGACAGGTGACCATAGAGAGTGACTGCACAGATGAGTAACATCTGGAATGTCAATTTTCCAGATCTCCTGCATTCTGAGAGAACCCACGATTAATTTTTTTTTTTTTTTTCTGGGAGAGAGGGGAATAAAACTGAAATGAACATTTTTGATTTTGCTTAATTTTAATTTTTATTAAATAAATTATTGTGAATTCCCAAATAATGTCTATTTCTTTAGTTCAGGGGTTGATTTTTCTTTGCTTTAAAAATTATACAGTGTGGCTAAGGTTGTCAAAAAGGTACAATCTGGAGCAAAAAAAGACTCATGCACATATTTCATTGTGTTGTACAGGTGTGTTCTGAGATGGTAAAAAATATCTGAGTTGTCTACAGCAGCAGTTATCATTGTTCTCAATCGTATCAAGACTGTCCAGTAAGTACCATACATGCATGGCCAGAGCTAGGGATAAAGAGAAGCAAATAGGTTGGGATCAGCTGCTGGAAAAGCTTAAAGATTTCAAGGAGATCCTATAGCAGCCTTCCAGTACATAAAAGAGGCATACAGGAAGGCTGGAGAGGGGCTTTGCACAAGGCTATATAGACATAAAACAAGGAGGAATTGCTTTAAGCTGAAAGAGAGTAGGTTTAGATTAAATATTAGGAAGAAAGTCTTTACTGTGAGGGTGGTGGGAAACTTGAATATGTTCTCTGGAGAGTGTGTGTACTCCCCATCCTTGAACTTGTTCAAGATGAGGCTGGATGGCACAGATTAATCTGGGGTAGTGGAAAGTGTCCCTGCCTGTGGCAGGGGGGATGGAACTAGATGATATTTAATGTCACTTTTGTGTTTCTAAGGATCCTTTCCAAAGCCTATAATGATACACATTAGTTTGTGGCACCTGGTTTAATGGCATTACCAAGCCTGACAGCCAAACCCAAAGTGCCATGTAGCATAGACTTGATTGCAAATCACAGATTTCCTGAACCAAGTACTTTCAAGAACTTTCTCTGCAAATAATCCAGGAGCCTAGCTTGATCCCCATCAACATTACATTATGTTACAACTAAAAAATTAAGAATATAGAGCTTAAAATTAAATGTACAATGAACTGATTCAACTGTCGTTGTTGGGTTCTGATAAAATCAGAGTACATAGGAAATGCTTCATCTTTCTTCCATTCCCTTCTTCAATTCCGAAGGAAAGTTGTGTTTTCCTATATATAAGAAAAAAAGAAGGTGACTCATTTTTGAACAAAAACAAATATTTTCTTAAACTAACGCTTATTTTCCCAAATATTTTACAGGAGCAGACTTTACTGAAGAAGTTTAGTCAGCTGTGCAGATTGACTTTTGAAGTGTAAAATAAACCTTTACTTAACAGATGTCAAGAATATGACTTTGTGAGATAATCACAGGTTTTGTAATAAGTTGGTGGTAGTTCTTTCCGTGTGGAATGAATGAAGTTTTGGTGCCAACTCTTTAAAAAATGACAACACGATTATTAACAATTGACTGGAATCGGAAAAGAAAAATTAACAACAAAACTGCACTTTTTTGTGTGTGTTTGGAAGGCAAAAATTGTTCACTAAATGGTATGGAAGTACAGCTGTCTTTAACAGGTACACTATTCTCTCATTTGGGAGCAGCAATGCAACTGCAATCAAGTGCCCAGGAAGAAAACTCCAGGCCTAGTCTTGAGACATCAGCCAAAGCTGACCTTTTCCTTAGGCCAGTCTTCCTCTACAGGGCTTGGATATCCTGATTCTCCACTAATTTGGTGGCAGTTCCAAGAGATAACTCATCCTCCATCCAGTCAAAACCAGTTCGGCACCCCATCAGTTCACACGACTTCTGTGTCTGGGGACAGAAAGGGGGATCTTCTCCATAAATCATGGCTTTTACCATTTTCCCAGAATAAAGGGCTGCTGCTGCTGTCAGCACAGAGAACAGCACGAGAAGGACATTAATACACCCTCTAAATATTTCTCACAGAAACAACCCTTTGCTGTGCTAAACACCAGCAGTGAAGGCTTGGAAAAGTTGACGCACCTGAGATGAGTGGCACTAAATTTCCCTGCTGGCTGAACCCATTGGTATTTGGCATAGATTCCAGCAAACTTTCCCACCCTCCAAAAATATCCCTGTGGACTGTCATGGTGCTGCCTGGTTGGCTGTGTTCATTCTGCACTGCCAAACAGAGCACATAGTCTTGAGCTGCGAACAGAAACGTGGGCTTAATGCAGGATTTAGAGAAAAGTTGAGGAATGCTTTTATCTCTGGTGGCCTGACACTGAACTTCCCTGATGGCAATCAGGAGCTGCTCTAGGCAGACCTGAGAGTGGGAGTTTTCACAGAGGCTGGGTCCCCATTCGAAAGGAGTACTAACAAGGACGTGTACTGGCTCTCTTCTCACTTGCTGGCCTTGTGCCTGAGAGCCAGACCTGCTTCTATATATATCAAAACTTTTGAAGTCCCTTGGGAACAGTTATCCTTTGCCAGTGAAACCATGTGTTGCTCATCCCCCTGTCAGTGCTGTGTTGCCAGCTCCCAGCCCTGCCAGCTGACACACTGCTGAGGCCAGCAGTGAAGAGGGTGGCCAGCCGTCCCCACCTGCCTCTTGGGTCACCCAGGGACCAGCACTCGTCACCTCTCCTGCTTTTTCCTTAGTGCCCTTCAGACAGGTCCTTCCAATAGTGCTGCTACTCCAGCTCACCTCTATTTTTGTCCATTTTTATTTGGGATCATCTTCTTTCTGCCAGCTCCCCACTGCTTTGTTGAAATAATATATTTTCTTTCCTCTCATCTTCTCCTTATCCCAATTTTCTCTGTTATTTTTCAGATTCCACTTCCAAACCTCAGGTTCCTAACCCTCTGCAGCCAGTTTTATAGTTCATCTGCACACATTTCTTTATCTTTTATTCTATCCCATTAATGCACACTTGACAGTCCTCTCCACTCTGTTGCTCCAGATTTCCCGGTCTATTTTATTCCTGAATATTCTGCACAGGAATGAGGAGGACAGAGATGAGGTAGAATCACCCAAAACCTTTGTACATTAGCACAAGTGCCATTGAAGTTTGAGGTTTGAGAGGCCGGCTTTTTATAAAGTAACCGTGAATATCCAGACCTAAGGTTATTTCAAAAGCAACTCCTTTCCTCCCTCTTCAAGTTGCTGTTTTTTGTTTCTGACGGAACATAATAAAGAAAAAGAAAATACTTTACTCTGTGGAGGGAATTAATGCAGCAGTCCTGCAGTGGCTTTTCTGGAGCCTGCCTCATCTACAGTCAAAATCCATGTAAGTCCCCTGTAAATATACACCCTAAGCATTTCTGCTAAATGCATGCTATTTACACAATAGCCCATTACAACAGCCCATCTGTCAACCCTCTTTCATGGCCACAGGTGGAAAATGAAAAATTCTTTTGAACAGAGCACTGAGTGTCTTTGGAGGAAAGCTTGTTTGCCGCTGTATAGCCAGGCCTCCCACAGAGCCAAGATCTGCAACCTTCTGGGGCTCCCAGCCGTGGCTGGCCTTTAGTCAAACAGTGCCCAGGGCAAGCCAGAATTTCATGCCTTTCCAAAACGCTAATTGATTGGGGATAAACATTAACCTAGAATTTCAGTGGTGCACTCTAGTCCTAAGCATGCTGGGCAGACAACCAGCTAACCCATCCCTCAGGCTAACCCTGCTTCAAGGGTCTTTGTAGAAGACCCGGAAGGTCATGGAAGCTTCATTCATTTTGTGGTACAGACAACTACAAAGCATCTAAACATTTTTATTTTTAAGAGCTTCCCTTCAATTCAGAAAATTATTGTGAAACTATGGTGAACAGAAGCAGGGCATGTGCCAAGCTCTGGAGACAGACTCCCTGGTTCAGAGATCAGAGCAATGAAGCAGCACCTCAGCCCAGACTGCAAACTGAAGTCAGGCAATTATTTAGATCACATATGCACTTACAGTGACAGATAATCTACCCGTTCCCTGAACTCTGAGAGACATCTTGCCCTTCCAAAAATGTTGTCACAGGTTCTCAGCAGATCTGGCAAAGAGTAAGTGCAGTTTAAATACCACTGGCTGCAGTCCAGCTCAGAGCATATAAGCCCTGGGCTCTCACCCCATCCGCCAGTGTGGGAATAAAGTTTCTAAGAGGTGGCTAGAAATCAAAGCAAGAATGACAGAGATTTTTGTGACATACTAAAACTATTTGCTGAGAGCTGTCAGGTTGCTAGTTTCCCTGTTTTGTTTCCATAATGATTCAATTACTCAGTTAAAAAAGAAAAACCCCACAGTGACACACAAGACAGTATTAAAAAAAGTCAGCAGCAGGAGACTCTCTTTAAAGCCAGGTTGCACCTTGCCATGGCCATATGGATTGTGGCCACATCTGTTGTATTATTCTTCCCGCTATTTTTCTTTTTTTTTTTTTCTCTCATTCTATTCATAGAATCATAGAATGACTAAGGTCGGAAAAGACCTCCAAGATCATTGATTCCAAATATTAAGCTAGCACCATAGTATTCACCAACAAACCATAACCCCAGGTGCCACACCCACATGCCTTTTGAACACTTCCAGGGATGGTCATCCCATCACTTCTCTGGGCAGTCTGTTCCAGTGCCTCACCAACCTCTCAAAGAATATTTTTTTCTTAATATCCAACCTAAATCTTCCCTGGCACAATTTGAGGTTGTTTTCTCTTGTTCTGTCACTTATTACCTGGGACAAGAGACTAAGTCACACTTCACTGTCACCTCTTTTCAGGTTGTTGTAGAATTTCAGGTAGAATCTCTTCAGGTAGATGTAGAATCATCTCAAAGTTTGTTCATAATTCTGTATCATCCTTGCTCATCCCTGTTTCCTTTTTTCTTTTTCTTTTTTTTTTTTTTTAGATATGAAATTATTCTTTCTGAGCCTTCTACCCCAGTTTCTTCCTGTTAGAACATGAAACAAGTCACACAGAAAGTAAACTTTTGAATCTGAAGTGTTTGAGTTAGGTTAAAATTAGGTAAAACCATCTATACACCAAAGGTCCTCCTTATGTTGAAAGAAGAAATAGGAAGATAAGAGGTGGAGAAAGTGGTGCATAGAAACATTTCATCCTCTGCAGCATCACCAGCTGAGGACACGTCCACACCTGCCAGTGCAATACTACACCTTTGGCTGTTTCCCAAATCCACTGTAAGCAAAAGAACCCTGATAGTGACATCCTAGCTCAGGTGCTAGAGGCAGAAGAACTACGTTTACTTAGCACAGGATCCTAGCAAAATAATTCTACCCATTAGCATGGCTTATTATCTAAGACACAACATTACCCTGAAAACAGATGAGAAACCAGCTTAGGAATATCTATAGTGTGCTGTATGGTTCAATATAGATATGCCAAATTCAAGCTACTGTTCAGTACAATCCTTCCTGTGAATGCTACTCCCACAAATGTCAGTCAGAATCATATTTCTGACAAAAAGCACCCAATGACAGCAACTGTGAAGTGTTTGGGAGTCTGCTGCCTTCCAACTTTTAAGTCTTTTATGTATTTAAGATGTATAGCTGTCAAAAATAGAAGTTTTTCCATTATTCTTTGTCCTTTCAATCTTTTATCTCACAACTAGGCATATTTGTTCCTACTGATAGTTAAGTTTTCTGCCTAGGGTGCATAAAAAATGCAAAATACTGGGTTATGTGGACAGGGAGGGTTGTGTTGTCCATTAGACAACAGATATTTGATGAAAATGTGCAATCCTATAATATTCATTTTCATCAGCCTAATTGCCCCATCATAGTCCTGCGTGGCTTGTCAATTAATTGTCCATTTTGAACTGCAGGAGTGTTGAGATCTGAGAAGCTGAAGAGAAAATCTGCCCCAGTAATACCTTTTAGGGGAAATAACATCAGATCCATGTGCATATCCCATTGTACTTTTTTTTACCCTCTGTGACATCTTTAAGATGAATAGTTATAGCTCATAGAACATGTCCTGGCTATTTCATATGATCTTGGCTATGGATCAGTTCTAAATATACATATCATTTTGCCTGGGTGCTGGTCAGAGCAGGCTGATGAGCTGTGGTACAGAATGCTGCAATTCTTTTATTTTGGGTCTGCACTGTCTGCTTGCCTTATTTGTAGCTGATGGCTAAATTTCTCTCTTTTACAATTGCTGAAATAGCCTTGAAATGTGAACTGTCTGTAACTGATGCAGTGACGTCTACCAGCATTTGCAGAATCTAAATGACAAGCTCCGAAGACTAGCCACATCTGGAGGAGCATGTCCAGTTCTGTTTATTCCTGTTCCAAAAACACATATTAAACTTGGTACAGGCCAGGAAAATTGCTCCCAGTTTTGCAGGGTTTCATTTTATAAGAGAATGAGAACAAGAGAAAGTGAGAAGATCGAGGCATACTTAAGCTCTCCTTAAGGGTACAATAGTCAGATCACAGCACTCCCATACCACAGCTGGGTCAGATCTGTTCTATTCAGAGCATGGCAAGGGTGGTTTTCATTTGCAGCAACACACAGATGCATGTAGCCCGTTCAGCCTAAGAAAGCAAAGGTGTGTTAACATCTGTGTTTGGATTCAGATTGATTTTGAAGCACATCTCCTGATCTGATTGCTTCACCTTGCAAAATGGTTGTAGAAAGCATCAGATGGGTTCCTTTCAAATTGAATTAATCTAGGCAATGTGACTCCTGCTACTGATGCCACCCCTTAGAGCTCCTGCCACTAATGGAAGCTCAATGGGAGATTCCTCAGGAGACAAAGCAATGGAGCAGGCACCAATCTCTGCTCTCTGATGACCAGTGACAGGACCTGAGGGAATGGCCATGAAGTTGTGTCAGAAGGTTTGTGTCAGGATATTAGGAGACCCCCGTGCTGAGCCTTGCTGCCCAGCAAGACTATTCCAAAGACTCCTTGTTTAAAATTAGCTTGAGCATCTTCACAATATTCTAAGTTAATAAGAGTGACTGCCATGAAGAAATTAAAGAGAACTATTAAAATTATGAAGTTCAGGATCGTCTTCCTAGCCAAACCGAAAAAGGATAAGGAGTTTTGAAATATATTTTAAATTTATGGAAAGGATTGCACAACCTGACCGCTTGTGTTAATCAGGGGACGGAGAGGGCTTTGTAGATTTTATGAACTGATTCCTGGGGGCCATATCCTTTGTGACTTGTCAAAAGATACATCAGCTCTGGCACTTCTGTAATCACTGAAGTGCGCAGTCTAGCTGGCATCTATGCTCAGCAAGAAAATTAGTGCTAGTGCCCAGGACTCTCAGCCATAACAAATCTTTACTTCTCTCAGGTGTGTGTCCTGGGCTGTTATAAAAGAGAAGGACATCTGCTGCTTTGACAAGTACCTGTCAGCGACCCACTCAGAAGAACCATGCTCTTGAATTTCCTAAGGCTAAAGTGGCAGAAATTTGATTCTGGCGTTTCACTGTTTCTCTTAAAAACTTTGTTAGATTATACTTTCTATATAGGGAATTTTGATGAAAGAATCAAGTACATGGATGCATCTGAACATTCAGTTCCTCAGCAGCAATGGAAAAATCTCTGAGGTATGCAGAAGACATGCGGTTTTGTGATTAGTGAGCAGGACAGAAAGGTCAGGAACTCTGGGCTTCTCATATCTCTCACTGTCTTCCTCTGTGTCCTTGGGAATGTCGCTTAAACTTCTGTGCCTCAGAACCCACATGTCTGAAATGGAGATCATGAAACCTATCTACTCATTATGATCTGATCATATTTGTAAAGTCACCTCACATCCTCAAATGGTAGGACTGTATGGGTCCTAAGAACCATTAGTGTGGGCTGAAAGATATGCAAAGTAAATAGCTAGAGTTCCACTACAGGAGTTATTTAAGGAAAGTGTGGGTGTAAGCCTAATATAAGTCATGTTCAAGAAACACACTTTCTTTGTTTCATTATTCATTTTCCACTTGGCATTCAAAATACTTAGAAATTAATATTTTTTTAACATTTGTAGTGTATTTTTCCTGTGATTGAGAACGCAGTACTTTGTGAAAGTTGGAGAAGTTTTAAATAAGCAAAGTAAAAATCCACAAGCTTTGGAAATTTGAGCACAAATTAATATATTCTTTAAGGAGGAATTTTTTATATTTACTTACTTGTTGTACTTGTGATGAAATTAAAGTAACATGACAACTTGTTCTTCAAGAAATGAGGAACTCCAAAAATATCAGTATGATTGTTACTTAATTCTGTACAGTTTTAAAAATAGTGTTGTTTAGAATGACCTTCTCGAAGTAAATGACACTAAAGCATGTATCAAGAACAATCTTAGAGAGTTACATCAAGCGCCATGTGTTGGTTCTGCCTGCTGTGTCTGCCCATCTCTTTTAGTGCCACAGCTGTTTAGTGCTTGTTTATAATCAGAATGTCTCTCTGATTCCAACAAGAAGCACTAAATCAAGTATCATAATCAGAATTATCTTGAAAGTGTAGCAGCAGTCACCAAACCAGTCTGCTCTGCTGTCTGGGTTCATTCTACATGTATGAACGTCAAAGGCTGGCTTGAGGTCAAATGCTGGCTGTTCAGGTCATGTCCAACCTGGAGTGCATATGGAGTAAAGACCTGAGACTGAAACCAAGATGTAGCTGGTTCCAGGACTAGTATTTTGGGACAGGCCTGTAAGAAACTCCAGGTAAATTTTAGTTTCATAGATGTATGAACAGTACAAGCAGTGATATGAGGAGAATGTCCCACTGTACTCTCCACTGGTGTGGCCTCACCTTGACCACTCTGCAGTTTTGAGCACCAAAGCATAACAAAGATTTAAAGCTATTAGAGACCATCCAGAACAGGGCTACAAAGACGGTGAAGGGCCTTGAGGGGAAGACATGTGAGGAGCAGCTGAGGTCACCAAAATAGACCAAGACAGATTACTGGCCCTCACCTGGACACCGAACCATTGACCACAACACTCTGGCTGTGTCCCTCCAACAATTCCTTATCCACCAAACCATCCACCTTTCATATCCATGTTTCTCCAATTTGAAGACAAGGATAAATGTGGAACCGAGTCAAAGGCATTACAGGTGTTAAAAAAGCCCTATTTTTCAACCTAGGTAGTTCTACCACTCTGTGATTTCTCTGATCAAGTTCATGAGAAGTTCATCTTCAAGATCAGAAGAATGGTTTTGCCAGACTTACAGGAAGACCTGGGGGAGATAGTGATGAACAGCAGATTTAGAAGGATATTGGGACTTCTTAGTGACAGCACTCACTTGTGTCAGTGCAAAAATGCAGCCTGTGTCTGCAGGAGAAAAAAAAGTACAGGTTTTATGAATGTATAGTTTATGTGACTGATGTGACTACAAGACACACCTTTTTATTTGTATTTTTATTATATGATTTGTAACCATGAGGAAAATAAGCAACGAGGTCCTATCAATAGAATGACTTGACACCAGCTTATAGCTTTAATGTGGTTTCCATAAGGGCTTTGCTTTTTTTCTTGGAAAGAATTGGAAGGAAAATAGGCTTCTTTCAGTTTTTTTATGTCAAAGGAGGTCTCAGTTGTATTGGCCTGGTAGAAATCTCATATGCAAGACAAAGTCAATTATGTGTTTCAGATGTCCTTGTGCAAACTCGGCTATTCTTTACAGCACCTGATTTTGATCCAGAAAACATGCTCCTTCTGGTTTGAATTCAACCCAAAGCTAAACCACAGGGAAAGCTAAGGTCCAGAACTTGGAATAACATACCACTAAAAGGGCACAAGTGCCATTGTTGAGGAATTTCTTCTACAAGTCACATTTGGTTACATCTCAGTAAAATGCCAGATCAAATTCCTGCCAGTTACTGTGCAAGTTAGATTTGAAACAATATTCTGGTTACTTTGAGGCAGGGTCAAACAAGGACAAGGTAAGGAAGATTGTGAGGGACAGACAAGAGTCACACACTGAGAGCAAACCCCACACACTCATTTCCCAGAATGTACACATGCAAACAGACCCCTTCCAACTACACAGCTCTCCAAAGCTCTGTTCTGTGAGCCAGGTGCTAGGTAGGCTCAGCTGGGCAGACAAACCTTCTGTCATCTCTGTTCAGGGCAAAGGTGGGACCTGTGACAAGAAAGGCTGAATTTCATAGCTGAGCCCTACACCACAGCACGTGGCTGACCACTCACAAGACCTGAGGCTCTGTAACTCGTTCACTGGTGGAGGAAATCCTGCAGAGCTCTGGGTTAGAGTCCTTGTCTCAGGAATTTGCCTGCCATGGGCTCTGAGAAGTTGTCAAAGTGAGGCAGCCCAGCTGAGACAGAGTCAAGGAAGTATTCATGGAGAAGTAATGTTTTTTCAGAAAAAGGGAAACTCTGTACTCCCCCACTTGCCATGAGGCTATGGAAGGGATGGGGCTACCTCTGGCACAGTGGCAGCTCAAGATATCCCTTGAGCAGCCTTCTCTGGCTCCCAGTGCCTCTTTCTTCATCTTACAGAGACATTCGATATTGTCTTTGTCCATACCAATGCATTTTACTCATTTTGTTCATTATATTTGTGAAATTGCCTCACAGAACTTTAGTGTATTCAGTCAGGATTTATGAACAGGCTCTAAAGCAGAAAACCTGCTGCTGAATACCTATGCTCAGTCACACTTTGATAACCAGCCACTTAGAAGGTTAAAATATAACTTCTGTGACATGGGTTTCCTCTCACTTTACTACAAAAGAGTTTGCAGACAGGGCTGTATCACAACAGAGCCCTTCTTCCTGTTTGTCTGTTCTATGGCTTCATAAATCTCTGCTGGTGACATCATAATCTGTTGCTGTGGGAATCCTGCTGGTATCACAAACAGGGGATTACGACCTCAAAGTAGGAGCAAACAGAAAAAAGAGATTGGTTTCGTGAGAAACAAAACATCCTCAGGGAAGATGGATAGATCATTCTCCCAGACCTTTCAGGATCAGGCTTACCCCTGTCCTGGAAACCTGAGATTGGATTCCAGGTTGCTGTGTTTTAGTAACCTCATCTTCAGTGTCAAGAACCTACTAAAGACATGCTTCATATCTACCCCATTCCTGTAACACCCTCCCAAAACCAACAAACAAACAAACACACACAAACCCCAAAGGCCAGATAGGGATGCAAAATCTCTTAGAACTAGTTCTTAGGCAAAACAGAAAAATATCTCTTTTGTAGTGAATGTAGAAACACATTCCTACCAGACAAGGTAAACTAGCTAGAATCCACACATATAAAATGAGTTTATGTAAAGAAAGTTCAATTCAGCCTCTGTCATCTGCCTATTTAATAATTTTATTTTCTTGATTTCATCTTTGAAGAAAGTGCCACAAGGCTTTTTGTGGCTGTATTACTGTTGACACCTATGTGAAGGGTCCCCTATGGGACTGCTGCAGGGCACTTACATCTGAGGAGTTTGGGGGCCCAGTGGGTCACAGGCAGTGTCAATGGTATCACAGGCACCCTACAATTGCTTCAGTAAGAGGCAGGAGGAGAGCACCTCAAGGTGTCTGGTGTGTCCATGCTATGTCTGACTGAGACCCCTGAGAGACACTGTAGCCTTGGAGCTGATGCCAGTGCTCACAGGAGTACTGCAGCTAGAAAAGGAGAAAAGGTTTGGTGCTCTTCGTAATTTCCACACAGGGCTCTTCCAATATTTATCCTTTATTGCTAATCTATTCGAATAGAATTTGAGGGAAATGCAAGATCAGTAAAGGCATATGCAAATATAACTTTTTCTTGTAGGTCATTGCCATAGAAACTATTGCTACAGGATCTAGAAAGACATGGCCAGATCATAAGGCCACAGAAATGAGGGTCTCAGCCTCTTGGGTCCAGTAACATTAATTCTTGTGAAGCATTACTCCATTTATTAGGCAAATTACTTGTTTTTCCTTAGTTTTTCTACTTGCTATATGAGAATACAAATTGCAGTTTATCTTATTGGAGTCCTAGGAGGAAGCCTTATTTTGTGTGGACAGGCAGCTGGAGAAGACAACACAAGTTCCTTTGGGAATCACTTTTCAATGAGGTTTAACATCTCTTCCAGACTCAGGCCTATGGAGTCTTTTCATGCCCACAGCCTAAGGACCTTTCCCAGCTTGTGTCTTGGAGTAATAACTGAGTGTCATCCAGCAGATCCTGACTCCACACCAAGTGATGGGTCTCAGTAAAGTCAGTCCACAAACCATGTCCTATCCTGCATCTTGTGTAATACCTCTGCACCGGGGCAGACCAGGGGCCAGCAGGAAGGTCTCTGGGATTGCTCTTGCAGCCCTCTAGGCACAGATAGCCTGTTTAGTAAAATTTAAAAATTATTCCTTCAAATCAACCACTCTAGCTGAGGATGTTGTTTCTCAGTGAGCAACCTTTGAGCACACTGTAGCCTAAAGCAGTCTTTGCCCCATGTTTCCTGCCTTGTGTTCTTGAAGAACCTCTTGTGCTGGCAGTAGCAATAGCAGAGCCTCCCAACACAGAAAACTGATCTCTTTATTTTTCCTGTAAGTTTTTCAGATGAATCAGCTTATTCATACAGTTGATGATATGACACCTAATCCTGGGGGAAGGGACTGTGTGGTCAGAGCACAGGGGAAGAGCTGAACTGCTGCATTTGGCAGAAGCCCACATTCAGACTGGGATAAAATGTTGAGGAAATGGTTCCCTCACCAACATATTTTGTCACCATTCTCTTGCTTGCTTTTACTGTAAACTTCATTCCTCTGGGTGGGTACTGAAAGACTCCACTTTGTTTCATTACAGTTGCTTCCCAAATTTTCCTGGGCAGGTGAACATCCAAGTAGTGTGGAAGTCTATATTAGATCTTGAGAGAGTACTGGAGTGGAGGGTACTTGGTGAGGCTGAAATAGTTGTTGAAAGCTATTTGCTGGCTGGTTTCTAGGAGACAGCATGACTCATTGCATCTTTCCTTGTAGTCTGTGCCTCTCAACCATTTATTAACTAACACATTTGATCAAGACTGATAAAAAATCTTTTAGAAAAATCATAGAGAGCTGCACTATCGAATGGGAACATTAAAGTGTGGAAATAAAATGATTGCTGAAGATAAGGTCTGTTCTATAAGCATTGAAGAATGTAGGCTCACATTCATCCCAAGGGATTTATTGGTGGAACGCCCACTAGTGCAAGTAATAAATGCATGCATAAATCCCTTTCTATCTTGACAATTTTCCCCTAACCATACTTTGACCAAACTTCACAGTCAGCAGTCTTTCTGCTGTTTGGGGGTGTGTGTGTGTGTGATAAAATTATTACTGCCTTTATTTCACTCAGCACTACCTAAATATATCAAAGCTAGAAAATATTCTTAATTTTAGTTGAAAAGCATAATTTACACCATTTATAAGAACAATAAATAACAGCAGTTGCAATAATAACAGTAATGGTCCAGAACATGATTTTAGAATCACAAAAGAAGCAAATGTGGTGTAATAATAATAAATAAGTAATAGTTGGCAATTAACACATAGCACTTCAAGGTCTGAAAGGAAAAAGTGACACTAGGGTGATAAGGCTGTTTTCTGCAGCTCATTTAGAATAAAGGTGTAAATGGCATACATGACATTTCATCACTGAATATGCCCAGAGATCAGAATGCAGGAAGGAAGGCAGAGCCATCATATGTAAGCTATACAGGAAAGTTCAGCTACTGCTGTAGAATGTACAGATTTGGTCTTACAAAAACTGTCCCCCGAATGCCTTTTCTGACAAGCAGGAATATGTTCTCAAACATTTGATTCATCAAATGTCACCTTCACTATACAAGAAAAGTATTCTAAGCCCTGACAAATCCCAGAAAGCAGAAAATGAAGTAAAAAAGAACAAGTTTGCTATACATCCAGAAAACAAATCAATGAAAATGACCACTAAAAATGACAAAATTCCTTTTTATAAAAATATAGGGCTTCCATTTTGAGCTTGATGAGGTAAAAGGCTCTGTTCATGTTGAATTTTAAACCACAAAACTGAAGAAAGTAGATTACATTTTCCACAGTGTACCTGCTCTAGAGCTGTAAACCTAGTTTTAAGTGGTTTAGATATCTATAAACAACATGCTCAGGATGGAGATTCTAAAAGTCATGGATGTGCACTAGAGAGTGTAATTTCAGAGCAAAGAGATCTTCTCCTGGACCCAGGTGGAATCCACGCAAGGGAGATGGATTAAAAAAAAAAATTAAGGACAAAACTCTTGCTGTGGATAATGCCTCTGGCAGCCTCTGGCTGCACCTCGAGTGCATGGGCAGCTGCTCTCTTTGTGCATCAGGGCACAACACTGTGGTGCTGCTAAACAAACTGGAACTGGAGACAGCTTCCTCGTGACCATGGGCTCCTCTGTGCTGCAGACAGGCAGCTGGCTCCAGAAAGGAGCAGCCACCCACGCAGGGCAGCCTGGCAGAGAGCTGAGAGCACCAGCAGCCTGGTCCAACCCAGGCCCTCTGTGCTTGGACCTGTCACCAGTGACTCACAGTGAAGCTTGGCATTCTTCCCCAAACGTGTTTTTTTATTTGTCAGAAAGGCTGGAGAGTCAAATGTTTTATCCAGCTCAAAACTTCAGTCTTGTTTTTGGTAGAATATCTACATGCATGTGCACAAAGGGTACACTAAAGTGTCTTTGAAATATATATTCCATTAAGCAGAAGAAATTGGTATTCTGATTAACTACACAGCCTTGCCTCCTAAGGGCTCTGCCATTTTCCTGGGAAGTCTACATTTATCTTGGGTATTTCAAATTTCAATTATTTAAAAATAATACATTATTCTTTTTTATGGCTGTACCTTAAACTCCTGTCCATCTCTATCAAGACTATTATTTGTTACAGAAAAAAAATACATGGAAGTGGGGAAAAAAAACCTGCTGGCACCCAAGTGATCTGTTCTCCACCAGCATGTGGGAGAAACAGGTTCTCTTCCAATCCTCTTGTTCCCCAGGCTGTCATGGGCACCGAGTGCTGCAGAGATAGCAGCAGCAGCTTCTCCAGCTGATTAACCAGAGACAGTGACAGACTTTAGCAGGAGTGCTACCCAGCACTCCAGAGCCAAAGGAATAGTTGCCTCAAAATAGAAGCAGATGGATCTGCGCAAAACGGTGGGACTTTGGAATTCAAAAAAGTGTGTTAGTGGCGAGGGAATTGTGTATCTCATTTTGAAAGGAATATGTACACTCTGTCTCTTACTATCTTTTCCAGGAAGAAGATAAGGAGGTCAGGCTGTACTGAAATACAATGAGCTGTGGTAAATGATGATTTTAAAATACATTGAAACCTTTAATAGTAACAATAGAAGATATTTACAAAATATCATGTATAGATAATTTATACAGGGCTAATTATGCTGGTAATAATTATAAGTAGAAGAAACAAATTTTGGGTTTTTTTTCATATATTGGACAAGTCAAGTGAATTTTGGAAAATGGAGAAATGACCTATTTTACAAATAGGGTCCAAGTGTGGAGCTGAATTTCAAATTTGTCATTAGAATTTCCTGAATCTGAGACACATTTGCTGGTGGAAGGATCAAACTCAAAAGTCAGTAGGTCTGAGTCTCCAGCAGTTTTTTACACCAGGGTAACTTCTTGGGCCTCAGTGAAATTGTTCTATATTTTTACTCTGCTAACTGAAAAGAGAATTATCCTCAAAGGATAACTTCCTGTCAATTTATTGATCTGACTCCAATATAGGAAATCTGCATCCTAAGTGCATGTTGCAGGGCTTTAGGATTGCTTTATACTGCTCTGAAAGGAAGTCACTTGCTCTCCCACTATATCACAGATGTGCCATAGTGTCCTCCAAAACACCAAAAATTACACTTACCACAAGATTCAGCTCATCTTTGGCTACAGACTTCTAAAGATCCACTCTGGATTAGAAAATCACATGGGATTGAACCCATTCTCCAATCTCTGGGCTTCACTCTGGGCTAACATTTTTTTTTGCATGCACATGATTAAACTCTCTTAGCCCGTAAAGCAGCCTGACCGCGTTTAACACGCTGATTGAGGATGTGTCAGGCCCATGCTGAGCCCCAAACTGTGTGTGGGCACTGTCTGGGAGAGTGCTGGGCTGCTGCTGACCGTGCTCACAATTTGACCATATGGATGGTCATGCACTGGTGCACAGGGCTGTGCAATTGCCTGGCTCAGTTTAGTAGTGTAAAAATGATCTTGGTGTCTAAGCCTGTCTGCCGCCTCTTAAATGTCCTTCTTAGAAAAACTGACACCTAGAGATGCCCGTTTCTCCTCACTGAGTTTGGAAAAAATCAAAAGTGACTTATTCAGATCTAGACTTTGACTTTCTCATGCCTAAAGTGAAGTGTCTGCTAACCAGAGTGTTTCGGGGACACCATATATGTCAATCAATGAAGAAAGAAAAAGGTTGGATTTCTTACTGCATGTGCCTGGATTTAGTATCTGGTAAAGCTGAACCTCTGAGTAAAGAAATAAAGAGTGAAAATAAGGCAGTCTCTGACACATGTAGATCGATGCAGAAGCAAGCACTCACTGAGACAGGCCAGATGCTGACACCATGCTTTTCTCCTGTCTGCTCTGTAAGCAGTATAAACAGTAATAGACATTGTATCATTTTAAATTGCCTCATCGAATGTAATGCTGATTTTAGACTGTTTTGAACCTCCTAGCTACCAAGGAGCAGAGAATATGTGCTCTCATCTTAAAAGATTTTACCTGGCGAGACAGAGCAAACAGCAGTCAATACCATTAGGGTGAGCAAGACCCTTCTGCACTCCCAGCAATTCTTCAGGGCACAGTCCCTGCAGAGCCCTGAGGGATCCCAGACTAAAATGGAAAAGCAGAGTAATGGGCATGTCAGCACAGTGTGGTTCATCATCAGTCAAGTTAAAGTTTGGGGGACACACGGACACTTACCCTAATGAAAGGAGAACAAGCTCCCACTTACTGCCCTCGTTACCTAATGCTTGACATGGCCTCAGTGCTCAGTTAGATTTGGCAAAGACCCAGAGAGAGATGCTGATATCCGAAGTTGCAGTTGCTGATTCTTTTGGTGTCCCTTGATGCATCTGATTAAAGCAAACGATCGATATCAAACTTTGAGAAAAACGAGTGTGGGGATGTTATGGATGACAGCCCATGAATAAATAACTCTGATAATGGCATTTGTCTTACTATAAAGCTCATTCATAATTTAGCAAGAATAATGCCCATTAAAGAACACCTAGAATGATCACTGACAAAATAAAGAGTTAATTGGTTTCTATCTTCTGGGAACTCTCATAATAAGCTCAGTATGGAAAACTGGCTACGAACTCTATATAGCGATTATAAAAGTATCTACTCTCCAGGTTACCTCCTCCTCATTTAATCTTTCTGCAGCACTTTTTGGACATCTGCTTTTGATATATGTTCTCTAAGTTGGAGAGGAAAAATGGTGAGAGAGGTCCTATCTCTTTTTCACAAAAATAAGGAAGAATTTGACCCAATCCCCACTGAAGTCATCAGAAACTGATTTGGGTCCCAAAGTAAATATCGTGGGAACTTTAAAGTAAATACTGCTCCTTATTAAGCAAATAAGTGTTGCTGTATGCTAAATTTAGAGGAAGAAATAACCCAGTTATGTCAGACAAGTTATGTACTTTAATAAAATGTAGCTTGAATATTCATACCGTACAGTCATGTAATGCCTATAAAATGTTTCCTGCCCTACTACCACAAAAACAGTTTGCAGATGTCTTTTAATCTAGAAATACTGTCTGTCTAAGGCAAGCGGAGAATGCCAATACCAGAGCCCTGCTCCTCCAAGATACAACTGGTTTGTATTTTCACATAAGGATTGCGCATATGCGCTGGCACATCTGTTCACTACGCCGTCCCACAGCCTGGAATGGATAACACTGACTTTGGGGATTAATGTCAGCCTCACTTGAATAGCAAACACTTGTACTCTAACAGTCTTTGGAGTGCTCAGACAGGATACCCCTTTCTGGATGTTGTGTCAAAATGCAAAGCACCATCCCATCCTGCCCTCACTGGGCGATCACCTGTTTCTATTTAATGTCTTCTATTTAACAAGTATAATATGATGGTGATGGAGCCAGAGTGTTTCAGAAGCATCCTGGAACAATACTCCATGTGGAAAATTATGGTGTCCCATAGTGCTCCACATCTACCCCAACTATATTAAACACTACATAAAACAATCTGCATTCCAGACGTTCTCTTTAGATATTGTAAGTATGCTATGCCTGTATTTATGAGATCAAAAACATGCCAAGGTTTTAAATCCATGATTCTGAATAGAAACTTTGTGTTTCACACAAGATTGAGCTCTCAGGACATCACTCCCCTCCCCTCAACATGCCACAGCCTCAACTTTGAATGTGACCAAAAATGTCACCACTGTTACTTCTTTGGAATCAAAAGACAGAAAAGCAGGAGGATTTATCACAGTGTACTCTAGACATTCACTCTTAGAGACCAAGCAGTCAGGGTACTGACTCCCTGTGACTCCCTACAATTCATTCAGTGCCTCTGCACCCAGACCTGGCAGTGCCTCTTCTGACTCTTGGCTGTGTTGGTCACTATCAGAAAACAGCCATTGCTAATTGGCACTTGATAAGCAATCAGGGCTGTAAGAGAAAGGGTTTCACAGGCCTGGAAGGAGAGGCAAGGGAGATGTGTGAGAGGGCAGGGAGGCAGCCAGCTCCCCTCAGGCACACTGGTAGCAGGTTTGCCATCATCACAGGATTTGTACCACAAGCCCCTTGCATTGTCATCCCCTACACTGCTGAGATTTCTCCCTCCCCTTCCAGGGCATTTCAGTCTCTTTTGCATGCTCAAGTCTGTAGGAGTGCAAAGAGCAGGGGGCTGAGGTACCAGGGCAGATGGATGGAGCAGGAGGAGTCAGGGCCAAGGATGAAAGCTGTTTGTCCTTGATTGAAAAATGTTCCCATGGTTCTGTCCCACTGGACAGAGGTAGCCCAGGACATAAAACCACCCGGCACAATGTGAGGGGAACCATCACAAGGCAGCTGCCTTGTACACACACACACACAAAGCTGTGTTGGGGGGAAATGATGGAGATTGGAGTCCCTTGAGCTCAGAGAGTTTCACCTCAGGACAAGAGCCTGTGCCATCTGGGCAGTTTTATGGTAGTTTTTCTTTTCCCCAGGGGCTGATGTGGGTTTCCTGGAACAGTATGTGTGCACTTCCATGTGCTAAATTGCACTTTTTCTCCTGTGGCTGTCCAGAGTGAATTGTGGAGGGCTGAAGCATGCTAATGTGGAGAGCTTGTACTGTATGTACCACATGAGCCATTCCAGGGAGATTTTAGTCTCCAGGGATAGCAGCCCAACATACTTAATGAACACTGTTACTTTCTATTATTTCCTGTAAGAGAAAGTGGAGAGAGATGATTCACTAAGGAAATCTGCATAATTAGGGTCCATCATTTCCTACAGATGGGAACATCACAGGCAAAGCAGAACACTTCCCCCCATCCTTTTAGCAATTCTTCTCAAGTAGCTGCTAGCTTCTCCACCTCTGGGAAGGGAAAAGGAAGAGCTAATGCTAAAGAAATCTGCACCAGGTGAACTGCTTCCCCCTTGCTGCAACTGTTACTTCTCCCCAGCTTTCTAACTCCACATCTTTGCTGCTTAGGAAATGTGCAGTTTGATTTCATTTTCTCTTATGATGCACGGCTTTATGTCAATTTATAAATCACATTCTAACCACAAACTGAATTTTGGTCTGGCATCTTAAGAACAGCATGCTGGTGTGCTGAAGGATCCTGTCTTTGCCAGGATCTGCCCAATGACGTGGGAATGGCACAGGTTTCTGTCAGATCAGCCTTCAAAGAAGAGCAGCCTTAAACCCCTGCTTTGGCCAGGTTCATACTGTGCACTCCCTCTGTCCCAGCAGACAGGGTGACCCTGTGTGAGGTTTGCATGAGAGGGATTATTCAGCCAGTGCTCACCAAGTGGGGAAGAGGGATGGAAAGGGGATGCTGAATAATTCCAAATGGTGAGAAATATGTCACAATTTATATATTTTGTATTACATTACAAGATGTTAGTGGCACACATTCCCTAACATTAAAATAATTTCTAGATGGTCCTGTATAGTATGAGGTAAAATTCACTGCTGCCAACAAGATCCCACTCTACTCCACAGCCTCCTGTTCAGGGGTAGCTGTGGCATAGGTTTGGAGATCTCCTCCCTTCCCTGGGCTGGTTTAATTCACTATTTAGACAGGAAACTAATTCAAAGAGGGTGAGGAAAGGATGTGAGAGGAGTAGGAGAGGGTTAGATTTCTCTTGGCAAAGTGAGTTAAACCAGCCCAGGGACATATCTGGAAAAGGACAGAGCAGGTGTAAAGAAGAAAGCAGGGCCACTAGGAACAGGGTAGGGGAAGAAATCCAAGGAGAGATCAATATTTCAATAGCAGCCAATTTTTTAACTGTCTAGATTGCTCTTAGAGCAGCGCTCTTTGTATCAGCATGAAGGTACAAAATACCAGTCTAGGACAGCCCTAAGTTAGGCATCATCAGAGTGGGTTTGCTTTCAAAACTGCTCCAATGGAAAAATCACGTATAAGCAAAGGTTGGTGGGGGCAGACAAAAAATGTGCTAATCAGGCCTGAGTTTACCTTCATTCAGAAGCTCTGAGCAGCTGAGCAACATCAGAGCTGGAATGTCACACTTGAGGATGCCTACTGACCTCTTCTACCTTCAAAACTTTTCCCAATATTTTTTTTTTTCAGTTGGGTGTTTGCATTTATGCGTTATTCTCTTATTCTGCAATTCTTATTCTAATTCTGCAAACTGATAGGAGAGGCTTGGAACCTGGATTGCTTGATATTTTAATATAATTTTTTAGATTTTGATGTGCTTTAAAAAGAAATTTTACGACAAATGAACATATAACTCTTCAAAAGAAAATCCCCAGAATATTACACTATATGTAGCATTGCTCAAATTAACATATCAAACAGATTTTCTAAAAAGTGTTCTTGTGACGATAGATTATCATAATCTCAATTTTCTGGTAAAGCACGTGGACTGTATACTTTTCAGTTTGCTTTTCTTTTTTTCCTCTCTTTTGTTTTCTAATATATTAAATTATCTTATCTCCAATGATAATCCACCTTTCTTAGTAGCTCAGTATATTACCTAAACAATCATTTTTCACGGCTCTGAACTTAAGTCCAGCCAAAGTGGGAAGTTTCACGGCTCATGTGAGAAAGCCTTTCCTTGTAGGACTCTAAGAATTAACCAGTTTGGATGGGTTTTGTATACAGTCATAAGCACCTCACTTTTTTGTGCTAAACCTTCAAAACATAGAAATTAGCCACTCTGCCTTCCACCTTTTAACATGAGGATAATTACCCTCAGCTCCACAGCAGCTGGAAATTTTAAAATTACATATAAAACCTCTGTCGAAACTAAAGACAGATTGAAATGTTTTGTGCTTCTTTTTCCCTTCCAGTACTGTTAATACTCTTACTGCTTTGTAGATCAATAGTAGTTTTTCCCTAAACACTGGCATAAATAATAAATCAGGGGGTTCTTTCGGCAATATTAAAAGAGCCATTTTTGCGATGTGATTAGTTTATTATAAAGTATTCATCAGCACGCCTCTGTGGGGAGGAGCAGATTGTGAACAGGGCTAACAAATGGCAGCCTGCCCCTCACAGAGACCACAGGCCTCACCGATTTACCCAAAAAGCGACTGCCCGAGCTTTCTTATCTCTTCTAAAGTTTCACACTAAATCGAAGACCTCGACAAGAACTTCCTGTCCCCTTGTAAAAGCCCTTCACCTAAAAACTGCTGGAAACTTGTGACCTTCAAAGGTGAGATCTGAATATCAGCTCTCCCCTTGTGCCACTTTGCAATACAAAGGAACCTCTGAGCTTTAATTGTCAGACAAAAGACTCTCTTTTAGCCTACACAGCCCCTTTAATTAGGGTCTGCATGTGTATACATCAGTGACCTTTAATGGCAGGCCATTAGCACCTTTGAACATTACACCCTGATTGGTTTAGAGCCTGTGCAGAGAATGTTTTCGGTATTAAAGGTCTCTTTAATCTAAGAGAGAGGATAATAAGATCCATTGCTTGGAAACAAAAGTCTGCAGAATTTTGTACCTGCTTGTTCCACGTTAGAGACACCTTGCCGCTGAAAAACCTTCCCCAAGTGTGGTCTCACTTGGAATTTAAAGCCCCTTAGTGTTGACAAAATGAAACCAGTAAAGAGCGGTAAACAGCAGGGAAGGAGTGTAAAGTGTAGAGGAGCATTTTACATCTGGCCAGGGCGCTGTTTATGGCTGGCTGAGGGGGCTCAGCTGCATCCCCCTGACTGGCTCTCCCCTGGGGCTCCATCGCACTCCTCGGGGCTGGATTCCTTCTCCAACCCTTAGCCCAGAGTTACCACCACCAATCTTTGTGGTGCTACAGACTGAACCAAGCAAAGGAAATAATTCTGGGGGAGAGGGCAGAAAAGCAACAAAAAACCCCAGCCTAGGCTTCTTCTCTGTTGGACCAAACGAGATTAATTCATTGATCTGCTTCGTGGCAAGACCTCACCAACCACCAAACCCACAAAATCAGGAAGAGTGCTTTGTGGTTCAGCCTAAGGAATCACTGCTGTGGGGTAGTGCCACAGCATTGCTGCCAAGCATTTAACTTTTTCTTTTATATGTTGCTTTGCAAGGTGAAGTAGTAAAAAAAAAATTGAAATTATCAGCTTAGCTATATGGAAAAACTGTGGAACAAAACCTAGTAGAAACCTAAAAGGTTAACCTCAGTTCTCTGCCCAGGTCTCCTGACAGAGGAATTTCATCATCTGCAGCTTTCCATTAAGAAACCCCTTCCTCTCTAGGAAGCATTATGTTCCACGTTCCTGGTCATCATGTCTGTCATGGTGATGTTTTTTTCAGGGCTTCGACTAGGAAATTGTTTATGCTCCATTTAAAAGAAAGTAATCTGAAACAAACAAACAAACAAAAAAAAAGGTGTGAATTAGTTCTACAAAGCCATAGTAGCAAACTTACACCCAGTTGTATCGGGAACAAATTTACCACCTTAAAATATACTGCTTTCTATTGTGCTTTTACATGGTCCCTTTCTAATTCACCTAATGATTTTCATCATAACTTCTCCGCTCCTTTGCACCCTTTCAGGACAGACCTACCTGGTCACCTTCTGCTCTCTAACACTCTAATATCTCAGAGACTGTCATTTTCTACTTCATATTCGGGCACACAGGCACATTTTCCACCTCCCCAAACATTCCAATGATGGAGACTCTGGGATCCCACCTATACCTTTACCTCTCTGATAACTGTGAATCTCTAATCTATCCCTTCAGGGCACCTATATAGATTTTCAAACTCACTCCTCTGCTAGGAGGAAAGCACAGGCCTAGCAGGCCTTAAAATGTGGAATTTGCTAAATATATTGCACTCCAGGGAGATGCCAGAAATCCTTGGGCAAGGATTTGGATGAGTTCTGAGGTGGTTAAGAGATACTAATCATCAGTTCAGTGCTGAAGGTGCCACCACCACTCTCAAACAGCAAGGTGGTACAGATTGCAAAGGCATTATCTCAAATTGTAGTTTGCTGCAGATTTTGCATCTGACTTGGGTAAAACTGGGGAAAAACTGTGGCTGGATCCTCAGAAACTAGGACTTTGCCAGCCAGCAGTCATTTTTGCATCCTGATCCTGCACAACCAGTAGATGCTCATTTCTGCCAACACACAAACAGCTGGAACCACTTAGATTATTGTTGTCGGATGTGAGAAAATGTTCCTTTACCTTCCTTTGGCTTCTTATTTTCTTTTCCACTGGTCTCCTCCTCACATAGAAGCTGTTGGCCAAATCTGAATACGAAACTCTCTTCCCTTCTCCCAGACTTGTTATCTGGCTTAGGCAGACACCCAAGTCCCTTCAGACTTCAAAGTTTTCAGCATGCATGCCAAGAACCAGCCATGTCTCGTGCACTCCTTCTCCTCTCAACCTCCCCCTGACTTCTCCAGGCTGTAAAACTCCAAAACCAAGTTTTCAGTTATCCAGAGTCCAACTGTTTATCATAGCAATACCCACCAGGGTTCCTGGAGGAGTCACGGCGATGACACCAAGCATTCCATAAGCACTGGAGAGAGCAAACATAGGCCCTCTCTTTGAGAGAATGCCCATGTGATGCTGACCCTTCCCCTGCCAAAACCCAAAATAACTTGTTTAGGAGAGTAAAAACACAGTTAGTCATCACTCCCTGCAGATAAGCACTTGTAATCTGACAGTGCTGGGTCGTGTTTGCTGGGGAGATAAGTTGGAGGCTGAGGCACAGGAAGTGCTTTGGCCAAACAATGTTTGTGGGGATGCCTGGCCTGTCCCCAGTTCCTGAATTAGCAACATCCCTTTTACAGCTCTGCAAGAGGTCTGGTGGCACCAGTCTAACCAAATCAGGGAAAATCTTTGCAAAGAGGTCCTTTTGCCACAGTGACCTGGAGCATGGCATTTGTAAGAGGAATCATCTGTGGTCTTGTGCTGCCAATCTCCTGCATGATCCTAGGGCAGTCTAGCCTGCATACACCATCCCTGTTAAAGATCCAATTGGAAACTCTCTTCTCTTTTTCTCTCATGAAAGAGCACCATTCACAAAGCACTGTGCATCCCACACCGTGAAATGTCGGGGACCTCAGGGTGTCTCTCCAGCTGTTATGGCAGAAAAGAATTCCCAGACATCAAACCTCCAAATGAGAAATATTTGTGAGTATGAAGAAAAGGAAATGGTAGGGAGATCAACAATTTTTTGGTCATTTCACTCAGTATCTGCAGAAATCATCAGATGAAGGGAGCTTCCATGCAGAGGCCTGTTCATCTGTGGCAGAACAACCAAATGTACTTGGATTGCTGGCAGAGGAGTTCGCCTACAGCAGCCACAAATTTCACATGGGGAAAGGTCAATAATTAAAAATTAATTGAGTAACAAGGAGTTAGAACAGCAAAAGACATCCACAGTTATTAACAATGTGTGCCAAGATCTTTATAATTTATTGGCTTTTTTTTTTTTCGTCAGGCAAAACCACTACTTTTTTATTATGATTGCTCACATCTTGTAATAGAAGGTATTGTGGCTTTCAAAAAGTTTATGCTGGCCAGCCCGTGGGGCTTCAGCCTCAACTTTATACATAAAGAAGCTCTTCTTAACCCTGATGCTCATCAACAGTGTCAGAGCCTGTAAGCGGGATTTCTCTGCTAAATGCAAGTGTGACTGTTACCCGGGTTATCCTTAGTATCTGGTATCTGGTTAGTGTATCTAGTTTTTATGGAAGCCTGGGGTGAGCAGTATGGATGCAGATGTCTGCTGTGTGGATAACTAAGATTAAGTGAGATGACTCTGAATGTGTTCGTTTGCAGTGCAATCTCTTCCAGCAAATCCACCTTTATTTTCTGTATCCTGAACAGAGCAGAGAGAATATCAATGCAAGCCATCTTCATTAGGTGTCTGTTTACGTTCACATCTTTGGGCAGATTGCTATCATCCTTCCAGAAAAGGATGCAAGTGGTAAATTGAATGTTTCAGAAATCTCTAGCTTGGCCCCTTAATCTTGGAGATTTCTGGTTAGACATCTTCAAATACTCCATAAACACTTAGGAAAATATCTCATATTGCAGCAAAACAGATAAAGCATAATTCATGGGAATTGTTCCTTCAGCTTGAACAGATTTTTGTTCATATCCAATGCTTTCAAATGGAATTGCAGTTGGACAGCTGTCCATTTCCATGACATTTTCTAGCCTGGGATAGTACAGGAAAGGATCTTAGATATTTGATTTAGTGGATAAGTACTGCTTTGACTAATTTGGCTATTTGAACTCAACAGATGCAAATATGAACAATTTGGAAAGCACCTGCTGTCTCCAGGGATATTTGTGAAAATGAGGTGCTGTCTCTCTTGAGGCTTATCTTGGCAAACAAAACCCAGCAAACCTAAGCCCAGTATTGCAAACCATCTCTTACTATTTTGCCTGTCTAATTTTTTGGTGGTGATGGTTAGTTTGGGGTTTTTTTTAAATCTATGAGAGCAAATAGATCTTAATTAAGTTAAATCAATTGAAGGGGCAGAGAGAGCGAGAAAAGGAGAGAAGAATATTTCAAACCAGCTATATTTGGTTTTGCTTTCACAAAACTTTTTCTTTCTTTGTTTATATGGCTGGGCTCAGATTCAGCTAAAACAGCTGATTCCAATAAAGAAGTACTGGCAGCTTTCAGACCTGCTTTCCCCCTTGAATCTAAGAGAAAAACAGAAAAGAGTTTGCAAACTTTTCCAAGCGGACCTGGAGGGGCTCACTTTCTAGAATTTGAATGTCTGGCAAAAGAACTCATGCTAATTATAGCATCTCTATGCTCTCAGCTTCCCAAACACTTTCCTGGTCTTTTCCCAGAGCAGGAAAAAGGAATGTGCAAGACTTCTATTGCCAGTGAATGGCAAAATCAGGAGTCCCCATTTCTTCCCTTTCTCCAGCTGAACCCACACCTGCCTTGGACGGGTCCATCCACAACAAATGCCAATTGCATGTGTCATCCTTATGCTTTGGAATTGCTAAAATGTGAGACCACACCAAATTGACAGCCTGTATCCCTCTAAGACAATTTGTCAGTTTTCATTTGTAGCAAGCTGTGTGGCAATGCCACTGCTAGTTAAAGGGTCAGTATGACTTTCATTTCAGGTTCCCTGTTCTCTTTGAGGGCCTCTAGGCCTTCTCTCTTGTGGGATATAGAATTCCTGTTGCAACAAGCCACAGGTCTGCCTTGGAAAGCCAGGCCCATAACAGAGTGCTTGAGAATGCATGCAAGGATGGCTCAGTTACCTGCTCCTTATTAAGGGCTCTGTCTTCCCAATGGCTGCATCACTGCAGTGAGGAGCAGCTGGAAATCCACTGTACATTTTCAGACTAAACCGTTCCTTTACATAGGCAGACAGATTATGAGCAAAGAGCTAAACGTTTTTGGCTCCTTAAATATTCTCCATTACAGAGTGTTAATAAAGACATGATTTTTCAATCTGGCCAAACCAGCACATGGTTTTATTGTGAGAGGAGCATAAGGAATCCTGCCATGGATGTGTTTTGGGAAAGTTGGGCACAACAGCAATACAGTATGATCCAGGGACCAGATCAACATCCCCCCAGGGACTCTGGTTTGGTTTGGGACTCAGACGTCCTGAGGAAGAATTTCACAGCTGGCCCTGCTTCATTTTCCTAATGTATCTGTAGCACATCCTCCAGTACAATCCCTTGGATGCACCTGCATGCCAAGAGAATCTCCAGTTGCCCAGCCTGGGATGCTTTCTACAGTCCTTTCTGTACAGCAGAATAGGGGATGCCATAATTCAACCCAGAATGCTTATTCTGTAAAAGAATATTGTTCAAGCAAGAATTGTAAAGTGTTTAAAATATTATATTTTTACCATTATTTTAATATAAATATTATGCCTTTTATCAAGAGCTAGTAGTTTATTTTTCATGATATATTTCACCAGTGAACATTGTTTTCTGTCCATTTATTTCTGAAGCTGCTTTTTTGGTGTGTTTTTGTATGTGTAACGGCTTACTTATACATTTAATAAAAATGCAAAAAAGCATGGAAAATTAATATACAGCAAATAATGTTTCACCTGCCATTACAGAGAGGAAATATAGAAATCAAATAAGACTATATTATCTTCTGAGCCCTATAATGTCTATAACATATTTGTATGCATTCTTCATCTTTATCATTATTCCTACCTTCTGATATTTGTTTGCAATTTTTATCCTGGTCTTCTAATACATTATTCAAACAATGAGTATCTCCTAATTTCCACTATCTTCTCTGATAACCTTGAGCCTCTTTTTATCTCAAAAACTAAGTAAATGAGCCTGTTTTATTTTTATATGCTGTTTGCTGAGCCTCAGCTAAGCTTTGGGTTTGAAATACTCAGACTTAGTGGAACCATAGGTTTGAATACAAGCAAGTTAATCTTTCCAACACACAAACCTGAAGTGGAACACTGTTCCTCGATGAATAAATTCTTCCTCAAAATCACACCCAAAATGCCAGGCTTTGAATGGACATCTTAAAATCAGGCTTTCTTAGAGGTTGCCTTATAGAAGATGAGTAAGTTCTGAAGACAGAGCCCCTCATGAACCATCAACCTCCACTCACCAGCTCCTGTTTTATGGAGCTCAGAAGACAAAATGTGCATCTGCACGGATTTCTGCTGCAGCAGTACAGCACACAGAGAGAAAGTAGTTTCAAGGGACAAATGAAGCCAGTTAGTGTGTTGTAAATCCAAACCAACACACTAAACTCCACCCAAAAATCAATAGGCAATCAACGTAAATCACAAGGCAACCAAAATATAATAATCTGAACATTTCTCTAGTGAATAGCTGGAGTCCTTTTCTCTGTTCTAGCAAAATTATTCCAACAGATTTAAAAAGAGAGTTTACATAGATCATTTTAGTGTGAGTTTGCACCTATGCAAGAAGATTGTACTCATCTGCATATAAAAGTAAAAAAAGCTTTTCCAGCTGTTGCTACAACAGTCATGGAATAATTGAGAATCAAATCAGACAATTCACTGGTAAACCAAAAAAAACCAAATGTCTGACAAACACCTCCAATCCAACAGAAAGATATATTCCTTATAATAATCCCATTTTTTAATCTGGTTTGGGCATAGTGACAGGATGCCAAACTGGCTACAGTAGGACTGAGTCTAGACCATTGCTATGCTAAGTAATCCTCAAGAAAAACCCAAGACAAGATGAAAAAAAAAAATTTGGAAAAAAACTACTAATGTAACTTTTCAAATAAGGAAAATTAAGTAACCAAGGACAAATGAATGGAATTGTTGCTTGTACATCTTTTTCATCATCCATCACATCCTCGCTTCCAGGAAACTTCTTTACTGTGGAGTAGAAACAAACTCTTCCCTGTGCATTTTGGGTCCTAGATGAGTTTTTTCCTCACCTCTGAGGCCTGGCTGGCTTCTCCCACCACTGGGCTTCCATCTCCCTGTTCCTTTGCCAGGTTCATCCTGCACTCCCTTCATCACTTTGTGTCCAAACATGCTCAGTGGCTGAAGAGGAAGAACCCCCTTCCCTTCCCCCAAGCCCCACATCTCCCAACAACTCTCTTAAGGGAAGACATGTATAGTTGTGAAGATACCAGCAGAGCAGACATCATCTGACACAAGGCTCAATTAAATTTCATATAACCATGTGGCAATACCAGCCAGACCCAGGAACAAGAATTTAACTGGGCCATCTGGAGCAGAGAAGAGAAAAGATAAAAGCTAATGTGCGTCTGTTCAATGAAGGCAGCTAACCAGGACTTCACACCAGCACCTTCAAAACTTGGTTTTAAGCTGAGCACGGGAAACAGAGCAGGATAAACTCTTGCACAATAGTTGACAGAAGAGAGAAAGCAGTTGTCTGAGGTTACTCACAAGGATTTTCTCTGAGTAAAGAATAAGAGAAGTGCAGTGCACACCACTCAGGTTTATAGACATTTTGACAGTATCCCATGAATAGCCAAGGGGAAATGTGTAACTGCTCTGACTTCATCCATCAGTAGAAGGAAAGTCATTTGCCAGCCCAACAAAGTCAGCCTTCACATTATGGCCTGACAAGCTTTGATTACACATATATGTATATATTGCATTTGTATATGTGAGAGCATAGAGAGATAAAACCTGTAATTTTTGTCTCGTTGTGACCTTGCCAATAAGCTTTATATCCATACAAGCTTCACCAGCCACATCACTGCTGTTTTAAGCAAAGTTACTGACCTGGGCTCTTTAAGCAACCACTTCATTTACACAGGACCTAGTGCCTCCTGCTAGGATTTAATAGCTGTGAAACTCATGGTTTCAGTCTCCAAGTCATGACCCAAATGCCACCAATCTCTTCCCTACTACACAGAGCATGACAAGAACAAAATTTAGGCAGAAATATTGTAGCATTTCTGCTGGGGAAATATTGCCCTAGCTCCACAGTGACAAAGTCCTTCTGAAAGCAGTCTGATTTTCCTCTCAAGTACCTCATGCCAGTCATGAAGTAGAACTAGGTAGGATTTTCCTCCTACATATTTGCAACCTAAACCAACTGGAGGATTTGGTAAATCCTTTGGGAAAGAAATTTCTTCTTTGGCTCCAGTGTGGTGAAGGGTATTAGAACTTTTACCATATTTTTGCTGCAGTCAGGTGACCTTTTCTTGACAATCCTCCAGTGAGAGCACTGCCTGCTTTCTGGGCCTCTGGAACTGCTCTGGATGATTGCAATCAATGTGATCTCCAAGGGAAATGCCACAGAGGGGGCTATCTTGGAGCCAACTCTGGGCCAAAATCCATCAATGAAGTGGCGATAGGAGGAGTAATTATCTTCCTCATGGTTCAAGCAAGAAGCCCTCAAAATGGGAGTCCAATGCTAAAAATAGATCAATGACCAAATTTCTGATTACCAGCCCAATCAGTGTCCAAACCTGATCTCCAAACCTGATCTCAGGTCAAACAGCTCTAAGATTCTTGAGGCTCCAAACAGCCAATAACTCACACCGCGGACTGGCAGAAAGCCCTGCATTGTGCACTGAAACAGAACACTCCCCAACTCATATCCCTCTTCTCCTATGGCTCCCCCTCTGCAGAGACTGAAAGAATCCCCAGCCACCTGTCAAGCTGTGCCTTTCCTCCTGCACTCTTGGCATCTTGCTTTTTATTCCCTACCTGTCACACGCAGGCAGCAGAGCCGGCCACCCAGCACCTTCTGCTGTGAGTCATCCCTCTGAAAAATACTGCAGAAAACCCTGCATCCTGCCAATCATTCTAAAGAGCCCTTCAATAGTTTTCACAGTGGGTGGCATTTTTTTTAAGAGCCATGATTTTTTTTGTCAGTTGCTAATCTAGAAAGAAGGTCAAAACCTCTGTGAATACATACACTGTTGAAAGTTCTATTGCTGGTGCGTGTTTAAGTTATCATAAAGACCTGTGAGAGAGGAAAGTGTCTCAATTTCTAATTGCAAAAGCAAAAATCTTCAGAAGGGGAGTAGCAGAGAAGATCAAGGAATTTGGCAGTGGCTACATTCTGGAAACAAATGATTTTCATTTCTTTCATGGGTGAATAAAAATGAAATATTGAAGGAGAAAAAAACCCCCTTTTAGCATAACTTTTGAGGCTATACCTCATCCTATTGTTTCAGTAATCAAATACTTTATCAAGCAAAAAGAGATTTTAATTTGCTTTTTTAAAAATTCCCCAGCTGGAAATAGTCTAATCTTTAAAGGAAAGGGTGCCAGATGCATAGGACAAGAACAGTAAAAGCTCCAACCCAGCAGTCTTCCTCTTATCTCCACTGATAAGAGGAAATGAATGAGTCAGCAGATCAGAGAGGGAGAAATGGAGTGTGTCGCTCCAGCAGTTCTAAAACATGTGAACCCAAGAAAATGTCTGAGTTATCAAGCAAACTTTTAATGTTAATAAAGAATTTCATTGGAAGTCAATGGAAGGATTTCAAATTTGACAGTATAATAAGGGCTTCTTTGTACCCGTCATTATTTTGGAGGTTGGGTCAGTAATACCTAATTCTCACAAAGCATTTTTCATCATTTAATCAAAGACTGCTTTACCAAGGAGTTCAGTATTCTTCTGTCGTTAAATGGAAGCAAAAAAAAATCTAAAAAAGAAGTAAATCTTTATCGACAAGAGATTACAAGAGCTACAGGGCAGCCAGTGTCATGTGATCTAAACTAAAAGAAAACACACAAATGAGTTTCCATATTTGCCTTTGATTGATTAGATTGTGCTGTTCTTGCAATGATAAGCATGTTAACTAAGACTGTAACATTTCTAAAATGGCAGGAAACTGTCAAAGACTCTAAGAAGTCTTTGACTAAATTAATTTAGTATTGAAAAAATGTTTAAAAAGAAAAACATTGGGGGAGAGAAATAACGAAACCTAGTCAAAGTAAAATTTGAAAGGTTTCAGAAATTTTTAGATAAACATTCCGTGTGTTAAAGGTCAATCCATTTCTTTTAGCCATCGGTCTGATTGAAAAGCTGCAAATCCCAGAAATTATAAGAAGATTTCATATACTAGTTGCTGTCACACAATCTGGAATGTTCTCAAAATACAAGCCTGTTTAAAAGTACTTTGATGTTTTCACTTGTGATCATAGATGTATGTGTTATTTTAAAAAAACCCTTCCATTTTGAATTAAAGATATCAACTAAACCACTTCAAACCTACTAGGAGAGTAGAATTTTTAACCTCCCTTGTATTTATTTAACTTTGCATGGCTAGAAGCTACTTAACATATTTCTGATGACCTGTGTATCATAGGTACCTAGAATGAACTCAAATGAGGGGTTTTACCATTTTCTCATTTTCCCTACAGTCAAAAACTTCAGAGATTTTTGCTAGTTGATCAACTGCAACCATCTAGTTATCTTATAAGTTTTAATTTTGTATGGAAGGAAAAAAAAACTGCAGGAAATAAAAAAATAGTAATCCAGATTGAGTTAATGAGGCATGCAGAATTTTTAGCTTATTTTGGTGGCCTGTGAGAAGGTGAAACTAAACGCCAGTAGTTTTCATTTTGCTGTGGGCTGGTAAGAGAAGTATGCTGCTCATGATTACAGCATGTGAACTGCAGTTTTGAGGAGCTCTGACATTCAGTGCAAATAAAAGGAAACATCCCAGCCCCTCTTTTTACACAACCAGGCCTCAGAGATGTAGGGTGAAACTCTCCTGCCCTGCAAAGGTCTACCAAGCAAAAGCCACCAGCTTTTCCAGGACAGAATTTTTCAAATGCTTGTAGGAGAATCTGTTACCTACAAAAACAAAAGCATTCATACCTCGGCTTGTTTCAATGTTTTGCCTGAGATCTGGCAGTGATCACAGTATTATGTATGGTGATTGCATTGACACTGTGCTCTCTGAGCAGGGGTTCCTGCCTAGTTTCACTGGAATCACACTGAGCAGATACATTTCCTTTACTTAATGAAAATATACAGCCCCCCCTACCCTCACAGTGCCCGCCGGGAAGCGAGGGTGGCTGTCACTGGGAGAGGACACCCTGTCCCCACTCCCCCTGCCCCTTCCTCAGCTGCATTGGCTTGACTTTCACATTCAAAGTCAAACGTGGGAAATGTGGTCTCATTATCAGATTACTCTCAAATTCTTAGATTGAAAGTCTAATAAACATGCCTGGAGAACCATTTTAAAACAGCAGCTCCTGGACATGCCATCGCCAGCAGCTAATTCTCATTCCAATGAAACAACGTGAATGAGACTCTGGGCTACTTTATTAGGAGTACAATCACTCAGGCGTGGCATTCAGCTTTGGTCCAAAATGAGATTTCTCTCACCCAAAAGCTTCCTCTAGCAGGGTAAACAGTGACCACCTGCTATTCTCTGAGCTGCAACCAAAGCACAAGGAGCACTTTTTTATTTTAACTAGCTTGCAGCTTGAGTTCCATGTCCCCACGGATATTAATCAGCAAATTTAGAGCTGTAGTGCTATCAAAAAATGTAACATTTAAAATTTATTTTCATAAAGTACAGGGTCAAAGTGGATGTTAATCTTTAACGGGATGAAAATATGTCATTTCCTTGTGGGAATTAAAAAGTAGACATAATCTATAACTGACTTATAAAGTAGACAATAAGGCAGTCGGCTTTATCCAGGAATAAAATATTTGGCATTTTAGAGGAGTATTTTCTATGAATTATTCAAAACAGAGATAGAACTATGCCTCGGCTGTGAAATTATTTCCTGGCATTCGTCAAAGCTCTTTTCCACTAATTAACTAAATATCTTCAATCAGTGATTTCTGTGTTTATTTATTAAATAGGCCACAATACATTGCAAACCACGTTGCCAAGTTGTCTTTTATTTTAAAGAAATAATATTTAGAAACTGAATCCCCAATTAGAATGCATGTCTTTGAATTCCAGGGTGCCATTCACGTATTAGTAGAAGTTACTTATATCAACATTTATATCTTAGTCTCCTGCTACCTGTGGTGAGATTCCCACTTTGGAATTCAGTATACTGTCTCTTACATGATTTCTCTATTTAAAAACATGAAAATTATTTACAAAACATGATACATAAGTACCTTAAACAACTGTTTGATTGGTCAGTGCTTTTTCATAATTTGGTCTTCTAAAGTGAAATAGGCAGAGAAGTTTAAGAGTATCTGTACTTCCTATAAAGAAAGAGAGCATAGGTCCTGACATGCACTGGGAAAAGTCTTTTTACCTTTAATTGTGTTATGCAAATATAAAACTGGAGTGGTAGCACCAGTTATTTTTCCTCTTTTTAATTATGGTTTAGGTGTAATGATTGTTTCAGGATTTGCTAGTGAAATGAAATGTTTACGGATTGTTACTTAAGATAATACTTCAAAAGTTAAAAATGCTGCACAAACATACACACTTCTGCACAGAAATCACTGTGTCCCTTTTGACAAATAATAGCCACTTTCTGTATAAAGTGTTCAACCAGGCACAATGCCACTACACACTGGAGTAATGAACTGAGGACCCAACTCTCCCTCCTGAACCAAAAACCTGCTTTTATACCCTTTCTGTTCTGCCTGTTTGCTGTCATCTAAACAAGGTTCAGGTTCAGATGCTCACAGGCCACCACTGCTTGGGACTGCTGGTTGAACTTAGGCTGGAGAATGTGATTGTTTTTATCAGAGTAGTAACATTAACCACATTTTCCAGACTCACTTTGTTTTGTACACATGGATGAGGAGGTAAATGCAGGTGTTGGGGACCTGTGGCATGCCTGGAGAGGGGCTGGGACTGCAGGAATCCCCAGGAGTGGGCAGGGAGAACCAGCCCAGACAGCAGTGGAGAGGACAGGCTCCATGGGGATGGAGATAGCCAAGGCTGGGTGGGATATCAGCCCTGGGAGTCCCCAGAGGAGGAGGCTGGGCAGGGCACAGCTGTGGCACCGCTGGAGACAGCATCCCATGGATGGGGCAGGACAGGCTGAGGTAGGGCCAGGGGAGATCTGAAGGCTTGTGGGTGCTCTCAGGGCCCCGATAGTACAAAAGCTTGCTTCTTACAGGCAAAAATAAAAGTATTTAAAAGTATGATTGCATTGTTTGTTGTCTTTAGAACAAATATTGCTAGGTGGAACACCAGCAGAAGGGAGACAGGGGGTGAAGGTTCCAACTACCCAAGGGCCAATGATCAGCCAGGTGTCAGCTTTGAGACAGAGGAGCATTTACAAACTTCCCACTCCAGAGGTGGGAGACTCGCTCAGGTGCTGACTGGCTTTCATCAGAATTTGGAAAAACTCTCTGGAAAACAGATAAAGACCCTCAGTGCACATTAGAAAGCATGCCTCTCCTAGACAAGGAATGATTGGGCCAGCAGAATTTTTTGAAACCAGACTCTCAGTTCAGTGAGTACATTTCCATCATTTTGTGGTATTATTAACTAATGATTGGCATCTCTTCTGCTATGGCCTTTTTCTTTAAATAAGAGGCTTTGAATTTTGTGACCCAAAGTGCTCCTGATAGTTTTAATCCCTTTTTTAAAAAATACATAAATTGGCCAACTTAAACAGAAAGACTTCTTCCCACAAATTTTATTTGCTCAATCTTCTTTTTACCTTTTTCACTACCCTTTGATACTGGGTTGATGCATTCAGAAAACTACCCATAATTATTCTGTCTCATAAAAATATGTTTATAACCCTTGACAGAGTACCTGGAGCAAAACTTACTTTTTTGTGCACACTTGCCTGTTTTCAGTGACATTGAATTTAATTTGATAAGCTATTTCATAGTTTTTCATGGCTGTGAGATCCTTTTGTAACTCTTCAGAGTCGACTTCAAGACAGACTATGCCAAAAATGTCTGTGTGCTGTAGAGACTTAACAGTGACTGACAAGAGATTCATCCTCATTTTCAGTTCCAGACTATGTTGAACTTACATATGTCCCAGTACTGATCTTAAGAAGATTTTGCAAATTTTTAGGTACATAAACCTTTTCTATTTCTCCATCATATAAACATGTCATTTGTTCCTAACCTTCTTTGATCACCCATCAATCCATAAGAAAAATTCTTCTGTTATCTCAGGAGTGCTGTTTCTTCAAAAGAGATAATGTCAATCGCCTTTTGAAAATTCACATACATTGTATCCTTTAGCTCAGCCATATCCACGTGTTCATTTATTCTTTTCTCAACTGTAATAAAACTATGACTTTCACCAAAAGCCTATCCCCAAATATGTCATATTCCTCACTGCATTACTAAATTTATTCAGTATCAGATAATTTAATTTCAATGGTTTTGTGGAAATCAGATTTACTGATTCATATTTCCCAGAATCATGAGTGGAGCTTTACTTTAAAGCTTGATGACATGTTTCTCATGTTCTTTTCTCTGACAATAAGATAGATATAAATAATAATCTCAAGAGTTAATTAGCAGCTCAACAATTTTATATTTACCTTTTTTAGAAGCCTAGATACAGTGCTACTAAGTTTTAGTGATTTGTTGCACTTAAGTGTGTTAACTTATTTTAAAACTCTTTCATTGACAGATCAGTCTGAAACATTTCCTCAGGCTCATTCCCTTTATAGAATGATTGTGATATAGGAATGATCCAGTCAGCCTGTCTGCAATCACTACATGTTAGAAAAATATTCTTTCTTAACAATATCTTGGAACTAGACAGGCTTTCTTTTTCTGATAGGTTTGAAGAAGAAGCAATTTCCATTCACTAAAAATTAGTTTCTCCAAAATTTCGGCAGATTTTTTGTGATTTTGGTTTTAACTTGTCAAGGATTATGGTCCTTTTTAAGCCTCTTTCCTGGCCATCTTTTCCACCTTTCGATTTTTAGACTTATTCTAGAATTTGCCCATATATTTGTGCTTTCTTGATATTCCTTCACTCTAGTTTTCTCCTTTCTTTTTTAATTAATTAATTTTTAAAACATTTCCTTTAGTTGCCTTTATTAAAACTTCCACTTTACTTAAAAATTTAAGTGGGGGAGGACTCTTCCTCTTTTGCATATGAATTATGAATACACAAAAATCTCTTCAAGAGAAAGGAGATCCTTTTACCTGAGCAGAGATCACACCATCAACAGGTTTATTTTCTATGTCTTCAGATATGAATGGAGTACCTTTAAGTAATATTTTAATACACTTATGAAAGTGAATTAACAGTTGATGGCCTTAAAATGTCATTAACAAAACTCAAATCTCTGAGATGAATTTTAAGATTCAAGCCACTTCTAATGTCACTTGATTGATAGCTTTAAGGGAGGGGAACCTTACTTATTCCTAGTTTTCCCATTCACCCAAGACTACTAAAATAATCAGGTTTATATAGCATTCTGTATAGTTTACAGTCTGGTCACATGTGATAAAACTGAAGAATTAGTATAACTAACAGATAGAATGGATTCTCATATTAATAGATTCCCTGTATCTCTGACAATATTTAGCAGCCAGAGTGTAATATACTGCTTTTTAATTACCACCTACAAAGGAGATTTTTTCGATTTCATGTTATTAAAGTTAATATTAATATAATTTTTAGGGATGAGGACTTCAAAATGTTTACCAACCTTGTTTTTTCAGGAGCCATAAGATTAGCTGAGTGTGTCCCAGAATTTTTCTGGTTCTTCTACTAACTGATCTCTTCTGCCACCCATATCTCTTAAGGAAGATTGTCTTTGAGCTCTAGTCTTTGTCTTTTTTCCCTATATATTTTTGACTTTGTCATTGACCTTGCAAGCAACTGCCAGCTGTGTCTATTGGTAGAATTGTAAATTCAATAAGCATTTTGGCTGACTCATGTAGGGTCTTTCAGACCTTTCCTGCTCTCTTTAAAGGCTTCTCTTTTACCCTTAACCTCATATGTCTTCAGACAAATTCCACAGAGTTCTCATTTTTGTCCCACCATACTGTCCATGTGACAGTAAGAGATGCTGCAAAGTCTGAATAATAACATGGAACCTGTATATTTTTTCCCCTAGATCACAGTGCATATAACACTGGAAATGAGCAGACAGCCAAGAGCTGGTTCCCTTCATGGCTAAGGCTCTTCAACAGAAGGGTCAAATGTCAAGGGAAAAGTCTGGGTGGGAGGGTAAGTCAGTTGTGGAAGGTGGAGTCAGAAAATTACTCTTACCAGGGCAGTTATAAGAGCACAAGGTTAAAACTTCTACTTTAACTTATTCTTGTGGTTTTTCCAAACTAATCTGTCACTCCCTAATTAATGCTAAGAAATAATCATGAGCAGCATTATAGAGTGCCACCACTTAGGATAATGCTAGTATCCCATACTGCACATCTATAAAAATTCCCTCTGAGCCAGAGGTCCTTAGCCTTTTGTGCAGCAAAATACAACATTTACCACTCTGACAGACTAAGGGTTGTGTTGAATTTGCATGAACATCTAAATATATTTACATACACAAGTTGCCTTATAAATACACTGTAAAACTTGTTATTAGGACTTAACTGAAAATAGTAGGTAAAGGCTGTATTTAATGGCAAAAGAAAAAAGACAAGACAAAGTTATGTGCTATAAAACTTATGCAATGTTCTTTCACAGAATATTTTATTTACAAATTAATTCTGTCTGTTCTGAGAATGATTTCATAATGAACATTCATAAATCCATTCCAGAACAAATAATTTATGACTTAAAATGGACTAAAATGTACCTGGCATGTTACTAGAAGCTGATGGATTTTCAACACTAATCACCAATTCTAAACAAAGTTCTTCTTTAAGTGAATATTCTTTCCAGGAAAATACAACTAAACTAAACCGAACAAAGATGTGAAAATTGATACAACTTGTATTTTTAAATTTTTATTCTTTCTTTTTTTCTTCTTTCTTATTTTCTTCCTTCTGTTTCATTCTCTCTCTTTTATTTGAAAGAGCTTTTACACTGTCGTTGCAATTTCAACATGAGAACATGTTGACATTCCTGGGTAACCACAAGAATAGTGAGAAGAGAAAAGAGCATCTCAGAAAAGCAAAGCTCATTACAACAGCCTGTGTGAGAGTGGGCAGGAACAGGCCCTAAGAGCTGCATGGGAATGTCTCTTCTGATCACAGCTTTTTTCCTCCTGCAGGGAAAGGCCACTCTCCAGAAAGATGCCCACAAACCGGATCTGAACCAGAGCATAGGCTGCAAACAACAGGTCCAAAGGCATGTGCACTGATGGCTAATGAGCTTTGTGATAGAAATGAAATACAGTGCCCCATAACTCACCACTTCATACATTCGGTGATCCCTTAACAAAGGTGGACATATCGACCTCCTAAGGGAATCATGGAACTGCTTTGAAGAAGGTTGATTATCCTTGATGGATAATCAGTGGATAACCAGTGACTGGGGCTTTCTTGTCAGATAAGCTTCTTTCCAAATAGTTTCAGGTGGATCCCTCAGACTGTTCCTGAAAAATAGGAGTGTGATCTGCTTTCCCAGTGGACCAGTTTCTCTTAACCCTTTCCCCAGATTTTCTCTTGGGAAAAGACAGTTAAAAAATGCAGTGTCTTCAACTTACGTGTTTTTAACACCCCTTTGCTTTGTTTTACATCCAATTTTAAGATTTAGATGTGTGTTTACTTTTATGTAGGTAAATATATCCATAGAGTGTCAGCACAATATATCTGTACGGTCCTACAGAGATGCTCATAAAAACAGTATTGTTTTCTCTGTCTCAGTCTATGAATTTAGTCACAGTCTTTATTGTCTTTAGCTGATAAATGGCTTCTTCCATAAATATTGCTTTCATATACAACAAGAATACAAGTCTTACCCATAACATTGACATTGTCAGAGAGAGGAGAGTTATTTCACTTTTTAGCAACCAACAAAGTTAGTGATTTTGTTGGTGTGACTAATTAAATTTTTGCTACATTTATGCTGCAACTGAGATATCGTGATTTGGAGATAATTGCTGGAGCCAGTCAGTTTTATTTAATATTCTTCGAATGCAGCCAAGGGCACCCAGAGTTTGAGACTGGCATTTTTTTTTTTTTGTGTAGGTAAAAATCTAGGCAAGGTAAATTCTTTTCTCGTATCAGTGCAAATCTGGAGTAATTCCACTGAAAATAAAGTGAGTCAGATTTGTGCAAGCACGGTAAAGATAAATTCAGATCTCATAATTTCTTCATTGCTATACCCAATGCCGTGCTATGAACATGGGAAAGATAGGTTCCTGATTTTCTTAGTGGTAAGTGACAACAATTTCAACAAACATGCACCTCCATAAACATTTTCATACTTCAGGTAAGAAATGTCCATATTAGTACTGGAACCTGAAATTGCTAAAGTATGCTGAGTTTTTGTTCTAAAATATTTCACACTTGCAATAGCCACAAAGGATTTGCAATTTTATTTTTTTTTACAATTCCTCAAAAATTTTTAGCATTTTTCAGCTTTTTTAATCTATATTTTGGCAGATACAGGAACTTTTTCCAGATGGAAATTTTGCTTAAGTAGAAATTGAGGACTGTGCACATGATCGTATCAGAAACAAGATTTTCCATGATCATATTAGATCATATCATGTGCACATGATCATATTAGAAACAAGATTTGTCCAACAATCAAATCAGAGCAGCAACAGAGCAGTGCAGGAATCCTGGCTATGTCCACAGCATGTGTGGGAATCAAGAGGACAGCAAATGCTTAGAAGGAATGCAGACAGCGCTGCACCTCTCACAAACATCCTGAGTGGCTGTGGGAGCACATGAATGTAAACCACATAGATCAAATGCTGCCAGGACCTGCTGGGCTTGTGAACTTCATTCTGTCTGAGAAAACATAAAAAATAATGTGCCAGCGAGTCCTTACCTGCATTCCCCTCATTAATGAAGCAAAGCAATGGCCTCTCATTGGGAACTGATCCTGTTATCTTCTCTAATACAAAGCACAGGCTGTTCCCACCAAAATCTTTTGCATCAAAGTTGTCAGAGTCTGGAGCATGTGATGTGGGAGACTTTGTTCGGTGTCTTTCTCAGATGGAGATTATCCAGACTCTTATTTTGCACCTCCTAGAAGGGTGTCCTAACCATAGAAATAGAAATGATGAACCTCTGAGCTCCTTAATGCATCTCCCAGCTATGCTGGGCTGCATTAAAGCAAGCCCACATCTGTCTCCATGAACAGCAACCACTGCCATGAGACTGTGCAGTACAGTTTGACAAGATGCCCAGATTTTAAGCTTTAGATTTACAAATGCCTTCTCAGGTTTTCTATGCTTCCAAGGGACCTAGGGGACTGATTCCCACAGGTCTTTGGGTATCACTAAGCATCCATTTCCCTGCTCCAACTGATGAGGCTGCTTATGTGCATGTGTCAGTCTTGTATGTCTGCACAACTCACCCTGTTCTGGAGAGTGAGATGGGGTCTGGTATTGAATATGCATCAGGGACACATGGATCTGAGCCCATGGCAACCTTCACAGGAGTCCTGTGGAGCAGACAGAGAGGCTGTCAGGCTGACACAGCCGAGTGCCTTGCATATTATTATCTGTTTCTTCCAGTCTCCAGCTGACTCTTACTGACTTTGCCACTGGGGTTTAAATTTGTGACCACCTTACACTTCAAATCTTATTTATGCAGTCAGTTTAGTAAAATACTATTAAAATGTCGCCATTGCACCTCACATTATCACCATTCTTTCGTGTCTGTAGTAGTTTATCCAGGGTCAGTAGTATTTTTAAATGACTTGCAGCAAATGTGGTAAGTACTTAAACAATAGGCTCCATCAGTTCCAGAAAAGCTGTTTTATTCCACTAAGTCAATTATCAGTAGTTGCAAAAGTCCCTAAATAAGTAGTTGTCTGACAGATCATAATAGCTCCTTCTGTTACTCTATGCCAACTCATACACTGCTGCAGAATAATTTGCCTTATTCTTTTGTTTAGGATTTGAAAAACTATCATGTTGAAAGGAAGCAGAAGAAATATTATAATAATGGAATAACAAAACAAAAGCAATTTGGGGAAAAATAAACTTCCTGCTCTAAATATTACTTGGCTCTTTTAGCAATGCTTTTTGCCATATAAGCAACGGATTTACCAAAACTCTCAGTTCTCTGGCAGTAACATTAACATGGAAGGGTTGCATTGGCTGAAATCATCTGCCCCTTATTGCCATCAGATTGGTATTCATCACCAGCCCTTTTCACAACTGATGCTGAGCCTTGAGGAAACCACCTGGTTGCATGTGCTGTAAGGGAAAAACCTCACTTCTTGAATACCTTTCATGCCAAAAGCATGCAGGCTCGAGGTAACACTGCCAAAAAAAAAAAAAGATTGTGGCTTTATTAATGGACTCCCATCAGGTGTGCTGTATCCTTTCACTTTTCATAATTGCTTTGGAGACTGAGCTTTGCTGAGTGTTCAGCTGCAGTGTGCAAATGGCTGTGGTGCTTGGTTGCCCAGCCAGTAGGCTCTCCACCCAAAGGGAGAAAGCAATACCACAGGACCACTTGTGATCTGCTGGGGCTCTCCAAACCAGTGAGCACACACACGAAGAAAACTCTTTGTGATCACTTGCCAGACACACCTTGGATGATGTCTGCAAAGCTGTAGGATCCCCATGGATTCCATGGGCTATGGACAGGCAGACAGTCTGAGACAGCAGCAGCTGGAGTTGGCAGCAGCTTCAGGATCAAGGCCAAGGGAGGGTGATGCTGAGCAGTGCTGAGGCTGCAGCAATGTGCTCTTTGTAGCCTATAGCAGCAATAACCTGAATACAGCCTCTGAAGGGTTTTCATGCAGTGTCCCAGACACAGGAAATTTCACCAATAATGGATGGAGGTGCTCATTACACCCTTAGCTAAGGCCAGATTTTAGGTTGGGAAGAAGCCACTGATTCCTACCTATAGCGAGAAGACACAGAGGAGTGGGGTGTTTTGCCTTCCATTGAGCACATGGGACAAATGTGTAACAGGAACTCAGTCATTTAATGAACAGAGGCACATAAGCTGGTTTGGCTTCTCATCCAAATCATCACCCTTTTCAGACACCATTATTCTACTCCTGCATGTCTGCTATTGGAGCCACTGCACCCACAGTCAGTATTGTGTGGAGGCTCACAATACAAAAAGCCAAAGTGCATGAAGGAGACAAAGGAGTTCTCAATTTCATTTGAACAATGGGAGAGAGTCTACTGGGGCATACCTTCTCTCTTGATGTTTTAGAGGATGCAGCCTCCTTTAATCCTAAATTCCAGGTCACTCTTCCTTTTCCCATTGGTTGGCACAGCCTTCCTGAACCACCTACCACATATTCCCCCCTTGAACTTATAATTTTGCCCCAAAGTTAAGAGAGTTCAGGCTGTCTGGGCTCTGCAAAAGGCTTTGCATGAACCCATTTGTCCATTACCTTGAAGTCCAGGAGTTCAAACTGTAGTCAATTGTCTTGAGTTCTGTAACAAACTTGTGGGGCTTGAGGTTGGGAGAGACATAAAGACCCATTTCAAAGACATTAAAACCCATTTCTCCTAAAGACCCTCACCCACGGAGTTGTTTGTAAAGACATCAACACTCATCTTTCCTATCAGTATCTGCAAGCAGGGTGAAGATGTTGGGTTAGGACAATATCCACTTGGACTGGATCACCATGCTTCCAAATACTGTTTTTATGGATTTCCACCACCCAGTTTTAGTCTACAAGCACCTGGTAACCCCATAAATTTAGAAGAGGTGTAGAAACTACTATAAAGGAAATTATGCAATAAACTGACATGGACATGTGGAGACTGCTTTCCAAACAGAAATCCATTTCCAGTGGAATAATAAAAGTAAATAAGATCAGTAACCACAAATCTTCTAAGAATAGTTTCAGCTGGCTTTATCTGTGTTAGTTGCTGAGCAGAGAAAAGCAGACAAAAATTTGACCTGGTGTTTTTGTTTAACTTATACTTCATATGCAGTTCAGTATTCGCATTCATTGCTCACGTTATCAGATGAGTCTTCCCCTCTCTGTGCATGGCATGTATTCCTACTGTCCAATGTTTAGTTAATATCCATACTTGAATCCAAACATTTACAGCAACTCTTGGGTCAATTTGTGGAGAAGTTCTTGAAAATCCATAAGTGGTTCTTGCAAGTTTGCATTCTTTGTCCCTCTTTCTGTGTGTATGTTGATAGGGGAAAACTGAAGGAAATAATGTCTTCTTCATTACAACTCAAAAACAAAGTTTCTTTGATGCTTTGCTCATGATTTTTATAAATAGCCATAAAATACTGCATTTTTTATCCATAATTTAACAGATCACTATGTTTACTTCCCTGTACTTTTTTTTTTTACCCCTGCAAACTGCAGATAAGGAGTCACTCATATGTGGCATAAAGCTCTTTTTTAAAAAAAATTAGTCACAGTGACTAATAGTTGGAATCTTTCAAACTTCTGGCTATTCAGCTACTACATGATTGAGATGCAGAATCAAAATTCATAAGAAATATCAAAAACCTTTTGTCAGACCCAGAAAACCAAGGCAGTATGAAGCTGTATTATCTCAGGGACAGTGAGATGAGAAACAGTGGCATACCCAAATGAGAAATTTTAAAAGGTTTAGCCAACAGTACTCAATGAACATTGCTTTTTCTGAGGCAAAATTATGTGAAATATTTCGGAACATTTCTAAGGTTACCTACCAGGGCATAAAAAGAGAGGATATTATATATAATTAGTGTTGGGCTTTTAAATACATTTGACCACAGGCCATTGAAGCAGAAGATAATGTGGTGTTTTAGCATGAACATGTTTTCCATGCATAATAAGTAATGATCAAAAATGCATAAAAAAGGAGTAGCCCAATGATAGGAGACTATCTGTGGGTTTTTTTACTGTAATGGGAAATTAACTTTTATTACTTCTCAGAATCTGTATCAAAGAAGACTATTTTTATCTACTTGGCTGTTGTAGTCCAAGTAACCCCTATGTGGGAGGCTGTGCTAGTGATCTCCACATACACCTCAAAGCATTGCTCTTTGGAAGAGCAAATCAAATTGGAAGGTATCTGAGACATTTTTATTGCTTTCTTTTGAGTGGACTTTCCAGCCACACAGAGCTGTATGTAGTCCATAAGAACTGTTACTCATTGGCAACTAAACAGGCTATCAGGCTAGATACCTCACTTATTTTTCTGACAAGACTGAAAGCATACATTTTTTTCCTAAGACAAAATACGTTCCCTGGAAGAATATTTGAACCACTAGCAGCACACCTGAAGACTCTACATTTTCTGAAAGCTTTACCTTTCAAGTATTTGGATGCCTATCACAGAAAGGTGTTGAAATTCTCAGTTATGTCTCGTGAGACCATTCTTGTGTCACAGGAAATAACAAAGCAAGACCAAGAAACCAACCAAACACACACATACAAAAATAGGCACAACAACATTAAAAGAAACTAAAGATTTATATCTTCAGTGCCCCACAGGAAGCCCTCCAAGACAGAATCCTTAGTGGCGATTCCTGGATTTCCCTGCCTGGAACCTATTTGTACTTCCCACAATAGCTCCTCTCTGCAATGTGCACAGCCCTTCTCAGTCCACCTCACTTTTAAATTTTGCTCACTGCTTCTCCTACTGGTCCCTCACTAACATCACTATTTCTAAATCTGCTTCCAGGATTTAATTTCTCCATCACCTTTTCTCCACCTCCCTGCCCTCCCCACCTCGCCCCTTTCTTTTTTTTCAGGGCACTTGAATGACTCCTATTTTCCAGGGCTCTCACCCTCCCAAACCTCCCCTACTGTTTGCATGGCCCTTCCTTCTTAGGCCCACAGACATTTTTCAGCTCCTCATTTGGTCCACTATTTTAAAGGCATAAACCCTGCTCTCCCTGTATCATCGTTTGCTTCTCGTTCCTGTCTCCCCCTCTGGTGCTGCTCTGCATACATTGGCTGGGCAGCTGCAGAAAACGTGAAATGGGCATTCACTTCCTTGCCTAGAGGCAGGATTTATTAGACGCTGAACCTCAGAAAGCTCGATTCTCTCAAGATAGTTCAAGACACGGGGCAGATTCTCAAAAATTGGGTTTTATGGGCCAGACTGGAGGAGAGCAGTGTTCAGCCAGGCAGCGTGGGAGGAACATAGGAGCAGCATCTCTCCCTTCTGCAGCTGGGTGCTGGCAGTGCCAAACAGGGATTGCACTCTCCTGCTTCCCATCTCAATGGGCTCCAGAGCATAGGAGGTGCAGGTTTCTCTGCTTTAGTCATTATCACTGTTTATGAAGCTGCATTGTAGCCTTCCAGAAAGTGTAACACCAAGAGCCCTGGCTTTTTTCCCTAGGTCAGTACAACTTCCTGCATTCCCCCTGGATATCACCCCTGACTGACCAAGTCAAAGCATGATATTTCTGTATGCAAACCAGTGTTTTAGAGTTCCTGTAGATGAAAGTATCTTATCCAAAGTCTATTATCTGCATGGCCATGTCATCTTCTTGCAAGTATACCAGGCAGGACAGAGAAAAATATGGCCCTAAGCTAATGTTCAAATTTAGATTAATACTTCCCCAAGCACTATTTCCATTAGTGCTAATACAGGAATGCATAGATTGTAAATTGTCCTTTCAGGCTCTGACAATTCTAAATTTAGTGCCAATGTTAATTAAGCAAGAGAAAATTAGGCAATGCAACAGATTTGGGGAGCAGGCAGTGGAAGGGGAGAGATAGGTCAGCAGTTTGACAGCTTTGGGAGTTAATAATTTAGTGAATAAACAGTCACGAAGATAAACCTGAATATTTCAGTGCTTTTGTAGCATTTAAGGACAGCAGATTATTTTTTAATTATTTGGATTCCCCATAACTAGAGAATAATCTTGATTTACCCTTCTCTTGGCCTTTTCTGTGTTGACAGAAAGGGTTCATTTGTTACTCTGACATACGTACTAATTACTGTGCCCATATGTACACCCAGCACGTTTTACTGACTACTGTATAAGAGAGATTTTGAGGGGTTAATAAATGTCAAAAATTCTTATGTAAACATTTTCTTCTCTTTTCTTTCATTCAATATCAGAGTATGTTTAATAAACCCCAAATCAGTATGAGGTCACAATGTGTTTGGCTTTAAATTTGTGGTTAGGGTAAGTAATTACAAAGGGTCCACTGTGCTCCTTATTTAGTTGCATATTACACAGAACTGAATGGGATGATTAATAATCATGTTCCACACTGAAAGAATGTAATTTATAAAAGTTTATGTAAATACAGCAGCAGAATTAGTTGTTCATTTACCATTGCCCTGTTAGCACATATGAGAATTCTAGCATTTTTAGAAAGCAACAAAGCCAAGATCCTCACAGGAGTTCTGTGCTTAAATACCTTGGAGAATGTGGGCCCAAGGTACTAAAATAGCTTAGCATTATTGAATGTTTAGTTAAAATTAGACAGAATACTGGCATGTGTAGTAATGTTTGCTAAGAAGTCTGGGTTATACTGAGCTATGTTGGCAGTGGAAGAAGACTGGAGAGAATAAAAAGCTTTTACAAGATCACTGAACTAAAAAAGAGCAAAATAAATAAAAATTAATCAGCAGTATAGAGTAAATTGCATTTTTAAAATGAACATAACTTGGAATCCAGGACAGGATGTCCTTTTAATTAATTCATTAATGTCAAAATTTTGATTTAAATCATGTTGATTTTTTTTTTAAATCAGCATGATCTGCAAGAAGCCTGGGAAAAAAATGAGTTCTCTCCAGCACTGTCCATAGCCCATGGTGCACTGCTGTGACAGTAGTGAGTTGGCACTTACCTGCAGTAAGCACCAGCAGGCTTGTACTGACCATCAACACCATCAACAATAACTCTGCTCCATCATGTCACTAATGGTAATCTAAGTCATCAATTTAGAGCACAACAAATACATCTCTCTCACCTTCTGAAAGGATGTTGCTATCACTCATAGATTCACTGAGGCTAGAATGATTTTTATTCCTAAATACCTCAGTGGATCCAGCAGTCAGTAAGCAGTACAGTAGGGTAGTTATTAGCTTTTGAGAGAGGAGTAAAACTTGCTTCACCCTGTCCTCATGAAGATTGAGCGCAAAGTAGAAAGTATTCTATAATTTTCACTTTGGAATACAGCATAATTGGTCTTTTATGAAGATGACCAGATCCTGGGTTGTATTACACTTTTATTTCATTATACTTTTTACTGCTATTCATAGAGATTCATATTCAGAAAAAATACCACGTTTATATCTATTTATATTTGAGATCATATTAAACTCCCAAATGTGGTTCATAAACAGGGCAGTAAATGGGGTTGCTTTTTTGAATTAAAAGTCCTTGGTAACTTATTGACCAGGTAATAAATAGAAAGTGCTTGTATTCCATAGTGAAAAGGCTGGACCATGCACCACCATGGCCAGTGGGAGTTCTGCCACTGACTTCACTGGGAGTGCAGAGCGAGGCTATTTTGTTCCTCATTCAGTCTGGTTAACAAGATTTGTGCTCCAGTCCCTTTTTACCACAATGCTGGCAGGCTTCTTACAACTTTACTGGAAACTAAACCCTATACAAATTACTAAGGCCTTTTGTATTTTAATGTCTTTTTTGTAATGATATTCGGTCCTTTGGGGCAGCTGCCTAAGAGAGACATTTGTCAACTTCACTTTGTTTTCAGGACAGATGAGCCAGAGCCAAAACCATAGACCTGAATAACTTGAAAATCCAGAGAAGTCTGGATCCAGATTTGAGCCCCACAGTTTGAGGCCCTTGCTGATTAGCAGGCCAAAGTTTCAACCTCTCATCATGCGCCGTGCTTTAACAAGCTGTACTCATGCTCTGAAAGAGGCTCAATATTTGCTGCCAGCATCGCCGGGATCGAAGCACAGAGCTCCCTAGCAGTGTCCTGGCTCTTTCCTACAGCCATTGCCTACAAAAGAGTACAGAAACAAAAGAGGGCAAACACGGCAGTGTTCCCCCAGCACAGTTCCCCATCTTCAGCAGCACATAGGGTGGAGACTTTGCATCGCCAGAGAATTTTCTTTGTTAGCACCAGCCATTCCTTTCTGCATTACCTATTGCTGTTCCTGGTCCTCCTGCTCCCAAGGCAAACATTTGGAAGGGAGGGTTTGTAAAATCCCAGTGCTGCTATATATGCATGTGAGAGAGCTGAGAAGGGCAGGTCTGAAACAGGGATCGTGGGGAAGAACAAAAGAGAGAAAGAGGAATGGCTGCAGAAAGTCTGGGCTTGGAAAGATGAAAATCCCAAGGTCTAGGATACCCATGATAGCTTTATGCAAAAGTGTAACAATAGCCAGTTAAAAAATGGTTGGACTTAAATTAGTACAGCATTCCTGCTTAGATAAAGTTGTCACTTATAAATGCAGTTCTGCCTTTTTAGGATAAATTATATGCACACAGACCAAAAAGTAGTGAAAGTAAGGGCAAAGTATTTGAAATTATGTCTGTGAAATGCATATGCAAAACTAATTAACTTATAGATGGCATTTGTCCATATCTCCCATGTGATGCACTGAGAATCTCTCTGGTATTGTAGAATTCAAATGCTTTGAAAAGAAATTGCCTGAGGGATTGAATGTCTTTCCTTTACATTGTTTTTAAAAGGAAGAGTTTCTCACACTGTGTTTATTTGCTGCTAAGATACTGTTACACTAGCACCATCACAGCCTGTTTCTCACTGCAGTATCCCATAAATTAGGTTGTTGCAGGGAGTATCAAGAATGTGCATACACTGCCTGACTAGAGCAATTTTATCTGAATAATGTTTTGTGACCTTTCTTGCAAAAAGGTCCTGACTAAAAAAGCATAGATTTACCAGGCATCCTGGCTGTACTGAAAGATTGCTATTACCATTCTATTTTATCAGTATTAGTAGAGAGAGTTCCTGCCCTGACATCTCCTCTCCAAACACAAATGAAAAGTTGGGAAGCTGTATGACTCAAGTAATGAAGTACATTAAATCCAGGTACCTGTTTCAAATTCAACAATTGTGGAAATGATGGAAGAGCCATTGCCATCAAGATGACTTTCCAACAGGCTCAATGAGATGGTTTTGTGGACTCAGTCCAATTCTTAATGGACATAAGTCCACATTACAAAAAGCAACACACAACTGGCAGTAATTGATACTCTTTTGGCACTCAGCAGAGAAGTGAAGTATTGAATGAGCATGAAGAATGGACTAACCTTTCACCTCCCTCCCTGCATTCCAGGTCAGGGATGAGACATCTGATAGAGCTGCATAGGAAGCTTGGGCTGCTGCTCTCCGTGCTGCCCTGTGCTGTACCCAAACAAAGAACTTCCTTCTCAACAAGCATTGGGCTGACACTTTTCATGAACTTTAAATTTATGTTAAAAGTTTGGAGGCTTTGAAAGTTAGTGTATAACCTCAGGATTCTGCCTAAAGAGTACAAGTCACTGCTCCACATAAAGCCGTCTCTCCCTGACTGCCAGCTGCATTAAAAACTATTACACTAATTCCCTGTTATGCATATGCATATATAATGTAGATGTACATGCATAGCAGGAGTAAATGTATTAGTTATTCATGTATGTTTATACATAATAGGAGAAGTAATGCCTTTAGCTAAGATTGCCTAATGCTCATTTATAAGAACTTACTTTCAATTACTTATACGGTTTGCCAAAATTTAACTGTTACAGCTTAAATTTTCCATGGTGGGTATTTGTCTCTAACTGAATTTGGTTTGGAAAATCTTGACTAAAATGGCTCAGATAATTCCAAAAACACAGTTAGTAAAAATACATCCTTTTAGTCATGTTAAGAACTCTTGCAACTATCATATTGAGAGACTCTAGCATGTCGAAGTTTTGGAGCTGGAGTTTGAAACTCTGTAAGGAAATTACTTTGATGTCAAGACTTATCTTCTGTCACTTCTGTGAAAATCTGATCCTGTAATCTCCTAAAAAACTAAATTCTCATGCACTCATATTCTGTTAAAATATAAATTCTCCAAATACTCTATTTGCGGTAAGCATGCTGTCTTTTCATACAACCGTGACATCTGAGGCACAGTGTATATTTGCATCCTCTGTGGAGAATATCCACACACACACACACATATATATATATATATATATATAAATATGCCCAAGAGGTCTCCCTGTCATTTGTATGCATTGCATATACCAGGAATGATAACACTATAGACCCATCTATCCACTGTATTGGAGTTCATCTCTTCTCAAGAACTCTGTAGATGATTTTAGTTACAGCCATGAGGACAACAGCACTTGCAACAAGGACCAGGAAACACCTGCATCATGAATCAGGATGCTTAAGCCTACTCTCAAGCCTTCATGCCCCAGTGAACCCACCAGGTATCCAATGCCTTGTCTCAAGGAGGCCGTGTCCAAAAACACCGAGGGCTGCCCTGATCAGTCTCTATGGCCAGAGCAGTCAACTGCTTTGACCTGAACCTTGCAGAACCCTCTGGAGGGGTTGGATATTGTTCACAGTGTGCTTTACAAACAAGTTTAAGGAACACATAGGAAAAAGGGCGAGCAGTTAACATATAGAAAGGCCATTAACTTCTGAAGGATTCAGAAGTGACAAAGTGCTTGAATTATCATTGTCCTTTCAAGAGCTCCAGAGTGAGCGAGGTAGAAATCTACACTTCAGTAAGCACTGAAAATGAGGACTAGAGGCCAAAATATCCTAATGAGCTCCCACCCTCTGATCATGATATAAACACACAAGAGGAAGTGTAATGATTTTTGTTAGTGATAAAAGTTTGAGTAATGTGTATTAAAAGCAAAGGCTTAGACACATCACAAAGTGAACTGAGTCAGCTTAGAAACATCTAATTCCTCTTTTGAGAGCTCTCTGAATACAGTGCATTAAATAATATGAGGGGAAAATGGCAAAAATAAGTTTAACACAAATAATCAAAGTTCTATTTAAATGCATACTCAGGGGAAAGACAATTTAAGGTTATACAGACGACTTAAAAAACTAGTATTTCCTCACTTTTTGATCCTTGTCTCTGTAAAAAGGGTTGGATAAGATGACCTACAGAGGTCCCTTCCAAACTCAACTATTCTTTGATTCTAACAATCTCTTCATATAGTATTTGGTATGATGGATATACATGTTTAATTTTCAGATTCCCCCTCTGCCTCCAAAAAGAGACTATATACCAAACCTAATGTTTTCTTCCCTTTCTGTAACATATTTTGAATTTTGTTTGTTTTGCAAGCTAATCCTCAGGTTGCAAGCACTTTTCCACTTTGCCAGCCAAATGAATATGATGAAAGGACACCTGTAGGCATACACAGAAGCCAAGAACATTCTGTACATCCATTATTTATTTAGTTTTCTTCTTTAGGTCTTTTATATAAAGAAAAAAACACAGGTAGAAAGAGAAGAAAAGTTAATCTGCTGTATAGTTGCAGTAAGAAAAAGCATAGAAAACTACTTTTGTTACCTTGGCAAATAAAATAAAAATGTTCTCCACTGTGCAGTCTGTGCAAAATAAGCCCCACAGGAATTATGCAAGCACATTCTCATTATGTAGTTATGATTTAGATTGCATTACAAAAGTAAAAACAATCATTCAGAGAGGCTTGGGTGCAGTGATTTGGAGTGAAGTTGCCACTCTGCCAAATAGAAAAGGAGAGAAAAGGGGTGAGGGCAATGAAAGAAATAAATCCTGCCAAAATGAACTCATGCAAAGGTGAAGCCAAAATGCCAAGAGGTACAGATTAAATGTTCTTATGAATGTCCCAAATGTGTGTGCCAGCAAACTGCCCAAATAAGGTTTTGAACTGAAAGCTCAGGCTTCTGCTGGAAACACACAGAAACACAGAGATTAGATGTTGCTCGGAAAAAGGGGTTCTGGCTTGGTTGTCTAGAATGAGCACTGAAAATCACACATCCCACCAGAACACATGTTAATGCAATAGAAATGGGGGTTTTTTTGAAACTGGAAAACTGTCCATTATTAATTTCACAACACAAGAAGTAAAGGACCACAGAAATTGCTTCCTTTTAGTTCCAGCTGTTCTACATTTGTTAGGGCTTTTTTTAGTTTAAGGTCTGTAATGGCCGTTTAGAAAAAAAATTGAATCATTCAGATTATTTTTATTTGCCCTTGACTTTAATGAAAAATTCACAGGCAAAAAACTTCTTATCTTAAACATAGCTACAGAATGCCAATATCTCATTTTTCTCACACAATAATCCCAGCGTTCAAAGTAGGTATTGTATTTATCATCTTTGTATGGAGCAGAATCTCACTTCACTTTTCTTTATGGTCTTATCACATCGTTTACAAACACTTTATCTCTGTAACTGAAAATAAATGAAATCCTGGGCTTTCGATGAAATGCCATGATGAAATGAATGGTCCAAAAATCTATATTGAGATGACTGACTCCTGTTTGTAGAAGACATGATAAATGTTCCATGCATATAAACTGAAGGATGATGGATTTAATGATCATAGTTTAACAGGGAAATGTTATTTTGGAATAATTAAGTTATGTCATTTGCAAATCTAAATAGTCCATTGTTAGATGGTGCTTTTGTCTGTCAACAAGTCATTGCATTTTGTGAGGGTTATTTATCACTAAAAACAAATGATGCAATGGAAATAAACTACCAGTATGTGTTGTTAACAACACATTTTGTGAGACCTTGATTTGGATCCATATTTCAGGGGTAGTTAATTGATGTATGTTTCTGTCTTACAGAAGAAATATATGACAAGAACCTTTGAAGGACTGGAGGTGTCTTTCTCATGTGAAGTGTTACATGTGAACTGTATTTATCATCCTTCCTATAAAAACTTTCAGAGTCAAAAATACCTCAGTTTTAAGGCACACATGTGAAAGCAGTTTACACTGGGGTGTGCTGCCTGGTTTCCAGTTGTTGCTCCAAGAGGGTGTAAGTATCTGCAGACTGTGGTTTGTGTCTGCTGGCTCTTACACCTGTCCTGGACACTCCAGATTGTGTCTCAAATGGACATATTAGTTTAGACAGGTTAATTTCTCCATGAGGAATATCTCGATGAGAAGCACACTGTGCCTATGTTATTTTTTATTTTTAATATCTGCATCAAAACAGCTTCAATCAAGACAGTTACAATATTCTGATTTCCCCTGTTGTGCATACACAATTTTTATTGACTCTGTATACAGAACCAAATGTGAGTGCCTTTTTTTTCTTGGCATTCAACAGCAAAGAAAATAATAAGAAAGAAAAGTGCTGGAGAATAATATGAAAAAGGTAATTATTCTGACAAAAAATAGTGGTTATATATTTGGTTGTGTGAGAATAGCATATGATATTTAATATCTGAATGATGATCACAGCATGGGAAGGTATAAAGAAAAGATTAATTTGTATTTTAATCACAAACCCTATTTTCTGGGTTGCATGATATTTATAAATATTAGAAAACTCCATATATCTTCTTGTCTCCTGATACATTTTTTTTTTTACCACTCAATCCAGGTTTAAAAGTATTTTGTGTCTTTTCTTCATTTCTTAGTTTAAGGATTAAAAAATATGAAGGTGAGCATCAGTGATGAAATTTAACCAAAGGCCTCAATCTCCTGACTCCCCACTCTGCTCTGGTGAGCAGTGACTCTGTGAAACATCTTGCCACACCAGTTTCTATATTTTGCCAGATATGGAAGCCTTTTATCACAGCTCTGAGAACCAACACTCTCCTTTTTGCTGTCCAGTTCACTACCTTGCCATGGGTCTCTGCTCTCTGAATTTGTACAGCCTCACACTCAGTGAGACCTGCTAACCAAGCAGAAATCCAAGCACACACAAGAGTGGAAGCTGTGAAATGGATATATCCGATCAGCAATGATTTTGCCCTGGGCTGTGGGCAGAAGTACTGAAAGTATTCCCAGATGCCTAGAGCTGGGATCCAGGGTTCAGATCTTGACAAAACTGGCTGATATGTTGTGGCATATATATTTAATTCTCAAAACTCTTTAGAGATTCCTTTTGCACTTTTTCCCATGAGAGAGTCTTCTGTGTCTCTGCTTTCCAGGTCATTTTCCTTATCCTAGGTGTAGACAGGAAGGAATGTCTTCAGCAGTCCCTTGAGAAGAGGAAAAGGGGCAGCAAGGGGAGAGCATGTCTGTTCCAAGAGAACTTTGAACAGGAGAGTATTGACAGGTTTGGGGGACTTTTTTCCTCTTTTAAGAGAAAATATTTTTGGAGCTTTTGTACTGAAGGGCTTTTTGCTAGTCCTAAAGCATACTAAATTCTGATATTAATCATAAGTCTTGATTTAATGAATGGATGGAATTATTAGGCCTAGGATATTTTTTTTTTCAAAAACATTTTTTCACAATTTTTTTCAATAGCTCCACAACAGTATGTAAGGTTAGCAACTATTTAGATGCATTGTACTAATGAGACAAATACCCTGGAGCTTCAACACTGCTTTCAGCACACACTTTTGCTACAATATAATTCTCCATTTATCTTTTTTGCCATAATACCCATTTCTTGTTAAAATCAATTCTTTATTTATGGGAATAATCTATTCAATTCTGTGCTCTGCAGTCTATCTAACAAAGATAAACTTTGTTCTTTTTGGAGCAGTCTTCCCTGAGGGCCTGGATTTCAAGTCCATAAAGCCAGGACACTTCTACAGAAATCAGACATGCTTTGGGGTGACACTCCCTGAACTTGGAGTCATTGTCTTGGAACTGAAGCCAGTAAGGGAAGCTACTTCAGTTGGCCCTAAACGCAGTTCCTTAATGACTGTAGGGTAGGAGAAAGAACCAATGGGGCAATGTCTCACCTTGTTTATGCTGAGGATGCACAGAGGCCTGAGCAGAAGTTGATTGCTGCCAGGACATTGCTCCATTTCTCAGTTGTCTCAGAAGAGGATCCTTTGTGCATATCTTCCAGTTAATGGCAGATATTCCCACTTGCAAGGGGAAAATAATTTTAGTCTGTCAAGCAAAAAGTAGTGAAGTATTTTTATTTCACTGATTGCTTACACTCAGACACAATTACATCTTAGTTAAAGCAGAAGAGGCCCAGAATAGTCCTGATGACCTCGGTCTGAGCAGACATAAGACCATAAACATCCAAGCAAACAAATAACCTTTGAGTTCCATTAGTCACAGAAATTAAGATGCTGAAATGCTCAAGCACTCACAGAATCAGACTTTTTGCTCGTAGTCACCTCTAAATATGGCATAAAGAGTGGGTCTGAAGGAGTGATTTCAATATTAAGTCCATTTTTTGTTCGTAAAACAGTGGAAGTTTTGATGGCAAGCCCATTAAAATTATTTTCATGACACAGTGAATATTTTGAATACATCAAGTCAAGGTTTCAGTTAAGTATGTTCATACCATGTCAAGCTTAGCAATTTATTGGAGAATCTTTACCTAATTTGATGTAATTGATGTTAAAGCCTTTTTTCCTAATATACTGTTTGTGCATTCCTTTTAAATGTGGATAAGAAGAAATGGATTTGTAGATGATATTTTTAATTGATTCCAAAGGGAATAGCTACTGTGGAATCTACAGATGAGTTCTGTGGGGGTCTAGGCTCCAATCACTCAGCATCTATATTTTTAATGACAAGATGCTGCAGTGTTTGAAAAATGAATTTGAATTATGAACACAGATAATTAATGTCTGCTCTCTCCTAACATCTTATCAATAACCACCAAGCCTCCAGTTAAGGCAAGGATCTCTGTGTTAACTTAGAGACTCAAACTGCATAAAAACCCAATGGCAGTAAAGCTGCATTGAAGGTCTTTGAAAGCTTCAGTCAGACACTGTGTGTTAAATCCTTGGTTTGCAGTTACAGATGAGAGACATCAGCACATCATGTAGAAAATACTGCATAATTTGCCACCACTAGCTATTTTGGCTTTTTTTCTTCCTCAGTTTTCACGTAGGTTGATATCCTACTTTTGGTTTCAAAACCAAATACTGTTAATCCTTTGGCCACCTCCATGGTAGTCATCCTCTCTGTGAAGAATCCCACTGACTGCAGGAGAACAACTTGTACAACTAAAGGATGCTCAGAATTAATAATGACCAGACTTGTCATTTGTAGTGTGATTCAAGTCCACCTTTGGGTAACAAGGAGCAGAATTCTTGGGATGCTGCTGGTATCGATTCACTGTGTTACAACTGGACAAGATATTTAACAACATAACTTTGAAACAAAAACCGCAATGTTGTTATGCATCACATAGCTGCAGCCTGATTTAGTGAATGCTCCATATTACATTCTATAGGGTCACCTGGCCAAACTGTATGCATTTTGCCAGGATATGAATTTGTAAGCAGGAATGCAGCCTATAGGATATACTAAGTAATCTGTCACTTCTCTTCAACAATGACAGGGACTTAGAAGAAATATTTCTACTAGTTTTGGCTGCTACACTCCAAAAACCAGCCGTGGACTTTGTGTGGAAGCCCTGAGGAGAGGAACAAAAACAATCAGAGGAACTAAAAATATGAGCTATCAGGAAAGATTGGCAGAAAAGGAATGTACAGCCTAAAGCAGAGAAGTCTTTAGTGCCACACGATAACATCCTCCAGGTGAACGAGAAATGGAGACAAGTTATATGTGCACAAACAATGGTCTAGCGATGCACAAACACCAAAATGCAACAGATTTCTTGAGGATAATGTTTCTCACTGGAGTGTTAAAGGATAAGACACCTGCCAAGAATGGCAAGTATAATCAATATGGTCTTTGTGCGGGGACAGAGTAAATGGAAAATTCACACTGCTTTGTAATGTTATAATTCTACAGCTCTGTGATTGAAAGATTTTACATAAATGTAAGTGGCTTTTGCATTATTCCGTTTTCACTGCCACTTACAGTTAGATAAAATTACTGGAGACACAGGCCTCACCTGTACATGGAATTTGTGAAAAAAAATCTCTATGCACCACGATTCTACCTATCACTTACAAAGATTTACTGTGGCTAAAGAGTATCCAAAAAAGTCATTGCTTAGAAAGTAGGGCAAAATAGCATGTTCCTTCCAGCTTGGCAAGGACAGATGGAGATGCACTCTATCCGTGCAGGCATGACAACAATAGAAATGACCTGAAGCAGAAGGCCTGCTCAGACTGTGAGGTCTCTTTGAAAAAACAGTATACTTTTTATTTAACTCCTTATCTCCAAAATGTTTCCAAGGCCTCAGGCATTGGTCAGGTAAAGATCAGACAGAGTATGCCTTTAAAGGTTGAACAGATGGATACATCTCTTTATTTGACAGGAAAATGTATGTGTTGCTTGATCTAGCAAAAACTTCTTGGTGCAGTGGAAGCATTGCACAAAATATCTCAGAGAGTATCTAAAAAGAATCCCCCAGAAATAGATCAATAATTGCAATATGATGGTACAAAGCCAACAACAAAGTAAGTTTGATAGTTCAAGCTTAGTTAAAAAGGCTTTGTTCAGTCTGATGACTCTGAAATTAGCTGAGCTATATGACTCTGTCTTGTTGTGTTACTCATGAGAGATGTTCCTTTATTTTTTTTTCAGTGGAACGAGTTGTATGAGGATAGACTCATGACATAAAAAAACAGAACTAGTATTTTCAGAAAGGTATTCTACCCATAAGGGATTTATTCCCTCTGTCTCTGATGATGATTTTAACAGGTCATCAGGTACCCTTCTTGCACAGGTAATACTGCAAAGTTGGTTCTTACTGACTCAGGCCTAGCAATATGCCTCCAGTCCTACCTTTCAGAATCAAATAATGGAGTTAGTTTCAATCTAATAATTTTTTTATTATTATTAAAAAGAGAGATTTCTGCCCCATGTTTAATATTTGCAGTGAGATCTGCTGATTGCCTCAATATCAGTAACATAATTGCTTAACATCAGGTGTTGGCACAAACAAGAAAGATATCCCTTTATCCATCAGAAAAGAGTTTACCCTCTCTCACAAAGAGATCCTTGGGTTAGTACCAGCCAGTCTGGTATAACACAGCTCTGATTTCTGCTGGAAATATTAGCTCTAGTCCTAAAAGCTGCATAATTACATTAGTGTTGTTCCATGCCTGAGGGAACAAGCTCTGCTCCTCTGCTGTGTGACCAGCCGGAGCTCAGCGCCGCTCCAAACGCTGCACCCAAAGCGGGACCTGGCACTGGCTCAGCAACAGCAGCCTCATCCAGGAGAGGCTTCACTCTGGTAAAAATGCTGCCACATTTTGATCCACAAAAGAAGCAGACCGAGTTTCTGAAAGTCTGGGTTCTTCGGGTTTCCAGATCTCCCTGTAAATTCTGTAGAAATTTTAATGTTGTTGAAAATCAGATGCCGTGCCCATATCATGAGGGCATCTGGAATGCTAGTCACACAAGTCTTGCTTACTCACAGCACTGTCTCCGGATATTTTTATAAAATCTACATTCTCAGCAATAAAATATGTGTTGCTATGGGGCATCTGTTTATGTTTTTATGTGAACTGATAATTACCCTGGAGTTCCTTCTGTCTACAAAAATGGTAGAATTTTACAGTGAACCTATAAACAATTACCAGTTAAATGTAAGGATAGTCCTGAATTTATATGAGAAAAAAGAAATACATTAGATAAATCAGTGCAAGCATTTACCCAAGTAATGGCAAGTATGACTAATATGTTTTACACATGTGACAAAATACAGTTTTGTCCCTTTATAACCTTGTAAGCTCAGCTTTCCTCTGAGCTCAGGACACAGTACATTCACCTGTCAGCTCCCAGATTTCACAGCAAGCTATCCTAAGCTGGGTAGATCTCACTCTGTATTTCTCGGAGCAAAAAATGCTAAGCAAGTGATAGAAACACGGCATCACCCAAAACACATAGGTAGATAGGAAGATTTTACATGTTTGAGACAATTCTACTACGACATTCACAAGCCTCAAACACTGCAGAAATACAATATTTATTATGAATGAGACAGGAAAAGAAAAGTAAAATAAAGTAAACTATGGTTGTCCCTAACTCACACAAAGCAAACGTTAACCCTGAGAGGGAAAATCTGCAAGAGCAGAGTCTCTTACAGTCCAACTTCTTAATTTATGTTTGATCTTTTTGCCTCAATGACACCCCAGCACTACCATAACCACTGGTACAGATGCCATTGATTAACTGCCCCCTCACATTCTTTTGGTAAGTTCAGTTGTACTCTTTAGTATGAAATTTTTCTGCCTCCATTATCTCACCTCTCAAATGCAGTTGCATAAAAGGTCTCTGAAAATGCTACCAACAGTCTCACAGTTACATGGGGGATTTCTGATCCTGAATTTTTTCTCCTGTGTCACAGGACTCTGAGTGAGGATAAAGCCTTTTCTTTAGAGCTGGCTTCCACATCTGCATCAGGATCCTCTCTTAAAAAAAAATCAGAATTTACAGCCTACTTATTCTGATTAGAGGTTTCAGTCCGTGTCCAGTTTATTTTTTCCTTTAAAAAAGAGAGGGTTCATATTTTCTTACAGCTTCCCAACTTTGTTCTGTTCTGTGTCCGATGTAATTGATGACAGATTAATGCCCATCTGTCACAGTTCCACACTGTTCATTTTTAGTGTAAATATTCTGTGCTTACTCTTCTGGGTGTTACAACCTGAAAAGAACCAAATCCAAATCTGCAATAATAACATTACCAGAATTAGATATCAATGACAAGTCAAGGAAGCATTGCATATGCACATACATATGTGCTTTGCAACACCATGGTCAGACAGAGAAAACTACCAGGGGCTCTAGGATAGGGGTGTATGTGACAGAAAGAACTACAAAACTGAGGAGCAAGGACCTTGGAACTACAGGAAGAAAAGGGGGCCAGAGACCCAGCAGACAGACACAGGGATGGTGATTAACACAGATGTGTAGATGCCTCTAATGATAGCACAGGTGGAGTATCTTTAAGATTTATCTATACAACAGCAACAAATTTTTGTGTTTATGCTGTACTTCAGAATCAGGTGTGCAGAACTTATGGCTGAGATCCTACCCTGAACTCCTGTCTCAATGCTGTGTTAGTGGTATGGTAGTGTTTAGTACCAGGGATTACTGTCTTACTGCCATAAACATAATTGTGTTTTGGTCCTGATTACGCATGACTGATCTGATCAACTCCTCCTGGGGCCTGACTCAACTCTGCTTGCACCAACTGGCGGAGGATGTAGACAATCTAGGAAACCAAGCAATACTGAAAATATGACATGAAGACAGAAACATCCTCCATCTTCCTTGAATGATTTAGCTGCAATTCAGTCCCACAGCCCAAGTACTCTACTGAAACTATTGTCTTTTCACCTTCACCATTAGGTACTGACAGTTTTAGGTACCCAAACATCCTGTGAAATCAGGAATCAGTAGCAGATTCTGTAACAGACCCATAACAGCAAAAATCGAGTTATGGATTGAAATGATTACAAGCTTTGTCTTGTCATCTGTAGGAATCAGGAAAATGTATTCTCAGCTAGGATCATGGATCTCACAATGGGGTCCCAATACACGAACAGAGGATGTTTTCCATGGGTCTTTAGAAAATGCACAATGAGTTCTTGATATCTAAGTGTTAATATGAAATGAGAAATTCAGTTACAACATATTCAAAAGATGAGACATTTGAGTATCATAGTGTACAGGAGAAGGAACCAGAGGTAGGAAACTGAAAATAAAACTAAAGACAACAAGGCAAAAAAAAAAAAAAAAAGATAAAAGAGCCCCAACAATGTAGAGCAAAGAAGGTGAATATTAAACAAAAGAAGATTAAAAAATAATTAGAATCAAAGACCACAGTTGAACTATGGAAATCGAAACCAAAGGTAGAAAAAAATGAAGGCAGACAATGTAGCAGAAAATGGCTCTGAGCAACAGTAATGCTGAGGTTTCTAGAAAAAGGAACATAAAATAATAAAAATTAATAACCAATCGTTGTAAGAGGAAGCAAGAGCTAAACCAAAATTAAGTGACTCCCAGGCTACTTTCAAGTTGTGCTGGAAGATAAAAAGCAGAATCTGAGGAGAAATGTGATCACATGCTGTGTTACCAGGAAATATGACAGTCTGAAAACATTTTTTAAAATACCAACTTAAAAGCATAAGCATAAAAAATAGATACTGCAACAGCTGTACAAGTGAGGAATAACAACTTGAATGGAGATATCTAGTATGACCCAAATTTCATAGAATTTATTGTGAATCCACAAAATATCATACACTCTCTTTATTAACAACAGTATGCAAATTAATAACATTAAAACAAACAAAACAAGAAATGGCAAAACTAGTGATCAACACATTAATTTCAAAATCGAGAGCAAATTAACAATTCACTATTGCAGCAGAATTGGATACTGATCCTGTTAGAACAACTGAAAAAGCACATAGGATCCTTAAATAGGAAAACTGTACAAGCTGGGTAACAGCACTGGAGGAATATCCAGGGCTAAACAGTGAAGATCGATCTTTAATTGATCAACCAACCCCAAGAAATTTTAGCTGGGCTTTACTTCCTCAAAAATTCAAAGTAACACAAAAGGTAAAAGTGTATTAAGGAAGGGAACTTGACAGGTTTGACAGTTCATTTGAGGTGCTGGTAAATTGTTGGTACATTTTTCACCCTGCAAAATAAAGAGCAAATTAAAATCACCAATGGATACAGAGAAGAAAATAAATTATTGTGTACCAGAGCCACGGTTTAGTTACTGAGAACATTGGTGAATATTTATAAAGTGAGTTTCACATTAGGCATACATGAAGCCCTGAAGCAGGCTGAAGAGACAACTAAGCTCAAAAAATCCAGTAACCATGAAATTGGAGAATTTTGTCAATACAATGTGAAGAGCTGAAGAAACTTTAGAAGACCAATGGAGAGTTAAAATCTTACCAAGTTAATAAGGTGGGGAGAGGGGCACAAAATTATTCAAGTGGTAGCCTTCTCTAATCAATGTCTAATGGGGGGGGGCTGGTCAAAAATATTTCACAGGTGAATAGAATCATGGATAAGATTGTAACAGATGCAGCTATGTATCCAGCAAAGAGGATGAAAGTGTTATCCTGGTCCTAAAAGATACTGCAGACAAAAGCATGCAATGGCAAAAGAAACAGGAAGGGAATGAAGAAAGGAATTAAGTGTTTTATTGTTATTCTCAGACATATGTGAAATCCATGGAGAGAAGCCTACATATTTGAAGCCACCATGGAAGACTGAAAGGTTTTTCAAATTTAAAGACTTGCATATTGCACAAAAGAATTTAAATATTCCTTTGAACACAAATTTTTGAGTTATCAGCTGGAAAATATTTTGGGTTAAATCCATGCAGACAATTGATTAAAAATATGTGAGTGAGATAGGAAGATAGATACCTCAGTACTTTATTGAGAAGTGTGTGGGTAGTGAGTGGGGCATTAAATAGTATAGATTTCACATTCTTTTCTAATGGATTTGCATTTATCTTTGATGAGCAATGACATTATAAAAGCACCCATATAGGAAAATGGAAGTTTGCACATTCTAGGATATTACAAAGCAGGCCCATGTTCTTTCCAAAATCTACTTTTCATTAGTTTCAAGTATTACATACACAGCATGAGAATCTATCTGGATTGTTATCTGGACTGTGTGATGATCTGGTATGCAAACCTTGTTACAAAAGAAAATTTCCCAAAACTTAAAAATAGTAAAAATGAAAAAAAAAGTTGGCTTCAGTAAGTTCTATTTCAGAAGGCTGCACACCACTACATGAAGCTTTACAACATTATATTTGTGATGAAGGACAGTTTCTGTAGTCTTGTATTGGGAATATTTTAAAATAAATATATGATATGTGTAAGTTAAAGGCCTTGCATTTGTTTTAAGAAATGCTAAGAAATGGTAGAGGCCATAAATTCTTTAGCTGTGGAGATATACTGATAATGAAAACACTACAAATCTGTATGTGCAAGCATGTACTAATTTAGTAGAAAGATTCTTTCGTTTTCAAGGAACTAATCAAGTAGCTTTAGTAATGTCCAACAGTTGTTCCCTTGCTTCAGGAGAATAACAGGAAATATCCATCACCATGAAGAATCACTCAATGCAAAAGTTATCTTTTTCAGTCTGGAAAAAACATTCACTTTATGTACTTTGTCATGAGGTATCTTGGCAGTTAGATCACACTTTGTAATTGAAAACCAAACTTTACCCAGAGATGTTCGGTGCTGTGTGCTCTCAGTTAGATGGCTTCAAGTGCATAATGAAACTTTCACATTTGCCATTGTTGTAGCTGAAAATAACACACTGGCTTTAAGCTCATTTAAAACTGCTCCAACTGAGCCAATGGATGGAAGAAATTATAGAAAAAACCTTATATCTACATCTATAATGAACTATTCAATAATAGAATTCCAGCAAAATTAAGGGACACTTCAATAAATCCAGGAAAATGTTAAAACATGGGCATTAAAATTTTAAACAATAGCGATTATATATTTTGCAGTTCCACAGCCTCTAAACTACTGCATGTCTTATTTCATCCACTTACTGCACTGTTAATAATACAGGCTGGGAATCTTCTAGGTATCATTATAATATTAAAATGTTTATCAAAAACTTTTGCATATTACAGCAATGTTATTTGCAAATAATCATCAAAAATATCTGGTGAGGCAAGACCACAGCATTCACAAAGCTGTCCAAGCAGCAGGCACATGGCAATAACCAGCCAAAGCAGCTTGGAGAGTGCATGGTTTAGGCAACTGAATCAAAAGACCACTGTTACCTGAATATATCTCTGTAATAAAGAGGTGTTTGAAATGTGAACGGGACCAATGTAGGAGAAATCAATCCTAACAGTGCAGCAGGGACCCCCCAGAAAACCAGGTACCAGAGACCCTTGAATGAAGGGAGAGGAGAGGACCAGAGACCAGACATTACAGCTGCCCACTGATACAGATGTGTAAAAGTGTAATGAAGCTGTACCTATAACAGGTACCACACATGGGCTGGTTTAAAGATGTGTTTAAAGGGGTGTGTGTGTGCCATGAGAGCAACTGGTTGCCCTTTCCCCATATTTCAGAGCCACATATGCACACTACATGGTAAATACTGCCTGAGTCAAACCTTTAAAGGAGCCTGTGTTTGGATGTTTGGGTTAACATTTTGTTACTTGAACTGGGCTGATTTGGCTGGATGTTTTTGAGGAGTAACTGTTAAATTTAGATGCATGGGAGATGCAAGGCTGGAAAAACAGATTAAAACTCTGCTTTTTTGTCCTTTGTCTTTGAAGCCTGCTGTTTTTGTCTGGTAGGTCAAGAATTTCAGAGTCCTCAGCGAGAATGTTAACCTCAGAAGAATGGTCGCCTCAAGACAAGGACAGATTTGACGGGTTCAGAGGGTGATACAAATGAAAACACAGTGATGGTGAGGCCATCAGCTTTGGTACTATTCATTTAAGAGTAATTTGTCATCAGTGTTAGGAACTCTGTGTTGATGCTTGAGCATTTAATGTGATTGCAGAGATGTTTTAAAACATTTTCCAATACAAAATAGAATTGAAGCTTGTGAAGCTCTTCAGCAGAGAAAAATCCCTACTGTTCTGTATAGAAGTATGTTATAAATGAACATAGAGTGTTTGAGCTGAGACCAAATGTCCATTGCTAGCCAACTTTATTTTGTGGTGGATTGATCTTTCTTCTTTCAAAGCTCAGCATTCATAAATTGTTCTGGAAAACCTCAAAGTTATTTGGAAAGGTCTATAGCAATATAAATTTCTCTATGCAAAATGGCTGTTTAACAAGATTGTCTCCTTGAACTTTTCACATGATTGTGACAGCCACTTTCATTAACTAATGGAAGTTTTATAGCGGATTTTCCCTCTACTCCCACATCACTGTTTACCATTATTTTATGGAGAATACTTTACCAATTGGGTCTTTGAAACAAAGGAAAAGACATTTTGGTGACATTCCCAGACTGCTATGTGGCTTGTTAGCAGGGCTGCCCAAGAGAGCTCAGAGGAGAACCCCAGCTCACACGGGCTGCAAAGTTGTGCTGCAACTAATTGGCCCGTGGGGGTTAATTCAACAGTCATTACGGTCACTGCTGAAAAACTCCTTTTGTGTTAGCCCTGCTTAGATTAAAATTAGGAAGAACAGAAGCTTCATGAGGAATTGTTCCTCATTAGTCATGGTGCAGACAGCAGAAGGGTGGTGTATGTGTGTACTTAGATTTTACAATAACAGTGATCATTTAAGACAAAAAGACAGAAGTTTAAGGAGTAAGTGGTTTGGAAGATATCTGAGGCTTCATGAAACCAGTATCCATCATATTGTAGCTGTATGAGTGTTGGAACTGATCAGGAACTGACTCTTTTCTCAGCTCACCAGCAGAGAAAGTTTCACTTGGTATTTTAGGAAATGTCCATTGCATTCCATCTGGAGAATCCCTGGGTAATTTTATGTTAAATGGTTGCATTCCCTCAGGGCAACAAGTAAAGATGTTTTCAGTTGCCTGATGAGAAAGAAGAGACTAAAAAAGCAGAAAAAATATCTGGAGAAAGAAGACAGCTAGTCTACAGCTAAGTGTAGACTAGCATTTAGGGAAGCAGAAAAGTGTAAGCAACAGAAGTGAAGGAATGATTTATTTATCTTTTATTTTTCCAAGTTACATGTCTTTGTGAAGTCTCTGTTGCAAAAGACAAACCTCGAGTTTGCCTGATTTGCCATTTTTCATTTTTTGAAGGGAAGACAGTAGCTGTACCTTCTCCTAGCAACTAAAGATTTTTTTTCTCCAACAAGTTATAAATGTGGAAAAAAAATAAATAATAAATGTTCTGACTTTGAACTTCGTTGGAAAAATCTCATTTTTACAGTCAAGCTTCATCTTTCAGAGCAGTAAAAAAGAGAAAGATATTAACAAATGTCTTTTTTTTTTTTTACCAAAAAGTAGCTTTCGTTTTCAGTGAAGTTTCAAAACTTCACTGAACGTTTAATATTTTTTTATCACTCCAAAGAAATATTTTGTACATTCCTAAATGTGACACAATGAACACTTCTCAACTTTTGAAGATGGGTCATCCTTCTGAACCAGGGTCATGCAAGGTCAATGCACTATCCTCAGTGTGAAGCCTATGATTAATCATTTCTATACATGGGATAAAGGCATGAGACTGCATTTTCCTTCCAGATACACTCATTAAATTGCACAAAAATTGGTGGGGAAAAAATTAGCCTTGAGACAGGCAGAATGTCACATCTCTAATTGAGATGGCTTGTGCTTACTTCAAGATTAAATTTGGTATAGTGGTTGTACATCGTTGACTAAGAACTGTTGTGATTCTGGCTGTGTGGTTTCATAGCAGCAACGTTCACTTTAATGCACACTGGCATCACTGTAATTAAATTAAGTCCATCAAAGAAAGCTAATTTTAAAAATCTTTTAATTTACTTTTGTTTCTATATAATAGCTAAAATTGAAAAATTTAAGCACACATAGTCAGAGCAGGAGCCAAGGAACTAAATATGCAATCTTACTCCAGACCCCTTAAATTGGCTACTGTTGAAGCACATCATTTACATCAAAAGGACAGAATTCCAGCAGAGTATGTCCTCATTCATTACTGTAGCAAGTGAGGAGATGCACAATCAGATTACCATTACACTATGTAGATGCAAAGCATCAGAATAGGACCTCAAAGACATATACTCTGAGCTTCTCAAGTAGAAGATTTCCTAAATGTTATGCAAAATATTATGTGACATTTAATCTTCTAAGAGATTTAAAGAACCTGTCTTCTACTTCATACATTTAAGGGAAAAAATCTTTTGTTCATCATATTGGACAGAACTTTTATCCTTAAACTGTCAAGATGGTAAAGGCATCAGCATACATTTAAATTCCTTACCTTGAAAGATGGTAAATGATGTATGCAAAAGAAAACCAGATTGCACAAGAAATTTCTTTACACAGGGATTGTACGATGGAACAAAGTCAATGTAAAAAATATAGGTGTGGGTTTTTTAAGCTAATGTTAATGCATGATGAGGTCAAGAGCCAAACAAATCCAGCCTACTACAGGCTTTTTTTTTTTAATAAGAAAAAGGCACACTTTTTTTCAGATAGAAGACTTTTTTCCTTTGCTTTTGCTTATATTGATGGACTGTGAAGGTCAAGAAGAGATTGATCCACATAGGCCAGTAAAAGTTAGAAGTAATTCAATTAGAGTTGTCCAAATCTGAAATATCTTCTAATCGGATTATATACTTATTTCTTGAGGGACAGTGTGTGGGCATCTATATTTGCTATAAAATATCCTTTTTTGTTATCTAAAATGATTCAGTTATCAACTCTTTTTTTAAGAAGCAGAATGAGTCAAGAAAAAAAAAAAACCTGAAGAATTTTTCCATAGTTAAAAAATAGAGTATGCCTTTTAGCTTATATTTCAAATTATCGGTATGTATATGTGTATTTTGTACATTATATCTGTACTACATTAAATAGTCTTTTGAAGTCCAAGTGGAGGCACAGTTTCTTAGATGTGTCATGTGAGGATCTGTTTTTGTGCTCTGCTGCCTGCCTTATGTAGCTGCTGTGATTCATGGTAACAAAGGGCATTGTCTGGGACATTTAGAGATGTAATTTTGTCTAACTCTCTTAACATAAAATAGACAAAATGCTTTCTGTGAAGAGGAAGGGTGCCATCCATCAAACATTTTTAATCCCTGCTTTGCCATGATCATCCTTTGAGGGTTTTAAGGGTACAGAATGTGCGGTAACTGTGCGTGCAAAACCTGAGGTGACTCTTAACAACTGTGAAAGCAAATGAGTCATCCTGTGAAGGTGAATATGGTGTAAAGGAAAGCACAGAGGCTGGGAAGTAAACTGGAGTATCCACTCACGGCAGCGCAGTCTGCATCACAGAGCCCTGAGCTGTAGAGAAGGGTCTTCTTCCACTGCCCCAAAATAGCAGTGCTACAGAGAGGTTTCTAAGAATGCCTCCCACCCTCAGATAAGCAGAAAGTGCAGCACTGGAGAAGATGTTTGCCTGAAAGCTGTTCACTAGAAATCTTGAGGTAAAGTAGGTTTGGGTGTATAGAATGCACAGGAGAGTGAGTCCCTTCCTCTCCCTGTGCCTTTTTGTAGAACCAAAACAGAAACAAAGGGGATTTTTTTGAAGAGTGAATTACATTTTTTAAAATTCCCCTCCATTTCTGTTCTTAAATCCAGAGCCAGAAATAGCAGTGCCAAAATTCTGTGAGAAAGACCACTCTTGTCCTTCTGGGAAATACCATCATTATCTCTATAAAGTCTGTTGCTGTAAGATTTGGAGATGTTTTGCTGACTGCAGAGATCTGGATGTTCTTCAGATAAGGAATTGAAAGTTTGTCTCATTACCAGATGCAAATCTCCACTCTAAGGTCCATCCATTAACAGGTTAGAGTGTTGAAGTACACTGATGTATAACTATCATACAAATCTGGTCGGATGTCCTTGACATGAGAGTTTGCAGCACTGCTTTCAAGAGATTTATAAATATGAATGGACTGGTGATGCCAGCCAACATGATTAAGATGCTCCCTAAATCAACGCTACCACTGAGTTGTCCACAAATGGCACAGAAATAATTTTATTTTGATAAATAAAATGTCAGAGATAAAAAGGCCTGTGAAATGAGTGCCGTGCCTCCTGAGCTTTTACTTTTTTACCTTAGATGAGCAACTGATACAAACAGCAATTAAGGGCTTACTTTAAGCAAGGACTTAAATTCCATATGCTCAAGTGCTTTGCCAAACAGGAATGGGGTTACTCATATACTTCAGTATTTGTCCTGCTATTAGACAAAGAATGCAAAATTTATATCCATTGAAATTTATCCACTTTTAACAGTTTTTGAAATCAAGGAATGTGTTGTATTTTTTAGGGCTTGCTGCATCCTGGGAAATGGAGAATATATTCTTCTGTCTCACTGGTTATTTCACTGCACAAGTGATTTTCTTGAGGAGTATTGAGCAGACCATGCATTCCGAATGATAAATATGCCAGCATGATGACAACTGGTTTTACCTTGAACATTTCCCTGGATAGTAAATTTTTTCTAAGCTGAAAATAATATAGTTCAGTCTCCCAGAGAGGAGAAAAATACTTTCCTAGGAGCCATGTTAGTCCATGTTGAATGAGGGCTCTAAAAGTAAGAAGTCACACGAATTGTTTCTTGGACAAAAAAAAAAAAAAAAAAAAA
>VZSR01001283.1:9208455-9320790 GCA_013398615.1 Brachypodius melanocephalos
AAAAAAGAAAAAGGCTGGCCTAAAAGAGTTTACACAGCTGTGAGTGATAAAATATAGCAGCCATGGCAACCCACTCTCCAGTATTCTGATAATTCATCAGAAATGAGGCTATTAGAATTATTAATTCACATTAGTGGCTATTAAAATTACTACCTGCGGATTCACAGCCTGAAAATCCTTTTCTATTTCTAAGAGAAGGTTCAATTGCAGAGGGAACCTTTTTGCTAAACAGGTGCACTGTATTGTATGCTAGACATTATGGGAAGTCCAACAGATAATAAAGCTCACATTGAGCTTTATGTAGCTGCTTTGTAATGCAAGCCCAGCAGATGTAATACTTCATTCTTTTAATGATGGCAAAGAACCAATACACCCCTAATAGCAGTAACAATAACTGGACTCTTACTGGTTCCCTGGAAGCTAATACTAGAAATCCAACTTACTGCAGGGTATTTCATTAAATAGCAAGTGACATACAAAGTGTTCTACACTGGTCGGTAATAAACAAAGCCAACAGAAACCAGCAGAAAAACTGAGCCAGGCCCATACAAAGGTTTTGTAGAGATGCTGTGGTGAGACTTAGGGAGTCCTGCAGAGATTTGGCTACATCCTTTCCATCCCCCATTAACTTAACTCAAAATGGAATTGCATGCTGTTTTAAGTAAAAGAAGAAACACTATTACACCAAGGCCACAGCAGGAAATAATCAGGGGGAACAGCAACATGGCAGAGAAAGAACATTTTATTTATGGAAATGAGCAGAAAAAGTAACACATCAGCTAGAAGCCAAATAGGTACCAGCAAAAATGAAAAACAAGCAAAGAACACGAACTTGGATCACAACCAGTTTTTAGGAATTCACGTCACAGTCCATCTCCTTTAAGATCCCATGTACCAAAAATGGATATGACATCTAGTGTTCTTTTTAAAAATTATCATCCTCAGAAAGAGAAGAGGAAAACAAAAGTGACTGTAAAATGAAATTTAGCATATCCCCACAGGCTAGATACAGCAAAGGAGGTAGGTATACACAATGGGGCTTGAGTAGCCTTAACAGTAAATTCTAAATTCTTTTTCCCTGGTCACTCCCTAACTCAAGAGCAGTCAGAGATTCTTAGGGATTTAGGGTTTTTTCACAAAGTTTCCTCTGTGCCTACAGACATTTGTTTCTACATATTCAAATTTTACTTCCTGCAAAACTCTATCAATAATATCTCTATCCGTAGAAGTAGATATTTAGCCATCTAAGCTTCTTTTGGAGCGTGGAATGAGGCTCTCAGCAAACAAAGACTTTTTTTCAGAAACGGTGGCAAATAATCTTCTAAGAAATAAAAAGGTGGTAATTAATTAGATGACCTAGGGTTTACTTCTTGCTGGGGATGTCCAGACTGACAGACACTGGATATCCATATCAGACTCTCTCCAGTGCTCTCGGAAAGGCACCTAGAAAAGTTTAGTGCCACCAAAGAACAGCAACTCAGGATGCACTTATAATACTAAGAAGGTGGAAGTAGAAATTGGGCTTGGTCCAGTTTGGAATGCAAAGTCAAAGAAATTAGGCATGCCAGAAAGTGTATTGATGGTTCTTACAAGAGATGACCAAGTAACAAAAATATTTGTCAATGACCTTAACTGTAAAATTTCCAAGAGCTACAATTCTGTAGTATCAGTACCCTGCCCTTTTCCCATTTCTCCTCAGGCATTCAGACAAACATTGCTGGATATGGTATTACTCACACAGATAACAGCATCCCTGCACAACCAAAGGGCTTCATGCATGAAGAGAAGTATTTGTTATTTCTTTTCCCCTACTTGCTGTTCATCAGCTCAAGTTCATGTCAGCAGGATGACTCACGTGCTTCTGTTTAGCGCGTGCTTGGTGCTCAGCTGAGTGGAGCAGAGCCTGCTGTGGCTGCAGAGCCCAGTTTGCCAGCAGGGATGGGACAGTAGAACACCTCCTGCCCCACAGGCCAGCATGCTTGTGCCACCACACCAGGAATTGCTGGGCACTGCTCATGCCATGGGGACCTGCTTCATGCTCACCCAGGACCCTGCAGATACACCCACCCTTCCTAAGGTCATACAAGTGTCAGGGAAGTATTTTTGCCTAAGAACTTGCTGACTTATAAAAAAATGAAACTTCCAGCAGAAGTGGGTTGGTTTTGACATCACGTTTTGTTTTGTTTTCCTTTCCAAATTAATGCTGGGAAAAAAACCTATTAAAATCTTAAAATCTTCCAAAAGGCGAAATAATCTTTCTCTATACGGTTTCTGCGCAACAGACTAATGAGCAGTTATTTTTCCCTGGATCAAAAAGAGATTTTTAGGAAACATTTGAAGTGAGAGACAAACAAAACTTTGGAGGGAATAGCTGGAGAGATCACGTGAATCAGAACAGACACTAGAAAACAATACAGAGTGGAGTAGGCAAAAATCACAAAGTGTTTTTTCAACCTTTTTACCTTTTTTCAGCTTTTCACCTCACAAGGTGGGGACTCCAAAAAGTTGGCTGAAGGGGCAGAGGAAGTAGTGGATGTGATAAAACAGTTCCTTTTTTTCTTCTCACACACCATGGGTACATTTGCAGATATTTTCAGTACGACAGGATAAACCTCTAAAAATACACCAGAGTACATACTCCAGAAAGCAGCCCAGTACTGGAAGAAGAGGAAAAGGTGAAGTATCCAAGTACATTATTATTCCTTACAAAAGTGTCCACAGTTTAAAGAAAGAGTCAGGTTTATAATAAAATTTACTTGGACGATTGCTGAAGGATACATGATGAAATTCTCCAGTAGGTCAAGGGAGATGGACTCCAGGAATGCACAGGTCATTCCAGGCATGGCTCCTGGGAGGTGCTCCCCATGCCCCACACATCACTGCCTCAGAGTGGCTCTGCAGAGGGAGCAGACACTTGCACAGCAAAACGGGCTTTCCCCATTAAACTATTTCTGCTAATAATATCATCTGACAAAAGCAGTTTAAAATCATTTGCTTCTTTCTACTTTAGCGTTTTCTCTGTGTGTTCTTTCAGATCATCGTCTTTTAGTCACCACAAAGGAGCAGCTTTCATACATTGCCCATTGACTGCTGCTACTTGTAGTCAATTTGATTTTAAATTAATCTCACATTAAAATCTAAATAAAGGATGATTTCAATTTTTACTTGGAAGATGGAAGGAAGAGCAATGTGGGACTGTACCAGCTGCAGCTTTAGAGCTTTATTTGGAAGGCTACAAGGACACACTTTATTTCCTTAAGGATCTCAAAGGCCTGAACTAATTAGTACTTATTAGAAAACAAATTAGAAATGCATTTTATTTCTCCATATGGTGAAAGACGGAGCTACAGTAAAGGGGTGGGATATCACAAGAGCTGAGATGTTGATTTGCAATGCATAATTTATTTGAGTAATTTTGCCTTTTCTTTTATGTCTATGCATTGTCGATGAAGAGGCAACAACTTCCTTTAATGTAACCATTGTTTTGAATTATTTGTCAATAATTTTTGCTATCTAACTCATCCGTGAACCATTCATTGCATATATTTGATCATTACAATTCAAAATTATAGTGGCAAAAATCATTGATACGCAGGTTTGCTAAGTTTTTAAAATTTGATAACGTGGATATCGCTATGACCTTTTTAATGTGAGTGTGCTTGATTTTACTTTTTCATTTTTGTCATAAATTCTTGAAAATTAACTTAAAACTGCTTGAACTAGAATTGCTATGGAAGAGAAAACAGGCACTACCAGAATTAAGTAGAATTCACAGAAGCTGAGACCTTATTCACACTGTTTTGTGAATGTTTCTCCCAAGATATACTTCATGTATGTAGAAGGTAAACATGGTCAGTGAGTAAACACATTTATAGAATTCTTATTTTTAAAAGTTCGTGAATAAAAAGAGACAAAGTAGAGCTGATGTCAGTAATTGCTGTCAGAGACACCCTATGGAAACCCTGTCATAACCAGTTAGTTATTTCTGTTTGTACAAGACAGGGATTTCCAGCCTTTTGAGGCTGGAAGGAAGAACTTGCTGTCCATTATGCCTTGAGTACATTAGAAATGGGAACACTGATCACTTTGTTGATCTCCTCCTGACTCTGTTCAGCACCAGGGGACACCAGCACTAACACCTGCAGAATGCCACCAGAGATGGCTCCTATCCTGTGCTGTTGGAGGTCAGACCATCTCAGATTCACAGTTCTTATCTCTCTTTCCTGAGCTGGACATCCACATAAACCCATGGTTTTCAGCCCAAACCGTCACCTCTAGCTCTGGGACTAGTTTAAATATGGAAAAATGGTGTTTTCTGCACGCCCAAAATTCAGGTCTTTAATTTCTGAGTAGACTGCTATTCAACAGGCTTTTATAGGAACTGTTTCTAGTGGCCTGCCAACCAGATTTGTTGTGAACATCGTGCGGTGCAGATGTCAGTGCTGCCAGTGTGCTAGGTGTGCTTTCAACCCACCTACAAAACAGGGTTCTTCAGGGAAGAATGGGCAGAAATGCCAGATTTGTTCATACCAAACAACTTCTCGTATTTGTCTGCTCTAGGCAATTTCAAAAGATAAAATTATGCACAGATAGAAGTAATTATGTTTATATGCATGCTGACCATGTAATTGCAAGAACAACGATTCCAAATATTCCTTTTAATTCCCTCCACACCTGCCTCACTCTAAATTGTCATCTTTAGATCCCAGTATACGGAGGGCACCTGCAGCCTAGTCTCAATCAGTAAGACATCTAAATCCTTTGGAAACAACCACATACCCTTCACGCTACTAAACGTTCCAAGAAAAGGCATTTTATATACCTGCTGCTAGAAGGAAATATGAAAAGGCATCTATGTAAGCATGAAAATTTGGAGGAATTGATTTTGTTCCTGAATTAAATGGTTTTATTCACTATTTGTAGATTCCAGCCAGACATATTTTATTTTACTCCAGTGAGAGGAAAAGGATAGGAGATCTGTTATCTTCCTTAAAATGTTTTTTGGCTAGAAAATGCTTCTAATTTGTATGATGCATTTCTCCATCAATGTTCTAGAACTACGTGCTTAATTTATACAAACTGTAAGTATGCATGGATCATACAGACTTTTTTAAATTATGGAAGACTTGTTTTTCTCTGTTTATTTCCTTTCTTGACAGGACCGTGCTCACCTTTCAACCACCTCTTTTAACAGCACTTTGCTAATCTATATGTAGTTTATAAACTCTTTTCTCCCTTCAAAAATGTTTTCTTCAGTATGTTCCACACTCAGAACTATAGTTCAAAGTGCCACTTTAATCCTTTTTATCTTTCTGATAACTTAGGGGTTTGGTCATTACTTGGTTATTCTGGTCACATTTCACTGTTCTTCACTGAAATCTCAATAGAGAAAGAATGCTTTAGGCAAAATGAACTCTGAACTTTTGTGTCATCAAAATCTTAATGTAAGTATATTGAATACAGACTGCACAGCTAAGCCTAAAATTGTAAGAAACATATCACATTATAAAAATTGCACCAGCACAAAAGTGGATGATTTAGTGAAAAACAATATTCATTTCTTGGTGTTATTTCTCACAACTCCAGGTATTTACTGAATATAAAAATAAATTTTTTAAAAGTTTTGAAAATATTTATATAAAATACAAAAATGGCAATGCAAGGAAGATAACACCCAGAACCTTCTGCTACCTCCTATACAAACCATAGTGCTTTTTACTCTCCATAAGCTATTAAACGATTTTGCTTTCTATAATTACAAAACTAGGACGTTTTCTTCATTTGAATACTTACAGGTCATGATGACACCATAAAAGCTAATGTGTATACTCTTTTTCAAACACCATTACAGCTCCAAGGAAGTAGAGCTTATCATAAAATTGTGTTTAAATTAAAAAGAGATAGTAGCATGAGTTTAAGTGTGCTTTTCTCTTTCGTTCTTTTAATACTTTATTTCTCAGGGATCAGAAGAAAACTAGTTGTTTTCTAGAATAGCCATTTCTGACATAGGTGTTTTGGTACATACTCTTCATATATGTCCACACATCATTATTACATTAAATCACCACTTCTGAAGAGGATTTTGTCTTCTTCTCTTCATGTTCTGCATTAGTTATCAAACTTGCTGCTTCCTTCTTGGTACAGACCAATTTTTCACAGTTTAATACTCAAATTATTATCTTAAAATTCCTAAAATGCAGTTCCACCGTGGCTTAGCCACTTCTGCTGCTTTTAAAATCGCTACTTATTAACGTTAATCATGTTAGAATGCTGGGTTTTCTTAACTACTAGAGAGCTTAAGTTTTTAATCTGAGTCTTTTTTTCCCCTCACAAATTTCCAGAAAATTGCTAGGATTAAAATACCACAAAGATTTCCTTTCAAACCATGTGAGCCTGTAAGCCAGGTTGCTGAGAAGCGAACCTTTAATCCCTTTTCTACATGTAAAGCATGATCTGTAGCACATGTGTGTTCACTCCTGAAGGACATTTGCACACCTTGCATGCTATGGCTAACAAAAAGGTAAGAATTGAGGAAATCTGGTTACAAGCAGCTATTTCTTCCCTTCATCCTGTATCTTCATTCTGTATGTATCTATCACTCATTTTTACACACATTTTGGGTGTCACTCTAGGTTAAATACATAAGGTTTTTAAGCTGTGCAGGCACTGAAGGGTAGTGAAAGCTGAGTTTCCATGCAGAAGAATAAAGGTGACCCTACAGAGGAAGCCAAGCCAATCTACTTCACTGTAATTGATTACTGGAGGGAAAGGAGATGGACAAATGAACTCTTCACCCTCAGAGCTCTCCAAGACAGGCAGTGTATCCACCTGTGGTCACACTGGGACTGCAAGAGATAAATGTGACTTCTTCTCTGGCAATATGTCAGCCAGTTTAAGCAGCAGCTTGGAAGTTTGAGGAACGACTTTATTTTGCAACCTGGATTTTAGAACTGAGTTGAGCACAAATGCATTAGATCAGACATTTTTGATTCCTCATAAGAACTAAAGATAGCATTTTTGCAAAACTATATAACCATTAGTTGTCTTAAACAATTGATGTTTCAGTCCTTGCAATTCTGTTGCTATTATATTGTTCCACAATCTCCTTTCTGAGGGTCTTCAAGAAGGAGGATGAGGATAAATAAACCAGTTTGGAGCCTTATTGTGTCCTTCAACTTTTTTTCAGGTCCATTTGTGTTAGGAGAATAGTACAGAGACTGTTCTAGTCTCACTGATTGTTGGTTTCTCCTTAGCAGTGGACAAAATCTCAGATGTCTGTTGTAATTTCTTAGATCAGTCAGTGGTGTTTGATACCCATAGTCCTTGCTTGTGATAAACAGCAAAGCTTTTATGCTATCACTCACTTGAGTGATTTTGTTCTTTCCTCTCCTAATGTCAACTCCAGTTCCCACTGAACTCAACTGCAAAACCGCTTTAGGCTTCAACTAAAACAGGTTTGGGCCCCAGGAGATGAAAGAAAGTGATTTTGATCAATTGCTCATCTGCCCAAAGAACACTTTCACACAGGTTCTGCCGGGCTATATTTTAGTGCACCTCCTCTATGTGATGCTGAGAGAGATAATAACACAGTTTGGGCTGTTGTGCTTTCAAGATGCAGGTGACACGCTGCTTTATGCCTCATTTTCATCAAACCCAGATGGTGCAGCATCTTTGCTTTGCCTGCGCCTGGCAGAGATTAATACTTAGATAAGGGCAAGCTGACAGAAGCTTCATTTGGACAAGATGGAGGAGGGGCTATTGTGTAAGGGAAAATAGGCATGATCTTACTTCTTTTCCACTTCCCATTTGAGAGGATTTTGACCTGGAGTGCATTTGGCTTCCTATTGCTATTTGAAATCGCAGGTGGCTTTGAGGGCCCAAGACAGATTTTCATATCTGCTTCAGTTAGACATCTATCACATTTCTTCTTGGCTTTGGACAGTGCCACCTTTAATCCATGCCTTTTTAAATTCTAGACTTAATTATTGTGATGTGCTCTATATGGGGCTACAGATGAGGACCAACTGGAAACAATAGTGCGTGCTGAAACCAGCTGCTTGCCTGGCTGGCAACAGGAACTACTGAGCACATACTTGATAGCTTCTCTGGCAAAAGTTCTGTTTTCCTCCCCATCAAAGGAATGGTTCCCTCCCTATTGAAACTGGCTTCTACACTGAATTAGTGTTAAATGACCGGGGTCCTATCTTCTTGAAAAAACATCTCCTGCCAAGTGAAGTCTCAAAGCAGTTTCTGACAGTATAATGTTAGAGCTCTAGATTTAAACAAATAGGAGGCAGTAGCAAGGCTTTTAAAACAAACAGCTCTCAGCTTCAAAATTGGCTTCCCCAACTACTCCAACAGAGCCCAAATGTGTTAAGCTTGGCACAGTAAATGACCCTTCACTTTTCCCTAGCTTTCGATTATCACCACACTTATCACAATGGACTGGTTTGAGAATCCCATAGTAATTGACTCTGTATTCATGAGCTTTTTAACAACATCATTAATACTGCACCGGAGTTACGAACTCCTCATGAAATTATACTAAACTGACACCAAGAGCTTGAACTTTGGATTCTTATTTTAGAGATTCCATCCGTGACCCATTGCCCCTCAAAATGTGTGGTTCAGATAAGCGCTCTCAGGATTCAATATTTTTCTGACCTGCCTCTTGGGTCAGCTAAGTGGTTTGGAAAGCTCAAGAGAGAAGTCTTATTTATTGCATTTCAACACTTTTTTTTTTCCTAATTCTTGCTAAAACCAGGACCTACAGAAAGAAATTCTTAAGACATTAAAAAGCTCCTCTCAAATTCCAGAAGGCTTTTTTGTTTAGTCTTAAGATAGGTAAAGCCTGTCACTTCTTATTGCAGCCAAATCATCCATTACAGGGGACAACTTAAGCAGAATATCCCTGTTAGAAGTTTTTACTGCAATATATCTAATGCAGAATACTGAAACATTTTCTATTAGATAAATATTATTATCTGTATCCACATCAGATAGTGCTATTCTCCATCAGCAATGAAACTGCCCAAATGGTGTAAGATACTCAGGACTGAGCTATGACTTTATGAGAGTAACAGTGGCAGAATCTGTTTTTTATGATAATAGACCTAAGAACCTAATTCCTTCCTCCATTACTCCAGCTGACCAGTTCAGACATTGTTATTTGAATACAACGTCTCTGTCTCAAATACTCTGAGTAAATGGGATTTAGATGTAATTTATAATAATTGGAAGGGAAAATATTTCATTACTTCCTATATAGACTACATATGCCAGTAATAATTTAAATTCCTAAAGATATGCAGGTGCTTGGATGGAAAAGTAGACATTTCGATTCCTTAGTCTCTGCTCTGCTTAATTGGATTTTACTGAGCATTTTAAATCGGCTGAGACTTTTGATCAACTGCACATTCACCATCACTTCCAAGAGCTTTCACAACACTACAGACCTGAATATCTGACAGACATATTTTTGAATCTACTAACAGTTCTTTACGAAGATATTTTCATCAAAAATGTAAAACCTTATAAAAAATTCAAATGTTTTGGTTCAGTTGAGGCCCTCAGTTAGAATAATGTCATCTCATGTCTACATGGCATGGTGTTGTTTTTATTTGGGGGCTTTTAATGCTACAGTGATAATGATTTCAAAGGTCCTAGCTCCTTTTTAAGAGATAACTGCGCTATTCTTGATTTTGATCTGTCACCACCTTGCCACAGTATGATATTCCAGGTTTCTTGTTTTGAGTATTTTTTTTATCATTGCAGCTTGATAAAACAGAAGCCCATTTTGAACAATAAAGCATAAGTAATGTATTTCTATTTTTATATGTTTTCTTGGACATGATTGCAATTTATGAGAAAAACCACTATAATTATGAATGCAAATGATTTCACAGTTACTGCAACAGATTTTGTTTATATATGTTAAACTATGCTGAGAAAGAGCCGGCTTTGATCTGGGAAACTCATTAATGTCTTTGCAAAACAGCAATCAGAACATGGTATACAGCAGTGATAGTGAATGTGGTTCACCAGGATGTGAGTCAAACAACGCCAGCTTTGAAATTCAGACACCCTCTTGTGTCAGTACACAGAGGTGGATCATAGGCAACAGAGTAAGGCTTTTTAAATTAAATTGTTTTAAGATTGTGTTTCCAGTCTGATAGAAATTATACTGTAATTTATTAAATCAATAGAATTATGTTTCCTACCAAGACAAGGCAGAAGTTCCAGGGAAGACAGACAGTGCATATCCATATCTGTGAAATCAAAGAGGCTGAGGGTGCAAGCTTGAGCATTCAGCCCTTGATGTCTGCTCTGCATTCTCTTTCATAGTGGTTTGGACTATTCTCCTTACATCTCTTCAACATGAAGCCTGGGTTCATCCCGAGGTTAGCTTCCACCAAGGAGCAGCATGGATGAGGCCATACTGTGTTTAGCTGTCTCCATCTGTCACCATCCTCCAACATTAACCCAGGAGACCTTGTACTCTCACATGCAACCCAAAATATTCACACAACACTCCAGGGCATGTGTATGCTCTCCACATCACACTTATTAAAATCCCACTCTTGAGGCTGTTAAGGCGGTTTCCTCATTAGCAGCCTGGCCCGTGGACCCAGGCCTGACGACAAGTGCTGTTAACACCATGTCAACAGATGTCTGAGGAACACCGTGGAGCCAGCCTGGCCTCACAGAGACAACAACCCTCCTTTCAGCATGCAAAAGGAAAGCCCAGGAGGGGAGAGCCAGCCCAATGCCCTGAAAGAATCATCAGAGTATTGCACCATCCACAGGCCACACCAGTAGCACCAGACAAGTCCAAAAAACAGTAGTTAGCCCAAGAGTATCCCAACAGCAATATCTAAAAGTCATTCCTTGCCTTTCCCTAACACAGTTTCCTGATACCCATTCACACTTCAGTGTTTAACTCATTCACAGTTGGCCCAGGTGAGCTTAGAAGGATGCTGTAGGTGGGCCTTACACAAAGCATGGGGAATATCTGTGAGCAAACGGGCACAGGATGGGCACAGTGCTCAACAGGCTTGAGACCTGGAAGAGGAAGCCAGGAGGTTTGGCATGAGAAGGGTCATTCACCACTGACTTCAGTGTTTTCTCAGAACACACCATGGCACAGATGGCCTTCTACAGGGTGATGGAAACATATTTAGGCCCCTCTTGTAGAAAATGGGAGATCTGCTCCTGGATGTAGTGGGGGGCATATCAGCACAGCAATATAGGGTGGTGCCCCTCTGTCCCTCTCAAAGACACGTTCTTTCCAGGGCATTTGAAGCAGCAGACACAGTATCCACTCCCCCTTGCCAAAGAGCAAGATGTCACACCATGGAATAGTGAAATGCTTCCTGGATCTGTCAGCCAGAGCAGCTGAAAGATCTGTGCACCCCGGTTTTTACACAGAAACCTGAGCTATCACCTAGTAGATGAATAATACTAACTTGGGAAGTGGATGGATGATGAATCCTTTGCATGTCCTCATGCTCAGCACCTTCCCAGAAACCCTGCCTGCAGGATCTGCAGGGCCTGATCCCGAGGATCTGCGGAGGGACTGCACTCCACAGTGGGCAGCTGAGCAACAATTGGTAGTATGTAGGGTCATCCTTCACTTCGATTGCTTCCTCTCCATACCAAAAATATATTCATCAAAAGCAGCCCTTCATTTTGGGTAACTCTCACATTGGTAGTTTTCTATTTGCTGGACAGCATCAGTTTTTGCAAAGATGCAGTAATTGTCTGTGCAGCTACTAAAGCTGTGTCTGTATTTGTTCACCAAATGGATTAGAGATTGTGCCCTGGCCTGATGACAACTAGCTCAGTCTCATTTATGCAGGACAGCTTCATGCAGGCTTCCTTTGGGGAATGGTTACTGACCCATGGTGACAGCCCTAGGCACTGCCTGCACACACTAGCTCACAGTGAATAAAACCACACTGAAATCATGATGACAATTATCAGTAGTGCTCAGGTACACACCACACCCTCATTAGTATATCAGCTTAACTATGGCCTGCTTAATTCACTGAAATATGAAGCTATTTCAAGTTGATATAAGCAGGGGTTGGAATGACTGCAAGTTACAGGTCAACACTCTATCCTTGATTTAATCTTTAGACAAAGAAATTTTCTTTGGACTAGAAAAAAGGTTAGCAACTGAACAAAATTAACCCAATCTGTTTTAGTATATATGAGTTTGAGTTTGATGAAGACAATTTTCCATGGAGCATAGGCAAGCAGCAGAGTCTCAGAAACACTGGCTTAGTTCAGTGAGTGTTTCTTAGGTAAATCTTCTGATTAGCTGTCAAGGAATGGTATCTTTTCGATGTTTGCAATACCTTACTCTTCAATGAGAGCCGACTGTGGCTGGCAGGCAGCATTCTCATCCTGAGGCAGTGGGTCAATAGGTTAATGTCTTGGCTAAAGAGCCTGAGTGTGTCTTGGCAGAGCTGCAGTGTGGGCCAGGATGCAGCCACAGACCATAATAGTGAGCTTCACTGCCCAATGCTCCCCTTCACCAAGGGAGATATTACACTCAAATATCCCCAGCCTCTCTAAATACCCGTTGCTGTCTTTCTGCTGGGTTTTAGCATCTACATGCAATCTTGTCACTGTGTCTAGGGATACTAAACTTTTAAGCTACTATTTTTTTAAAGCAGTCAATGCAGAAAATCTCATTTCACCAGCAAAAGTGTGGGCCTTTGGAAAAATGAGGTCTGGCATGCCTCTGGTCTTCTTTAGCTATAAAAACGGTTACATTTAAAAGCAGAAATTTTTTATTACCACTGTCTCATCACAAACTTAATATTTTTTTCTTCAGGTACCACATTTACATAATTAGGAACCATCTGTACACTTTGGTTCTAAATTTCAATTCACCTTAAACTCTTCAAAATAGCATGTCTGTACTTTGCCTCAATGGAGACTTGGAGAGATTCTGAATATACGAATGAATGCAAAATGTGTTATTTATTTACTGATTGCAACAGGATCATATATGTATGCCACAAAATTACCTTGTAAGACAAAAATCAAGGCAGCAAATAAAAAAGAAGCCCTTTCAATAAATCCAGTAAGTTTTGGTCATTCTCAAAAATATTATTTCAATTAGATTCAGGGAGTGATACTGCACATGTCAAAAAATCAATTTCATTAATTTTCTCATGTTTCATCCAGATACTGTATCACAAAGGTCTGGAAGCCCTTTTCTAATTATGGGTAATTGGGTGAAAGAACATTTGAATTTATATTAACATGTGAACTTTCTGCATGAAGGATGTGGAGCTCTCCAGCAACGTGCTCAGTGTTTTACTAAGGAGCTGAAAAATCAGCTCCTATTTGGTGTTGTATGGCAGCTCAGGTTACTCACTCTTTTATAAGATTGCTCAGTATCTTACAGGATTAATTTGAAGTGGGGTTCTTGGCCATTGGTCACAGCATGTTATTTTCTGCCTAGCTGAAATCATCTTCATTCCAGTCAATAAAACCCAAGCACCTTTTGGATTCACTACATGAAATTGCCAAGCTGTTAAAGTAGGCTTTGACCTTTTTCTAGTCTATATGTGGTACCTGGTTTTTGTCTGTTTATTACTCATTAAGATCTTTGTGATGGAAGAATTTGCCCCAGAGGAGAAGAAAATAATTGAAGGTTTTAAGATACACTATGGCATGATGAACAAGCCATGAAGGAAATCTCAAAAACAACATAACATATAAATGTCAGCGAGTTTGCATCCAAACACAAATCTCACTAAAATAAGTCAAAGACTGTTACTAATCAGAGTCTGAAATAATCTTAAAGAACAAAGGTGTTTGTAAGACTTTAACTATAGAGATGAAAAAAGAGACTATGTCATGATTATAAATTCTGCAACGATGACAAAGAAGCTTCAACACAGTAAAGCCAACAGAGCAGTTGAGAACAAAAAAAGCAATGTCTCTGGATAGATTTAGAATAACATTGAATTTAATTTTTTTCACAGCAAACAAGATGTTCTCTGGCAAATGATATGAATCCTTTGTCAAGTCTGTCCAGATGGCCTTTGTGAATAAAATACTGCACACAGCAGTGACATACTTGTTGGATGGATAACTTACAGATTTGGAAACAGCCTGTTGGAGAGCATCTTCATTAAACTAATAATGTTTCTGGTGATTTGGTTACAAGAAGCCAAAGGCCTGGTGACAATTTCACAGAAAAGAAAGTTTTAGCTGCTATGACAACCTGAACAACTGTGTTTCTCCTCATGACAACCTGTCTGAATTACAGAAAGTCATGAACCCACAATGAAAAAGAGATTCCAGAAAGGTCTGTAAGAAACGTTAAACTATACCTGGGAGATGAACAAAAAAGCCTAATACAATGATTCTGTTACCGTTTTCATGAAATAAAATTGTGAAGATTGTGAGGATGCTGAAAACTACTTTCTTTGGTTATTGCTTTGATGCTTCTTTTACAAACTTCTTTTCCCCAGCAAACTATGTAAAGCTCAAAACAGGAGTTCTTCAGTTGACTTTATTGGTAACAAAGTGGTCTCTACACAGTTAAAAATAAAGTAGAAAAGACAGGACAGAGAAAAAAGACAAACAAAACAAATTTTTAAGAAGTGATGCTTTAAAAAAAAATACTAACACAACAAATTTCCAATAAATGTGAAGCCTTTAAAAATATAATTTCCCATTGCTTGTTTGGACTCTTTTAATTTCTTTTTCTAATTCTGTACCAGAGAGTTTGACAATCCAATTTTCTAACATCACCATTGGGTTCCTCTAACATCTCCCTACTGCCCCCTGTAAATTCAGTTTTGAAAAAATTTTCACATGTATTCAATACCAAAAATGTCTTTCTGTCTTGATTGTGTCTTCCTGAAAAAGTAACAAAACAAAATTCCACGCTGTGGTGGAGGTTTTTTCCACAGAAATTTCATGAAACGTGACATTTGAGAGCAATATTCCTACAAACATAGCAACAAGGAAAAAATACTGAAAGAAACCAACATTCTGGAAATGAACCCAGTAGATCAGACCAGTAAATTTCTTGCTTTACACTTTGAAGCGCTGATATGAAACAAAATTTTCCCATGTAGAGCCTAAGAGCTCCTTCCAGATCTCAGTCCAAAGTCTTGCTCTGGAAGAACAAGAGCAGCAGACATATAAACTAATTATAACCTAATTATATTCTATTTGTTTGGATAATACTGCCACCATTACATTACATTACATTACATTACATTACATTACATTACATGTAATCACCTGAATAAAGATCTGTGTGCTAGGGGTTGCTTCCATCTCCTCCAATGAAGTTAACTGACTGGAGGTAATCCACTGCCTAGGAGTTAATCCCTCTGTATACGATTCCCTGAATTTCTAGTTAATCCACTATAGCCTTCAAATGGGTTCTCCATTGCATGTTTAACATCAAAGTGTGCCAATGTAAATGTTCCCTAGTTAATAAATAACCCAAACAAGCATTTAGCTGAAAAGCCATTTAACATCAGCTGTAATAAGTGACAAAGAAAATTATGATAGAGAACATCTCTTGAAGAAGATGAGAGAGGGCAGAGAAAGGGAATCTGATGCGTAATGAATGCAGTTCTGCTGCTTGTTTACTGTGATTGCTGCACTGTAGCTAAAGGGGGTGCATGACAACCATGCAGTGTTGCTGTGACAGCTTCCATTTTCCTAATAACACTGCACTCTTCCTAGTATTATTCTATCAGATGTAGCACGTATAAAGTAGTGCACATAATTCTCAATAATATGATATAATCAGACCTTTATGGATAAACAGATATGTGCAGAACACTAATTTTCCAGCCAAAAATAGAGCAGGAAAAGAAATACAAAGGTACATCTAATAGTGTTTTTTACCTACTTTCTAATGATTATAGACCTTCAGTCGGGCAAAACCTTACTTTGAAAGAACTGCTATTTTTGGTTTTTTTGCAGCAGTTATCTTAGTGTAAACACAGACACTGATATACCCATTATGCAAGCAAATGGAAACAACTGAAGCTGATAAAAAGAAGTTTATAATCTAAGGGTCCATTATCATCATACAGGGCCTGCTTTTCTCCTTTGAAGTCAGTGGGATTTTGTCATTGCCACCAATGGAAATATAGTCAGATATTTAGTCCATATGGTGAATTTGCTACGTATTACTTCCTTAATCACAGAAACAGCTACTTCAGAACCCCTTGAGTTGATCAGGCATTATTATTAAAAATGCTGCTGTAAATCATATGTTGTATATGTTGTCAATGTCCTATTTCAGACAAAAGCAGATTACTCTGAGAATATACAAATATTACTGAAGAAAGAAAAATAAAAGACAAGAAAAAAAAGAGGAGTGGGACAATTTGGAGGAACATGGTGACCATGTTTAGAATTTGGCAGCTATAGCAATGCAAGCAGTAGAGGAATTAGGCTGTGGAGAGACCTGATGAGCTCGTTGTCAAATTGAAAAGGGAATATAATGATATGTGAGATAATTTGCCTGTGACACAAACGAAAACATTGGACTTCTGATGATCAGATAATCAGTTAATAAAGCCTGGGGCTGTGCTAATTTTTTAGAGTGGAATGTTTTTAGACAGGATGATGGACATTGATAAGGCATTTATGTCATGGCACAGTTGTAATTCCAAAGAGTTTGGTAAGATATTTGTAAAATGAACCTGACCCTAACAATGTAGTCAGTGTGGAGATGATGTAAAAGCAAATGAATCTGATCTCTAACCAATGGAGTCTACAATATGAGTGTATATTTCAACACATGGCCATATGTAAATTTAAATATTGTATAAATCAGATGGCACAATTCATGAAAATAAATGTATTTGTAGTGGTTCTTTGGAGAAGGGTAAGATGTGCAGTAAAAGAAGAAGGATCATTTAGATGTATGTGGCTGTGTGTGGAAAAGAGGTGTAACGTGAGAGGACAGGCTAAAAAAGCATTGGGTGTGAGAGACTGAGTAGGAGGATAAAAGATGTAGGAGATAAAAGGGTTGAGAGAGGAGAGATATAGACAAGGTAAAATGTATGTCTGATCTTAAAGATAAGGGTAAATGGTTTTGGTTCAGTACAGTATGCAACAGGAAACCAAGTAGTGATTCATATGGCCAAAACAACAGAAGAGGAGATGACACAGAAGCCTAGTTTTTGGAGAGATTATTGGGCAAGATAAGAAAAAAAATTAGAGAAAAGGAAAACATTAGAGAAAGGGATATAAATGAGCACCAGACTGTATATGAAGATACTAGTAGACACTAGTCATAAAGCAAATATATTTATAATCTGCACTTAATACTCATAGGAAGTCTCCATTTCCAGGCTTTTAATATTATGGATGACTTTAATTTGTTGTGTTTCTTTTTCAAAATAATACCAAATAAAGGTGTCTTCAGCCATTGATTAATCATTTGCCAAACTTAGTTTTTAATTAAATGTGCTGTGTGAGTACATAAAGGAATAAACATCAAAGTTGCTCTGTTCTGCTATTGTTAAAATGGGAAAAATTGTTTTTTCCTTTGGAATTTTAAGTTTTATATTACATGATTTAGCCGAAGGCAATTTTCTTTTATGGCTGAAATATAAACTTCTTGAGAAACAGGTTTATAACAGAAGTGCAGACAATCTTCAAAAAAGCATTATAAACACCAAGTCAAATTATGAAGCAAAGATGGGCCTGAACCCAAACCCCAAAGCTAGCCACTGCATTAACTTTTACATACACTGGATTCAGATTCAGTCTTTGTAACACTAACTCATCCTTGCCATAAAATCCCATTACTGATGTGAAAATGGAGAGCTGAACAAATGTGTAAGAAGTTGCAAGATCAGGACCTAAAATTCCGTGACAAAAATGTGAGAAGTGGATTATAAAAAGAGACTTCTGAATGCTTCATTTAATGCCAGTTCATATTCAAGATTATTAAAGATTAAACACTTTCAGGTAAATATATGTAAACCAAGGATAGAATGTCTTCACTCATCATTCCAGGGCAATTCATACATAGAAGGAAACTGTGCTTTTATCCATGAACTAGAGAGAAAAAGATGGGTGGAAAAATTAGACTAGTGTCATTCATGTTATGATAGGAAAGGATATAAACGTACCAGACTCTGGTATATTTGCTAGGCCTTGAGACTTCAACAGGAAACACAAACAAAAATAAATAAATAAATAAATATAGTCCCATTGTGGAATCCAAAATACCCACACAATGCTGAGGAGGAGCAGAAATCCTCTTCCATGAGCCATGTCAGCTCCAACAGAGGCCATTCCTGTTCAGCTGTCTTTGCAGCCTGTTGCACATGTCTCCCTCTGTAAGAAGAGGAAGCACTGATATTTGATACATAAGGATGTTGAAATAAACCTTGGTGTACAGATTAGTGATTACAGGTTAGGCTCAAGTCATAAAAGCAACTTCCATCACTATCTTACAATTTATTGCATTGTACCATCTTCCCTAATGCACTTATTCTGTCTGCATTTAAGTGTTTTCTTCCAGAGAAAGGAATTTATTTAAAATACACTAGCTACTAAAATTTTATGTCTCCATCTGCAAAAAACAACTTATTAATCAGATAGGGAAAAAATGGATGAAACACAATGGCTGGTTGGTTGGTTCGTTGGTTTGGAGCATCTTTACTGCTGGCGATGATTATTTCCTTTCTGAAGATTCCTAGAAATCACCTGACAGGCAGTGCTAATCCCAAAGCAAGAGGGCCATCACTGTCATGCACTAAATTTTTTTTTTAATGTACTTGCTTTCTGGGTATCTGTCACTTAGAGAATTAATCTTGGTTTCTGAAACAGGTTTTAAAACAAACATGTATGTATATATTTCTGCAAGTCCTTAGTAAGCCAACATCAGCAGGTAATTTCTGTTTATGTGAATAGATTTGCTTTATTTTAAAAGCTGCATTGTTGTTCAAACAGTCAAACTATGATCAGGTCAGAACCCATTTATCTCAAGGACTGTCCAGCAGAATGAGTTCTAATAATCAGAAAGCACTGTTAACTTTCCCCTTCCCCCGTGTTCTGGGAATGTCTCTAAAAGAAAAAAAAAATAAAGGGGGCTTAATGTGCTACCCATAAAATATACATCCCAATCAATCAGGAAAATGCATAAGTATTGCAAATTATGATCCAGAGACTGCCTAAAGACAGGGAAATGAGACTGAACCCAATAACTCAATCTGACTAGTTCCAGCCTGCCTGGTTTCTAGCCTGCCTGCAGACACAGGCATGGGCAGGAGCAGGGGCACGGGCAGGGGCAGAAGCAGAAGCTGACAAAGGAAAGAATTAAGTGTACAGAGAGTATAACAGGATCAAACTGCATTTTAGTGCACAATATTAGAGAATTGTAATCATGGAAGAGAAAGGGAATGTCTTGAAAAACCCTCAGAAAGCAGTGGTGAGAGAGTGTGCAGTATAAAACCAGCAGACAGATTTCCTACAAACTTAATCTCCAGACTTCAGCTGACCTTAAATTCAGGGCTTCAAAAGGGCAGCAACGGAGAGTGAAAGTAGAAATCTCAGACTCAGGGCTAGAGACAAAGGGATGGAGGAGACTGGATTTGTGTATGGTTTCTGTACACAGATGTAACACATTTGTAGTTAATCTGTGTGGTTGCAGACTGACAACTATGTTTGAAAACTATTTCAAACTTCAGAGTGGAACAGGGGTTTATTGTCATGGCTACACTTGGAGGATGACCCTGTCCTCCGTTAAGCCCAGCTCTTTTCCCACTGCATCCTTCAGAAAAACTCCTTATGGAGTTGGTCTTCTATCAGGCCTTATTCCTGATAAAGCATTAACAGAGTTTGCCTTGTCTGTGCACCGGTAACAAATTGTTTTCAAACTGCCCTGGGGGGGTGAGAGTGGCTGACATCCACCACTGGCTGCAGGTCATTTTCCTAGCACAGACCCTTCTTTGGGGACCATTTAACATAGTGTTTCAGCTTTCAGCCTTGGAGCTCTTCCTGTAACCCCTACCCAGAGGCTGAACTGCCTTCACATAGAGAGTGTGCAAAGAACCCATAAAAGCAGCAGTGGGGTTTAGCAAGGTGATCACTACCCAGGTGCAGGGACAGCCTGTAAGGCAGGGCAATAGGGCAAGGAAGAGACAGGGCCCGTAGCTGGTGAGCACCAGACCGTGCAGCCAGAGCAGCAGGATTCAGAGCCTGATATGTCCCTGCTTTGTTCCAACGCACTGGTGCCAGTGTGGTGATGGGGAGAATGCTCAGGAGGAGACACACACTCCCCGAGGGGGATTTCATGCTGTACAGCCTCCTTCGGGAGCAGAACTGGCCCTGGGGGACTCCAGCAGCTCCTCAGTCCCTCAAGAGGCTTCACGAGAGAAAGACAGAGGGGGCAAAGCTGCAACAGGCGCTGAGAGAGACGGGAATGACAGCAAGAGTGGGTGAGAAGGGTGGTGGGAAGAGGTCGGCAGGGAGGGGTACGGGGAGGCGTCCCCCCGAGATGCAGATTCGCAGTGGCCAGATGAGCCTGACACTTGGGGGTGCTCTGACGGCGAGCTCCTGGCAGCTCACTCCACATCAGCACAGGCAGCCTCCTCTAGGACAGGAAGGGACGGTGGTGTCCCACTGGGGAAACGGCAAGGACTCCGAGGAACACGCACTCTCGCACGAAACAGAAAAGAGTGTTGGGAGGGAGGGAAGGAGGAGGAGGAGGGAAAAGTGGCGGAGGGGATGGCCCGAGAAGGGATGGGGCAGCGTTCCCACGGGGCACCCGAGCCGCGAGGTGGGCACGGGTGAGTGTGTGTGTGCGTGACTGGTGTGCGGCCGGGGAGACGGGGGCGGGCGGGCAGGACACGGCAGGACAGGGCAGGGCAGGACACGGCAGGACAGGGCCGGGCAGGGCTGCGCGGGGCCGCGCAGGAGCCCGCGGGGCCCGGGCGCAGGTGGTGCCGCCGCCCGCATCGGCTCTACCTGCCGTGGCGGGGCCGCCGATTCTCGCCCCCCCTCTGTCCCTCGCGTTCCCCCTCGCCAGTCCCCGCCTCGACTGAGTGCCAGAGCTGGGGCTTGCCGTGTTTGTTTGTTCGTTCTTCCGCGCTGCCGATGTCTTGGGGGGCTGAGGAGGAGGAGGAGGAGGAGGAGGGGGGAGAAGGAGGAGGGCGGGGAGGGGGAGGGGACTGGGGCTTGGGAGACGGCAGCTCCTCGGCCTCTCTTATTGCCGCTGAGTTGCGCTCCTCTTCCTCAGGCTGTGAGCGGGAGCCGCCCGGGCGCTTCCCACTTCCCCGGCCGGCCGGGAGTCCCTGCGGCGGCAGCGCTCCCTCGCTCGCCTCCCGCCGGGGCAGGTGAGTGCGGGGCACCGCCGGGCACCGCCGCCCCGGAGCTCCAGGGCTCCGGCCCCGCGGGAGCCGCGGCCGCTGGAGAGCGGGGCAGGCAAGGGGGACGCAGTTTACCAAAACTCCGGCGCCCGGCTGGTTCCCGCTCACGGCCGCTTTCCCTTCCTTGTCTCCCCTCCGCAGAGCACCCTCGCCCAGCAGAGCGCTCCCGAAGTGCCGGCAGCCGCCAGTATTTTTTGTCTGTCTTGTTTGTGTGTTTGTTGGGTTTTGTTTTTGTTATTTTTCCCTCCTCGTTTTCATTTGGCTTTCTAGTCTCGCTGGGAATGGCAGGGACAGCGGCGCCTGGAGAAGGAACAAGTGTGGGGAAAGGGAGAGGGAGCCGGAGCTAAATGACAGGATGCGGGCGGCTTGAGGCACAGAGAGAAGCCAGCCTCCTTCTGCCCCCGAGACTGCCCCTGCGGACCGTGCTTTCTGCTCTTCATTCCGGCTGGAGAATTTAAGGAAGAGTTGTGCGTGGAGAGCATTTTTATTTTTTTCCTCCTTTCCCGGCTGTCGGAAGGGAAAATGGATTGGGGACTTCTCCTGCAGTGTGCAGCCCTCACCTTCACCCTCGCCAGGGCTCTGCGGAGCGGTGAGTGTCACGGGGGACGTCGGGTCTCAGCGTGGGCAGCTGCGGGGCCGGGCTCTGAGGGGGGCGGGCGGTGGAGCCCGGCGGGCCGTGGGATCGGCAGCGACATAAACCCGGCTGAGGGGAACTTTCTGCCGGAGGAGGGATGCGGCGCAGTCCTCGCCTGAGGATCGCCCGCCCTGACATTGCCTCCCGACTTTATATTCTGCTCTTTGGGGTTATTGTATAAAGCTGCTCGTTCTCACTAGATCAGGACAGCCAATTATCTTAATAATGTCCCGTCCCATAGGCAATTAAACGTCTCTCCTTCGATATCTGAAAGATAATGAACACTTAAAAGGGAAGTCTCTCTTCCCCACCCGCCCTTTCTGATTTCCAAAGCATAACATTTTAGATCATGCCTCCTACTAGCTGTGTGTGTGTACCTGCGAATAGTCTTCACAGAGAGACCTCTCTAGAGTACCCCTTTCCCAAGTCTGCAGTTTACGTGCAACTTACACTGTGCCAAGAGGGGAGCTGAGCTTCTCTGTGAAGGCTAGAGACTCCCTTCCAAGAGAAATCCCATAACAAATGAGTGGTGTGGCTAGTTTACTGTCAGGCAACCCTTGAAAACACAACTAATTAAAAGCAGCGTGCTCCTCCTTCCCCGAACAATGCCAGGGCACTGTGAATATTTCACTGCATGATGCATTTTTAAAGATGGTCTAATTGTGGGACTGCTTAACGTTTAGCTCTTGCACACGAAACAGCTCATGTGAATCTTCCTTTCTTGACAAATCCTGAGCAATTATTATTAACTAATTATCAAATATTTACTTTTGCCTGGCTGGATTTTCAATCAAAGTAATTAAAAGAAGAGAGCACCCCCCACTTACACTGGTATATTGTTTTAATAAGGGACCGCAAGTGGAGCGTCAAGCAAGAGTATTAACATCGCATGTTTTATGATGGAAGTTAATCTCTTTCCCAGTGTGTTTTGAGGAGGCTGCTTAGTTTAAACAGGATGATCTTCCTCCTCCAGTGCTGTAGTACAGGAGCAAAGGTGCTAGAGGTGTGCACCAAGCCTGGTGTGGGGATGCTCTGAGAGGTGCACTTTGCTCATCCCCCCAGCCCAGCTCGGGGTGTGGGCAACTGCCTCCCACATAGACCCATACTGCCACCCTCTACCTCCGAGGGACAGAAGAGGGCCACCCTCCTGCTCTTGTTGATCGTTTCTCCCTGTGAAAAGAAGGGGAGGAGAGTGAGTTGCTGGGCAGAAGCCTCCACCACGAGTGGTTAATGTGGTGGTCCTGCTGGAGTCACCAAGGCCATTAACCTCCTTTATAACCTACCAGACCTACTAATGCCACCTTCACCTACATGCAGTATTAGCATCCACTAAATTAATTCATTAACCTTATTTGGAACTAATGGTCCAAAGTCATTAGAAACTGCTCTTCCTAATCAAGTGTGAGAGAGATTGCACAGAGCCAAGGAGTCTAGCAGACCGCATTATCTTAATACGCTGTCACTTTCCCAGAAGTTGCAGATTAAGGAGCGCTGGTGGTTGTGAGTCCACCTCAGCATCCTCTGAAGTGACTCTGTCAAGTGACTAGAAGCAGCACTGCTTTATTTCAAGCATTTAACAGATGCCAGACTCTGCCATGTTGTTTGCAGGGCTGGAGTGGGCTTAATGAGACAAGATCACTTTCTGAGTATGCTTACATAGGGAGGAAAAGGCAAGATTCCCTGAGAGCCCCAGACAGCGGATTAGCAAGATCACCAGTGACAGCTTTTGAGCTTTGAGCAGCAATGCCTTTTGTTCTGGTCAGAGGAAAACAGCCTGTTTTGCAAAGGCACAGCGGAAATATAATAAGATAGCCTTTCTCAGTAATGTGCTTAGTATCTGAGGTTTCACCATACATCTGAGTACCTATCAACCCCTTCCCTCCTAATTTATGGCAAATAATTTCTATAAAGATTGTTGCTTTATGCATTTTTGATGTGTGCTTCCTCATTCGTTTCCATTTGACCTGTTTTTCCTACAATAAAATCCTGTATATTTATAAATTCATGCTGAGAGCAAGGATTGCCATTTTGCTTTCACAGGGAATGTATTAGATAGAGCACTGCAGCCTGTATATACCATTATTGAGATGTTATGATATATAGTCTTGCTTTAGTGGGGATATTCTTCCTGTCCATCATTTCCTGTCATGTTTTATTGCTCAAAATTAAACAACCAACACTTGGAGAAAGTTTTTCCTACCCGAAGGTCCGCAGAAAGAAATCCACAGTAGTAAAAAAAGTGATAATACAAACCTTCACTGGATAGTAAAGTGGGTGACTGCATAGATTGGATTTTTTTGTCCCTTTTTATTTTTCCTATAAACCTTAAAATGCATCCCTGACAATGCTGACCAAAGGAGCAAAATACAGCATACCACATTTCACAGCCACCCTTTGTGATTCTAGAAACTTTTGCAACTATTTTGCTATTAGAAATGAATCTTTGTTGTTGTTCAGGGGAGGAAGGAATGAAGGGAAGAGGAAGGGAGGTTGTTCTGCTCCATTACTTTGATGCAGTCTCCAAGCATGAACAAACTTCCTTGAAAGAGTAAATAGCAAATGATTTCTGCTTCACTAGAGCTACTTTGTTCTCTTCTACCCTGGGTTTGAAGAGCACAGATAGTTTCAACCTGCCTAGATTTATGGACTGATAAAACAAAGGCAGAGTCTCCTGTGAATGAGCTTGGATCCACCAATACAATCCCAGTGGTCAGTGACACAGACCAGACTTTTCCCATAGCTGGGCAGGGGGTCAAATGGCATCCCTTAACATCTCCTCCCAGCTTTTCTTAAAACTTTGTGCTTAAGAAGAGTATAGTTTTTGGAACAGTTCTTTGCTAACACTAACGCTGTTATGAGGGTGCAAGGTCTTAACACTGTAAGGGGCACTGTTGGAGTGGAGGACTTTTTAAAAGGATACTGTTTAGAGATGTGGTGCCTTCTGCTACCTGCTGCCTGTCCAGCCACCGGATTTAAGGAACGCGGGACAGAGAGAGAGTCCTCTTACCCCTGGCAGAGAGTAGCACAGATGCCTTGAAAAGCAGAAGGATGCTAACTTAGCCTGAAGAAGGCTGCGGCCCTGTTGCATTCCCAATCTGTCGGGTCCACTGCTGCTTGAATGCTTGCCGGGGACACTGAGACCAACACCTATGTTTTCTTCCCCCGCAGACAAGTGTGGCGACACGATCAAAATTTTAAGCCCTGGGTACCTGACATCTCCCGGCTACCCGCAGTCCTACCACCCCAGCCAGAAGTGCGAGTGGCTGATCCAGGCGCCGGAGCCCTACCAGCGCATCATGATCAACTTCAACCCGCACTTCGACCTGGAGGACCGCGACTGCAAGTGAGTGAGCGCGGAGCGCTCTGCGGAGCGCCACGGCGACACCTGCCGGCCGCCGCGGGCAGCGCTGGGCCGGGCGGAGGAGGGGCGGTGTGTATGTGTGTGTGGGGATGTCTGTGTGAGTAGATATATATATATATATATTTGTGTGTATGTGTGTGCTAAAAGTGTCTTTGCAGATCTCTGAGGTTGAAAAGCCGCGTCTGGGCTGCGCCCGCCCGGTGCGCTGCGAGCGGGTGGCGGTGGTTATGAGCAGAGTGGGGTGCGGTTTGTCGGGCACCGTTTGTTGGGCCGCTTGCTTTTTTGAGTCTCTTGTTGGAGTTTGAGTTTGAAAAAGGAGTTCCTTTTCCTTTTGTACCCCCACGACTACAGGCAGCCCATGGAAGAGACAGGCCATTTATAAATTGCCAAATCTTCTTAACGCAGAGTTAGTCTGGCATTTACCTCACCTTTCACGGGGCGGTGGACTGGAGAACTGATAGTCGTATTTCCTTCTTTCTCCCTTTGCTGCTGATTTATAGCCAGTAGCTTTTCTTTCCCCTACTCCTCCTCTCCTGTAGCGCCCTGGGAAGAGGAAGGAGTGAGCTGAGGCTCCGTTTGTCCCCTGTCCTCGCATTGCCTTTGACCACCCGTTCCAAAAGTGAGAAGGAGAATCGAAATCTCCCAGAAGCTGTTCTCCACTTTTCCCCAGATCTGTAAATCTCACAGCTTCCACAAGGCAACATATGGTCAGATCATTTCCCTCTTCAACATGCCCTCTGAATTCAGCTTGCTTGTTGCATGAAGAAAATATTTTAGTGATTCATTATTTAAGTATTTCTGGAGTATTACCGTTATTTAAATATTTCTTGTGTATCATAATTTTTAATCTCTTACTGATAACTGCAAGAGCGTTGCTGTTCATTAATGCTACCATTCAAGATTTTCTCTGTGTGTCAGAAAGATTAAACTCAATAGCCAGTGGTGTTTCATATTTCATGGGAGTATAAAGGATTTGGTCCCATAAAATGATCCTCAGTTTATCAGGAGTGGTTGTGATACACCATGAGATGAGAGTATTCGACTTAGGGAAAGAGAAACTATTCAAACACTTAAATTTTTACCATGCATGTCTTCGTCTTGTAATAAATTGGTTACTTAGATCACAATTATTGTTTTCTCTTAAAATGAAGTTTTTAATGATGCATTGTGGTACTTAGTTGCTTTTTTGTGGTATTTTATAATCACTTATAGATCAACATTTCAGTTCATAGTTGAGTAATAATGCAGGAAAACCCTGTGCTCATAAAACTAAACTTTGTGAAAATGAGTTTTTACTGTGGTGTTGGAGCTGCAGCTCGTATTCACACCATATGTTCACACACTGACTTCCAATTCTTTAATTTTTAATGTCTTGTACTCAGGCAATGGTTCACTTCTCTGTGTCTTCTTGATATAAGTTTTGCTTTCATTCTGTGGAACACTGCTAATGCTTTAAAATATTTGTCACTCTTTGTCTCTTAGAGAGAAATTAGGAAATTAAATCAAGCTTATTTCAGTGTCAAACCCTTTTTCTCCTTTGCTAGGATGCATGTTTTTCCAACTCTGTAAAACCAACATGGTCCTTGGCAGCAGTAAAATGGTGTACAGCATACGATTATTTGAGGAACAAGTAATCTTTGTGGCACAGTGTTGTGCTAAACAGTGCTAGACTGAGCTGAACTGGGTCCAGGGAAAGGATTGACTCCCTCCCTCTGTTGCTTCCTTCTCAGTGTTCATTGTCCACTCTCCCCGCTGCATTATTTCTGCCCCTGAAATGGAGCCCAAAGCAGTAATGAGATGGTAGTGGGTGGAAGGAAGTCTCTCAACAGGGTTGTTTGCATTGTCTTTGCAGTGTATGATGGTGATGACTTTACCGTTATTTTGTCTGTGCTGAAAAGCTAATTTTCTAGGCTATGCTAAATTACTCAGCTGCTACTTCATTTATATTGAAAATTGCTCTTTTTAACTCGAGAGGAATTGTATTTGTGCAAAAAACCCCAAAGCCTTAGGACCAGGACAATTATTTCAGCAACAGGAATTTGTCAACAACCTCTGTGATCTGAAATTTCAGCATCTACTTACAAAATTGACATTCCTTGTACTGAATATTGACTACAACAGGCGATTAATGAAATAAATGTATCACAAGATTTTTTGGTTTTCCAGCTAAGTACATTTTGTTTTTCTAATATGCTTAGCATATTAGAAACTCAGTCTGCAATCTAGAAATGTGTAATTTAGGTTACACTCTAGTTTATTGAAAGGTTTAGCACTGAAAATTAATAACCACTTAAATATGAAATGCAGATAGAAAATGAGAGATAAGGGAATTCATGTCTGGGAACAAAAAATGTCCCATACAATTAGAGTAGACTAGAGAAGATTAGCTTGCTGGCCTAGCTCCCAAAATCCTCTTTATAATGCTGTTCATTACAACTTGGACCTTAGTTAGCATTGAAAACAACTTTAATAACAGGGACCCCCTGAGCCCGGGAAGGGAAACACTTTGACTTTGGAAAGGTTACCTTCTTGTTCCGTAGTACCAACAAGAAAATTTAAACATTTAACTTAAAAAATTTAACTTAAAAAAATATTGCTCTATACAGAGGGCTAGATGTATTGAAATGTAAAACTGGTGAAAGGTTGATTCTCTGAGGAGAATCAAAAGCAGCACATTTAAGCATTAGCTGTTACTGAAGCTGTTTCCAGTTAGTCTCTTTGTATGTTAGGGTTTGGAATTAACTTAGGAATATGCCCTTGATTTACCTACTTATTATGCTATGCTTTAATGAATAAGTATTTCTCAAATGACTGCTAATAAAATTCATATATGTATGTTTTTCTGACAATCAGAACCATTTGAGTTGTTTTAAATTTCAAGTAAACATAGTGAAAATTCCTTTTTCTCTGGAGGCATTCCAAAGAACTCAACTTTCACAGTTTTGAAGAGTAAAGATACGCAAATAGTTAAAAATATGTTCACACAAGCTAGGTTAATTTAATAAAGAATCTTCTAGACAGGACTACTGTACCAGCATTATGAAATACTGGGTTTTGACAGGAAGTACACAAGCATGTCGACCACAGATTGTTATCAAGGACATATATAATGAAAAAATTCACAGTCTCGTTTTAACTTTTAGCTCTAATGAATGTTATGCCTCCCCTTCAGGAAGCCAAGAAACAGAAATTACGGTTGCACTTTATGAGAAAAGTAGTTTTTGTTTGCCATTTTGCCTTTTCTCAAGCAAGTCCCAATAATAAGCATGCATTCTTGGAGTCAGGAACACAGTTGAAATGAATAGAAGAGACAAAACATATGGCCACATATTAGTTAAAATGCTCCACTGTTTGTTGCATGTGGAAAATGCTTTTCAGCACTTAGTGCAAGCTGTATGAGTCTGGTGTTGCTGAAGTATCCTACTGTGTAAATGTAGCCATCTTGAATCTAGTAAAACTTTATACCTAGATAATAAACAAGAATGTCACTGATACAGTACTTTGAATTTATGGAACTTTTCCGGTTTCCCAGCAATGCACACTATCAGCATGATAATTTATAATGGTTTGTGACAAATGTTGCTGAGCAAAGAGGTGTGTGGTTACATTCAGATCAGATGTCATTATCTAGGGAGCAATAAAAATTTCACAGACACTAGGTTAAAAACATTAAGAAAATGAATGTGAAGCTTCAGAAGAAAAGGGCTTAAGAAAGGTGGAGGGTTGGGTAGAGAAAGCCCAACAGTGGTTTCCTTACTGACAAATTATTAACTTTGTTGTCAGACTCAACTATATTGTTTTACAAGGTTTTCGTAGATATGCCACACAGCACTATTATTTTAATGGCCATCATTTATAGATGTAGAAAATAAATATCATTTTTGCTTAACACTTTTGGATTATATACAACAGAGCTGTCAAATCTCTCAGAATGGAAAAAATTGCCCATTTTGGAAACATTCAAGTTATAGGAGAGATGTCATAGATAATTACTCTTCATATTGCATTTACTAGGAATTAGTAACATGGATGAGAGTAGAGCTGTATAGAAATTGCTGTCAGTTATAGAATACAGAGCAAAAAATATCTATGTTTGTTTAAATAGAAAAAAAAATGGCTCCTCCAAATCCTTGAGTAAGGAAGAAAGCATAGGTATTCAGACCTACAGAGTGAAAGTATAGCTCTACATAACTCCCATAGACCTTAATGATGTTAGAAATTCATCCATTCATTTTATTTCTAAATAATGTCAATGGATTTATGCTACAAATCTGTAGGTATAACAAACTCAGGCTGGTAAAATAAACAGGAGCAAGCAAAGTCATGGCTCAGCCTTTCTTTAGTTTCTGCGTAGTTTAAGCTTTCATTTGCTTTTGTCTAAATCCTGGTTCCCATTCTTCCGAGCAGTGATTTCTGCTTTGTGCAGGCCTTGTGCCTTGTGTTTTTGTCTAAATCCTGGTTCCCATTCTTCCGAGCAGTGATTTCTGCTTTGTGCAGGCCTTGTGCCTTGCCCCTTTTGTGCAGGGGCAGTTCCAGCCCTTTGGGTTGAGCCGATGAGATTAAGAGTGCCCATGTCCTTCCTTGCTGCCCACCTGCAGAACCACCCGCGAACGATCCTGCTGGGCTGCCCGCTGAGCCTGTCCGAAGGGTTCTGCCATCAGCTGCACACAGCAGCTGCTTCCTGACTGCCCCGGGTGCAGCTGGAGCCCGGACAGCCCTGAGCTGCTCCCACAGACTGCCCCAAGGACACCTCAGGCAGGGGCAGGGCCTGGTGCGGCCCCACTGCTCATAGAAGCAGTGGGAACTTTGCCCTCCACTCCCACAGAGCTGTCTCCCGTCATTCCTGATGACCGGGGGGTTCAGCTGTAGGATGGTTAATGACTGTATCGGTTGTTTGGATAGCAAATATCAGTCAGAGCTTCCCAATTCCCTCTGCCTGGCCACCATGGGGCTCGGCAGGCAGAGAGGGCCTGCAGCTGACAAGGCAGGGTGAGCAGCAGAGCAGTGCAGGAGCAGAGTCGTTCAGGGCTGTGGAAGGCAGGGGTTGTGTTTGCCCACCGCTGAGCAGAGAGGTCTGAAGGAGCCAAGGCCTCTGAGCTTTCCAACAGAAATATGACTTGACTGGCTTGGCCCCATCAGCTAAGCACCAGCATTGGCCTTTTAGTAGATTTCAGAAGAATAAGGTATCCAGGAGACATGGGAATGCCCCCTCCTCACTGCTGAGGGCAGCTGGAAGGATGCCCACACTCCCCTGCTTGCTCTGAACTGGATTCATTAACCCACCCAGCCCACATGTGTGGAGTCACCCACTGTGGGCTGCATGGCCTGGGCAGAGGTGGGCACTGACCTGGGCATCTGTCAGACCCAGAGTGGGATGTGGGCACCCACACACTGGGAAGGCCATACCTGGGCTGAAGAGGCAGCATCTTATCCTTTTTGTCTCCCTCAAAAATCTGTCCCTCAAGAGCTGTTTAGGGTTAGCAAGAGATTAATTGGAAGTACTAAAGGGATGAAGGGAGCCATCCTTAATTCTATTCCTAAAACAAGAAATAAGTGCTTTTGGCTTAGTTTGGAATTAGTTGTTGCAGTAGATTTGGGGGCCATGTGATATCTCATGTTTCTGACTGCATTTTGAGGGCATTTCTCTGCTTTATATAAAGCACATGAAAGGCTTTCTCAGGGAGCACTCAGCTAGACCCAGACAGCCCTTCTGGAGACCACTGCTGTTTGGTACCCTCCATAAGGCTGCAGAAAAGGTTCCTGTCGAGGAAAGGAGTCAGCCCAGACCCTTGGGAATCAGGGAAGCAGACAACTCTTGTACCCCCCAAATTTTTCCTTAACTTAAAGATTTTGCATTATGAAAGTATATACAATTATTCTCTTTGCCACAAGATTCCGCACGTATTTGCACAGGCAGATGCAAGTACCTAAACATAACAATGCTGTTATTTTGTTGTAGAGACTAAATGAGAGTTAAAAGAAGTTGGAAATTATATTATTTTTCTGATTATACAGTGTAATGAAACAATTCCTTTGGTTTTTATCCAAAAAAGTGAAAGTCCCTATTGTCAAACTGTTTAACAATTTGGTTTTTTAGAGCAGTGGTTTGAGCTTTCTCAGGAAAAGGTGTTAGGAAATCTATGACCAAACTGCCTGGTCATAGCTAGAGAGTTCATGCTGGCCTGTGTTCAGGGCTGAGAGGTGGGATGCAGAGCTCAGGGTTGCACTCTGTGTATGGGTGTGTCCCCTGTCATAGCAAAGTCTTGACTTGGGTCTCTGTACAGTAGCACATTAAAACTATAAAACCAGTCATATATGGATGTTTCTATTACTCTGAACACTTAACTGTGAGGAGAATTCTGTCTAGATGTGGTACAAGCAGATGCCCTTCAGACAGGAAAAATTTGAGGGTCAAATATGGATTCCCTTAAGCCTAATCCTTCATCCTTTCTGTGGACAGAGATAAACAAATTCAGAACAAAGGTCTAAGTCCTTTCTAAATTGAAACCCAGAGCTGTTGGAATTAGCTCCATGAAACTCTCAATATGTTTTCAGTCAACCCCACACTGCTCTTCTCTCCACCCTCCTCTCCTGTGCTAATCTAATTGAAACAAAAACCTATGTGTTTCTGTTAGTTTCTTAGTTTCTTAATTATAGCTTATTGCAAGCTATAACATTGGATCATAATTTGATAATTATGATATAGAGATCTTTTTACAGCTAATGCAAAACCAAATTAAATTATTTTCCTTTGTAGTATTTCCAAAGAATGAAATTACGTCTGAAACCTAGATATACATGCACTCACATGTATATGTCTAGGCTTATATATCACACCAAACTGCTTGGATATAGGTATATGTTGTGTGCATCTCTTTAGGGCTGTGAATGTGTACATGTATTTATGTCTACGTTATAGATCTCATAGTTTATGTAGAAGTTCCTAAAGTAAATCTACTAATTAAAGCGCTAATACCCATTTTAAGGCTGATAATTAGGTATAAAGAGAAAAAGGGACAGGATTAGTGTTCAGATCATGTTCCAAATGCCTCTTAATTGGGTGTTTGTAATCAATCCTGATTGCAAGAGGCAGTGGTTTGGCAGAATAAAGAATGAAAAAGGCTTAGCCCTACTATTTTCCTGTTAGTTGACTTGGCCATAGTATTTTAGGACAGGATCCAGTGTCAAACAAGGTAATTTTGTCAGCCTTAGCAATCCTTATAAAACATTTTAAAAATCTTTTCTAATGATATTTTTTTTCAAGCTAACAATTCTCTCAAGCTAGAGAGCTATTTTTATCCATAATCTTAAAAATTGTTTTCAAGTGAACCACAGGAAAGACTTTGTTCTCCTGGCCTCTATCCACCACTGACTTCAGAAATCATGTCTGAGTTCACTGTGGGTTTTTCATTGCATTGACCTTGGTACTTTTCTCACCAAGCCACAGTTTTCCATCATAAAACCACACAGCTTGGTATAATGATTACTTCTTTATCCTGAGTAACCAAACAATTTTTTAAACAGGGTGACAGATTTCCCTCTTGCACTGTGGGAAGCAAGCACCTGGCCATTTCCAAATAGACTTTTAATGAACTTCCTGAAGGAGATTTGAGAGAAGTTTAATAAGTCACCTGCCAACTTTTTGGGAGCATAGGTCATTTGCTTTTCTGTAGAAATTCACAAAAATGTGAGAATAACCCCCTTCCCAAGTCCTAAACTTCCATAGAGGAAATTGATTTTCATGGGCAATATCAAAGGTTTTTAAAAGTGTAACCTCAGAAATCAAATTTCTGATTGTTTCTCACGCGTAAGGTACTGTGAAACTCTGTGATCCACAGAGCTGGTTATGAACTGTGTGAACTTACAATTATTTATTTAAGCATGATCAGATTGCGCATATTTAGACTCATCTTGCAGGTTAATATCATTGCAAGCATTTTATGTAATGCTATAAAATGAAGAATTTAAATGGCTCAAAAGGACCATTGAGAAAATATCTCCATATGTGGAAGAGACACCCATTTAATGTGATGATTTCTTCCAGAAGAAACTATGTACATCCCAGAAGCACAATAACCAGCTGTTGTTCAGGAGAAACTGGGCAGTTGTCTGCTGCCTTCCACACTGACATGGAGTTGCAGTGGCCACACATCCCATGCTTCCCCTAAATACAGATGGGCTGAGCCTCATGCTGGGTGAGAGCCTGGGTTAATCCCTTCCCTACACTCCCAGCATTGGGGCCCCATTGCACATTTGTGCTCTGGCCTGCTCGGTGCCCCCATATGAAGACACAGCCCATCAGAGCTGTGGTGTGGGAGTGGGATTGGTGCATCCCACTGCAGGTGGGGCAGGACTGAGCTCACATCCCAGCCCTGTGCTGGGGCCATGCCATTCTTCAAAAAAAATACACTGGTAGTCCTTTTTTTTTTTTTTTTTTTTTTTTTTCTCCTTTCTTACAATGCTCCTTATTAAATTGAAAGTTGATAACCTAGAGAAAACTAGAGGTCCGTTCACACTAGAGTAATTATTCTGCCTCGAGCTTTGAGATATGCTCCCTCAAAGCTGAAGTTTTGCTCATTCACATAAGCAGTCACACTGAAGTCAATTAAAACAACAGACTTACTTGAGCAGGCTAATGAGTAGGATATACATTTCTGGCACTACACAAATTGATAATTGCTTTTTATAACAGTGGCTTTCAGATGTTTGCAGAGTAATTCACAGTACAGTAGAAGATTCAGCCTCATACTTCATAGATCACCATAAACTGGTTACTAGTCCTTCTCCAGCTCTTAGCTCTTACTAGTGAATATTTGAGACAAGTTCCTAAGTGCGTAAGAGTTTGCTTTCTTGTGCCAATCATTAAGCCAGACAACTTCTACTGACTTTCCTCTGACGTATTCATCTGTAACAAGGAAAGCAGATCAGCAATTTAGAAAAGGTTTAGCTTGATCACCATGTAGAAATGCAGGCTACACTGCCTATTTCCATAGTGATCACACAACTTTGCTAGCTGCAAAATGAGGGGCTTACATCCCTCATGCTAAAAGCCCTTCTTAGAGGAAATCCTAGGCTGTCGCTTCATGTGAGTAGCTTTAGCTAAGTCTAGAAAAATATGCAAAGGTAGCTCTTAAATAAAACCTCTTTTTTTTTTCATATTTCAGTCATCTCCATAATCTGTTTTGGGGAGAGGCATAAGATATATTAACATTGAAGGCATATGTTCTGATTGCTGAGTGGTTTTTGACATTCCCAGAAAACCCCTGGGAGTTTGTGTCACAGTTCTGTAAACTTTATCTATTTGTATATTCATATCTGGGCCTAAATCCAAAACTTCTTTACATGCATTACAGCAGACAGTTTAGGTTCATCTCCTTGTGTTCCAGATGGCAAGCAGTTAAATCAGGTACACATTTTAACCATTCCACATAGTCTAATGCTCTAATGCATTTCAAAAATTTTCCAATGTTTTCTTATATCACATAGACTATAAAATGTACGTATATAAAATAGGTACAGGACTACATTGAGCTCTGAAGCAAGTGAAGACAACTCTTCTGATGCCGGTAGAGCTGCACCTGCTAATAGCTCAAACACAAAATACCATAAGTATATCTTATTATGTTCCTTACCGGTTTCCATTTTCATTTATTCTCAACAGCTACACTAGAGGATGGCCTTCCAACAGTATAATAGTCATCTTTATCTCATTTCTCTGACATAATTTTCAAGCTCCTTATTACTATTGAACACAGCAGCTAATAGTGCCCAAATTGCTTCTCATTCTTGTCATTATAGTAAGTCATTATTCAAGAAACCAGTGCTGTTCATCCTTTCCCACACAAATAGCTCTCCCCCAAACTAAACTTAAAACTTACCTCCAAGTGCCAGTCTCACATTTGCCAATTAGGCTCCTTCTACTGGCTATTACATGATTACTTTGCACATTTTTACACTTTTTTTACTAACTGTACCTGTGTGCTCCTTGGAATTTTAATCTTTGTCTTCTAAGCCTAGTCTTCATGCACTGATTTTTGCGCCAATTTGATGATTTCAATTAAGGTTTTGTTTGTGTATAGTTAAAATCAGCATGCACTGGGGGATACATATATTCTAGTATCAAGATGTCTGATGTCAATACTTTTTCAGAATAAACCTTGCTAATGTCAGCAGTTTGCAGCAAAGACTGTGCTGCTTTATCTGTAAAGGTTTCTAAACTGGTGAAGCTACAGTGGCCGTAAAAGCAATGTATAGACCCACTTCTGTGTGACATAACTAGTCACCAATGCTTGTAGAGGATTTGGGATCCTGTATTAGCTAAATTTTTCAGCATAAGTTGATTGGATTGCCTTACTGATTGCGAGTTGCAAATTGCAAGATAGACGTACATGTGCATATTGAGGGCCTTCCTGATACATCCATTTTCTCCCAGCTTTTAGTCTTCAAACAAAAGCTTAGCCAAAGTGTCTATGCTAAGCAGTTCCTCTGCCTGCTGTAACTTATGCTTTCCAGGAAGGGTTTTTTTGAACTTGTGTTACTAGGCAGCTACATAAATTACTGCAGTGTGACCTTCAAGCACCTCACTTACTCCATGGAAATTACCCATATGCACACTCTCACCCTGTGATCTTCTATATGACAGGCAAGTTTCTTAGTTATTCCTCCCCCATACCTGAAATTACAAAGTAAAAACATGCTCATAGGTGTAACCACAGCTCATCTGAGGCTCTGAAACCAAACTTTTGAGTGCTCTGAAAATGAATATCTGATAACCAGGTAACTTTTGCATGTCCCCATACGCTCAGCATAGAAAAGAAGGTAAATCTTTCCTTTCAACATCCCAGCTTCAGCTCTTTCTCATCTGAGAGATACCAGATAATTTTGATTTAAATATGTAAAGAAAGAAAGCTGTTTTACATGGACTATATTCCTAATTTCCTTAAAGATCATTCTACTGAACTTAGTAGAACCCCAGTGATTTATATCAGCTGAGTGGGGAGCTGACTCTACACTTCCACAGCTCCCTAGAAATTCTCAGGAGAAAGGTCGGTATTGTAGCTGAACAAATGTTAACTCAGAGGGAAGTCAGTTAAAGTTTTGCCATTCATAAGGATTGCAATTGAATACTTAGGCAGAATCTGTAGGAGCTTCCTAAAAGTAGATGAAATAAAGACCAAAGTAGTTCAGTATGTGTACAAAACTCTCTTTCCTCTAACATGCAGGGATCGGGTGCTGCGGTACTGTGACTCTTTATAGTGCTATCTCCTACTGCTTGATTTTGGGACAGTCAATCATCACCTTTGTCTCTCAGTTTCCTCAGAGAGAATAATATTTCTCTGGTTTTCAAATATCTGAGGATGTGCTTATTAGTGTTTGCAAAACCCTTAGAGACTGCTGGTGGAAATGTAGAGCAGTATAGTAGTAATTTGCCATTGTTTTGTGTTTTTATCTTCTAGCTGTTAATTTTCTTTAACAATATACTGCTATATAAAAATGCATGTGGCAATCTTCTGACGTTCTGAGGGAAGTGTTATCCAAACAAAAATAAAGAATAGGGCTCGTGCTCACAGGAGACACATTATCCGTGATGAGGAGAATCTGTAACAGACATGGCACTAAGTCAAAACTGTGCAGCAAACAGCATCCAAATGTGAGCAATTTCAGATGTGTGCATATTGCCAGTACAAAACCAGGCCATTCTGCAAATGCAGAGTCCCCCAAGGAGCAGTGAACCTCGCAGCAGCAGCACTAATGGCTGTCTTCTCATGTGCAGTGGGGGAAAGCAGCACTTTAGAGCTGCCTTGGGCTGCTATTAAGTTATCCATTCTTAACTTACTTCTATAAAGCTGTTATTGGGTGGAAGCAGATGACACAAAAGATTTTGGGCCTGTTCTGTCTGCTGTGGTGGGGAGCATTCCTCATTCTTGCACATAGGGTGAAATTCTGACCTCTGGGGAGACAAGATTTCTCCCCAGTTTTGCTTGGACTGAAAATAATTATTTTAGGCCCCAGAAAACCCTTTTTTGAAGAGCACTTTAGTGGTGCCAGTGTCTCTTGTAGGATTTTTCTCAGTTTGGACATTATTTTCCTTTCAACAGACACTATTCAAAGGCATCTGTACTGCTAGAACAATAATGAAATAGAATCAAAAAACAACCAACCACAAACAAAGCCAAAAAACACCCCACAACCATTTTCTGTTGTTAGAGTACACATAATGCACGAGGTACTGTGCTGGGTCATCTGCCTTGTTTCTTAGCCTCCTTTCAGAACGTTTTAGGCTGGTTTATGGTTTGCTTGTTCCACCTGATGCCTTGTCCTTCCCTATCTCCTCGCTACTGTTGATGTGAAAATTCAGACTCTCCTCAGTAAAACACAGCGGTTTCCTTTTTCAGTTTTGTCCACTCCAAAATTTGGGCATCATAAGTCAGGCCTCAAAAAATTATGAAACTTTATAAAAATCCTTGTATCTCAAAAATTACTGCTGGTTCTTGTTTCATTTTTTTATCAAGTATATTTTGGGTGCTTCCCTCTGCCATAAATGAGAAGTTTGGCAATATCATGATATCATCATCAGCTGATGCTTTAAAATATGCAGCCAAATTTCATGCTATTCATGCTAAATTAATGAGAGCTGGTAATGTTAAATTCTTCCTAAAGTCACAGCTTCCTGATGCTGTTTCTGTTCTCAGTCATAGCCCTGAAACTCCCATTGAAGGGAAGATTTATGGAAGAAAAATAAAACCAAAAGGAAATGGAAGTGTTAATTTATATTGATTTCACTGTCTATGTTTCTTTGCCCCTCACTCTATGATCAAAATTTGCAGAAATCAAAATTCATCCCAGAAAAAAATACCTCTGAGTTTACTGTCCTTTTCTCTGAGAACACATGAAATAGCATTAGGAGTCAAACTGTTACGGTGGCTACCTATTTGCTTGGCTTCGAAGCTAGATTACACCAATGAGAGAAAAAATGATTGAAAGCCATTAAATATCAGGACATGACTTTTGGCTCAGGAAGAACCTGATCTGCAAATTGCTGGCATGGTTAGTACAAAGATCACACTGGCTGCTTCAGGATCCTTTCCCTGTGCCACAGCTGTCTTCTGCCAGTCCTGCTTTAGATAAATGAGGTGGACTGACATAGAAGAAACTTGCTTGTGCCACGTTGTTTTATGTGTTGTGCAGGCTTATGTTTGCAGGGGATAGTTCTCATTCAGATATTACACAAAAATATGGTGCAAAGTACCTATCACTGACATTAAGGGGCACATCCTGCACTTAACTTTTTTTTTTTTCTTTTTTTTTTTTTTTTTTGTCAGCATGTTTCTAGTGAAGTAAATGGAGTTGTAGCCAACCTCTTTGTATTTCCTTAATGTTTTGGATCATTCCCTGCTGCAGTTACAATAGCTGCAGTGGGTCTAATCTGATGTGCACAAGCTGAGAAGTGAATGCATAGTTCTAAACTCAGGGGCTGTTTTGAAGACAAAACTAATTTTTGAAATGTTTTTGTAAACTCAAGGAAATCTTAATGTCTTTATTCTGTTATTACTTTACAATAATAATCCCAAACTGGCCTGGGAGCTATTACTCGGTGAGCACTGGCCCCTTGGAAGGTTTCAACTTGTCAAGTTTAGCCATTTTTTGAACGCACAGAGGAAGTCATTAAGGCACATCAGGCTGCTGATTGCTATTAAACTCTGTAGAGACTTCTGTGCAAAAATCAATGCCATAACAGGGCTACAAGAATCTAAGAGGTGGGAAAAGCATTTCTTTACCCTCTGGTAACTCAAAAATGGATTAATAGACTTTTTGAAACCTCAAAAAAAAAATATCACCTATGAGCTAGGGGCCAGTTGTAAACCTTGGTGACAAAATAATACAGCTCAGAAAGCTCCAAACGTGTGAAAATGGGTTTATAATGGAGCTGTCACTGCTGTAACCTCAATTGTATGTTTCTGTGCTGGGGAAATCTCACATCTATGCACATCTACGCATGCACGTGCTTATTTATTGTATCCCAAGGAACACCTTTTTTGCTGTATTGCCGCTAAGGAACCCAGCGGGAAAATGCTTTTTTAGTAAGGTATAATCTTAGATATCTTTTGGCAGGAAAGTACTGCAAGAATTTTCCAGATGAGTTCCATCTCAGCGTCAGAGAAAGTGTTACTTGCATGACTGGCTGGTTTTGACTGGCGGGGCGCAGAGGGGCGGGGAACTGCACTGAAAAATGCAACACAATTGCTAACAGTTGAAGACTTTTGTAGAAAATATCTTTATCATGGGAAAAACTAGTTTAAATCATATTAGGAAGTTTTAGTGTAAACATGTACTGTATAAACCTGGCAAGGTCCATTGTCTGACTCTGAAATGTCTTAAATTCCAACTGTCCAGTTCTCCTCCCTTGCAAAGCAAAGGAGAAGAATTCAATTCAATTTTTGTCATTAATTTCATTCAAATTTTGATGATAAAATGATGAAATGTCTTTTCAATTTGATTTTTTAATTCTTACATCAAATAAAAAAATTACTGAGTTGTATTAGATTTATTTCACCATATCCTAGGAACATTTGGATTGGAAGGGATTAGGAGATCACCTCATCCAATTTACTAATCAAAGAAATTGCATTTTATTTAATGCAAAACATAAAACGAAGCAATTCATGTAAACCAAATGTTTGTTTCCATAAAACCAACGAAGGTCTAGTTATGGTGTTTCAGAGCCTTTTTTTCACAACCTTTGTTTCACTGACTATCCCAGCCTTTCTGCTTAAGTCAATACTAGTTTGTCACTAGCTCTGGTTATTAATTTTAAAATTTTAGATAGTATTTTTTTATTGAAAAGAAGGTTCCCTTCTGTATCACCTAGGATTGGCCTTCCCTAGGAGGAGGGCTGAGGGGTAGGGCCACAAGCACGTCCCTATACAGCGGGTCATGGTCTGTCCCCTCAGCTAAGCCCAGTAAAGACTTTTTTAAAGAGTATGCAGATGGGACACTCAGTGTTAAGGCTCAGGGCAGGCAGGACTTAGGACCAAAATAGCCAGCTTTGATCCAGGTGGAGGCAAGTTTTTCTCAAAGATTGTCAGGGCTGCGGGTGTCTGACAATTTCTACCCTGTACTGTGGAATCACCACTGTACCTCCACCCATGGCAAGAGCATGTGGTCGTGGCTGCAGCCAGCATGGCAAACCTTCCCAAAGTATCTGGAACCAAGACTGAGATCTGTAGAAAAGGATCGAAAATAGGCTTTCTCTTAAGGACTATATCAAGCACGGTCAATGGAAAAACTTTAAGCAAATTAATTGTTAAAGCCTGTTGGAGTGTATGGTCTGGACCAGCTGCAGTGAGGGGGCAGATTGTGGACCATTGCCCCAGCATGGTGCTGAGGAAGGAGGCTCCTATATTCTCATTATAGCAGGGGAAAATCCACTTTTCTTGCATGGATAATTTAGAAGTTATGAATCAGGCTGTTGTTTTTATTTCAGCGGAGTACAGACAAGAGTTGTGCAAAATGAGACTGCTGCCTGTCTGTCAGGCAGCTGTAGTTTTTTACCCTGCAGCTTCTTTTAATGTGCATTCTTGGCAAATTCTGAAGAGAAGCAGTCACAACTGTGCACTCAGACGTTAGAGCAGATCTTATTCCCTCGCCATTGAGCCAGAGACTTCACTTGTGCATGGTCCCGTGCCTGACGCAGCCATTAAGCACCCTGACCCAGTAACAAGAACACTGAATTGGTGTCCAAGTTAAAAGGCACTCTAAAAATATGTTCTCGAATCATCTGGTTTTGAAAGGAGATTAATATTTTCTTGCAGTGTATCTGCTTTTCCCAGGTGTTAAATAGACCATTTGCTGTCTGCTGGTCTTTAGGATTTTTTAAAGTAGGTGTTAAAGGCTATTCCAGACTAGCTCTACAGGGTTTTAAGGCATGAGAGAGAGTTACCTGCAGAAAAATGCCCATCTCTCTCAAATAATTAGCAATTATCTGTCAAAAAAGCTTCTGAGCTGACTACAGTAAAAAAAATACTTTTCATCTTTGGCTTTTTTGACTCTCTCCTTCCTTCTCCTCTTTGCCTCCCTCCCACCTTTCTCCTAGCATTTTTTGAGCAGCCTTTTCCAAAGGACACACTGATGAAAGTATCTTTCAGTGCCTGAGCAATTCCCTCAGACACCTCCTCCCTGTCCACCCCCAAGATTGCAAGAGACGTCTGCCTTTGCACACACCATGTCAGCATCCTGCAGAGACATTTTATGTTTGTTGTTTCTCCAAAATAAATAAGAGCAGCACAGAGGATGCAAACTGGCTGTAGACATCCCATTGCTAATAGCGCAGCTACGTTGGTAATTGCTAATAATGATGCAATGTTTCAGCATGGGAACACTCTACTAGCTGCAATGTGGATGGGGCCTGAATAAAGCGACACAGATGGTAACATTATTGCGTATTTCTTTGTAGAAGAAGTTGAATTTTTGCTGTAGGAAATAAAGAAACAACACTCCTGCATTTTGTTCCAATTATTTCTTTAATATTAGCAGCACTGGCATGCTTGATCTGTGAATTGTGTTAGTGCCACCTAAGGAAATACCAAGAGGAGCCTGCGAAGTGAGGAGAAGCAATTGTTTCCACTTAGCAAAGGAAGCACTTAGATGCTATTTGACAGAATTGCATTTGCCTTCTTTGGCAAGGATGACCCATTTTGATCACACGCAACAGCCGAACAACAGCCAATTTGCAATAAATCAGACTTTAAACATTTCTGTAGCTCCTAGACTGATTCTGGAGCCTTGTCTCATGTACCAGAGTTCCCACATCTGTACCTCAGTTGTCCAGGAGTGCTCCACTGCATTTTGCAGGACACAGACAGCAGGAACACATGGTTTGTGGGCAAACTCCTGGGTTTCAGCTTCCTTTGATGCCTGCTAAGTACGTGTTCCTCTGCGAATGCCTGACATCCTCCCTGCTTACGTGCACAACCACTTCAGCACCCCAGTGAGTCCAAGCCAGTGGAAGCACACAGTGCTACTTTGGCCCGACTGCAGCACGTTTCCTTTGAAAGGTGTTTGGAGAGCTGTGGCAGCGTGTCAAAGATAAGGGAGGCAGGAATTGGTTGTATTTGCCAAGTGCCTGCCTTTGTTGGCTCTGTCCACGAGAGCAGCTACCCTCACTTTTGAACTCTCCGGTCTTGCTGCACGTTCATCCACAAAAATTTCTAGCTCATGTGGACCTGGAGTGTCAGGACCAGAGTTGTCCTTCCTGCAAGATTAGGTCGTATCATTAGATCAAAGTCCTATTATGCCATTTTAAACCACGTGGATGCAACACCAGCCAAGTTTCAAGTTCCAAGCACAGGTGTCTAGTAACTGTATGATGCACACATGAAAATTAGACGCATAAGCCAAACTCAGAAGCTAAATTTCCTGTCTTTCCCCAATGTTACACCTGTCTCATCCACACTTATGACTGTATTTCCAATTCAGATTTCAAAAGAGTGCTGCTAATATCTGAAACTATCCTACCTGTTGTTCCTTTGCAACGTTTTCTCTTCATCTGGCAATTCAAAACTGCTCTTAATGAGGCCCTTTTAAACAGCTGAGAAACAGTGATCTGCCAAAGAGACTGGCAAAAGGAGTGCTGCCCAGTATTAATTTCATTGTAGAGGGAACCATGTAGCAGAAAACAGTGTTGGCACATGGATAGGAAATAAACACAGGGTATTTTGCTGCAGAGTTGTTGCTTAGATGGAAGTGCAAGGCATAAGAAGGAATGATAAGCAAATGTCATTTAAAAATAACCATGAGAAAAATTGTGAAAAAGCATCAAAAGCCACATATTTTCACCTTATTCAACTTCCAAAAAAATGTGTGTGTTCTCTAATCTGGATGTGTGGATTTTTTTCTGTGGCTTATGGAGCAAAAATAAATCCTACCTTAAGACTGATCACCAGGATAAATCATTCTTTCCAGGTGCCTTTATCTCTCCCCCCAGACTACCAAGGGATAACTAGCTCAGAGTATCTCCCTGGGTTTTAGACAACTATTATAGGGTGAAATAAATTCCACCCAAAATCCTCAGAAATGACTGCCCTAAGTGGACAGGAAAGCTGGCAGACTTAGATAGGAATTCATTTCTGTCATGGCAGACACAGAGCTGATTGCCAAGGTTGGCATTGCCCACGTCAATGGCATAAAAAAGTCTTGCTACTATTTGGAAATTTTTTGTTGTGTCACAGGCTTAATGTACAACAAGTGGCATAATTGGCTTACAAGTGAAAACTAAAGCAGAAAATGAACAGGAGACCTTTATGTTCTACTCTTATAAAAGGAAACTTTTCTTCAAGAATTGAAACAGTTGTGTTGCAATGTGTCACACGTGGACGTAGTCATGGTGCCAGGTTGTGTTTGCTGAGCAGTGTTACCTGCAGCGCCCCTGGCTTGGCTCAAAGCCTGTGGGAGTCTCGGTGGGACAGACTGACAGACCTGTGCTCGGTGGGGCAGACTGACAGACCTGTGCTCGCTGGGACAGACTGACAGACCTGTGCTCGGTGGGGCAGGTGGAGAGACCTGTGCTTGGTGGGACAGCCTGACAGACCTCTGCTTGGTGGGACAGACTGACAGACCTGTGCTTGTGGGACAGACTGACAGAGCTGTGCTCGCTGGTCTGTGGCATTCACTAACTCCTGCAGAGCACAGGCACAGCAGGAGCACAGGGGTCAGCAATTAGAGATCTTCTGTAGCAAAGATACTTGATAGAATACAGTGATATGAGCCACCTCCCTGAAGTGGAAGGGAATGGGAAGAAAAATACTGGAGTATGAGTGCATACAACACAGGCTGCCTAATACAACAAATGTCATTAATTCCCTTAGACTTCCTCATTCTTCTCTCAGCACACACTCAGTCATGTTTAACATATGCTTGAATCCTGCTTAATATAACGTAGCCAACTTACAATTAGGCACATGCTTAATAATGTGGCTGAATTGAGGCCCAAAATATTCCTGCTTTAACACATGAACAAGACTGTTTCCATTAAGATAGAGCACTGCACGCTAGGGTTTGTAATCACTACAGATCACACCACATGGACGATGAAGCACTGTGAAAAATGCTCCTGTTCAGAAGATTGTTCGTGTGCATCCATTCGGATCTGAGCTCAGAACTCTTTTTTAATCAGGGTCAAAGCAATGACCGTCTTAGACCAATTTATGAAGCCTAAATCCTGAAGTTCCTGTTGCTTCAAAACTCCCACAGATTTGACACATGCAAACTGGATGCAGTTCATGGGCTCCTGGCATATTGTCAGGGCAGTGTCCTTAAGTTTGTGATGTTTTGCTAACCTGTAGTAAGTGGTTCTGTTTAAAATTCAGGAAAAATGGAGGACACTGCATTTTCACTTACAGTCTGATTTGTTGTCTCTACCTTATATAGCTAAAATAGGGTGGACTTGAACACCAGTAGGTTAAACAGCAATGACGCCAGCAATTTCTATTGCTGAGGCTTTAGTCTGGCTAGGGACACAATGTTAATCTGGGGTTGTTTCTCTTTTTCTTTAAATAATATTTTTATTGAGCAAGAAGCGGATGTCAGGATGGCCTTTTGATCAGCTAAAAACAACAGTGTCTCTAAGGGAATCTTTCCTGTTTATTGTATGCTGCTGTATTTGAAAAATGCTAGCCTACAGTAGAGCAAGACTCCTTAACATACAAGAAGCAGGGAAAAACAGGATGAGGCCAAAATGGGAACTGTATATCACAGGAACTTGGAAAGACAGGAAGTTACAAAAGAAGCAGAAATTCTTGATTAAAAGTAAAATTGTACCAGCTTGTGCAAGAGGATAATGACTTTCAAATGTCAGCCTTTGTGCCTGTTCACAATGATAAAGCTATTATACCATATGTACTGCTCTTAATTCCATTTCTCAAGTCACGTCATCTAGGATCTATAACTATTCTGCCCACTAAAATCCAGAGTATTTCTTCAGCTGTATATTCAAATAGCAGATTAAAAGGAGTGCTACCTGAAGCAGAGCCAGCCAGGACTGCTGCACAGTAGTTTAAATCACTGTTAAAAGACCCTTTTTTCAAGGATTTAAATATCAGCCATAAAAATTCACTCCCAGGATAAAAGTCAACCAATGAGTGAATATTTAAACCCAAATTATTAAAATAAAAAGGCATAATTTTTTACACTTAGGAAGTTTCATGTGTAAAAAAGAATAAGCTCTTCCAACATTTTTCATAGATCTGTGACTGAAAAGTAAACCTACTTCAAAAATTACCTCAATAAGAAATTAGCCCTTGAAGCCGTTAGTGGTTTTGTTATTTCCAAAAATCAGTCCTAGTAGAGATAGTCGCAAAAAGTTGCAGTATTAAGCTTGGTCCAGCTCTGGCTTGCAAATGGAAAAAACTCATTTGTTTCAATGAGAATTAAATCAATGCTAACTTCCTCCTCAGGAAGTTGAAGCCTGGAAGAAAAACTTAGAGCTCAGTTTTACAATCACTGTGCTTGTTAAAATTGTCACCTATAATATCAGCAAAGTTACCTCCAAAGAGAGGAAGACAAACACTGTGCTGGTGTCACCATGGGTGCCTCAGCTTTACCAGCATTTCAGTCCGAGTGTCACTGCTCCTGGTCCCAGGCTGTGGGATGGTGCTGCCTCCAGAATAAAGCTGATAATAACATGTTTTATAATTATAGGCACATGAAAACAGGAAAGCTATAAAATAAATTGCCATTATGAGATGGTTCAATGTTTTTGGTGAGGAGTATTATTGGTGAATTCTGTGGCAGCTTATTCAAATCTTACCCAGCAGGTGATATTTATGGACTATTTACAAGATTTTCACATATGGAGTTTTAAAGAGGTTTGTAACTTTTATGCTCATCCATCCAGTTTATTTATTTTACAAAAATGCCGCTCCAAAGGTCAGCTATGTTCTGTCTGTCTCAGCAACTCCAGGGCTAGGGAAAAATGCTGAATGTAATCTCAGCATGAAGTAGTTATACAAATGTGCATTTAAACATGGTAGAAATGGTTTTGTGTCTTGTTCTCATATATCTTAGACCGTGTGTCTCTTGGCTTTACACATCATTTAAATGAGAGCACTGTTTAGCACCTCTTTCACATTCAAATGATGTATTTGTGCTCTTTTGTGTGGAAATGTCTGTATATTTTCAACACTTCTCAGTTCATGTGAAAGCAGACAGGAATAAACCAAGGAGACAAAGATTATGTCAAAGTGGCTGAATAATACTGAAATGATCATGATGCATCTATTCTTCTTTTCAAAATCTTCAGAATAAACCCTTCTTTCCATTTCCAGCTTTCAACCAGTGGAGGGAAATTTATTTCCAATCCTTCCAACCTGACACTGCTCTTGGTGTTGGGTTCCCACCTCTGTTCCAGCTGATTCATGCCTGGAGGCCAAACCTTAATTCTGCCTTTCCTGCTTACCTGACAGCAGAACAGAATACCTTCTCTTTTTCTTACTGCATCTTATCCATATAACTGAATAGAAATAAATTGCAGGTGAAATTATGCACACGCAGTTACTCTCATCTGATTTTTACCATTTTGCAGGTAAAAAGCATACTTGCACACAGGGAAGTCACACATCAGCTTTTTTTGTATGTCCTAAAAGTCACTGTAGCTGGGAGATATTCAGTACCTCAAAGTTATATTTTCTGTATGTCTTGGTTTAACCTGGCAGGTAGCTAAACACCACACAGCTGCTTGTTTGGCCCTCCCCCCTCCCAGTGGGATGAGGAAGAGAATGTGGGGGGAAAAAAAGTACAATTTATATGTTGAGATAAAGAAAGTTTAATAGGAGACAAGTGGAAGGGAAAATAATAATACCAGTAACAGTAATAATAATGTACAAAACAAGTGAAGCACAGTTCAGTTGCTCACCAGCTGCTGACCAATGCCCAGCCAAGTGCATGCAGCCACTGGCCAACTTTCACTCTAGTTTGTAAACTAAGCATGACACTGTATGTTCTGGAATACCCTTTTGGTCAGCTGGGCTCAGCTGTCTCAGCTGTGTCTCTTCCCAGGTCTTGTACCCCCAGCCTACTCCTTTGTCACTGATGAAAGAAGCTGAAAAGTCTTTGACTCAGCATAAACACTGCTCATCAGCAACTGAAAGATCACTGTAATCAATGTAATTTTTATCTTAAATTCAAAATACAGCACTGTACAACCCACTAGGAAGAACATTAACTCTATTGTAGTCAAAACCTGGACACTGTAGAAGACTAGTTATAAAAATTCAACCAATGGTTGAATCTCTCATTCACAAAAGCAATATGATTACAGAGCAACTACTATTTGTATAATGTTTTATTTGTGATATATATGTATAATCAATTGCAAATTATGTGCTTTTCAAACATCTGCTGTAGTTTATTGTGAGTATTTTAAAAGATATCTAATATCCAATAAGAAATTATGTGTAAGAAATCCATTACCTCTTTTCTGTCAGGAGAGCCCTGTAATTCAAACAGAGGCTGTCTATCTTCTTTTTTATATCAGCCTTCTGGATTTGAGGATCTGAGGCTTTCTGCTGAACTATCATGAAAATACATTCATGAGGTTTTCATATCTGCCATGGTATGCCTATTTTTGACCGAGGGGGCAAAGCGTCTGTACAGGATGTGAAACTGGCACAGCTTTGAAAAAGGCAATAGTTCAAAGTCATGAAAGAATGTTCTTATAAAAAATAAAATCTATGTCTTCAAGTCAAAATCACAGGATTCTTATTTTCATTGCTATCTGGTAATATCACAAGCGCTATTTCTTGTAGGAATACAACCCAGGAGTACAGATTCCCTTTGCTCTTAGGAGTCTGGCATGCCTGCTTCAGAAGCAAGATACCTGGTTGCTCATAGAATACACAGGGAAGTTTGCAGTTTCTGGTCTTATGTGGGTTTTGTCAAACCCCCACAGTTTATGGATTCCACGTTTTTCACTCAAGGAATTCCACAATTCAGCTGCAAGGTATAAAAGCAGCTATTAAATATACCTACTGTTACATGTTTATATGTGCACTAGGAGGACTTGCCTTGAGCTAGACCCCAGCAGGCTAAATTGCCTCCATGAGTAATGGAGCTGTGTCAGTTTTCAGCTTTGGTGGGGCTGGAATGGTGGGGCAGGACAGGATGCACATCCTACAAGCAGGACCAGAAAAGCTCTGTGAGAGATTTGAACAGATTCTCCAATTGCAGATTCTCCACTCAGTAACATTTTTCCCCTCTTGACAGCAACACCTTTGTGCTGCCATGCCCTCTGCTACCAAAGTCTGAAGAGTTTGGCTAGATGCCAGAGAGGAGAGTGTGGTTGCAGAGGGCAGATTTTTTGGGTAGCCTGTTGGGTAAGGTGTCTGTCATGGTCCTCTGCCCAGGACAGTTGTTGCATGTCTCCCTTGGAGCTCCCGGTCTCAGACAAAGAGCAGAGTGTCAGGTGTGTTTTTCCTTTTTGTTTTCTTCTCTTCCTCTTCTGGAAAATGTTCCGTTCTCTCTGTGGGAATTTAACTTACGTAGAGACCGTGGGATTGGGACTGCAGCTTACTCTGTTATACCTAATTAACCCTGGGAATTCATTTCCACAACACAGAACTAGGCCAAGTATATAGGTAGCTTTACAAAAGAAAATTAAGGATTTGCAGTGAAGACATGGAATGTCCACAATTACGTTTCATATGATACAAAATAATTAAGGGATATAAGCCATAATGGTTCATGGCACAATCCAAGTTCTAACAGATGGGGATACAATGAGATTTACCCATGGGAAAGTGATTTTGTAATTGTAGAGGTGGATGTATTCCATTTACTTCTGTATTTATTTTAGATGAATGCTTATATTTGTATAAACATTAAGGAAAAGCATCATTCTATAACCTCTGGGTATTTTTACCATTTCTTTAAAATACAGAAGTAATTGCTGCATACTTCTTAAAGAATAAAAGGAAAAAAATTAAAACTCTTGGTTTTCCCCACCCACACATTTCTCTTCACTTCATATATCCCAGCCCTCAGATTGCCCCTCCCTCTGCAAAAGCCTGGGAAAAGATTCACAAGCACATGTGAAAAATGATAGTTTCACATGGCTGTAGTAGGTTCACATCCTTATTATGTAAATGAGTGGTTTTGGTTTGGGCGTCTCTTTTGTGGTTTTTTGTGCAGATGGTTAAATGCTTAAAGACAGTGGGCCAAATTGTTCCTACTGGAATTTCACTGGCTTTGGTTAAACTACACCAGGAATCGAAATAGGCCGTGGAACCCAAATCTATTTTTGCATATAATTAAATTGTCAAATGGGTAATGGGATTGCTGCACAGTAGCAGAAAGGAAGAAAAAGCCATGAGATTTCCCTTTGTTCGATAATTAATGAAGTACCTGGAGAACAACAGATCTGAGAAACTTCACTTTACTCCTGTGATCTGCACTTCCTCCAGCCAGGTAAGCACAGAGCTGTGTGTGCTGGAGACTGATTAATTAGCCCAAGCCAGTTGTAAAATCGTTAGGAAACAAGTGGTGTCTGTTTTCTTCTGCACAGGATGCCAAGAAATGTATTTAAAGTGTGAGAGTCAAAGGTCAGTTTGACATCACGTACTCTAAGAAAGAGCCCTTGCTTAGATCCCTGTTTCATGTTAGAAACGCTGTCTGCAAGCCGTGAAGTTATTGTACTTGATAAGAGAAGGAGTAGGATTAATCTGCAGCAAGGAAAATTCAGGTTAAATATTATGAAAAATGTTGTAACTGTGCGATCACTTAAACAAAGTAGCAGGCTGTCAGGGGAGACAGTCAAAGCTGGAAGTGACACTTTTCTATCAGTGCTGGTTCGGAGAATAATTAATAAGCATTTCCCTGTGAAGGGGGAGTGGCACTCGGCTTCCCCAGAGGCTTCTGCCAAACCAAAGGAGCCGACGGATCTCACAGACATGCTTGGAGCTAATGCTTATGTACAGATAAAATGGAGCTTTCTGAAAGGACTTTTACAACCTCTTCTCAGCTTGTGTTGCATATTCTAAATGTAAATTGAATGCAAATGCTTTGAGCTGTTTGCCACAAAGCAATTTACAATCTCCAACACTAAATCTGACTCATTGGAAATATAAGGGTTCATAGCAATGCTTCATATAATTCTTTAGACACTAATTGGGTTACAACAGGAAAAATTTCTGCTCCCAATCTCTCTGATTTCTCATGCCTATTTAATTTTTTTTCCCAAAATTCTTGTTATAATTTAATATGTCTAAGTTTTTAAGCAATGTCTTCTTCGTGCAAAGTTAATGATTGTGTTGACATTGCATTCAGTGAGAAAATGCATAAGTTAGATGTGTGGCTTGAGTTCTAAATATTCTGCTAAGTTTTATATCTTCAGATTGTTCAGGTTTATCTGTTCTCACTGAACCAGTGATAATAAGATAGCTTCTTTCTGTCTTTGTTCTGGAAAGATAAAATTTGTGATTTCCTAACATTATTCCAAGTGCAGCAAATTGCAAAATAAAACCCTCTACATGATTTTGGGGATCCAGTGGTTATTAAGTTGATTTTCAAAATCAGATTAATCTCAGTCCCTAATTTGTGCCAACAAAATTGTCAGATCTTCTTAACAAAGGGCCTAAGAATTACTGCCTTGATAATAACAGAAAATCTGAACTTGGCAGTTTTACGGATTGGCTCATATCTAAAAACCTTTAGTAAAGGTTGTTCTCCACCATCTCCAGCAGAGTACTGTTTCATAAAAACAAACATTCATTTTGACCACTAACAGGGGTTTTGGCAAAGTGAAGGGGGGCATAGGCAACATGGAGTTTAATCCATAGCTTTCTGTCTACTGCACCCTACAGAGCCACAATGCAGGGAACCAGAAGAAAGAGATCAAAAGGCTTTAAAAATGTCAGGCAACAGGATCTCATTTAAATTATTAGGTGAGATGCCTTCTTGGGCTTGACAATAGCAAAACATATCACATAGCCTGTTTTCTTCTCTCCCTTTATGCTGATTTTGACAGGCTGGTGCTGTTGCATGTAGAAATTATATTTCTGCTCTCCAGGATCACTTTGGACACCGTTTGAAAATGTGTTTTTGTACAACAGTGTAGTATTCAAAGGTATTTGAGTCATGCAGAAACTGGAGGATTTGTAACAGGTTCTTAACCAGTATTGATTGAAATAAAACTTATTTGATGAAAAATAACCCAGAAACCTGCCTTAGGTGAAGCTGATAAGCACTTAAGGAATGCAGAAGGGCTAATCTGTAATTGTGTTAAATGATTCAACTTTAAGAATTGTGCATTTCTAATTCATATCCATATGCTAAAAGGCTTTTTTGAGTTTTCAACAATTGAAATTGTTAAAATTGTATAAGCAGAGATTTTTTTCTTGTTATTTGGATTGGCTTTATTGCAGAAAGATAGATACAGTTCCAACCTGATGTCATACTGCGGAACGGTAAAACCTTTTTCCCAAGCTCTGTGTGTAACCTCTATGCTGCTAAATCCTTGTGCATGAATAGTCTCACTGACGTCAGCAAAAGCAGGGCTGCACAGTCTAATTCTTAAAATAAGTCATGTTCATATAAATTCTTGCTGCTGTCATTTTTATCTCAGATTTTGTATGGTAGAGCATATGGCCTGAATATGAGACTGGCTGAATATTAAAATTCTCCAGCTTAGTGAGTAATTCATGTTTCTAAATCATACAAGTAGTGGATAGTACTGACTTTAAAAAGCACCAATCAGTCAAGACTTATGTGCTTAAAATGAAAGAAATACAAATAGAAGGTTATCAATATACACATGATTAACAATCACACTTAAAAGCAGTTTAAGTCATGCCTCTTAATAATAGATTTGCATGTCTGTGTGTCTGTCTATATGAAGCATGAGCTAAAACAAGGGGAGAAAAGATCTCAGCACTGTTCTGTGTTCCTTACTTATGTTAATGCCTTTGGGATTCTTTACAGAATAACACAGATATTGCAGATTTAGGAAAACAGAGCAGGCTATTTTTAGGATTCAATTTATATGAAACCATGTTCACTTACCTTATAGAAAATCCCTGATTTTCTTCTCACAATTATGTTGGCTAAGTGCAGATGGGCAGGAGACTGTAAAACCGAACTGAGCAGGACTTGCATCCCTAAGGATTAAAAGCATCAGGAGAGAAGATGCATGTTGAAGAGAAGCAAGCTTCTGGGTGTAAGGGGTGCTGGTCATACTGGGTGAAAGGCATTTCACATTCAGGATGCCTCATCATAGCAAAGTGTTTGCTAATGTGCTCTCATCCTCTCATGTTGTCCCAGGTATCTAAGACAATTCCTACATGGCAAATGAAGGGAGAGTCATTTATAGTGTGACAGACTCATGCTAAGGATGGCAGGGAATATCATTAACCTCACGAGTCTTGATGTGACTGAAGAGGCTCGAGATCTGTATGGGAGACAAATCTGAAAATTAACAGCCTCATTAATCAAATCACAACGTTTTGACAACTGCATGGTGTGTATGCAATCTATCCTGTATACAATTTAGCTAAGGCTTTTATGCAACAAGAGGGATTTTTGCAATAACTTTATGTGAGAAGACTCCACCTCACAGCAAAATTCCAGGATTGTATGCTGATTATCAAAGAGTAAAAAAGCATAATAAGATGAGATTCAAATAGAAAATTCTGCCAGGATTATGAAGGAGGTAGCCTACCTCCTTTTCTCGTACTCTATTTTACTGACAGCACTATAATCGCCCTCATCACTTATTTAGATAGTCTGGATGAAAGCTGGCCAACCTCTCACACCTGAGCTCAGGGGCTGGAAATACTCCTCTTCAAAGCAGAAATCCTTTGAATCCGCTTGCCCAATACATTTAGCCAAGAGTGAAACAAGAGTGGATAACCTGTTGGGGCACCCTGCCATGATGTGTCAGAGCACGTCCCTCAGATAACCAGTTCTCCAAAGCTACAGGTCACTCAGGGTAATTCAAAGTAACTCCTGGACCTCAGATGTCAAGCAATCATCTTCTGCTTAAACACAGACTGTGCCCCAAATCCTTTGTTTTTCAGGCTCCTTGTAAGTGCCTGCCCTAAGGAGCTTAGGGATACATGGTTGCCTCTTCCTCACCTAGAGATTTATGCAGAGGCCTTATTAATACTTCTGAGTATTAATTGGCTAAATCCCTGCACATCTAGGCAAAGCCACATCACTGATTATTTCTGGGTTATAAAGAAATGTTGTTGCTTGTTATAATGGGCTTAAGAGAAGAAGGTTTGATGTAGTGGCAAGAGTAGCAAAACACTATTTCACTTATTAATATTTTGGAATGGAGACTCACATAAAATACATAGAATTTTAGGTCTCTTTGTTCTTATTGTCTATCTTCAAGGGTAAAAATTTGAAATAACTTCTAAAAAGGGTTAGAAGCAAGAATGAAGAGCTGTCAACTAAATATATCTTATTTGCAAGAGATGTATTGAATCACAAAATTAATGACACTGTCACTAATACTGTGGCCATCTCAGTTCATCCTGTGCCTTCAAACTCTTTCAGAAAAATATCAATATCTGATTTTCCAATCCAGAAAGCTATGGCACAGTGGAGTTAGCTGACACTTGGCTTCACTGAGTAGCCATGGCAGATGTAAAGAGCTTTCAGCCTTCCAGTCCAGTGTCTGCCCACTTCCTCCCATCAGCTCCTATCTCCCTAAATGACCTAACTAAGCCCCATTGCACTGATCGTCGTCTAGGCTTGTATTTGCAGCTAAAATCTGAACTCTCATTCTAATCTTACAGCTTTATGGCCCTGCTAACTACTGTGTGAACAGAACAGAGCTGTAACAAACCAGAAAGCATACAGCTGGCTGAACAGGCAACCCCTGGGCAGCCCAGTTCCTTTCCAATGCTCCTGCCTTCCCAGACAGTGGCTCTGATGAAAGCAGAATGACTCCCAGCTTCCCACCTGCCGCAGGTTGGGTATTTGCATCTGCACTGCAGTCGAAGGCGTGACTGCAGCATCCATAGCAGTGCCAGATTCTTACCCAGCTAGTGGCAAAGCTGTGGTGGCACAGGATTTACTGTTCCTGGTGGGAACATTCAGCACTGAGCAGAGTCTATGACATTATAAGTACCTCAGCCAGTTAAATAAAAACAGTTCAGACATGTGTTGTAATCACATCTCCAAATGCAAGGATTGCAGTTTTTGGTAGAGTTTATCACTGCTCTGAGCAGCAGCATTAACAAGCAGTACTGTGATTTTCCCAGACCACAGTGCTGTGTAGAAACCTTACTCAGGCTCTTTCCAACTGACATATCCTTTTGTTGCTGGCATGAGACATGTTTCCATGATCTTTATCCCTGTGGGGAAGAAAGAGGTAATCCTTCATCAGTTCATATATTAATCTATCTGCTAGTTCTGATTTTTGTGAATTCCCATGCAGAATTTTTACAGGGGGAAGGGACAAAGGTTTGAAATCTTTCTCAAAGTTGTCTGGCTGGAGTGGTTCCTGTAGTAGCCATGCACCAATCATGTAAGGTCAGAGGACACTTTGTGGTATGTGTTTGAGGACAAATGTGCAGTAATTGAAGAAAAGCTGAAAAACGGGATGTTATATGCCAAATATGTGAAAATTCAGTTTGGTGGAGCTGTTTCAGGAATCTGTTCATCACAACATGTTGGTATTGTGGGTCAAGCAGGATTGTGCCTCTCCAATGGTCTGTAAGCCTCCTAACATCCCTTTGTTCAGAGGGAAAGAGGGACTGGCTTTACAGTGCCCACGAGACCAAATCCAGGTTAAAGCTAATGAGGAATGCATACATTTCATTTGTTAAAGGGGTTTTCTGCATGTTTCAGGAAAGAGAGGGGGTTATTACCATTTCCCCCCCATAATAAAAAACAGGATCCTGTATCTTGGAAATGTTTACAGTGTAACAAAATGAGGTTGTGTTACACTGTAAAGTTTTAAAGGGGGACTAGCAGGGACACCTAGGCTCAGCAGCATGAAACCCATGAGCTGTTTGGACAGGAAGGGTTTGTATTTAAAAATCATGAAAATAATGTTTCACTCTGAGATAAAAACAAGTGGTTTTGACACAAAGGTTGAGAATTTTCCAGCTACAGACCCTCCCCTGCCAGGTACCAACAGTTTTATTCAGAGTAGGGGCTGAACAGGATGCATTTACCACCTGGCTCAAAGCTGAGTTTGCTGTTGGTTATTTGGGTGCTGAGAGAGCAAATCCACAAGTTTCTCTTCCATTGCTACACTGCAAGGTGACAGTGTCTGGCAGGACTGCTGGCCAGGGAAGACAGCTCCAGAGGGGCACTGTGTGCCCTGCAGCACAGCACACTGGGGTCTGCACCACCTCAGATACAACACAGGGAGTGTTTGCAACAGAAGGATGGAGGCTGTGCTGCCAAAAGGAGTCCCCAAGTCCCTCTGTGCAAGTCAGACATCTCTGTGAGCCTGCTCAGGAGGCTCAAAGTGAGGAAAGGGATGGTGTATTATCTCATTTCCTTCCCAGACTTCCTACTACTGTTTTGGGCAATTTATACCTTTAAGAATGCATAAGGCAAACAAACCTTGTTCTCCCCAGTGTGTGAAAGCCTGTCTTTTGCATTATTAAACCATAAAGGAAAGCCTGGCGTTATCTCACACAGATTCTCTGCACGTACAAGAGGATCCGGCCCAAACACATTTCATGGCTCGTCTGTCTGAGTTACTGTGCTTCTTGCCAGGAGTGAAGGAGAGGAAAGAATCAATGCTTAATACCACGGAGTCTTACACAGGTTGCTCTTGGGTGTAGTGCTTATCACCACTAAGTAGACAAAAGTAAAAGCATTTATAGATACCTACTGAAAGTGTAAATTAAACAAAAGCCATCAAAACAGGATTTTATCCATTTAATTGCAGAGCAAGTGTTTTCATCAGCTGTATAATGGTTTATTGCCTTTCAAGGCTTGTTTATTGTAATTAATTAAAGAAGACATAGAACACCACTCCCTTATGGATTACAAAAGGAAAGAAGATGCAACACTATTTTTGTTTGCAATTCATTGAGTTATTTGCAGGTCCCCTTGGTCTGTCAGGTAATACATTACTATAGCTCCATGTCACCCTGTCCATTTCTCTAAGTAGAAAGCAAAGGCAGAAGCACGACCCATGAAATGCAGAAAACATATCAACATCATTATCCATACTTTCTTGGGCCCAGTAACAGCTCTTTCCTGAAGAGTGTCTTTTTCTTGATTACAGCTGTCGAAGCAGCCTGTACAAGAATGGGAGAGTGGTTCTAGGAGAACATTACTTCTGACTTCAGCAATTTCTTTGTGAGTGTGCTACTCCTGACTTAGGTTTTCCACTGCCCTGATTTCAAAGGCAGGGGTCATCTCACAGCCATGCTGCCCCAAAATAGATTTAGTCTTCACTGAGTATAGGTCCAAATGCTCAACAGATTTAAGAGAGAGTATATCTCAAGAAGTTGCACCGATAAGGGAGGGAAAGGAAGTTTAAAGAAGACAAACTTGGTCCCATTTAATGAATACTTCCTTGACATTTGTGCAGCTGCCACTGGGGATTTGAGCTGGCACACATGAATTCAGTATGGTCCCAATTACTGAAGCCCATGAGCTGTGTGTTTGTGTTGTGTGTATGTCCATTACCCTGCTTGCGTTTCAAATATTAAGTACCAGAAGAAAATTATGCAAAATTTTTTATCGAACACTTGTGAATTCTGGTACGTTTTCCACTTAGTTTTCCATTTTAAATTAGCGTAGGGCAATGCACCTCTGATGCAATGCCACTTAAACTGTAAATGTGTACCAAAGATGATGCTGATCTGCTGTGCACATTTTCCTTCCTGTAAGTCATTATCACATGCCTCTCTTTCTAAGAAAGACATTTTTATGAGAGGTGAATCGCTGGGGTGGGTTTTTTGCATGGCTGGTTTGCCCCACATTCCAGCTATAACAATGCAGTTTCACTGGGCACTGGGTCATATGGCTGACCTCAGCTAACAAGCTGTTCCTGTTTTTAGGCTACTGGGAATGTTTATTGGCCACTGTTTTCCTCCTTTCTAAACACATAGTTATTCCTCAAGACCCATATAAATCATAAGGTCACAAAACACATAAAAACTGTGACATTCGCTGTGATATAGAATACGAACTAAATTCAGGCTTAGCAGCTTTAAGCATCTATGGTATATTTTATCATAAGATAAATACATTTATTTAAGTTATATATACTTCTCAGTTCTAGGATACACACAATAAAATGGCAATAAAGTTGCTCAATGGGACAAACTTTTATGTGCTGACATTTCAAATTGGTGCAGTTTAACCGTGAGCTCTATCACAAAAACAAAGTACAGTAACTCTGAAACAGTTTAAATAGTGATCTGTTTGCAATAAACATTAACTAATCATGTACTTTATGAGAATATTATAATTCTGAGGGTAATATTGAATTTCCTAATGCAGATTTCAAGAGCAGAATCTCAGAGAGAGGTCTGCACTCATGTCGGATTAGCGCACTGATGTGTGCAAAATCAAACTACACCTATAAGGACATGCATAAGTTACCAACAGGAGTTTTATTTATAATATCTGTACTGAAATTAGACAACAAATTAACAGAAAAGCGTTGATAGCAATTACTATGGTCTAAGTCTACATAGGCGCTCTGCTTCCCTGTTCTCATCTGCTTTAGTGGTTTTAAAATGAACCTCTTCCAGGCTGAGTTTCCCAGGCTGCTTCTCTGGCTGAGAATGAACTTTGGGAAGAAACATCTGAAATGATTCTGGTTTTTCCTTGTATAAAGAATATAAAAATATACACGCAGAAACACACACACATACGTGCATACACGTCGCAGTTGCAAAACAGAAGACAAGCCACGGAACTTTTTCAGGCAGCTCTTCAACCACGCTTACTCAGATCAGAAGTCTGGAATTTGAAAGCACCATCCTTGAGTAAATGTTCCTTGCACTGCTCTTAGGAAATATCATTCAGACTTCACAAAGCCAGGGCTCCTTTAGAGTTGCCAACCCCAAGTATTACTCATGTGCTTAAGGGTTGTTTGTTAAAGTGGCAATGTACACAACCAAATGATTTTGTGCTGAGATAACGGCTCGCCAGGAAACATGCAGACGCTGTAAGTGGGTTGATCTCTGAACTGTGAATGTTTCATATTCAGCTTTGTGTGCCTCCTGTGCCAGAGAGCACTCCGAGATGTTATGGCCAGGCACTTTGCCTTTCCAAGTTTGTGTTATAAGAAAAAAATAAGGTTTTCATCTAGGTGTTACAATAGTCTGCCAGAGGTCTTCTCGGCATTATGAGAATATTTACCTAATAATGCCACATATCTCACACACTTAAGGATTCTGTTTTCAACACAGGAAAGACTTGAAAGTTTGGATCTCCTTTACGTAGCTCAAACTCTTTTTCTTTGGTGGTAGCTCAAGAGAGTCTCACCTCCCTTTCCCCAGTAAAAATCCATGGGTAAAGCTCTAATACATGCACATGGTGAAACACTGACAAGCCAAAAGTTTCAGAAGCAAAGCTGGACATTTCCCAATAACTCCACTTGTTTGTACAATATGCCTAATCGTGTGGCTATATACAGGTTTGAGATACAGTCTTAGCAAAATATCAATCCAGTCATTTATACATGTCACACTTTCAGGCAAGGAAGACCCACGCAGTCATTTATATCACTACAGACTAAGTATGTGGAGACACTAATCCCACAGTGGATTTTTCACTTGGCCCAAGGTCTGCCCACAGGGCATGTGATGTAGAAATCACAACAAAGGGAACAACACTGAGAAATACCGAGCTCTGAGCACCTAACACTGCATCTTTAATATTCCCTTATATAGTTCCTAACTGGAAATAGATGAAAATGCCCATCATTTTACTGTATTTACAGAGCTTCAGGACATGGTTGCTATGGAAGAAAATTGCCATAACTTCTGATCTAAAGCTGATATGTATGTCTGTAATTTCCTTTCTCCTTTAGCCTCTTTTAGTTTCATTAATTATAGGTATTGGTCAGAGAGGTTGTAGACAGCCCACAAGGGACAAATATCTGAGTTTCCAAAGTGTGGAAGTTACTTTATGTTCTGAACTTCCACAGTTTCTGTGAAAAACTAACATCTGCCTTATACTTTTAAAAGTTGAGTTCCTAAGGTTGTGATTAATATACTACGTAGATCCCCAAAGGACAATTACAAATTAATCAGCGGTTCAAAACTCCCAAATGGAGTGCTGTAAGGTTGCCATAACTTTAAAGCATTTCTTTTTTCCTTTCATGGAAAGAAAAAGAAATCACAACCAATCCTGATCTCCATTTGATACAGTTCTTTCTCTGTTCTTTAGGCATTCGAGGAAGCAAACCCAAGGCTTCTATAACTTACCAATTAGGCAGGCTTTTTCGTGAATTCAGCAGTACATGCACAGAGCACTAATCCAACCACAAATCATTAAACTTGTTAGGCACATGAAAACAATGTTTGATGGATATAGAGGTGTACAGTGAGTATGAATGTGTATATATGCATGAGTCTCTGTATGCAAGTTATTTAGTCTAGTTCTTCTACAGAAATGTATTTGTGATTCCGTGTGAGACTTTGCAGCCCCTTCTTCCAGTCATTCTATGGCTTAGGAAAACTTCCAATTTTCAAGCCTCTATTAAGAAGCTTTATTTGAAATCCACAGAAGACACTAGGAATCTTTCCATTATTTCAGGAGAAGCTAGACTGGGCTCTTATGTTTAAAACACAGTATCTGGCTAGCTCAGCTTTGTTCCTTGCTGTTTGCAAAATTTCTGTAAGACTGCCGGCACTCAGTCTCTCTCTCTTTCATGTCTCCACATATGTAAAATGAGAATGACAACTTTACCTCAGAGGAATGTCACAAAGCTTCACTTATAAACAGATTGGCATACTTGGATGAAGTTGCTCTACTAACAAGAAGTTTTCTGATTGATGGGCATCTCTTGAGAGGTCATAGAAACAAAAACAAAACCATATAGTCGAGTTTTTGGACTTTTTTTTTTGCTCACAAAAGCCAATTCTTATGCATGATGGCTGTTTGTGTCATCCTTCTTCTTTCTTTTATCACCTAGGATATATTTTCAAATCTTACCATGTGAAATTAGTGGCTCAATACTAAATTAAGCCAAGGCATAACCTTCACACCTGAAACATCCACATGAAAAGCTTGAGGTACAGTGAGTAACAAAGTTAGTTTTTATAAAATGTAGCTTTTTTCCCATTTCTAAAACCCTTAGCTGTCTCAACATAGATAAAGTAAATATTAAACAACCAGTAAAAATTAGACTGCATTTCATTTTGTGAAGAACACTGGAAAGTTGGCAAGAGGTAAGATTTTGCAGTGAAATAGGGAAGTGAACAAGTTGTAAATGACTCTAATATCTTCCAGATGGCATATTTTACTTGGGAACTGAGTTTAGAGTAATTAGAGGCATGTGAAATTCCTATAAATACTAAACTTCACCAGTTTGACACTAGAAAGCTCCTTCCTCTCTGAAGTCTTTAAACTGCTAAGTGTTCCTTTTTCCCCCACTTTAAGTGGAAGTCAAGCATTTGTAAATTTGTCTTATTTGACAGACAGAAACCTTTTCCATGAAAAGACAGCATTTTTCTATGCCAGAAAGTTATGAACTGAAGTTTCTCACTGAAGAGGTTTAAAATTGAATGTTTCTTCCCAGAAGAGGTTTTCATTTTTATATACTGGGATCGTTATATTATAATTTATTACAGTATGTGGCAAGCAATGAAATCAGTGGAATTTACTGTAACTTGAAGATCAAATCTTTTCATTGGTGAAATGCTTTTTGCAGATAGATATGCTGAAGACCTTAGCAGATGAATTTTGCTTTTACTTCCCTTAGGATATTGTAATGCTAAAATGTCAAAACCCGGTCCATAACCTCTGGTTCTTCTTCATTTTCTGCATGATGTTACATACATTCCAAAAGTGGATCCTGGTGTTCTCATTTCTGTTGAAGAATTTTCCAGATTTTATTTGGTATTAATGGAATAGAACTAAGTAAATACAAGGTAAAATATTCTGTCGCCACTTGCACCGTTTTTGGCCATATGTCAGTGTAAACCGACTTAGATCCATTGGTATAAAGGGTCTAATCTCATTTGCAGCAGCTAAAGATCTGGCTATTGTTCTCAGTGGAGCTGTATAGATAAAAGTGCAGATACAATCTTGCTTATTTGATTCAGATCTTCAGCTCTGCCAGTTTCAGGTACTCAAAAAGCGTGAGCCAAAATACAAGGAGCATGTGATAAGATGAAGGATACTCAGATTTTAAAATATTAATGATTGTTTTTGTTACTTCTGGGTTTTGAAATGTTATTGGTTAAAGTATGTTGCATTTCTGATTCCTTTGTTCAGCAGAGAATTAAGAGCTTAATTTTAAACGAAAGCGCAAATCCCAGTGCATTCAATTATTCCAGAAACCAGTGTAATAACAAGACTGCTGCTAACATTAGTTGGAATTAAACTGTTGCAGTGGGTAACTGTAGATCTTCATTGATGTCTTTGTTACATCTTTTCTCTTTTTCACTACAGCATTGTCTTGTACTAAAATAGACCCTCAGTAGTTCATTCTTAATGGAGACCCACCGTCAGTTAATGGCATTGCTAAATTACTGAACAGTGGCCAAATCCCAATGGCCTTATTCCCAGAAATCTCTTAGGTTGACAGGACCTTTGTATGAATAACTCCAGTGAATTTTGGCCCTGGGTGAACACCATGAAAACACCAGCTCACAAAAGAACAATGGAAACAAAGGCCCCCCAAACTGACAGTAAATTACAAATCATTAATCGATTGCAAATTGTGCATTTAAATATCCAGCCCTTTAGAGAACTCTGGGATTTAGATGATGTGTTGTCTCCCTTGGGGGGCTGCATCTGCATCATGAATCTAGAGCACAAAACCAGTTTAAAAGCCTCCTGCAGTGGGCACTGACTCCCACCTTCCCTTCTCACAGAGTTTGCACTGCCTGGCTCATCCTAATTCAACAGTATGCATGTCCATCCTTGGAGAAATGATCTGTTGGGAGTTTTAATAGACTTGAAGGAAAAAGGAAGAAAGGGAGAAGGAGGGAGGGAGGGAGGGAGGCAGGCAGGCAGGTAGGAAGGAAAGAAGAAAGGAAGATTGTCAAAGACATGTCCACACCAACAGGTGACTTGTAAAGATGGAGAAGGGCCTCTCCATTAAGAAGACTGCAGTGTGTGACACAAACAAGCAGCCAGGTAGGAGCACACCACACAGGATCCCATGTCAGTAAGCACACTGGGAAGGCGCTTAAAGGGGGAAAAACCCTGCAGTTCTCATGCCACCCAGTGATCAGGGAGCACTTGTGCCCTGCTTAGATTTGTTGAGGACACAGCAGTCACCCAGGATCCTCTGAGGGCTGCTTTCACCTCCGTCAAGGTGTCTTGTGAGGCCCCCGTGTGAGGAATTACATCCCCTTGGTGTAGACACCTGAGCTGACAGACCCAGCTACAGGGAAGGCTGGTGTGTCTTCAAAGGATGGGTCAGCCTGCCAATGCCCATGGGATGGGTTACCTTACAGGAGGCCCTGGAGACAGAGGAGGTTCAGATGAAGAGAAACGCAACAGATGCTGAGGTTACAGGCAGAAAATCAGCCTATTCAGGGCTGTGGCTAATTTTTTATTTTTAATAGCATGTACTTTTTCCTGTTGCTAATAAACTGGGATTAAGGTTGGTGTCCCTCAAGTGCCTGCAGCTTTTAAGCTTTTAGCTCTGGGATACAGATTGCTTTGTGCCACCAGCACTGCAGTAAATCCTACACCTCTGACCCCCAGTAACTAATGGGGCACAAAGCCACAGTGCAGAACAACTTGAAGCTCTTTATTTAGATTTCTTCTTGCGATGCCTTCTGTTCAACTGAAGTGGAGGCTTGTGAGGAATTAAAAAAAAACTTTATAAAATAAAGGCAAAAGAAAGATACATACTAAGAAGAAAATTTTTAGAACCAAAGATAGTCTGAACAGGGTGGATAATTCACATCAGGGAGAAATTTAGGAGCTTGGTTGGATGTGGAATCAGAGTGATAAAAAAAGAGACTTGGAAATTTTTTTCATCTTAACAGGTGGATAGCCAAAGTATTCCTAACAACCATATAGATCACAGTAGGCTGCAGAAAAATATGGTGTACCTGGATGTAAATTATAGTTGTATATATTTCACTGATTGTTTCATAAGATTAAATGGCAGATATTTAGATTTCAGCTGAGTTCTGCCTATTTCTTGAGAAGGAATTCTTGTAAGCAAAAAGGCATAAGATCTCACTGCCCTGGTAATAGCCAAATGCATAGAAGTGGAGTGTAGCTTGGCAGAATGGCTGGCTTCAGCAATAGGCAGGGCTTTCCAACACTTGCACCTCACCTTCTGCAGTACAACATGCAATGGTGCATTTCAGCAGTCTCCAGCATGTTCAGAACTGAACCCCAACGTAAGCACTGTTATCACTTACTGGAAACTGGTACTAGGAAATTCACCAAAATTTGAGTTCCCTTTATGTTTTTTGTTGCCCAGGGCTCATTTGACAGGTATTGCTTGGCTTTTTCTTCAAAACCGTAACTTACGCTTTCCAAAAAAGAACAAGTTCTTTGCAATTCCTTAAAGAATTAGAGGAATTCTAGATTCTCTCATCTTTCCACTGGGAATCTCTCCCAGACATGGCTTTACTAAACCATAAAATTAGGAATAACTAGTAATGGCCTGTTCAGGTACCAGGTGGGAGGAGCAGGAAGTGTGTGTGAACTCTTGCACTCCTGTTCATCCCACCCAGCAGCCATGTACACTAGAGACGGTGCAAACAGAAGTGGGATAACTGGAAAGAAGTAGGCAGGCAAAAAGGAAATGCTTTTTGTATTGTGGCAAAGCAACTCCATGAACATATTCACTGACTGTCCTCTCTTCTGGGCAGGCATCTCCTATTTTCACATATGAACTCATGCTCGAGTCTTTCACCCGAAACTGCCCTCCATGGTTAGCGCCATGTTTATATTTACATCTCTCTGCCATAAGCCCTAAAGGACTATAAAATTACGAGAAATATTTGCCACACCATTGACAGCAGTAACTGAGTGAAGAATTGCCAAATGGGAAATCCAAATTTGCAAACTCAGTATTCTGGGCTGCGTGCCAAGTCTGTCTGGGTGCTGCGGAGGTGACACGTTCAGTCTTCTCACAGGGATGCCAATGTGCTAACTGTATCCCTGGCACGGCATCTTCTGACAAACTTACGGAAAAGAACTGCTACCAAGTCCAGAGGGACATGCAAGCTGCTTTCTGAGCTTCCTTGGCAGCAACTCCATTTCCACGTTGTGACTGTACTTTCTCCTGTTTACAAGACCAGTTGTTTGTGATATGCTGTGGTCTCTGGTAGGATTTTGAAAAGTGCAAAAATGACAGCAAGACGTTGGTTTCCAAGTATAAACTAGTAAAATCCAGAGTAATTTTATTTCGCTAAGAAAAAAATAATACAGATACTCATTTACTGCAGCCCAGGTATCATATGTTGCCACCAGTGCAGGAGGATCCAAACCCATTTGTTATCTGCCAATTGAAAAACATGATTGTTAGAATATGAAGAGTGTGGGGATGATCTCTAAAGCTTCCTCTTTTCAAATTATACTTCTTACCCATTGTCTCATAGCTAAACTTCTTCTCTGTCTGTCAGTAATTTTTCAAAATGAAATAAAAAAACCTGAAAAATGCTCCAATCTTCCATGGGGCTGCATGACCTATAGCCTGCAGAAATCCATTAGAAGAAAGCCTTTTAGTAACCAAATTGTGTCATTTACAACTGCACAGCAGCCAGGAAGAGCACCATAAATTACGATTCTGTCACTACAAGGGACAATGGGAAGTGTGGGCAGGCTATTGCTATAAAGGAGGAAAACTGGGAGAGTGATAGAATTTCATTTAAGTGGGGGGTTTTGCCTAATTTACTTCATATAATAGCAAAATTGGTACTTACAGGTTAGTTATTTTTTGGCTGTATGTGGAAGACTTAGCAAGACTGTATAACATTGTTTATTTTTAAGGCATAGCAGAATAAAAACATCAAGCCTTTTGAATTTATCTCCTTCATATATGAAGAAAAAAAAATATGTAACATTTGCTTAGCATTTTTGGTTAATTTTTTTCGTACCATTTGAGAAATTGTCTACTGTTGAAGCTTGAGCAAGGGATGGTGCCTGGGAAACTGGTGAATTAATGTCACCATGGGGTAAATGGAGCAAAGGCTGTCGCTCAGATGCTGCAGGTTTATGTGGTTATTCTTGCTTTTTAACAAGCAGTTGATTATTTGGAGAAAAGTTGTCTTGTTAAAAATTCTCAACATACATTTTTTTCTAAAATCTAAAAACTAGTTGCATGTACCCTTGAGTACTTTCAATAGGTTTTACAGAGAACCTAGAGCTGGCAATTTTAAGGATATTTCTGAGAAGGGAAAATAAAATACAAACCAGACAAAACCCTAACAATTCTGGGGGTCTCTTTACAACTCTTATCCTGACTTTCAAATCCTGTTATGCACATATGATAAAGACATTATAGAAAGAACAGAAGCCTAATTTTAAAAACTACAGGCTACTTAAGCATCTGTAAAATCATCTCAGAAATGCATGTTTCTACTTTGCATTTCCACCAATCTGCACTGGAACAGTTAAGCTAGTGAGCTGAGCAATTGCTACTAGAAAAATCAAATACATAAGAAGAAATGCAGTTAACACAATATTTCACATATGTTAATGCTTACAGTTCCATCAGTGTCAGCTTTATTTTCTATTTGATGTACACCAAAGCTGGCACACAGTTTTAACTGATGAGGTAATGTCATTTTTAATTTAAGGAGCCTTAAGCTGTCCACTTTAACTAGTGATATCATCTTTGCAGCTGTCTCACAGGACTTCATGTAAACATAAGTAATGTGCCCTGGATGGTTTGGAGCAGAGTTGTTAAAAATGACATTGGTCATCATGAAGACATTTTTTTTCCTTTGATCTCTTTAAAAATGCCAGACGCACTTTATTGTCCTGTCATTTTTAGCTCTTCCTTGTATATTAATATGCTTGGAACATTTCAGTGAGCATAACAGTAGAATATAAAGGTCTAAACAAATTAATGGCAACATTTTAATGTCAGTCGTAGTAAGATAATGAAAAGTAAATGAGATTGTCTGGCTAACAGCAACTTGTTAAATGAAAGGGCAGCGTGGCTGAGACACAGAGACGCAGGGGCAGGGAAAAGCCTTTTGCTGCTGTCTGAAAGAGTCACAGGACACAACCCAAGCTCCAAATACCACCACCTTCTAGGAGAAGATTAAACTGATTCTACAGATTGGGTCTGATTCTCCTTCCTGTCTGGGGTCAAGTGAAATCACCTGCTAATAAAACTTAAGAGCAGACCTGTCTCTGCACCTGCAGCTTCTCCTTCCCATGACTTTCACTCTCGTTTGTGTTCCCTGGGCTGGTTCAGCACCACCAGCCTGCTGGGCTCACTCTCCTCAGCCCTTGAACACCAAATCTGTCAGACCAGACACTACACATTGGCATCTCTGGTGACAGGGCTGAGGAGCCCTAACGTATTTCTCACAGGCAAACTTTTACTACCCATTATTATCTGGTTATTACATGGTCTTCCTTATACAGTCTTAGGTTTGATGCAAATAATCACTGAGGTTTTAGCCCAGTCTGTCTAGTAATCACACGCTGTACAAATATGAATGTTGGAATGTGCACTTCTTGATTCAAATACCTAAACAAAGGTGATTTGTATTGAAACAATTTTTGTCTGAGAAAAACCAAGTGCTGTGACTGACTTGTGGATTTTGTGATGTGCTCCAAACTATTTGTCCAGATAATAAAGAAAATAACAGATTTTTCTACCATTGATCTGCAACATGATGGAGTTTTGAACAAAATCTAATGTTTAGGGATTTACTTATTATTCTGTGGACATATGTTTGGAGGACAGCATATGGAAATCAAAGTATTGTTCATAAAGAGCTACAGCCAAAAAGACATTTTTGAATTCATAAGAGAACTTCACAGTTTGAAAAGAATGCTATGCATTATGTATTGATAACAACACTACACAGACAAAGGGACACAATTTAATAATACAGAATTGTGCTCGTGAGATTTCCTTTTTTTTTTTTTTTTGTTAATTGGTTACTTTAGCTGACATTGTCTGCAAGCATAATGGACACCATTCTTCCTAATAGTTCCATGTTGCCAGATGATGTCTACAGACATAATGTAGTCCATTTTAATTATTTCATTTTGCTTACATCTTTCAGCATAATGCATTTTCCAAGCAAGCTAGCATTTTTCTTGATTATCTATGTTGTGTTATGGTTTCTAAATTAATTAGGTCTCCTTCTTTCCTGGAAGTTAAAAGTTTCTTCCTTCCATTTATCTACCAGGTATGATTATGTTGAAGTGATTGATGGAGATAATGCTGAAGGACGCTTATGGGGAAAGTACTGTGGAAAAATTGCTCCCCCTCCTTTAGTGTCTTCAGGACCATACCTTTTTATTAAATTTGTTTCCGACTATGAGACACATGGAGCAGGATTTTCTATCCGTTACGAAGTTTTCAAAAGAGGTGAGAAACAATTCATTGTTACGTAGTTCATAACCTGTGATTTTTACTTGCATCATAAAGTTCACCATAATTCTTTGGAATGGGGAAAATGCATGAAAATGCTTGAAAGAAAAAATCTTACTGCCCTAGTCATTCCAAGGTGGGGCGTACATGCAGTGGGTGTAAATCATCATGAATCCAGTGGGTCAGCTGTGTCTGGGGGTTGACTCCTCTGCATGAAATATGGTAGTTTTTGTCAGCTGTTTGTTTCAACCATCTTAAAACCATTAGCTTTATTGCTTTCCTCTTTTTTTAAATAATAATTACTGTATGATTTATAATGTTACTGCCTCAACAGCACTGCAACCTTGTGAATCCCTGGCTTATTTTGGTCAGTGTTTTGCTCTGTGCTCCCAAGAGATGGCCGTGGGCTCAGAAAGGACCCGAGTACACATGGGCAGCAGATGATGTTGATGCTGCTTTCACAAATCGTGTTTGGGAGGCAGAGGAGAGAAGCAGCTCACACTGATCACAGGCATGATCTGCTGGATGCTCGTGCCAGGAGTTAGTGCCAGTGAGCACAATTAGCTTTATGGGGCACATAGAGAGCTCAGAGAAACAGAGAGTGCATGATTAACCAGACAGAGAGACACTCCCTCTTTGATAACACTCTTCCCAAGCCAATAGCTAGAAGGGCTGTAAGGTCACTTTTTTTGGCATATGTCTTCCCTATAGCTGGATGGAGATTAATAATTCATATATTCCATTCCTGGAGAACACAGATCAAAACTCATAATATGTAAAAAGATAATAACATTCATTTTATAGAAAAAAAAATTGACTTCAACATCAATGTTTAGGGTCATATTCACAAAAGCAGCTCAAAACTTCAAATTTCCAATGCACACCACTCCCAGTCAGTGCCTCATTTTCAGAACCAGTCCAAGTCCCTTTTATGCACCTAAACCAGGGCCAGATTTTCAGCTGTGTTCAGCATGCACTCTTGGTGGCAGCTGTACTGCTAATGAGGAGAAGCGCAGTAGTGAAGTCGTTTTTCTGTTGCTATTGCTGCTCTGCACAGTGCTAATTGGGGCCACAGACCTCTTGTTCACCATCTTCCCTGTCTGTAAATCCACTCTTGACTCCCAGAAATTCTTTTGCTGACCTTCAGGGTCACATTTTTTAAAAGAATTCAGCATCCAAATGACACCAAGCTTTCCTGAAAAAATATCTCTATTTATTTTGATATCCTTAGGAGCCTAAACTCTTGAAAATGCGTTCTGACGTTTTTCAGTGCTTATGTATGCAGTACTGTCTTTCGTAAAGAGCAAGGATAAAACACAAGAAGAAGTGAAAGAATGATCTGTGAAACAATCTATTTTAGTAACTGAACCCTTTCAAGGAAAAGGTTTTATTTATTTCCTAACAGTGTAATGACAACTCAGAACTCTGACAGGAACATTGTGTTTATTTCCTTGTGTGGTCATTTACATGTCTCAAAGATGCACATTTACCATGTTAAGATGGCATTATGAATGTGATTTTACACACATGGAAGTCAGGAAACTCAAAATTACGGCTCCCAGAGCAACTTTAACTCCAGTTCATTCCACATAAACTGTATATTAAGGCAGGACAGTTATCACCATGCAGTGTTAGAAAATGCCATGTGTACACAAAGGATACAAATTATCATTGCTGTGGGAATACAGCCCTATTTAACTTCTGGAAAAATGCATATACACTATATCAGTTTTGCATTTTAATATCTGTGCCAAATAAAGCGGTTCAACCTTGTGCACAGGTGAAGATCAGCTGCTTACACCAGACAAGTAGGTCTGGTTTAGCATATTCACAACTTCCTCATCATTTCCCAGGTGTGGGAAGAATGATCCCAAGCCCAAGATCCTGCCGTGCTGAGCTGAAGGCTGAGCTTCATTCCAGCACACAGTATTTTTTTGCCCATTACTCTTTATTTGTCATTCAGCTCTGTGGCCAGAGAGACACTGAAGAAGTTGTAGTCAAGACTAAAACATGAAACACATTTTGCCCAACACTTAGCCCACATGAAATGTTCATCATTTTGGCTTGCGCAGACATCCTATTTTAGGGTGGATGAGTGACGTATTCACTAGAAAAGGATCTACACAGTTCACATTCAACATTCCTAACTTTAGTCAACTAAATTTATGGTGTAAACTGAAAGAAAAGAAAGTGTCAACCAAGAAGGCAAATGAATTTTTGCCTCAGTGACACCCACAGCTAGCAGACTAAATTATCCCCAATGTCATCTCTTTCTCTTTGCTCGCTCTGTTGCCTCCTCTCTGTCTTTCCTTCAGTTCATGTATCTTCCTTTGTTTCATACACATATACACATGTAGCTTCTCCACCTCAGAGGTATCTACTTTTGGTATCTCTGCTGGAACCTTTTCTGCCAGTTTTCCGTGCATGTTGCCCCATGGAGTTCCTCGTAGCCTCAGTATTGATGTAATTCCTGCAGCTGCTTCACAGTGTCAATAAAGGGTCAAAATCTTTGGAGGGCATTTTAGTGAGATAGTTTTCCCCTGAAAACAGTTTCTGTTTCTTGCACCAGATTGACTTGAACATGTTTAAAATAAAGCAAGCTGGCATCAAGAAACCCTGTGTGAGTGTAAGGAGCCTGACGATTGCGCACACTCAGAGCCAGGATCTGGCTGTATTTAATAAAGCAATAATGATCCTGGCTTACATTTTATATTGCATCTTTTATTGGATTCCAAGAGGAGTACAGAACACTTTATACTATGAATGGCATAACAAAGCTATTTTATCCTGGAACAGCAGCTACTGGTGGGAGTGAGGAGCAACAACCAGAATATAACCCTCCTCTACATGACAAGGAGACAAGGGAATGACAGGGAGAGAAGAGGAATATTCGACTTATGTGTAAGGGGGTGATTTAATTACAGGCAAAATGTAATTTCCCAAATTGGAATGGGTCAGGTTACATGAGCATCAATATACACATTTTCCAAAACATGCCATGAAGTGTTCTGAATATTGATGTGATAGTTCAAGAATTTCCTCTCAGTGTCTGTTGAAGGGCAAGAATACCTGAACTGAGTAAATTCATTCAGACCTCTCTCTTGCGTGCTGAATTTAGCTGGGAGGTGGCCAGATCCGTGGGGGGTAATATGTTTGGCACATTCACAATGAAAACATTTTCCATAGTGAAATAAGAGTATTCATATATGCAACAAGCCAGACTGTTTTCCTTCAATGATCTGTGTTAGGCGTTGGAAATCCTCTAAGGCTCTTGACTACAGTCTCTAAGGACGCTGGCCATCCTCATCCAGATTGGGGCCGCACACAGGTCATCCTCCAGCACAGACGTGCCTGTTGCAACCAAGCTCTGGTCTCTATGTCCTTCCTCTCCTCCATGTCTGAGGACCTTCATTTGAGTCATCCTGCTTGAACTCCCCAGCCCAGCTGATATACACCAATGCCCCAAGTTCTGTAAATCACCCTATTAAATTTGGAGTGTCAAAAGGCAGAGGGGGTACCTTTGCCGACCTTGTGGGAAGATGTGTGGGCAGTGCCTGCTGCTGACTTCTGAGCACATCTGCAGGTGCGGGATTCACAGAGAGGATTCCCCAGGGACCTAAATAAAGGAGAAATGAGATCCATCAACAAGAGAGAGATTCCAGTTTGCCCCCTGCATTCACAAAGGCAAATTAAGTGACCCGGCCTTTTCTACCCTTACATCTTTACTGCCACTTTCCTGCTCCACCAAGAGCACTGTTTGGAGCATCCCATTGTGCCATGGTGGGAACATCAGGGAAAGCTGGTGTGTCAACATTGACATTAGGTGACTTCTAGCAACACTGCCTGTAATCACACAGTTTATCATTGCCACACTAACAGCAACATTTTACTGGTGCACCTGTGTCAACACCACTCAGAATGAGTCACTCACCCTCAGTACATGTACGAATTACCTTTCACATTTAGTTTGTCAAGGAGGCATAGGTCACATCTGGCAGAGTTACTGAGTCAGTGCTCCAGGAATCTGAAACCACTACTCCCTCTACTGAATTCACTCACCCGCTTTTGTAAAAAATTCTATTTCACCAATAAAAGCCTGTCAGCCATAAGATTTAAAGATTTGAGCTTGAAGGGGCTATAATTATTTCTCTAGGGCTCTGTCGAGATTTCTGCAGCTTACACTTTCATTGTTCCCACATGACTTTCTATTTGTCATAATTTTTTCTAGAGCTGCTACAAGTTTTCATATTGTTCCATACAAATTGAAAATTGAAGATCAGACAGTATATGCGAATTGGGCTTTAAATGACTGACTATCAGTAATAGGAACAAGCTGGCTGAATGATTAATGCAGCGATTAAAATGAGGTGTTTCATTGAAAACCCACCTTTGCTGCTGGAGAGACAATGCAACCTAATTTGTTTTCCAGCTAACTGCTTTGCTTAGTAGCACACTGTTAACGCAGTTGATTTTTCTCCTTCTCCTACAGGACCTGAATGTTCCAGAAACTTTACTTCTTCAAGTGGAGTGATAAAGTCCCCTGGATTCCCTGAAAAATATCCCAATAGCCTTGAATGCACTTATATTATCTTTGCACCAAAGATGTCAGAGATTATACTGGAATTTGAAAGCTTTGAGCTAGAACCTGATTCAAATACTCCAGGGGGAGCATTCTGTCGCTATGACCGATTGGAAATCTGGGATGGATTCCCCGATGGTAAGAGACAAATGGACTGTAATATGCATAACCATTACTACGTAGTAGCCTGCAGAAGGCATATTTCCATTTTTTAAACTGTCATGCTAGAGAGATCCTTGCTTGATTTATGTGAAGTGAGTTGAATTAAAAAGAAATGGAGAAAATGCTCTGTAAATTCATTCAGTAAAGCATATCATAGTGTGAATGATTTTTTTTTTAATGAAATATGTTCAATTTTAACAGTTGGCTTAGCAGAAACCTCTGTGTTCAGTGGTAATATGTGATAAACCTCCTACACTAAAATAAATTAAATGTGAAGCCATATAATGAGTACCCAAATTTTCACAGCTAATCCATGAGTATAGTCCAGACATTTCCAACAAATTGCAGAAACTGGACTTTGGGTACTGACCCTCTGACTTGAAGAGGAACTACATTACAGATCAGCTGTCAAAGCAGAGAATTTCTTTGCCAGAGAAAATATGGTGTCCATGCAGTTGAAATCATAGTGACTAAACAATTATGCAGGTCAGTACACAGTCACTGAGTTATTCATTCAGGTGGCTTCAGTGACTGGGCACTGCAGGGTTCCTCCATTACAGTGCTCTCTCTTCCAGCAGTTTAAGCAAATCCAAAGGTTTTATCTTAATTTGTTAATTTGTAATCTCTGATTAGATGGCCTCATGTGTCAGGGTGGGTGTGTTGGGTACCCTTCTGGAACATCTCTGCCATCTCAGTAATTTTCCACTTAGTTGTTGACCACACTTGACCTTGTGCACATTCACTAAGTGCATAGCTAGATATTAGCTAACCCTATAGAGCCAGAGAGCCTTCATTTCACCCTCTGCTCAACCCCATATCACTGTTTTGCACTGAGTCTGACAAATAAAATAGCTACATGATTTCTGTTTTTCGTGTACAGTCCGCAAGGTTTAAATCTCCCCTAGGCAGAGCAGCCATGTACCAGTCCTGCAAGGACCCAGAGCCCAGGGCTGCAGCTCCAGCCCGAAAGGGATTGTTCAAGCTGAAAGCCCAACCTTTAGGGTGCCCAAATGCCTATATGAGCTGTGGAAACAGCTATGTAAAGCTGATTATTAATGATGCCTTTTTCGCTGTTTCTGTGTTTGGCATAAGCCGATAAAGAGAAGCATCTTGAAGCTGTCCTTTTCCTTCTTAATTTTTAATTTGTAGCAAAATTCAGTGACTGAAGATTTATGCTGTTTGTGTTGGGCACTAATTACAACTATTTCAGTTTCCACTTAAGTGATAACCCATATTAATAGAGGTTTTTTTGTTTTATGAAGAGCAGTGGCAGTTTCTACAAACTGCTAATCCTACCTTAATATTTGATTTAAATGAAAATATATAACTGAGGGAATATATTTTAATAACACATTAAAACTTGCCTGATTTCCTAAATAAATCCCCAATATAATTTTGCTTAACGCTTCCATTTATGCTGCAGGAAGTATGTGTCTTTTAACATATATTTGCACTTTTTTATTTTATGCTTAATGGGTTTATCGTGGCTCTTTTCAATCCATTTCAATAAAGAGTGAAGAAAGACCCATAACAGTAGCTAAAAGACTATTTAGTATTTAATGCCTCAGTTAGGAAAACAATATTTTAACAGTACAATAATGATGTCTGGAACATTTAATAATAGGTTTATTTGTATATAGACCAAATCTGTCCTGTAGAGCTTGCATTTAAACTGATCTTTGAAAAGATGATCCAGTAAATCAATTTATGTGTAATATAACCAAAAATAAATGCATTATTGTCAATGTAGAGGGTTTCAAAGCAGTAATTTCTTGGTTCAAGAAAGTGGCTGAGGCATACTGAAGACCAATTATCAACAGGCATTATCAGCCTTCCACAAACTGTCTCACAAACTCTCTACACTCAAAATGATCCTGACATCCACTAAGGGTACTTGTATGTTTACTTGTAAATATTCAACAGAATTTTTAGGCTGGAAAAATGTTTTCTTAGGTACAAACTGTTGAAGGTTGCAGCAGTTGTCGGAAAACAGCCAGCAGTCAGTGTCTCTTGTTTAACTTAACACTACAAAGAAATAAGGAATGTGATTCCTTTTCTATAAATGCATGGCAGGGTAGATCCCTGGGAGAGAGAACTATTTCAGCTGAAGAGCAAAGCTGGCACGGGAAACCACTGGTACAACCTGGCCGTGAACTGAAGATAGAGAATGTTTGGATACAGAATAGATATAGAGAGAGAATCTGGGGGAAAAAAATCTAATTTTCATCCACATGGAAATGGTAAATTTCTACATAGTGGTAAATTAGACAGTATGGTTCCCTTTGATGAAGGGAGACTCACCCAGGGTGAGTCTTAAGCCATTTGTCCACTTTCCTTTCGTCTATAGAAAAATATTCTGCACTATTAACTGAAACATGGGCATGGTTGTGTGTATTTTTAATTTGCTGGTGTACTCCCTTACACGGTTTTAGCACACATCAATTTGCACTTCCCTAAGAAATACCTAAGCATGATCTGGAGGACAGTGAAAGCCAGCGATCATTCTCAACAGGCAAGCTGGACATGGCCAGCCAGTTTCAGAGGGAAGAGCCCCATAGGGGCAAGGCGTGTCACACTCTCAGTCTGGTCCCAGAAGCAGTCCTTGGCTACTGGCTGCAGGTCCAGAGGGTGTCCCCTGGCCTGCTCTGTTTAGTGATATATCCATAGAAAAGGAATTTATTTTGCTGTGTTGAAGTGCATTGCTGCTCACATGTCCAGTCGTGTTTGCTGCTATTGCATTGACATAAATGTGACAGAAGGATTTTTTAAAATATGTGGGAAAAAATATTCATCCTTAGGTTCACATCCCCTGCTCCACAGCAGCACAGCTGTGGTTTCCTGGGATGATGGCAGTATTGTAATAAGAGAGAGAGAACAGGTGTTTTGAAAATAATTGTGGTCTCTACCAGAGCAGAAGTGGGTGGACAACCCCTTGAACATGCATCTCTAGGAAGCAGGCACCAGGATTTGAACCAGACACAGTGAGTCCCTCTGTTCCCAGCAGGGAACAGCATCCCACTCTGACCTGTTGCAACATCTACTTTGGGGCTCAGTTAATGGAGCTCTGCAGTTTCTTGTCTCGTTGACTGTACTAGAAGCTATTAATTCCTAAGCCAGATATAAACTTTAGATGCCTAAGTTGGAGCAGATGAAACCCAACATGAGTGGAAATATTTTCACTATAGAATTTGATAGGCTACAGTCACTAGAGATCAGCAGGAAATAAATTTGCTGTTTTGTACAGTTGTGATTTCTTTTTCTTCCCTTCCCCCCCAAAAAACCCCCAAAATAAGAGAAATGTTCTTTTAAACAAATTTTAACAATGATGTTTAAAAGGATATGTCAAAGTCAGTACGCTTCCATTTACATTTTACTTCTACGTAATTTCCATTTCACTGATGGAAAACAATTTTCTGTTAGAGAATTTGACAGCAACTGTAACAGTCATTCAAAAAGACTTTAATCCTGAAATGCTCTGTCACAATCATGGAGTCCTCAGCCTACCTGGCTGTCCTTTCAGTGGATTGAAGCTGGCAAGTGCTGACTATTTGCTACTTGATTCTACAAAATACATGCTTATCTTTGAAGCATGTGAACAGTTAGATTGACTTCAAAAGGAATTCACCAAGGACACTTACAGGACTGAAGTTAAACAGTGGTATAAGTGTTTTGCTGTTTCAAGAGGAGAATGGTAGGCATTCAGGAATGTCTCAAACCTGGCATTTTGTTTCATGAAAAAAAAAAAAAAACCTGTGGAAGAACATGTGAGAACTACAGGTGCTTGTTGCAAATATTGTACAGAAAAGGGACCATGGTTTGAAAGAGATAACAGGTGGATTTAGAGCTGGAAAGTGAGTAGATCTCAGAATAGAAAGATATGATTTTGCATGAATAAACTAGATACCAAAAATATCTTTGCCCAAGGCACAGATATATCTCAGCCACCGTCTGCTGAGAACACTCCATTGATGACTTTGAAGAAAAATATCCCACTCAAAACGAGGACTAGCTTTAGTGATGAATTGCACATATTCATCATGCAGCTCTCTCTGAAGCTCTACAGGCTGTCTGCTGGGGCTCAAACGTAATTTAAAGAAGTTTATGTATGGTTTGACAACCACAGCCTAAGCATTGCTGCTTCAGTCAATACCACAAGAGCTTCCACTGAATTACAGAGCAAAGCAGAATGCTTTACTGCAGTCATTAACATCAGTGCAAATGAAGGTTGCTATTAATCTAAGTGTGTTTCTCCTGTTGTGGTTGCTTTCTGCACTCTTGTGAGAAGCCATTAAGATCTAAGACCATACACAAACTCAGTGTAGTTGACTACTTGAATGTGAGGATGGAATTAATTTTTCAGTTGTTTCTTCTTCAGCATCCTAAATTGTGCACAAATATTTTTCAATAAAAATCATAGTGATGTGAAAATACTGTCCACAACATACCTGCATACTTACAAAAAACAGCTTTAAAATTAAATACATGGCTAGTTAACAAAATATTTGTTTTAATATTTTAGAAATATGATATACCTTTTTTCCTTGCTTCTGGTTTGTTTGTTGTTTTTTTTTTTTTTTTGGTGGGGGGAGGTTCTTAACTTAATTCCAAAAGCTAACATTTCAACTAGATGGATAAAAGTGTATTTCAGTAAGTCTCAGAATTTCCTCATACCAATATTCTTTGTCCAGAAGGGCAAATAGTAAAGAAAAGAAGAATCAGTAAGGATAAGGTTTCTGTTTAGTCTTGGACCACCAGCCGCTTTCTGCCCTCCAAAAATACTTATTAAGAATAATCAAGGATTTATTCAAGTTGTAGAATTAGATTATGCATTTTGGAAAATGCATGCAAAACAGGTTTCTTGGTTCTCCCTCCCTCTTTTAACCATAAAGTTACTCAGTTTTCCACTGTATAATACTGTGCCAGTGGAAAGAGGAGCCAAGGTCTGAGAAATTGCTGTGGTGTGGGCATCAGTTGAGCTGTCTGGCTCACTGAAATGCCTTTGTTCTGCAGGTAGTGTAGAAGCATCCTTGAGCGAGGACATAATCGAAGTGACTCACATTTGGAGTAGCCCTTCCTGGGGATTGCTGTCACAGCAACATGATGGCCCATAGTTAGAGGCTGGCCTGATGACTTTCAAGCACCTTCTGCCCTAAAATTCCCCTCTGGAACTCTACACAGTCTATTATGAAATCCCATCTTGTTTCCTAAGGAATTGGCAGGAAGATGGTAAAAAAACCCCAGTGGCATAGTCTGCCTAAAGGAGCAGCAGTCTGACCCCCTGAATGACTCCTCAGATGGGCTTCCTGCACAGCATTTATTTGATGTGGCGACACACGAAATATTTGATAATTTATTATCATTCAAAAGTTTTCAAGACTTGAATGGAAAGAAACTAGAAGGGGGAAACTTTGTGTTAGCTATTTGTGGAAGAGGGAGAATGTCTATTTCATCCAGTTGTGCTCAGATCAATATCATATTAGCTCAGCAGGCTAAGGTTTACATGTTGCACAAAAAAATTCAATACGCCTTTGTGTCACATTCTGCACATTTTTGGCACTTGCATCCACACAACTAGCAAAGGGAATAGTACTGTGGTGGCAGGGCCAATCTGTTGAAGACTCAAACACATGATCACTAAATATGTCTTAAAAATTATAAACCAGTGAGTCATGGGGAATCTTAAAGCCTGTCTGCTTTAAACAAAGTTCTCTTCTGTTTGTCATTTCAAAGAGGCTTCTCTACAGGAAATGGGAGGAGGGAAGCTCAGAGTACCATAACATGGTAGCCTTATCCTCCTTATTTTCTTGCAGTTTAGACCACCATCAGCAGCTTGAAAGCCATTCTGAGAAAGAGCAGGATCAGAGCTGTTTGCACACAGAAAATGTAAAAGAAAACAAAAACAAATACAAAACAAAAAACCTGCAGCAACTGGAATGTGGGGACGTTATTTTGTGTTTTTAAAAAGTTGCTAATGGTAACAAGTCTAAAACAAATTTCTCTCACTGGAAAATAAAACCCAGAATCTTTAATGATTTCTAGGATGAGGAAGAATTCAACTTATATCCTCCATAGGATGTTTCATTCTATCAATGCTGCATTGAAGAACCTTAGTGGAAAAAGTCTGAATTGGCAGGTATTTCAAATGCCATGGGATTGCCAAGGCAACTGAAGACTAACTGTGGCCAGAATATGGATAGAAAAGCACATGCTGGCAGCAAGAGCTGTAACATCTGAGCTCCCTCTTTCTGGCAACTCTAGGGCCTTACAGAAATGTGTAGCTTACATAATAAAGTTATTCCAAGCTGGAACTGTTTTACTTGTTGGAAAATGCCAATAAATGACTGGAAAATTATGTTAGCTGTAGATTTTCTTTGAACTGTGAATAATTAGGATATCTAAACATTTTATATTTTAAACTGAAAGTGTAATGGACTTCCTAGAGAAATGACAAGGTGTTAATTTAAGCCTGGAAAGCCAGTGGTGTAAGCATTAGAATAACGCCTCATGATTATTTTCATGATTGACTCTATGGGTGGGTTTTAGCATTATCTTTTCTTATTGTTTGTAAGCACAGATGTACCACCATTCCACAGCCTAGGGACCTATCTGTAGGGAATGCTCAAGTGCTAGAAGGCCACATATGTTGGTTGTGAATTGAGTGGCCTAATTAAGGAAAAAGATTACCTCACTGCACAGGAAATGCTGAAAAATACCAAAATTGGATGTAAACAGTATTAACATGAGGAGAGATCATGTCACTGTGTACGTGTGTATATTCTGTGACATGGAGATATACTTAAGAAATTCATGTTCTTTTGAAAGGATTAAGATTTCACTCTTAAATTCTTTTACAATATTCTTTAATATTGACTATATAGGCAAAAGAACTATGGGGGTCTGAAAGCCTAAATAAAGGGGGGTGAAGAGTCATTGGTCATAGCCTCAATATGAGTCAAAAATGTTTTTCAAAGTTTGAGATGAAATTAACAGATCATCTGCAGTATAGAGCATAAAACCTGGAAGGCACTGTTTGAACTCCTCACAGCATCTTGTGTACTGGCTTGGCAAATCAGGCCATTTATGACAAGTTGCTCTTGTCATAAATTGATGCTTCAATCACAGTTTGGAAAATACTTACGGTGCTTTGTATGTGCAATTTTGTGCATCACTGCCCTATCTGCACACTTAGAAGGACACTTTTTAAAATCCTGATTCTGTACATTTCCAGAGGTTCATGGAGTGCTATCTGGAGCATTTAGGAAGTGTGATTGCTAGGGTAGGATAAACAATTTATTGTTCGTTGCTGAATTATTGATGGCGTTGTTATTTTGAATTGTTACAGAGGTTCACCGTTTCCTGCTGAGGGACTGTCCTTGGGAGGATATTGTAGTGGCACCTATTGTTGCAGCAGCACTGGTAGTTTACTATTGTTTGCTGTTTCTTTGCAGTCGGCCCCCACATCGGGCGTTACTGTGGGCAAAACAACCCAGGACGTGTCCGGTCTTCAACAGGGATTCTGTCAATGGTATTTTACACTGACAGTGCAATAGCAAAGGAGGGCTTCTCAGCAAACTACAGTGTGTCACAGAGCAGTGTCTCAGAAGGTCAGTATTTGTCTATCCCGCAGAGCTTCTTGGAAAATTCTCTCTGTTATGTCTTCTTGCACACCAGGTGTTGTCTGAAGCTTTAAAGGAGCCTTAAATAAATAAGATGGTGGAGAAGGACTGGTTCTGTTTTCCTTTTTGTCATTTTTTTTTTTAAAGAACAGCTGCCCTTTGAAAAGAAGTGCAAGAAGCAGAATTCTCCTTGCAGTTTTATTCCACTGTATTGCCAGGAAGTTGGGATAATTATTGTGAAAAACTGTGCTGACCAAGGAAACACAGGAATGCAGAGCAATTGAACACTTGCATTAAAACAATGAAACATGAACAATGAATGCACTATCCAAAGCCTTCTTTTATTACATGGAATAAGCTTTGATGATCGATTTCTTGAATAAAAAAGACCCATATAATATATGTGCTCTTGTTAAGCCATTTCATAAGCTATCTAAGCTTTGTTCTCTGTCTCATACTTTTTTCTCAGTAGACTTATTTTCATGCTTACCCTTTGGACAGAGAATGAAATGAAGTGAAGGAAACAGGAAAATAACATGCTGTGTTACACCACGTCCTTGCAGATTTCATTGCTTTCCTCAATGATAAAATGCACACTTTATATCAAACTCCCTCTCCTTTCTGTGTCTTACTGAGTTTCCAGCAGATTCACACAGATTTGATATACTTGTTTAATCAAAAAAGGGACAAAAGAAAAAGTGAGTAAACTGAAAATTTAACTGTAACTCCTCATCTCTGCTCCACTCCCTGCCTTTTTAACAACTTTCTTGCACACACATAGGCAAGAAGAGGGAATGAGGGACACTGCCTCTGTGGATGAGAAGCATTGTACCAATTGTAGCTTAGTTTCTCCTTATGTAGGTGCTACTCCTCTCTTTTCATAACTAGCACAAGCAGCTTGTGTCCCCATGTCCACCTCCTCCACAGTTACCTTCCCAGGCTGTAGATGCACCTTCACACTGAAGTCAGAGTCAATAATATCTCCTATGCTGAGATGCCTTCAGCTCTGAAACGCAGGACAACAGAACAGAAGTTAGTGTGTATAAAAATCTTTTTGCACGACAAGAGGAAGCATTTTGTATGCTGCAGACTTACACAGAGAAGTGAATTCTCTCTAATTTCAGCCATCCTTACTCTTTGTGTTGTCTGGTCTCCTCCAGAGGACAGCCCAATCTACTTATCTCAGACACGTCCCCAGGACTTACTTGTCCCTCTCAGTAGACTGCAGGGAAAGTCAACACGTCTAGATCAAACTAGACACTTTTCAGGTATTTTGATGTTATTCCCACCTATCAGGTTCTGCATTCTTTGCAGTGGCTTATGGCTTTCCTTCAGATTTCGAGCAGAAGTTCCTTTCCTTTGAGTCTTACCCCAATGTAGTTCAGCTTCAGTACTTCACCGTGTACCTAATACACTGAAGCAGCACAGAACTGGGGGACAGAGTCCTATTCTACAGGAATTGTTGGTATGATTCAGTTATGGGAAGCCACTACAGTTCCTATGAAATTCCCTGATAACATTTCTCATTTCTGAATGTAAATTTTTGGATCCCTTTTGATAAAATAGTTAACTTTTGCTTTTTTTTTTTTTTTTTTTTTTTTTAATACTTCAGTTTTCATTGAAAACCCAAAACTTTGTTTATTTAAAGCTCATTTTTCTGACTCATGGTTTTTGAAAATTTCAGCTCAGCACTCACCCCTATTAGAGAAACATCAGATCCAGAGAAGGTGCAAAAAAAGGAGCATATATCCAACATATATCCAACTCCATTTCACACAGTTATTTTAGGTTAAATTCTAATAAAGGAATGAAATATATTTCTGTAGTGTAAAGTCCTTGAATGGAAGCATAGGCACGTGGGGTTTTTCCTCCTGCCCTTGTGCTGGGGTTGATAAACTTCTGACATGAAGACCCAGGAGCACCTGGCTGTGAGGAGCTGTCTAAAGCTTGTGGCTTCTCTTGCTTGGAACCTTTATTTTTAAAGACTGAGAGAAGAATTGAGTCACTCTGCCCTATCAACCTTTGAACTCACCATAGTGATTAAGAAGTCAATTCATTCTGAATTAGCTAGGTACTTTTTGTGTCAACAAAAAAGAGATTAAATGGAGAAGATCAACTCATTTACAAAATGAGTTTTTACAGAAGAAGTGGACATTTCCTTAGGTCAATAATTTTGTGGCCCAAATTCAAATTTTGTTGGTCTATATAATTCTAGTGTCCAGAGTCCAAAGAGAATGGCTAAAATTTTAATAATGTTCTTTAAGCATTTTATATTTTTTTGTACTGAAGTTAATAGTTTTAAAATCAAATTATTTCATAAAGCCATCTAATTTGTTCATAATTTTGAGGTGAAGATACATTGTTCTGTTTGATATTACGAATCCACAGGAGTGTCTGTGCTAGCCTAGGATTGATGCTTCTATTGTCCTATACTGAAATGGCCACAATACTGGGCTAAAAATATTTGTATAGCATTATTATTGCAGGAATTGCCATGGCAACTCAAATGGCAGTATTAAGAATGACACCATAAGCCCAACACTGCCTCACTTAAAGTTGCTTAAGTATTCAAAGTCACATAAAAATCAATTCTTTAGATATTCATATTCAAAGCAGGGAAATGTTCTTATTATTCAAAGTCTAAATCAAAAAAAGCTGACCATAATAATGATGGTAATTTATTTTTCTTCAGATTTCCAGTGCATGGAACCACTAGGTATGGAGTCAGGAGAAATTCACTCTGATCAAATCACTGTCTCCTCCCAGTACAGCTCTATGTGGTCTGCAGAAAGGTCCCGGCTAAATTACCCCGAGAATGGATGGACCCCAGGGGAAGATTCTGTCAGAGAATGGATACAGGTAAAAAGATAACATTTTCAAGATGTTATTAATAATACTCTGTGGAGCTTATTGAATGTGGAGAATGCAAAAGAAAGAAAGAAAAAATAACGCAGTAAAGTAGTTCTACATAATTTAGGAATCATTGCAAGTGAATAGCTCATATTCCCCATCAGACAGACAAAAAAAAAAGACTTACTCCCAAAGGCACAGAAAAAGAAAAGGTCAGGAAGATTAGTTCTTCTACTTCCCACATCTATTGTTTTTGCAGTCTTCTGGGCACAAATAACAGAGATTTTGGTTTAGTAGAAAAGTCAATATTAGTTTAACATGCACTTAAAGTGGAATGTCCCAGTAAACTCAGTATGTGCTATGTCTCTAGCTGATTACAGTTAAGCATTAATACAATGTGGTGTTTTCATGCACTCAGATTTCACCTCAGAAGACCTATGTCCCTTCTAGAATGTGTTACTCACTGAATGAGTTCAATGGTCTCTGTCTGGTGGCTATTCTTCCACATCCTTAAACACAACACTCATTACCAAGATGAGCTGCCTCGGCTTTGCTCTGTTAACACAGCAGAAATCCTGCAAACATTTGTTACCATGAAGAGGTTCTTTGAGTTCAGGCAGTCTCTTTGGGCTTGCTGTTATATATTATCAGGTCCATTGCTGAATGGTGCATAACTCCTGCATTAGGTTCAGATTATTCATATCAATTACTGCGTACAACAAAACTATACTAGCAGGCAAGTATTAATACCATTATATGAAAAAACACTGATTTTCCTCAATTTTAAGATGACTTATACTACTTGCCTGAAACCTAGATTCTATTTCTGTTGGCTAAAGCTAAGAGAAATGCTTAAGCTTATTATATCTATATTACTAATATTGAAAACTTGTTCGTAAATTTGAAACATTCCTCCTACTTCTGTTATTTTCTATAGGAAATTACTAACTGACATATAAAAACAATGCCTTATTAGCCTTTCATACAAATGTTCACACTGATGTTTCCTGTGAGGTTTGATGTCTGCAAGAAAGCTCAAAAACATTTTGAGTAGTAGTTAGAAAAGGGAAGAAAGAGGGGGAAATCTTTCATTTCTGATCCCTGGCACACAAGGGGACTCTCAGGTGTCCTGCTTGGGGGCCCCTATGCATCCTGAGCTCTTGCCAGTCGTGTACAATGGACCTAATCAGACTTCAGAGTGGCAAAAAAAAAAAAATCTGTTGATCCTTTTTCATTACTTAGGAATAAGCATTAAAATCTCCTCAACCTTATCTAAGTGCAAGACTTGTTATTAATCATTGCCACTTGCAATCCGTGGAATGCACATGGAAAAAGAGTGGAATGCATCAGAATCAAATTCCATGTGTTGCATCTGGTCAGAGGGCTGCCACTTTTCCTTTGTTTCCTTCTTTTCTGCTGTCACTTGCACATTTATGACCAGATAATGAAAACAAGAGAGTTAGTCAAATCTCATTCATGTGTTCCGTGTGCTTATTAACTTTATTAAGTTATGATAACTATGTACCTATATATTACCTATCTATATGTATATATATATCTTAATCCTTTCACTTAGAACTAGATCCTTCTGAGAAAAAGTTTCAAAGGACTTCTTTTGACCATAAACTTCTCTAATAACAGACACATAACAGAATTCAAACTACTCCGGATTTTATGCTTAAAACAGCTGAGGGTCCTCAGGCCTCCTGCGCATGAATTTCTCAGCCTCCTTTTCCTCCTTCCACAAACCAGGGTGCTCAGGGGCAGAAACAACCACTGAGCATAAATTTAGAAGCTTTTTGCTGCCTCCAGCTACCACATCCGCCCAGAAGCTGGTGGTTATTTGCATGCTGTGCTGCTCATGCCACAGCTCTCATCTGCTTCACCCAGCTCCTGGTCTCAAAAAAGCAGCACAAAGCATTTTCCTGAGCAGGCCCTTGGACACCTCCTTTGCTGCCCAGAGGCCATGTGAAGCGACCAGGATCCCCAAAGCAGACTTCATCACAGAGCAATTAGGCTGTAGCTGTGTCCTCTTGGCAGGACTGAGCCTACGAAGTCTTGCTTGAAGATTCATTGCATTGGGTAGAGATGCTTTATACGTGCTGCAGAGGAACTGCTAAGTAGTTTCTATCGCTCAGCCTCTGTAGCAGAAGGAACTGAGCTGGTTCAGAGATTCAGTATGTCATCCCCTTTCTCAAGGTGTAACACCTTAACTCATCTTTTGCTTGGATAATTCTTACTTGGCTCTGATTGTGCTTATTTTATTGTGGTTTAATTCTATGTGGTTTGATAATTCAAACTTCCAACTGTGTTGTAAATGCTTTCCTGTTAATTGACAATCTTGAGATCAGTGCTAAGGGCTTCAGACCCCCAGAAACCTCAGTAAGAGGGTCCTTGTGCATATGAACCTCCATCTTCTCCAAAGTCTTGATGCCACTGGCAGTAACTACATGTTGTGAATTTGTGTCTGGATAAAATATTGAAGTCCCATGTTTCCTCTGTACAAATATCCCTGGGAACAGATGTTCATCTCCATAAGAGCTTACAGACAAACAACCAAGGACATGTAACTGATAAAGTACTCTGAAATTACCCATAGGAAAAAAAATTTTAATATTTTATTAAAAGGAGGAAGGCACTTGTATGTGAAGGACTGAGGTCACTTTGTTCTGCTTTGTTGTGCATGCTATTGTAAACTAGTCATTTATGTGAAGTATTTGCTTTTGTGCAGTGCAGCATAAATGGATTTTTGCTGCACAGTGCAGAACTCTAGTAGATATTCAAAAGCAAAAAAACAAAGCTGGAGGATACAGCAATGCTGAACTTAGAACTTTCAATGTGAAAATGTCCACCTATATGCCTTTCTCTGAGAGACAGAAGTTGTGTGTATCAGTTAATCATTAATTTTTTCATAATTGCAGGTTTCCATACCTGCACAAACACTGCAGCTGGTTAAATAGTGATATCTGCCTTTGAGCTGATAATGGGCATATGCAGCTAGGGCATATATATGAGCTATGTGCAGTCATACATGAGCAGAACAGCTTGAAAATTGAGCTCCAAATATTAATTTCCTCAGTGTTTTGGGGGATTTTTGTATAGGGGAAATATTATTGTTTTCCTTTCCATTCCTTTTGCCTCTCTCTTCAAGGTTAAATGTTTTTGTTAAGACAAAAGAAACAGAAAACCTCACTGAGTATCAGCCAAAGGAGATTGGTATCTATAGAGGACGTCTAGAGGGCACGAGATATTATTGTCTCCTTGGAGCTGTTGAAGTCTTTTGGACCATTTTGACAAAAATAATTAGGAAAATAGTGTTGGCTTGCTATTAGTAGTGGATTTGCATGAGTTCCATCTGTGGACCTGAAACCCACTCTTTTGTGAAAAACTAGATTGCTCCTTTGTGGCCGACAGGTATGAACTGAGTCTGAGTGCCACCTGCTTACAGGGCTCTGTTAAGGGAAAGTTGCCTTTCCCTTCCTTTCCTTAGTTGTTTGAAAATCAGTGTCAAAGCTTAGATTCAAAATAACCATAGTACAGTCACACTGTAAGTCTGCACAGTATTTTCTCCATTTTATTTTTACCCTCAAACACACTTTGAAAATTGCTCAACTAACATGAGCTTTGGAGTGACTCCTTAATCAGAAACAGATTCACTCTAGATTGAATTTCTTCTTTAAAAACACATTAATAAGTCTGTGAATTTTCCATTATGAATGGAATAAAGATATGCATGAGGGAGCAAGGGCTGCCAAAAGTATGCGTGAAGGTAGTTTATTGTTATATGGGATGTTATTAGCATCTCAACCTTAAGCTCAGCCTACCTGTTTATTGCACTTATGTTTCACACACTTGACTGCCCTTCAGTTTGAAACAGCATAATTTAAAATAAAAAATAAAACCAGCCCTTTAATTTAATCAAGAGCAGGGAACTGCCATTGCGATGTAAGTCATTGTCCCTCATTAACGTATCCTTTCACAGGAAAAATAGTATAGTGTTTCCATTTCTGTAATCTGAACAACAAACATGTTAATAGGTATCAATTACCAGCCAGTTTCAGTACTTAGAACCAGTAAGAAAGCCCATGCAAAGGTTTCACATCTGGTTTTAGTGAAATTGTTCCTGTCTGTGGTATTTAAAATTTAAAGAACTCCTGTTATTGTGCAATTGGGAATCCTAGGGGAGTACAATGTTAATGAAATCCATAATGCGCAAGGATTTTATGATTGCGTTTTCAAGGCATTCCTTCAAAAGGGACAACTGACGCCTGCCATGGCAGCAATAATTGTGTTTTTACAGTGTAGATTTAATGCTCACATTTCAGAAAGCAGTTACATTTACACTTATCTGAAAAAATAACATGCAAAATCTTTATACTTAGCGGTCTTTCTGCATCTTATTTCTCAGTCCTTTGAGAAGGAGCCACGGGCCATTGTGCATGGCAAGACCTTCTGGCTCAGGGATGCCCTGATGGGCTGTGGCCAGCAGCCTCAGCTCAGGGGTAGGGGGAGGTCCAGAGGAGCCCCCACAGGGAGAGTTGTGGTCAGCTAAAGACACTTGAAACCCATGTGTGTGGCTTTGAGGGCAGACTGATTGCCTATTACCAGGGTCACTGGGAACCTCTGCTGCCATCAATCCTCATCGTGGGGTGGGTTTTCAAACCCACAACGAGCAACACCTTCTGCATACTTGTACTGCAGGATCTGTATGTTTTCTATCAAAGATTTTCTTCTAATGCATATAACACAAATCTCCGTGCTCCCACCAAGCTGGATGACAGTTTCTGGGTGGCACAGTTTTTCTCTCATCCTGTAACAGTGAGTGAGACCTCCAGCTTGCCCAGAGACCAGAATGTGTTTGTTAAGAGCACAAGATGTTCAGTTCACATTATGTCTAGGACAAAAACCATAAATCCAGCTTTCAGAATCCTAGTATCAGATCAAAACTTTGCAGCCATAAACCAAAAAGCACTAGTCTGGTATAAACACACTCTGCCAGTTCAAATTTGTTCAAAAAGGTTAATAGGGGGTTAACATAAGTAGACATTATGCTCTGGATTGAGCATTATCTGTCATTCTGCAGCTGTCATAGGGCCATACATTAAGATGAACTCCTTATTGTGTGTTATGGCTAATAGGACATAAATCCAGCTAATCCAGCCCAAAGTTATACTGCTGGGTTTTTCAGCAGGACACAGACCTGATGACACGTGTAAACCTGCAGACTCAGGGGTTGGCACAGGGAGAACTGGTTTGCTCTGCTCCTTCTGGCCTCTGCCTGCCAGTCTCTATCTCATTGCTCACCCATCCCTGTGGCACCTACAACCCCTGCAGGCATTTGAGACCTCTAGACCAGTCAGCCCTAGGAATGTCAGCTGATCTGGTTGCAAATTTCTCCCTCTGCATCTTGCAGCATTCAGGAGTCTGGAGAAAGGCCAGAGAGGTAACAATAGTTCTTCTCGAAAAACAACCTGGGAGATCCCCCTTGCCTTCACTGATTGAAATATCAGTTGTTTATTTAACACTAACTGCTGTGCAATGAAAATACACTCCCATTGATTTAAAGCATTTCTCTGTATACACTACTTCACCAGAATTGAGAGGTAACTCAGAGATGGAATTTGCCTTCCACATTTGTCTTCATTCCTTTAGTTTTTAACTTACATTCTTCATTATTTGCTCCTTTGTAAGCAAAACCCAGGAGCATACATCACTGATGTTAACTGGTATATAGATTAATACTGATTTATTTCCATATCACTTCTGAAAATAATTGCAGTTCATCATTTGGTGTCTTGACCTTTCATCTGTGTCATAGCTGGTTTTCTTATCAGCTATTCACTTAAAAACATAGTCAGTACTTATATTTGCTGCTGCATAGCACATTTGTTTCATTAAGAGGTTTATTCTTACATCAGGCAGCTGTTTAGGCTGCCTTTACCCAGCAAGCTTGTCTAAATATTGCACATAAAAACTCACGGATGTGCTAGTCAACAATGCCCTTTATTTTTATTATTATTTCTCTTTCTTTTGGGGTTTGGTACAGAAGTGAAGTGCAGCAAAATGCAGCATAGAATAACATGAAAAATAGGAAATCTCAGCCTCCCAGTTCTCCTGGCCTTTGAAGGAGAGCTGGAGTTTAAGGCTTTGTGGTGGGGCTTGCCCATCATTAGGGAGCGCACTGATATTAAAGCGCAAAAACTGTCAGTCCTTTGTCTTCTCTACCACTTTAGATTACAAGTCATGAATTTGGTTCATGTCATTTTACAGTTCATAACTGCACTCCAGAAATCACAAAAAGCAGAGTTAGCTTTGTGTGGAAAAGTGTTACAGTTATCTTAGCGGTCTTAACATGCTTTGCACATGGGCAAAGAATGACAAAAGAATATTCCTTTCTGGAAATCACAGCCAGCACAGACTGTGACACAGCGCAGAACCGGGGTTAATTGACCCAGCAGGATACATTCATACCTTTATTTACTGTGACATGGGAATAAATGGTAGAGTTTCACAAAGGCAAGTACTGAAATTAGACTAGAGGGAGAGGGAGAAATAAAAGGGCCCTACAAAGTATGAAGGTTTTTTGATTATTCAAAGTGCTTTAAGAGCTATTTTAGTACCAGAAAGTTCCCAGCCATAGATTTATCACTCTGGGGAGGCTGAAGAGATGCTCAGAGAACTGTGCAAAACCATTGGCAGCCTTATTGCTCCAGAAGTGCAGGTGCAAAATGCAGTTTAGAAGAAAATCCTCTCTACCTCCCTCTGACATGTTTCAACATCAGGCCTAGTACAGAGGGGAGTCCTGTGTGGCTTCAAGCAATCCTGAGTGCAGCATATGGAGGAGCAGCAGAAACAGAGCCCCTCCGAGCCTCCACTGCCAGCCTAATCATGATAATAGTTGCAGTTTTTTTCAGGGGACCCATTATGCAGAGATCTGAGTAGTTTGTGTAATTACCTATGCATCCACTTCCCAGTCCAGCCCTACATCCCCTCAATGGCTGTAAGACAGATGGTCCTTTAGAGCTGAGACAGTGAATTAAAAATGTGTCCACCAAAAGCGCTGATTCAGCAACTACTAAAATAATTTTGTAAATTTATCTCAATTTCACTAGTTGGTTCCAGGAGGCAAATAAATTAAAATCTTTAAATCAAAACTAAAACTAGTTTTAAACTAACCACCACAGGCTTGTTTCATTTTGGTTTTGGTTTTGTTTTTTATCTCACATGTTGTTCTTCTTTATTTCACAGAAACTAAATCCACTTATTCTGTACAAAGTGGTTCTTCTCTCTCTTTTGTTTTTGTTTTTATTTTTTCCATTCACCAGGTTTGCCTCTTTGGCTTGACTCAAAATATTTGTTATAGCTTTCTGGGTTTTAGGCTGCCATAATGCCAAGAAATGAGTTGTTTGTGCCATTCTGCTGGGTAGGGGAGCTCTCTCCCAGATGGTCTGCACACCCTGTGGGGGCTGAGGCAGCCTTGCCCACCCAGTACCAAGCAACTCATCTTAAGCAACACCACAGGCAGGACCTTCTGCAGATGTGAAGGAAGGTATCTTAGAGGGAGATTTTTCTGAGTCTGGCAGAAATAAATTAATCTACGAGACTAGGCAGGTGTCAGCCTGAGGGTGAGGTAAAGCTCAAGGCTAGAAGTTAAGTGACTAAAGGCAGTGGCTGGAGACACAGCCTTGGGTAGGAAAGCACAGCTGAGGTGTGTTATAATAAGCAGAGTTATTACTGAGCTAAAGGTCTCTGTTCTCATGGGGCTGACCCTGGGCTGGAGATGAGAGGTGTGTTGCTGAGTGCTTTGCAGAGACGATTATGCATTTTTATTCACTCTTTCCACACCTGCACAGTAGTATGAAGCTGTAGAGTTCATGAGTCCTATGGGCCCTTCCCCATCCCAGCATCCATGCTCCAGATTTTCTGTTGCTGAGCTATTATTTACCTCCCCTGTCCTTGGGCCATCCTGCTTTTCTATCCCTGTTCAATTCTGTTCTGCCCATTAGGTGACATTTTCACAGCAGTAGCAAAATAGGTAGAGTGGAAGGATAAATGAGATTTCTTCCAAGTGGTAAATACCTGCCCTTCAGAAAGCAATCTGTCTTTTTCCCTCCACAGAAAAAAAAAAAGGGGTGAAAAAGTGTCTTCCAAAAAGGAAACACCTAATTTCATTTTGTCTTTGCCTCTAATGTTTTCATTTAAGATTTCAAAAAAGTCTTTAAAAAGGCACCAGAATAACCTCCAAAGCTGACTGGTAAACAAAAGCTGCTAGCAGAGGAAATACAGTTGACCAAACATTAAGCTGAGATTCGGTTCCTCTGTTTCCAGGCACAACTGGCTTCTCATCAGGGAAGTTCTGTTTACGCATAACTTCAGCAACCAGCTGTACCTGTGTAGTCTGGTCTTTCTCTTCATTGCAGCATTCTGTGTTGAATACTTCAGGCTAAACTCGTTTCTGGTGTTGATCCTCTTGAAGATGATGAAAGGATCAGTCTGTCATTTTACATATCAGACCAGGGTATATTTTAACTGGTCGTGTTTAGGTTACAGATTATTGTACCAAAGCCTAAAGTGGCTTTCAGCTGTAATAGACACAGGAGCAGGTTCTTCTCCAATGCAAAAACTATTAACTTCAGGCTATGGACTGAGAGGTTAACATAGCACAGAATAATTTTCAAATGTTCTTATCAGGCCTTAAAAATTACCTGTCTATAGCAGGGTTCCCCGCTTTCATGACATGCTTAACTAAAAAAAGTACATCTTGTTTTTATTTTTAAAAGCCTCAGCACTTAAAAATCTGTAGCTTTTCTCTTTACATAACTGCAGATAGAGTAACTTTTAGATAGGTAGAGTGGGGGTACAGAAACCAGGCACCATTATCTGGCTAAAGAAGCCCCGGAAATGAAATCCTCCTGAATTTTGAGCATGCTTTGCTGAAGGAAGGACAGAGCTGGGGGGAACCAGTCTCCTTGTTTTGCTTCAGCACCTAGAGAAAATTGTCTTGGTAGCGAGTACTATCCCTTCTCCTGTCCCACTCCCTCCTCCAACACAGGACAAGAGCACCACTATGAGCAGTGGGTCTTCAAAATCACAGCCTCAGAAGTATTTAATCTACATGTCTTCATTTCCTCAGAGCTGTGAGGGACACACCAGAAAAAGTGAAATAATCTTTGCATGTGCAGTCTGTCTCTCCTTTTTCACCATACATTTGCAGCACCCTCACCACACTGTCTAACTGTAGCTACCTGACATTTTTCTAGAAGGTAGCAAAAACTCATATTTTAAAAAAGCAGTGACTTGCTTGGTGACCCAGCAGTAAATTAAAATCATCATATACAATGTGTATGAAATAGAAAATCGAATTTTGGTGCAACAAAACTGACAGTTCCATTTAACAGAGAATAAATGAATGCAGACTCTTGTGTATGAATGACTGATTTAAAGAGACTGTACCGATTTTCCAAGATGAGAAAGCTGATCAAAAGAAAATACATGTATTTCCATGTGACACCGGTTGTACACCTATTCCAGTGAAATTAGGCTTAAAAAGTGTTATATCACAGACACTGGTACTTTTTCCTCATTTTGCTGTGATTTTTTATAGAAAACCCGAAGCCTGAACTCTCAAAAATATCTGAGTGTAGTAAACTCCAGTTATTTCAGTGGAACTGGTGCTGAACACAGTGATTGCACAGTCAGATCTATCTGTGCCATCAAGGTGTGCTGTCTGAGACAGGAGGGGTTTAATTTTGCACAGTATATCATCCCTTGCTTAGCAGCTTCCTACCATTAGCATTGGTATGCTGAGAAACAGGAAGGAGAAGTAACTATTTTGTGTTTACACATGTAGTATTGTACTTATACTCAAAATACCACAATTATAAACCAAGCCCTTCTGCCTGTACCCCGAGATTTTGATAGGGCAGCAGCTGGCACAAAAACCCCAAAAGAACTTAATAGGCAAAATTCAGTTTTTTCCACCCAAAATCTGGTTATTCACATGTGAAGAAGTCTGAGAGAGAAGCTTTGGATTTCTTGTTTCCCATTTGTGCATTAGTTGCTCAGTACACTTAGTGGAAAGAAAGTCCTACAATTATGTCCTTCTCTCACAAAAGAGTGGTTCTGCAAGTATTGCTATAGAGTTTCCCTTTTCTATAGTTTCTAACACAAACCAGGGAAGGTCACATTCAAACTGCACTAAATAGTTGTCTTCATTCCAGATCAGAGGATTAAGCTCAGGTTTAAAATTAAATGTAAATTACAAATAAGTATTCAGAAAACGTTAATTAAAAGTATTACGTTCCTGACTCATTTATTGCTCAGCAAGGGTTCCTAAGTATCTTAGCTGGAGAAAGGGGCCATTCACATTCCTCCTTTTTTTTTGACCAAGTCATTGTACATGTCTTAGGTTATCCATTTGCAAGTTAATGTAGTGCTGAAGCAAAGGTTTTCATTTTAAAGAAGTAATATTTCACAGCAAGATATGTTCCTGCAAGATGTAAAACAATCTTTTTCTAAAGCCCTGGGAGTTAATCAGCCTTTCTCTCCATTGCTACAGAGAGGATTTGAATGGCATAAGATGCTGATTGCTTAGATCCCAGAGTCTATAGAAAACCCAATACGATTACATTTTCCTCCCTTTGTTATCAGAGTTTATTGTATCTTGGTGTTCAGGTTTTAAATAGTGTTCAAGTAAGAAAAATAAATTAGGAAAAAGGTATTTTCTGAGTCTTCTGAATAGCGACGGCATCGCATCAAAGCCCCACACGAATGCGTGAGACGGAGCTTGCAAATGAGTCCGGGGGGATCGTTCCCTGTCCCTGCTGTGCCCTGGGTGTGCCTCACCCTGGCAGCCCCGTCTGCCTGCCCTGAGCCAGCTCCTGCCGGGACCCACGGCCCGGGGCTCGCACAGGGCTCCTGTGCTGCTGCCACTGCCCCCCCGGCCCCCTCCAGCCTTTCTCTCTCACATTTGATCTTTATAGCTTCCATACTGGAGCGATCTGGTTTGCTGAATCCTGGAAATGTCTCCAGTTAAAATGCTAGTGTATTAACCTGCTGTACTGAGTCTCTTTTGTTTCTCTTTACCAGAGTGCTGCTTGCCAATTTTTATGACTACAGCAGATTTTACTATTCAAACAGAACCAGATGGAACACCAGTTCAAAGAACATGTCAGAATTAAATATTTCTTTTTTAATTAGTTGCTTCTGATTTATGCAAAAAAAAATTAACATAAGAGTGGGAGAATGTGCCATGAATCCAGATGCAACACAGCCCACACAAGCATTATCTTTTCTCTGTCAGAGACACAGAAGCTTTTTCTTTTATTCTTTTCTTGTCTTTTCTTCTTTCCTTATTGTTTCTGGGTTTCATTTTTCTTATGCTTTCTGCATTTTTTCCTTCTCGAACCAGCCTCATAATGAAGACTGAGGTTCTCTTATGTTTACCAGTCATACTTTTTCACCATTATCCTAAATTTTCTCCTATATAAAGCAGCTGATCTGCTTCTGAGAAAAGTTACTGTACTTAATCCTATGACCCCAACATCAGTAGGTCAACTTGATAGCATCTTTTGACTCTATTCTTTGTTTTCAGTTGGGGGAATCTTTACACTTACCTTTTTTTCTTCAGCAGAAAGGAATTTGAGCAGAGGGTGAAGATTGTGAGAAATATATATATATTTTTCAACTGCTAAAGAAAGGTTCATTCCACTTTTACTGCCAAGAATTCCTATGTCTTTGGCTTGAATGTTTGCTCATCTCTTCTTCCATGCTTCCCCATTTTTGCCAAGTTACATAAGCATCAGTTTAGTGAAACATGCTGACTGGGGATAGTTGTTAGGCACAGACTACAAGTTGAGCATGTGATTAGCTGCTTTCCCTTTTGGGGCTTTCAGGATGTTGCTGTCAAGGTCAATGAGAAAGGCTTCAAAGACTCAGGAGAGATCAGCAATATTTTCTCCCCACTTTATGGAGCTGCCACAATTATCACTGAGAGTTTAACACAAAGATTTGAGGTAGCTTACAGGCTTAACTATTTTCACATAAATCCAGGATGAATATTTACAACCTGTCATTAATCAAGGAGTTGTGCCCTTGTGATGACTCCTCATTTCAAGAATGAAGACTTTTGGAAGTAATTTTGCAACCAAATTAATGAGACTATTTTCAGAATTTCTACTGGAGCCTGTCCCATTTTTACTTAGCATTACAATCTAAGAAATTAAGGAATTAAGTCATAGTTGTACATACCTCATGAGAAAGCATGACTGGCCAAATCAACAGCAGTGCTAAGAAAATAGATCAACTCCTGCCTAATTAAATGTTTGACAGAACAGTGAAGCATCACAACAGTTAATCTGACTCCGAGCACTGTATGCTATCTAGGGAAGTGACACGGTTCTCTAAAAATATTTGCTTTGGTATGTTGTGTCAAGTGATGGATTGTACAGCTTTTCAAGCCACAAGAGATGCCCACAACAAAAAGCTTCCTGTTGTTAATCAAACTCCAGCACTCAGTGCTTTATTTTCTCAGGCTGTTGAACAGACCTACAGTAGGAGTGTTAAAAGCTGGCAGAACTGCTCCCTTGCTACAGCTCCTTCAAAGACTGTATTTTATTTAACAAGGCAGATTTTTGTTCTGAAAATAAGGTCTTCCATACTACAGCCTAGTTATGTATGACGACAGGAAGCAGCAATATTAATTTCAAGCCGTGTCGTTCTTTATGCAGCAGTTTGCTCAGATTTGCTACGTGATGCATTGTGCAGAGCTAAATGGTTTTTTTTTTCCTTCTCCTTAACCGGTCTCAAATAAAATGCGTATGCCACCCCTTGCATATCTTTGTCTTAAAAATGTGTCACCCACCTGCATTTTTTGGAGACAGTGATACAGCAATAAGAATATTTCTCCTGGATGCTAGCAGATATTGGAGAATAGAGAGGAAGTAATTCATATGTAGAAACAGCTAGTGCCTTGCTATATGCTTCTGTAAGGCATATATCAGGAAATAAATCCTGATTTTAGAAATAGGAACAAGTGAGGCTTTTTGGGGAAAAAAATGAACATTTCTCTCCTGGAAAAAAAAATACACACTTGAGATGCTCCTCATTTTTTGTAAATTAGGGGCCCATTCCTATAGGAAGTCTGCTCCCAGACTTGCACTTTCAAATAAAGATCTTCACATTGCAGCACAGGCAACTATCAAAGGCTGTGTTTATGGATAAGGCCCTTAGGCATCATTTTCCAAGAGAGATATGCTTCTTAATCTGAATAAAAGTAAAAATTTGGGAAAAAAAACCAAAAAAGAACTTGAAACATGCTGCTGTTAGTCAAAGCTGAAAGTCTGGTCATGGAAATAAAATGTGAAGATTTCAGGTTTGGAGACAGCTGCCTATCTCAGATCATAGCCATAAGGCTTGCAATAACTTACAAAATCGCTTGCATTTTCTACAATAAATACCAGATGTTTGTTTATCATATGTGCAGAATGTTAAATGTCAAATAATTGCAGGGAAATGCATTTGATGTTCATCTTCAAAAGTACCATATTTCAACACCACATCTCTTCACAGTCACTCTAACATGAAACACAAGTTCTTGAAATGAAAAGGACCAGGAAGGCCGGAACAAAAAGCTGGTTATTAAAGACTTATATTACAATCATAGCTGGAGTAGCCTGCATCTGAGAAAAATGGGTTACCTCTGGTCGTGTTAACACTTAGAGATTTCTTTGGAGAGGACAGACTGTGTTGACTGGAACTTATGCAGAGAGGTGGATTCTATAGACATAAGCCTTCAAGATGCAAAAGAATTCCTATGTGGTGACACAGCTGTTCCAGAGCTATTACCCTCTGCACTGATTCCTCTGGGAAAAATAGAGAAGAGCTGTCTGTGTCTTATCACAGCTACACTTTGGTAGCTCCAGGTTCCAGCTCTTACCAGCAACTGATATGGTTGAACTTCAATTCTGAACATTCTCAGTGATATTTGGAATCTCTCTTTTATGGACAACTTTTTGCATTTTATCAAAAGCAAAGTTTCAAAAAACATTGGAACAAAAACAAAATGCATCACAAAGTGATTAATTAGGGGGAGCTTAACAGCCCATTAAAATGTGTCGTTTAGTTTCCAAGGTAGTCTTCCATTTAATTCATTTCTATCACCTTACTTAGAGAAGATTGCTACATTTAGAGCTTAATTTGCAAACATACTTAGGCACCACAGAGGGGTGCACAGTGTTGCAATTCTGTTTGAATGCACCTGGAGGGGAGCAGTTCCTCTCTGGACAACACTGCAAAGAACTGTCAAAGAGAAGTAAATGCCTTAAACCCTACCTCTCTTCTGGACCTTTTCCCCGACACAGACTTAGTACTAAAAATTCCAAGAGACCTTTCTGCTTCCTCTGTTGTTTAATCTCACCATTCTTGTTTGCACTGCTTCTTCCCCATAAAACACCCATGGAGAAATGTTATTCTTCTTTCCTGTACCAGCTTGTGAGCAAACAGCCCCTGGCATGCAGCAGGTCTGGGGTCACAGCTTGCCTTTGCAAGGGGTTTAAAGCTATGCTGAGCAATGGAGCTGTCAGACTCCGGGCACTCCAGGACAGGACTGCTGTTGACATAGTTCCAGTCCTCAAGAGCACATAAAGATTTGCTGACCTGGAGAGAGAGCAGGTCTATGTGAAGAGATGTGCTCCCTAACAAAGGGCTCTCCTTCCTCCAGTATTGTCTTTCTCAGTTAGTGGATCCAGGAGTGCTAATGAGGTGGCCTTTCCTTCCTTACGTATAGGCAAGAAATCAGAAATCCTCTCAGAGTCTCCCTCTCTCCCAGTGAGAGCGTTCTGCAAGGTTTTAAGCATGGAAGCACATGTCTGTATCCGTTGTGTGTTTGGGACCTAATCCTGGGCAGTAAGACGGATGCTGTAGGATATTCAGTGCCCTGGAGTTAAGACGGTTTATTGAATCCCAGAATTTGGGACCGAGCAAAATTTGGGGGCCTGAAGTTTTCTGACAGGACAAGCCTGAGGACTGAATGGTCAGTGGTTGGTAGCAATGGTTCAGTCAGGCATCAAATAATCAAATTTCCTAAACCACCAATGTTAAATTTTAATTTGGCTTCAAATACCTAGAACTCTTGTAGCAGGCCATTGCTTGACTTTATTCACAATGAAGTACTTACTGTATATTAAAAAGCCTCTACTAGAATAATTTCAAATCAGTTGGAATGGTACAGGCTTGGGACCCTAATCATTTCAAAACTGAAGAGCTGTTTCAAATTGTAAGAGAAGCAGATCATTTAAATAACTTAGCTCTGCGCTCCCTCAGACTTCCAGATTTTCAAGTGCACTTCAGCCTGGAAGTGAATGTGGTATTGGACATAACTCAGTGCAGCACACTTTACAATCAGCAGAGTACAGTTTGGAGAGCATTTGAAGTTAAGCTGAGATTGCTCAAAGCAATGATGCCCAGATTCCTCCATTAACTTTCAGATTGCAACAATCTAACATCTGAGACTCTCCAGTTCCTTTAAATCACTTGATTGTTTTTGTGAGGTGACGCTGGGATTTTATTTTTTTTTAAGCCTGATTTTTTTTTTTTAATCACACAAAACCAAAACGTTGCAATATTTCGCTCCTAAAGACAAGGGCTAAAATGTTACATATAGACTTTATGAACCTTACAAACTGGGGCAGGGGCTTTGCCCTAAAAGCCAGTTCTATCTGTCGCACACAAGGCTGCTATTCTTGTGTTGGAGGACTCCAAAATGCCTTGCATATGACACGGGCACTGACAGGGCAGACACTCTGTCCTCAACAGCACTTCCTTCAGCCTTTCCAGAGAGAATGCAGAGCATGTTGATTTAACTGCTCCAGTGCCTTTGGATATATGACATACATCCAGGAAAAAGGATGCCTGTGGGACACAGGACACATACATTTTGTATCCCACATACTTTGGAAATAGTGAAAAAGCCTGGGACATTCATGGGGCCATTCACTTGAGAAGGGTTAATTCAACCTATTATTATCCTACTAAACTCTGGGCAACTGAAGTTAGGGGAATAAATTACACTGATTAATATTTTGTGAATAGTGTAATTTTATACTGAAATTAAATTACTTGCTTTAGGAAACAAAGAGAAGGTTCTAGCTGCAGAGAAAGAGGGTGAAAAATTTGATTTTAATCGGTTTGTTGTTACAGCTAAAAAAAGGCCATAAGGAAATGGCAGAGGTTTCAAAACTGTGGTCACCAGCCTGACAATGAGAAGGTTTTGTGTGTTTCAGCTATTTGGAGCTGGATTTGTGCACTGGGATAAGGATTTCTTTTGCCAGCAGAACTGAGTAGCCAGCTGCTTGAGTAGCTGTAGCCCACGTCATTCTCCCAAATATTTTGATACTTTTTTATGCCGCATGATGACCTAGATAAGGAAAAGACCTGGATGAAAAATAAATAGTGGGGAAGAGCAAGGTTAACCTAAATCACTTGTCCATTTGTAATGGGCAATATACTTCACGAGGGAAGGAGTAGGAGAGAGAAGAGTGAAGAAGATACTTGACCTCTAACTCACATTCATGTACATTTCTCCAGCGAGTTCAAAATAACATCTTTTTCTAACGATAGAAGTTCATGGCATTTGATAGTTGGAACAGAATTACTGCACTTGTGCTAATGCTTTTTTCTGTTTTCCTCAAATACATCATAGAGTACATAATTTGTACAAAATGACTTGTAATTATCTTGTGACCAACTAATATACATTGGGATTCTTTTCTTCTCTTCTATTTGCAAGTGATGATGTTCTGGGTTTTAGCAGAATTCTTGTTATCATTTCCTAAGTGCCCAACTTTGACATTATCCTAGTAAATTCCATCCCATTTCTACTGCCACAGTCCTCAGGGTCACTCAGTTCTCACTGCATGAGTCTCCTGTGTTGGCAGCACCTTGCAGCTTAGTGTCCTTAGGGAATTCCAGTAGCATCTATGCAAGAGCTTAATGAAGATATTAAGTAAGGTTTTTCAGCAGACTGATCCTAGAAGAATTTCTGTAGTAACTCCTCTGCAGTCTGGTGGTTCCCAACAGGACTGATGCTGTCTCTGGTTCTTCCTTCACAGAAGAAAGAGAATTCTCTGGCTTGTGAATAACATTCCTGGCTAGTTAGGCAAATTTTCCCATCTTCTGTGATGGCACTGTTTGCAAAAGAGGAGATTATGTCTATGTTATTGTCAACAATATTTTGCAGTTTGCTTTATATAAAATCCTTATTATTTTTGCAAAACAGGGTGAGGTGGAGAAGGTGCCACTGTTGCAGTGTTGTTATGCTCTGAACTGGTTGTCCTCATGTTCCAAATTATTCTCTGCCACAGGTAGACCTGGGCCTTCTCCGCTTTGTTTCTGGAATTGGGACCCAAGGAGCCATCTCAAAAGAAACAAAGAAAGAATATTATCTGAAATCATATCGTGTAGATGTCAGCTCCAACGGAGAGGACTGGATTACACTGAAGGAGGGAAACAAGCCTGTTGTAAGTTTTTTTTTTTTCTTTTTTTTTAATCTCTCTTCAGCTGAAAAATAGTCTGTTGAACTGTTTGGTTGCTGTCATCTGCTTAAAAAAGAGGAATAAGGTTTAGTCATGTTGATCAGCACTAACAATTTCCCAGATCCAAAAGCCAGCTTATGTCTCAATAGTAATGGGCCACAGAAATTGCCTATGCAAAACTTAGAGCAGCTGAAAATGGTGTAAGGTGATGCTCTATCTATTGAACTCATCATAATTTGAGTCATTTTGTGTCTTTTTCCTGGACTGTTCTGCTCTTTCCCTGTTTCTCAGAGATTTTCTATGTGACCTTGAGAAAAACATTATGCAGAACTTTTCAAAAAACGTGTCTGTCCATTTTCAGCGGTGAAGCTCTGGATATGCAACGTGTCAGTGCCTCAGCTCCCTGTGCACGGCCATGCAGCACTGCTAGCAAGTGATTAGTGCCTTGTTAGACTTCCAAGTATCTCAGTGATGGGGGTCATGCAGACAGATGATTAGGCACATCTTTCCATCCTTATAGATTTTTATCACCTTTCCATTTATCAGCAGATTTGCTCTCTGTGACCTCCCAATGAAACAGCTTTAGACACTCATAAGAAAAATTGTCATTATCCGCTACCGTGAGCATAAAGCTCATTACTGAGAAGTCAGTTCTGCTCCAGCTCTCACATGAATAGCCTCAGTGAGGCTGTGCCTCCCTTCCCACCTCGCTCAGGATGTGCCTGAGAGCAGCATCCCCAGAGGCTACCAGGGGCTGATGCAATTGGAAAAGTTTTGTGGTGCCTCCCTTCAAAACAGCTTTTTTTGTGACCCTTCTGTAAAGACACAGAAGAACTGTGCAATATCAAACTCTATCAGTGTAACCCTATCTAGCTCTAAATATTTGGTCACTGGTTTGTCCCTGACTCACCTGTAAGTGCTATGCCAAGTCCACTACATTTATCTAATCAATGTGCTAGCAGTGTCTAACAAATACATCTTGCTTTTGTAAGCATTTTGGAAAACAATAAAAAATGAATACTTAAAGCTTCTCTCTGACAGGTATTATCCTGTTTTTACTGGAAGTTCTGAAAGTCAAATGACACAATGTGGGCACTGTACAGTGATGTATATAAAGATACAATAATTGACTTGCCCAAAGTCACAAGAGGGGCCAGCCCACTGGCTGGTATGAGACACAGGGTTTCCTGGCTCTGGATTCTGTAATCTGAACAAATGCTTCTTTGAAAATCAGACCATGCCTGATTTTCATTACCAGCTTCAATTTGTAAACTCTCCAAGAGTGTATTTTAGATGAGTCTCTCTTGCACATGCTGTCCTTAATTAGTGTGAACATTTCCTAAGCCTGTATCACTTGTACAAAGGGTTCATTAAAAAATGAACCAGTTTTCTAAAATGGCAATATTTTGCTGTTGATCAAGAAAAGAAAAACATATGCACCAGTCTCCCTCCCAGATACTTTAATTCAAATTAAAAGTTTGCAGCTGCAGGTCTCAAGGCAGTCATACACCAGTGTTGCACTAACTACATATAAGAATCTGTGTACTTTTGAGAAAAGACTCCTCTTCTCTGTCAGCTGCAAACTTTGAGAAAACTACAGCAGGTCTTCACTGGAAAAAAAAAAAGTTGCTGGAAAGAAATGCAGTTCCATTAAAAATCTCATACTAGATATGAAACTCTTATCTTAAATTACTTGAGATGTAACTGAGCCTTATGAGTTGACAGCTGTGTGCTGTTGGCTTCCACTCCAAATTAATGCAGCTACTGTAAGGAACAAACAGGAAAGTAGGACAGTGTGTGTAAGATATGGGAGAATCTCCCATAAAAGGAGAAGGATGTGCATCCATGGAAAACAACAGGAAATTGGTCCCCTCTATGTGAGGAAGAAGCAGGAAGCTGAATCACCTTCTTTGGACTGGAATATTGCAAGGTTTTGGCTGGGCTAGGAAGGAGTGTGTCTGCAGGATCCTCAACATAAAAGCACAGCACAATTGTGTGCTTCTGGTGGAAGTCTCATTGTTCATCTGATTTGACTGCCAGCCTTAGGGGATGCAGGGAAAATCTTGGAGCCTGCTATACAGATTTTAAATAGCCTTCAATCTCAGTGTGCAAGGAGAAAGAAATTCTGAGAACTGGCTGAAAAGGATTTGAAAGCAGGAGGTTAACAAAGCGAGGTTCCCACAATACACCTTAAAAAATCTTAAGCCCAAGGTCAGCAAAATAATATATGTTTTTATCATAACTCCATATAGGATTTTCACATGATCTATTTGAAATTCAAATCTTTAAATTGAGCCTGAGATTCTGTCGCTTTCTGCATCACTCTAAGAGTGTAATAGAAATAAAACTGCTCTAGTGGGGCATTGGGGGATTCTTCCAGGACACAGAAGTCGTTGGGTGACAAAGACCAGTGTTTGTCATTCCTGTATATAGATCTGGGCATTAGGAACAACTTTTTTAGTATCATTGAACACCTTACATTTTCAGTTTTCCTCCCCAAGGAAAGCAAACCTGTCTACAAAAACTGTGTTAGGAGATTAATGAAATAGTTTCCCACGCAAGTCTTTTGTCTCAGCCCCCACAACCAACCCTGGTTAGACCTCATATCGTAACTATCTGTAAAACACAGAACTGTAAACACCATTTAAGAGAAAGCCTAACAAATATGTACTTTTTCTTTCCTCACAAAGGTGTTTCAAGGCAATAGCAATCCCACTGATGTTGTTTACAGACCTTTTGCCAAGCCAGTTTTAACACGGTTTGTGCGAATTAGACCCGTGGCCTGGGAGAATGGAGTTTCACTGAGATTTGAGGTGTATGGCTGCAAGATAACAGGTAGGTCTTGAGAAAGATTATAAAATCAGGGGAATTTATTGTGCCTGTGCTGTGGGATTTATTTTTAAGAGTAAAAATAATGATCGTGATTTTCACCACAATCTGAATGTAGAAATGTCAGAAAAAAGACAATAAAACACCACAACTCAAACATCCAGTGTTATCCGAATATTTTTCTGACACTGTATTTTAGTTTTAATTACTTTTATTGCAATCACTTTACAGCTTCATGAAAAATTCCTGAGATACACAGATATTTTGCAAGTTCCCATCTTATTTTTCCCTTCTAACCCTCCAGTCCCTCTCTCTTATGTCTGCTATTCATAGGTAGTTCTCAGCAGGTTTCTCAAGGAACAAACATACATGACTAAGTTTAAAAGGATTGCAAGGTACAAACACTTAGATCTGAAGCCTGTGCAAGTAATGGTGTTTGTAGTCAAGTTCCCAGTTGTGAGCAGTATTGTAATGTAATTCCTTTACATCACACAGCTACCTGTCAAAAATTTTTTAGAAATATCTTTTTTTACTGTTTTAGGTTTTCTATAGTTTCTACACAATGGAAGTGCCTTTATCTGTAAAGTAAAAATACAACTTACAGTTGAAAGAAAATGTTAATGATTTATTCAACTTTAGAAAACTAATTTTTCTAGCACATTTTTAGCTCTTAATACAGTTCAAAGCCACTAATTTTTAAAAGTTCTAGGTTTTTTTTTTTTCTTTTAAGGTGTTTCTTCAGTCTTGAAAATGTTTCTTAGAACTGGTTTCCATACAGCAGGAAAATAAGATTACTGATTACTTTGTTAGAGAATTCCAAGTCATTCTATTAAATCTTTTCAGATTAGATGTAAGTAATCAGAACTACTGTTACATTCTGTATTAGAATTCTTCATTCCTTCTTAGCAGGTACTTCTAATTTATTTTTATCTTGGATTATAAAGAAGCAACTATTTAGCTTTTGTGTCACCTGAAAAAGTCTGAGAGGTGAAAGAAATGCATTAGGAAAATCTCAAGTGCAACAATAAATTATATTTTAAGGTATGAAAATTTCCATTTCCAATGTCACCAAAATTAGGTAACCTGCAACCAGGTTTGGCTGGTTTGGGAAGTTTTCTCTGAGAAAATACTCACAAATTCAGATGGCCCTGCACTCTTTGCCTTAGCAAGAAGAATAGAAAACAAGAATAGAATAGGATTTTCTGATCCCTTTGGTTCCCACCAAGCCAAAAATACTTGTGGTATTTTGGTACTTCCTGCTAAACCTAGGACATGCAAGTTTGAACAAATGAAAATTATATCCAAATCAAATAGATTATTTAGAATATAAGAAATAAATTAGTAATTAGTTACGATAATTGAATTGACTGACTTGTCCTGTTTCTGTTTTGCCGCTTGTTCGGAATAACTATTTAATTTATTTGGATTTTTTTTTTCCTCTGTAGATTATCCTTGCTCTGGGATGCTGGGTATGGTGTCTGGCCTTATTCCTGACTCCCAGATTACTGCCTCTACTCAAGTGGATCGAAACTGGATCCCAGAAAACGCTCGCCTCATAACGAGCCGTTCAGGCTGGGCGCTGCCTCCAACCACTCACCCATACACCAATGAATGGCTTCAAATAGACCTCGGGGAGGAAAAAATAGTGAGGGGCATAATTGTCCAAGGAGGCAAGCACCGAGAAAACAAAGTGTTCATGAAAAAATTCAAAATTGGCTACAGCAACAATGGATCGGATTGGAAAATGATCATGGATTCCAGCAAGAAAAAGATAAAGGTGAGGGTGAAAACTCTGCACTAAAGAAAAGTTGAGTTTAAAAAAAACCAAAAAAGTTGGCATTAAATTTCTACACATCTCTATCTGACCTTAGAGAAGGTGGGGTGAAGCCAAGTAGGAGGACTCCAAGGGCAGCAGCCCTGAAGGAATGCTGTAGAAGCTGTCCCATGCCTCAGGGCAGGAGCTGGCCTTAGGACATTTGCCTCTCTGGCAGCAAGTGTTGCTTATTCATCAGCTAGTTCAGGCTTGACTCCTGCCAACCTTGGTGCCTCTGTGGCCCACAATTTACTGCAAAATCCCATGCAATGGGATTCAAAAGTCTCCTCTAGAAAGCCAGACTCTAAAACTGACAGTGAACAAATTTATTTGAGACAAATTTATTTGAATTACTTTTATTTTGCTTCTTTTCTATCGGAGCTATGGAATGAGAATGGTGTTACTCAGCTCAATGGGGTACCTGTTGTATTTCTCAACTGCCTGTAGATTGCTTTGAGAGTTTCACAGGCTCTCTGCAATGATCTGACCCGAGTCTCTCCAAAAAAAAAGTGATGAAGTTTTTGTCATGTCAGCCCATCTCAAGTGAGAAGTACTATTGTACTGTCACAAGGGAAACATCTTGGAGGTTGCTTGGGAAGGCATTTCCAGAGGAGGACCTAATTAATTGCTGGGTTAGATTCCAAGGAAAAGAAAATTATTTTGTCCCAGAAGAGTTTCTGGGAATGTATCTGTTTTGATTTGTCTTTGGATGTATGCATTTCAGGACCTAAATTGCACTGGGGGTTTAGCTTATTTACATCAAATCCTGGTGAAGTCTTCCATCCCATTTTGCTATCACTGCTCACAAAGTGCATTTTTGCCTTGAAAGGGGTTACTCTTTCTTAGTCCTCCTACCCAGTTCCTTGGGGAAATGAGTAGGCATGCAGCCCTGCTCATAAATTGATGCTGTAGTACTGAGATGACCAGGGAATCTTATACCAAAATGTGCCCTCAAAGGGCAAATCATCGTGGTGTTTGGCAGATGGGAATCCTGGAAGTTGCTCCATATCTCATCCGTGGTAGTTTGAAAATTAGATGTAAAAGCTGTTTTGCTGTGTAGACTCATCCATTGGAGGAACCTGTGTTTCCTTAAAGGAAAAGCTGAGTGGGCCCATGGATGTAGCTTTTCCAGGCACATTTGGTAAATATTGGACTTCATTCTCTCCTGTTTTAATCTCACTGAATATGTCTGCATTTTCTCACTTTCCATCATTTGTTTGGGGGATTAAAACTAAACGGATTCAGCCTTTGCAGTCATCTCCTTTCTCTTGTTACCATGAGTTTTGACTTCATCATAAAGTGTGAAGGGAGTGTAAATCAACAATGGGATCTTACCATTTTCTTTCTAAAATAGATGTTGTTTTGACATGTACTTCTACACTGTGGCTCAACGAGGGAAAAAAATAATGCCATATGCTTTCGAAGCAGCGCGCCGTCTGCTGCATGGCTTTCTGTTTCCTAATACAGGCACTTGCCATCATTGTCAGAAGTTAGCAGTTTGACAAGAAAACTAGTGTGCTAACTGATGCACTGAGCCCATCCTCAGCTTTCATCACCACCAGAAATTAACTTTCAAGATTAATGGAACAGAGAGGGCTGGAATTCAAATCTCTTGTGGCATAATTATAGTCCTTCCTAAAAATTCAATATGTTTAATAAACTTTATTCCAAAGCACAAGTCTTCTTTAAAGAGAATAGGATAAATCCCATGATTTTGGAGCCTGATGAATTTAAAATGTTAAAATGGAATGTAGTGTTTTTAACTGTAAGTAGAGCTGGATGGGACAGGATGCTATAATGAGTCACAGCAGGAACGTGGATTAGAAACAGCCCTGCTATATGAAATGAAACACATCGTTTCACTTAGTTAAATTCAGGACTTTCAATAAACAAACAACTGCATTTCAGAGAAGAAAGAGCAGTGACAGGCTAAACATAACAACAGAATGTGTCCAAAGGGTGACACATCACCTTGTTTCTTAACATGATCTTGTCATTCATGCCTGCAGCTGCTTTCACAAGGACTACCATAACTCCTTCCTCTTTGGCTGACCCAATTTCAGCTATTTTTGAGATTGCAAAATGTTTCCCCCCGTAATTTAGCTCGAGCACTCAAAGAAGTGAAAATCACAAATCATCAAATAACCATGCAGAACTCCATTTCAAGATCCAATTTGTATTTCTTGTCCATGGGCTTGCTTACTTAAGTTTACTCCATAAAGTAATCTTTCTCTTTCATACTTCTTTCCTCTTTCTGCTTTTTATGAGCTGTTTTGCAGGAATTTTTTGCTGTTGTTTTTGCAGTTCCTCTCACCATTTCTGATACAAAAATCTTCAGAACATTCTGCCATTTGGAACATCCTTTTAAAATTTTTCAGCAATGTTTATTTTGATTTTAAAATCTGTTAGGCAGGTTTTTTTCCGCTCACAATCTTAGCTCCTCTTTCGTTTAACTATTATTTATTATGCCTTATCTTTGTAGTGGAGTAAAGCAATTTGTGACATAGCTTGTATAAAGGACACTCACAAAGTGAAGTTTTGCTGTACACTCCTCTCTCCTCTCCCACAAAGAGTATCAGTATGTGTTTTAAATGAACAGTCAAAATTGAATCACAGGCAGTTCTGCTCTACAAAGGACAATGATTCAATGTAATTCTAGATGCCTATTGAATCCTAATGTCTATGTGTCAGTACTCCATAGTGATGTCTTTTATAAATCAGTTTTCATTATTACATGTTGCTATTAAGACTACTATTAAAAAAGGGAGCAAGGATTCCTCAGATACATGTGTCTGTCTACTTTTTACACATAAAATGGCATTCATTCTTTTTCATATAGTAGGTAGCTTTTCTGATCATTTGCACTATATTGTTATTCAAATATAATAATATGTAATTCCATGTCAATTAGATCTGACAGGCCCTCTACACATGAATTTGTGACAACTGTCTTCCCAGCACTGGCAGTACACTGGGTCAACCAGTACCCCTTGAAGCCACCTTGGAGGTGCAATTTCCCTAGGAAGCAGGAGAAGCAGCATTGATGTTGACATTATTTTTTCAGTTTAGTTGCTCACAGTCTCCCATCACCATTGGTTTTTGCTACTGGCACTCTGTAACCAGTGGCTGGAGGGATTGTGATCGTAATGCAGAGGTGTACAGTAAAAAAAAAGGAAGGCTTTTAGAACTGAAAATACAAGAAGCGATTTGGTTTACTTATGCTGGTTTTCTGCCTTAGGAATTCAGCCAGCTTTTCCCATAGCCTGTTTTCTCTGCCCCAGACAGATAGAAGGAGTTCATTGCAGGTTGGGTTTTGTTCTCATCCAAAATGAAGGATATCTGGTACTTTCTTCCTGAAGAATGTTTCTGATTTCACAGCAATATCTTAGATGGTAGCACTTCTAATCTTAAATTTTAACTGCAGTTCAAAGAGGTTTTTTGGAGTCTTGCAATTTCACTAATTTATGAAAAATATGAAAATACTTTTACTTTTCATTGTTATATACATTTTCATATTTTTTACTTTAGAGACTTCTGTACATGATATTCTGAAGACATTTTTTGCTATAAAATAGGGTAAAAATGAGTGCTTTTGCCTATCTTTGGCTATAAAGCTTTCATGCCAAGGACTGTTTCTTTGTTCAGTTGATTCCTTCTAAGGGCTGATCATCTACATGGAAGCACTTGAGGAGTTGCTATAAGTACAAATTATAATGTGTTCTATATGCAAAAGATTGCTGGAAAGGAGAAACTGAAGATATCAAACAAATGTCATTGAGAATTGTGTTATGTTTGAAGGACCCAAAGTGCAATTCAGAAAAGAGATTTTTTTTTGTCTGAAATGTACATTTGCTGACCTGCCTTGCCTGTTGGATTATATTGCAGTTTTGTCAGGAATCAGCTTTCTTCTCTTTCTTCTAATTCTTCTTCAGTAGCAGGCTCAGCAGAAGAACTCTTGCAGCTACTGCTCCTGAAGTTTAATTTATGCCTTTTGAAATAGCTACAACTTGTGAAGCTCTGTCGCTGGGGGAAATCAGATTGAAATTTTCTCTTGAACAGTTGGATTATTATTGTAACCACTTAAAAGGTGACAGGATCTTCACCTCAGCCATTTTTTTTCCCTGAGAAGTGTTGGAAATGTCACCCAGTTAAACCTCAGATCAGAGCGTCATTTAAAAACATGTCTCATTAAACACTCAGCTCTTGTTATGGCCCTGATGGATTGGTTGCTACCGAGTTTATGAAAAATGAAATGCATTACTTTTCCGAGAAGCTTTAACAATGTATTTTCCATTCTCATTTAGGATAGGAATGCCTGACACTTATTAAGCCGTTAGAATATGGCCTACTGCTCACCTAATTCAAAGGCTGGAGAATGAAGGAAAAAAGATGAGTGTGGAAAATAGACTTTTCTTTTTCTTTTTTTTTTAACAAGTAGCATTTGTCATGCTTTGCAGACTTTCGAAGGCAACACCAACTATGACACGCCTGAACTGCGGACTTTTGAACCTGTATCGACACGATTCATACGCGTCTACCCGGAGAGAGCCACACACGGGGGACTGGGGCTGCGAATGGAGCTGCTGGGCTGTGAACTTGAAGGTAATTGCTCTGCTAGAAATGAATGCACTTTATTATTTTCATAAATACATCCTCTACTTGGTCTGCTGCTGAAGACTGCTGTGCCTGCACAGGCAGCATGTCGGACTCTCGCTTCCATGACTGCCATTAGTGCCGATTCTTGGCCTATTCCGTTCCTCTCTGTAACATTTGAATGTGCCCAAGGCACAATTATTATTCTTTTTCCCATTCCTTTGTTGAATCACAGTGATATTCTCCACATGGTTTTCCATTCCCTTAAGCGGCCTTATGATTATACTTTTGAGAATCACAGAGCTATTAGGAGAAAATAAAGATGGGAGCTTAAATTTTATGTTTCCATGATACAACCCTGGAGGAGATGTTTTCCAAGAATGCAGAGGGAGCTTTGCACTAAATGTAGCAATTATGTCCCTCTATCCTTCAAAGGACTTGAAAGTCACACCACAAACTGTGGTGGGCGAAAGATCACTTGACTGGACAGTGTCTGTGGTGTAACTTTTGGGGGGTAAAGGAGGCCTCTTTGTTCTTTACCAAGCTTTAATTTTGCAAGAGCACATAGGAGATGAAAGACCAGGCAAAGCAAAGTTCAGACATTTGTCCTTGGACTGTAACATGAAGTCCACTTTGATTTTTGTTATATAAACATAATTATTTAACTTCATAGATAACTACAGATAACACTATGTGTATTTAACAATTTTATCTGGTGGATGATGGTACAGTGGTGAGCCTTATAAACCATACCGCTTAAAAATACACAGAATAACAAACCATATTATTTGGGGTTTCATATGACACCTCTTATAGAAGCAGCTGAACAAGATCCCAAGATGAATGGAAACAACTGCTATACCTCCATTTCTTTCTCACCATTTCTCCCCCAAGAGGGAAGTGTGGGAGGCATTTGCTGTGAGAACTGATGAGTTGTGTGTTGTTTTTTTTAGTTTAGTGATTGAATAAGTATGATTTTACTTGGCCCGGAAAGTGGGGAAGTTGGAAATACTTCTTAGTTCCTGCAGGAAGTCCTCATTTCCTGTGGGAATACTTAGTTCCTGCAGACTATTGTGCTACTTGCTCAGAAAAAAAGAAAACCCAGCACCTGCCTTAAGTAAACTCATAACCTGTGGGCAAAACCCTTCAGGCACAGGGCTCCTGTAGCCACCCAGCCACCCAGGAGTGAGTCTGTGGACCACCTTACAAGAACATATTGCTCACTGAGGTGGAGAAACCTTTGCTTTTAGGCAAACTGAAACAGCAAGTACAATTTCTTTTTTCCACTGGGACACATCTTTTCACATTATTCTTTCTGCTGTGGTATACTTTTGATGTATGTTCACCTGTAGGTCACCCATGGACACGTGAGGTCAATTCCCATTTGCCTGTGGGAGAAGCACAATAATGCTTGATGTTGTATAATTGCATCTTAAGGATGGAGTTGAATGAAGTCACTTGAGATTTACTGAGCAAGAAAAGAGTTGAGATGAGAAAAGAAGGATGAAGGTTGGCACAGAGAGGAGCAGAAATCAGCTCTCCAGCAGAAATGATCAAGGGCAAGTTTTGTGTGCTTGAAGCATCCCAGGGGTGCATATATGAAATGATGGCAGAGATGTAGGGAAGCTTGGGGCTATACAGGGACACAAAGATCAAGATAAGAAACTTAACTGGATGTAGAAAGCTAGAGGGATCCCCCAGAGGGGTTTTTATAGCAATGTGGGTAACAAATGTTCTGCATAATTCATAATAGGTGCAGAACTGTTTCTTTAACTAGGGATAGATTGAAGCTGTAAAGCATAGGTCAGGGTCCTAAAGAGGTATGTTTTATCCCATAATATAGCTACTTCAAAAACTACCACCTCTCCTGACATTTTCAAGCCAAGAAGTCAGTGTATGTGATCTTCTGTGGCCAGTTGATGCTGAGGGCAGAAGAAGGGAAAAGAAGAATTTGCAAAAGACATACATTATTGCATAGTCTATAATGAGTGAAAAAGACTGCTAATGAAAATAACAGTAAGTGAGAAGAGACAAAAGCCTGGATCACATTCCAGGAGTGCTTATCTTAAGCCAGGGAACTATACGTGCGGCATGAAACATAAACGTAGCACCAAATCTCTGTGTTCAAGTTTTCCAGATGTGGTGTGCTTTGCAGATACTGGGCTATGTGTTTTCTGGCATCTTACACAAATATGAAGCTTTTAACTATAATAACAAAGTTCAGACTTTTACTGGTTAGGCAGCAGCTACCGGAAAGTCATCACCAGTGAGAAGCAGGCAGGTGGCCGGGAGGGATGACTGA
>VZSR01001283.1:9320800-9489956 GCA_013398615.1 Brachypodius melanocephalos
AAAAAAAAAAAAAAAAAAAAAAAAAAAAAGAAACACCTTCCATGTGTCCTCACTGAGCACAAAGTGATTCCACATCACACTGCCTTCCTGCTGCTGTTACCAGGACCCTGCTCAGACATTTCCTCTCTTACATGTGCTCTGCAGAGAGGTTTCTTCAGCAATGCATTGGGTGCCAGAGGGTTGCCACCTTGATCATGCACCCCTCCTGCTCCTCTGCACAGGCCCACTCACTGGGACTTTAGAGAGCAATAAAATTATGGGGTCTCCACCCCACACACAACCCTCCAGGACTCTCATTCTGCCTTGCCAAGCTCTGACTATTCCTTGAGTTAAACAACACACACCCATCAGCCAGTGAATAGAAAGTCTAGGGCTTTGCTGCCCAGCTCTGCTCAGCTCTTGAGCTCAGATATGCCTCAGTGCAGGAGGCAGAACAGATACTCCCTATTCCAAAGAAGTACTAAACAACTTGCAAAGTAGAGTTGCTTCAATCCTCAGACACAGCACATGGTGCTCATCAGGATGTTCCTCCCAGCTGCATGCTGGTTCTCCAGAACGTGTTTTAACTGAACAACTGGGTTTTGTTTCAGCTCCGACTGCTGTCCCTACTGTTTCCGAAGGCAAGCCCGTGGATGAGTGTGATGACGACCAGGCAAACTGTCACAGTGGCACAGGTGATGACTACCAACTGACAGGTGCAGAAACCATCCTCATTCCATTGCAGCTTCATTGTAGCTCATATCCATCACCAGCTTAATGTTTGCACTAATTTAACCACTCAGTATTAATGGACATTAGTATGCAGTTTGTATCGTCAGTGCTGTCAAAACACGGGCATCTGCCTTTTACATATGACAATACTTTTGATTGTTTTCTCAGCTATGTAATTTTTGAAGAAAATAATAGTAACTAGATGGAAGAAAGGGCAATTTTTGAGCAGTAATTGTGTCTAATCAAATCTTCTAATCAAACTTTCTCTTGCTAAGAAGAAAAGACTGGACAATACTCTTGAGATTTATTGTCTGAGATTGAAGAACTTGAAATATTCCTTGGTTTACATACAAGCTTCCTATCTAAAACTTAGTATACGACACAAATCTTGTCCCCAAACCTCTCCTAGACAGAAACAAAACAGATTTGTTTCATTAGAGCATACTGCTACATACTCACAGTGCCAGAAATATTTCCGTGATCTTCCCTGCCTACACTGCATTACAGCCACAGAGGGGCTGGTGTTCTCCAGCAGAAAAATAGGAGGGGGAGATGTAATATAGACTGCATCTGGAACAGAGGAAGCTTGCTAGGTTTCATATCCTCACACTTCTGCACAGAATCATTAGTCCTTCTAAGACAGCTGACACTGCACCTCTGTGTTTTTGATCTCTTCTTGGAGGTCACTTGTTCCACAAATCTCCGTGTCTGTTTGATTAGATCTATACATCTGCAGTAATTGAGCTTGATTTTAGATGCAGCGACACAAGTTATTTCATCACTGCTCCCTGATGTGCTTGTCTAATAAATGTTTATTGCTTCTTATATCCATGACATAAAATAGCATTAAAATCTGGCAATAGCTGTCCAAGAGGACATTGGGTGAGCTTAGGTAAGAGATTGGCTTTTGGAATGAGCCAAGTAGAACATCAGGCAGCAGATACAAATGAAAGTGAAATTTCAATATCAAACCCTTTCTGAGCTTTGCCAATGTCTCCTGTAATTGCATGTTGCAAATCATAAATTGAAAAAACAATTCTTGAGTGGAAAAGACAGTGCACGGTCACTGTGGCTGCCTTTCAAATCAGTGTCCCAGGTGAACCTTATTCTTTTTGAAAACAGCCATGAAGGGAATCTGATAAAATAGTCTGTATTTTGTTAAGGTAGCTCAGAAAGCTCTCAATGTTACTAAACAATGTAATTTATTTATTTATTATTCAGAAAAGAAAGGGGCAGGTCAGGAAACACTAGGGCTTCCTGCAGAGCCCTACATTGTCTTGCAAAGCCCGATAGGCAGAGACATATTGCACATAGAGGAGGCTCTGTCAGGGAAAGCAGACAGATCTGTGCAAGCACCTTCCATGTTCATAGTCTCTGCACTTCAAGGAGCTCAGGCCTTCATCCCACATGTCCCTTAGGGAACGTTTATTGAGCAGAAGAAAAGCCTTCTGGCAGTTTCTGCAGGTTGTGCTTAGGGGGCAGTTTATAATCTCTAAGACAAGGGAACAGCCACCAGCCTTCCTGAGCACCATCTCTTCTAGGGAACTGAATGTTTTTCAGTATTAATATTGAAAATTACTGCATTGTCCTCCTACAGAAGTCCAGACACTGAAGTATGATTTATTATTACAACACCTAGAAACCCTAGGCAGTGCATGCCCAGTTGTTCTGGACATTGGAGAAATGCTGCATTGTACGGATGGTGTTACTTACAACAGTAAAACGCACAGAACTGATTTTACCAATAAATTAATTGTAAACATTCTTTTCTTCCTCCAAAATGCATATAAGGCAAATGTGTAAGTCTTGTGGCCCATGAAGGACAGGAGGGCAGTGCAGAGGGGATTTCATGGGTGCCTCACCCTCTCTTACCCATTCCCAGTGCAGGCACAGCATGCGTGCTCTCGTGAGCACGACTGTGGAGCCGCTTCCCTGACAGCACTTGCACATATGTGAGTGCCACAGCAAAGCCTCCCTTGCAATTAACTGTAATTGTGCTGTAGGCCAAATTCCTTCCTGCTCTATTTGGACCCCATACAGAGCTACTCTATTTGCGTGGTTTATAGCATTTCCCATCAGATCATTCTCACAAACATAAAGCTGGTACAGCTTGGGCATTCATTCTCATTGGAAGTCATCATAGTCATCCTTTCTATAATGCTCTAAGCACTTGCTTGCTGGAGAAAAGAAAAGAGGAGCCATTGACTGGTAATCAGCACCCCACTGTGCATTTATAATTGTACTAATTTCCTTTTTGTTTCCTTATGAATATTAGGCTTGCTTTAAAAAGTCAAGTATTTTAAATATATCAATTAGTAAGCCTAGGAGAGTGCCATGACCCCACTCACCCCTTGTTTATCTGCATGAAGAAAAGGACAAAGGGGAAGTCCTTAATTCTTCCTTCACTTTAAGACAGAAGTGAAACCTATGTTAGAGTAGATCCTGAAGTCTGGGAGTTGCCATGCACCTCTCCTGTGAGGTGTTCTCACAACACAGCTATGAAACAACATACAGGGAAGCCCCAGTTTTACCTCACATCTCTGATATGAGAAACAACAGGTCATGGGTAAATGAACACAACAGTGACTCTTAGGAGGTGCCATAAAGACCAGTTGCTCACTTCCCATGTGATTTGGAGCAAATCAGTGCCTATAAACCAAGGATGGCCCCAGGGGCATGTTGAGGATGATTTAGTTGGTACTTACAAGGACCCCAAAGATGCACAGCTTTATTTAATGAAGAGTTCTTGTGGGGTTTTTTTGATAAAAGAAACCAGACTTTCAGTGTCATATTTTCATGCTTAAGATTGCATACTCAGTTACCTACATGTCTAATAAAGACAGTAATATTTCAGGTTTATATATAGGTTATTCCTAATGACTGCTCTGTCCTTTGTTGTGTCACATGTATCATGATACGCATAATTTCTTTTCCAGGTGGGACTACAGTGCTGAACACAGAAAAGCCAACAGTAATTGACAATACATTACAACCAGGTAAAAAAAAAATCTTATTAAAACTGCAATAAATTCCATACCCAAATTTCATGCCAGAGACAAAATAATGAATTGCAGCACTTCCTGACTTACCATTCCTTAAAGTCTCTGAAGTAAAGAAGCATCTGGTCTCTTAGCTCTGTACAGTAAATATTTTATTCCTTTCATCCACATGTAGATACAGCAGAGAACAAGATTTCCTTCTGCATCAGCAAATGCCAAGTACTGACAGAATTAAACTAACTTAATCACACAGTGCACTGTTTAAATGTGGCATGTCAGTGACACAAAGTGTGTTTGCAAACTCCAGGAAAACAAAAACAGCCACACAGATCCACTCACTATTTATATCCATGGTTTTACAAAACTAAGACAAGCAAAGTTTGCCAGTTTTCTCCACCAGGAAGCTGGCAATTTTACAATATTGTTTTCTAGATAGTTTTCTTAAAGTGGGGTTACATAAACTGCTACCATGAACTTGAAAAGGGAAAACCAAGTTGTCACTGGCAGCAGGTCCTTGTTACTTAATACAATAGCTAGCAGCTTTTAAATTCCTCAGTTTGCTGCTTCCTCAGCTTTCATACCATTTTCTAATATCCTGTACAATTTACTGGGAGTGGGGGAGAGGATGGATTTGGGCAGAAAACCCAAACTCCAAAAACTATAAGCACTGGTTAAAAATCCTTTGCATCAATAAAGGTGGAGCAGTAAAGAGGTCAGTTTTCAGTTACTCCCTTTTCCTCCATTAAAGCACAGTCCGGCACAGTGATTTATTAACAGGGTGGGTAAGTGTTTATCATTGTTTCCTCAACCATGTGACACAATCCACTCTTGCTTCAAGTGAAAGAAAGGGACTAGTAACGCAAAAAATTTCCTAAAGGACACTGATGGTGTTGATCTGATTAAGAGATAGAGCTGACTTAGCTCAGACGTTGTTCCCGCCCCCGGCCTCTGCGTTCACATATTGCAGAGGCCAATGTTTTTTACTCTCCTCAAAATTTGTCTCCAGGGTCACCCAAGTGGCTAAGTCAGCATACACTATTTTTACCTCTGCCCTGCTTTATGAGCAGAGGCGGATCATGGAGCACCAGTGCAATGAGGAACAGAGCAGCGAGCCAGGCCTCCCTCTCGGGACACCTCTCCACCCTCCTCCTCAGCGCTGCTGAAGGGCTGGAAGGCTGCTGCTGATCTCACAGTTCTGCGAGGGGCTGGGGATGCAGAGGAAGAAAATACTCTGTGCACTGGATTTAGAGCAAAGCATTTTAATCTTTATGTCTGAAATTGTCTGCTAGGTTTCTGTTTTGATGAGAGTAAGGATTTGTTACAGTTTTTTTTTAACTCTCTTCTGGCATTTAAACAAATTGCAGATTTAGAAAGTGCCTCTGTGAGGTGCAGTTTCCCTCCCTCCTGTGCAGTGCCAGCTGCTTTGCAGGCTGTGTTTAATCCCCTTGGCTTGGGCGGGACTCTCCAGTAACAGACTGACTGTTACCACCAGAGATTAAGATATCCTCATTTTCTCTCCTTACTTCCCTCCTGCACCACCTTTGCTTACTCCGTGATGTGCCAAGTTTTTTCTCTATTAAAAGAGTTTCTGAAGCTCTGTTCAGACAATGCCAATGTTACTTCCCTGCATTGTGCTGGTAGGAATCGTTTCCTTCCAGGGAATAAGGGACAAGTTCACATCCCAAACTCTAGGCTCCCACATGGCAGCACATTACAAAGATCATAGATAGAGATCAGCCAGACGCTAATAAATAAGAACAAGGTTTCCAGAATTTCCAGTTTAAGACGTAAAGGCTTCCAGCTGCCTCATAATCCCTAACTGAAAACCAGCCAAAAGCTCCCAAAAAAGGGGAGGCAGAAATTTCCCTCAGCACGGGGAAGCCCCTCCTGGCATGCAGGTGGTATAAACATTTCCTTCTGCTGAAGAGGCATGGCTGGACCCGAGTGCCACAGTGAAGCACACGGAGCAGCCAGGAGTGCGTCTGCTCTGTCAGCCACAAACAATGAGCTTTAAACTGCCCTTGAAGTTCCAGGGCTGCCTGGGGGCCCCTGGCCCTCTGCTGCCTGAGGATAAGTGCACTCTTCCAGCTCTTCTCAAGCTGAACAAGGTAGGAATTTAACACATCAAGGACTGAGCCTTCAGCTTTGGCCTTAATTCCCTTTAAGGCCTGGTTTACCTTAAGGTGTTAATGCACCATGAGGTAGATGGTGAGCTCCAAGCTAAGCAGCTATTCCAGGCCAGTTGCAGTTTGCAGGCTCCAGTGGGTGATCCCGTATGAGCTGTGTGGTGCCAGTGGTGGCACACCACAGTGACTGGGGACAGAGATAGACCAGCCCTCTCAGCATGGCACCTGCCATGGCACAGGTACCCTGCAATAGGTGCCAGCAGAAAGTACTGCTGTCCTACTGCCTGCATTCCAGCCTGCAAATATCCCTAACCTTGTTATCCCAGACTAACGTGCTTGTGTGTGTCAAAGCCTGAGATTATCCTATTCCAACCAGCTTTCATACACTATGGAAACAGTTTAGAGCGAATGGCTGGAAAGCCTCTGTGTATAAACAAGCTGTTCCATCATGGAGTCTTTTACAGTCTGTTTCAAGGGGACTGAATTGAAAGAAAATAAAAAAGAATCATGATTTCAAACTGCTAAAAATGTTTAAATGTTTGGGTTTTTTTTCTTTTTTTAAGAGAGGATCTACTTTCCTCCTCAAACTCAAAAAAGATGCCTTTTACAAATCTACCTGTCAAGGTAAATACCTCAGTCCTCAGCCCTAAGACTTTCTAACATCTAGTCTTTTTGAACACATCTTTTTCAATTCTAAAGCACTATTTGAAATGCTTGTCTCTTAGCTATTTACATACAGAGCAAGCTGTTCATTTACATTACGTGCTCTCAGTGTGTAATCTGAGTCCTTTGTAAAGAAGTCTGTTCTGAGAAGTACCTTGTTTTTCACAAATATAATAGGTGTTTCAGGAAAATATAACTACAAGAATCCTGAAGTTAAAATCTTTGCTAAGAAATAATTTAAAGGCAGAATAGATCTGATTCTCATTTATGCTGGAGCAGCTTTGTATCAGTAAAGGGATATTAAGGCTGTTAAATTATCATTTACTATCATTTAAGGTAATTCTGTGCTGCCAGCATAAATGGTATAAAAAGGTGAAATGCAAACACAAATCAGACCAAATATACTACTTTGAAGTGGTCCAAATTCTGTCTGTAATTTCCTATTTTAATGTTGATTTACCCTTTGGCAAGAGCATATTAGAGAGCACTTTCATATCATCTTTAATGCCATCATGCTTCTTCTTGCCTCTTGTTGGAGGAGTTATAAAAATATGCCAAAGTCTGTGGGCCACGAAAGATTAATGGACTCGCAAGAAACTCACTCAACTAGATTTTCAAATTACTTTCTTGTTCATGTGCAGTAATGGTCCCAGCTGTGAGCAAGATGTGGTCAAAAAGTACAGCTGTTGGTTATTCTTTGAGAGGATAAATCTGTTTTAATTCAGTATCACGTACCCTACATTTTGAAAAAGGCATATGGGATTTCGTCACACCTCCCTCTCAGATTCTCATCTGAGCTGCTGCTATTTGATTACATAATAGCTGGTTTTCTTTGTCCTCTCAATACACACAAACCCAGAGATCAATCACCTATTGGCAGCAGAATCATCCTAGCATGGGAATGGGCCAGCACCGCAGAGGGAGCCCAGCAATTGCTCTCGTGCCTTGTTTCCTTCCTTCCACCAGAGCTGCCAAACTATAGTTCGAGGACAAAGAAGAGGACACGTTGCCTGTAGCTTGCTGTGAGCTACTGTATCAGCCCCCTGGAACCTTTAATAGAAGGGCTGAATTAGTCTGTCTTTTCTGGGGCAGATCCATTGTCCACACTGAACCATAATGAACCTATCCTGATGCTACAAGTGTGCATTATTAATTGGCTAGCAGGCCTATTTTTCCTTTTTTATGGGTCCCTGGGAGAAGCACTGGAAGAGACATAAGAATAGGCAATAAGAGATGGCATATTTAAGAAGCTCATAAAATTAGAGCACTCTGAAATGCCTTGCCTTTGACCTTCAATCCCATTGCTGTGATTGTCTAAGGAATATAGTAACACAAAAACTGAGAAAACAATAGGAACCTAGCAAGAAATAGCTAATTGTGACCAGGTTACTGGTCAAATTCCCCTCAGTTTCAGTAGATTCTACTTCTGCATGGAAAACAAGTTCATTTTTATGCTATACCATACTGTCTCTGAGTCTGAAGCCAAGGAACACAGGCATGGCCAAAGCATATCAGACTTAGGCTCTTTGCCAATTTCCTGGACTATATATTTAATATGAATGTGTAAGAAAGTATTTATTAGATGGAACTGTGAAATTTAGCTCTGTTTTGAAACTCTCCTTCTGATCCCAGTGTTCAGAACTGTCATCAGAGCATGAAGTAAAAGGCTTTTGTCACTTCCTGCACTTTAGAATTAGCAGTTAAATTCTGGATATCTTCCTTGTCCATGTCAGTGTCCAGTTCTCTTTGAATTGTGTTCAATCTTCCCAGCATTCAAGGAAGCAAGTACCACTCACATCATATGAGAAATTTTTTCCTTTGATCCACGTTGGGCTTCAATGGATATCTCACATTTCTTAGGCTGTGAAATGGAGAAACCAGAATATTGTTCTGTTCTGAGTCTCTGGATTCATCATTCATTTTCATACTTCTCCTATGTATTCTGCTATTTATTTTTATTCAGTTGAACAGTACCAGTCCTGTCGATGTCTTTGTGCCACATGCTCATTTATGCTGTGTGGTGTCTTCAGATGGATGTGATCTATCTACCACTGTTCTCCTTTCTTGTGGTTTGAATACCACACAGGCTATCACTACTTTGCATGATATAATCCTTCGGGATTAATAAGATTAATTTAGTTCTACATTTTCTAAAACCTTTTCTAAAGTTCTGTCTCTTGGCTCTGATGTCAAAGCCATGCAATATAGCTCTCCCTAGGCCTCCTTGACAATGAAAGGCTATTTTTCACAATCTTAAAACTCTTTAATTCATCGCAATGTCACCCTTTCTTTTAAAAACCCCCTTGATTTTCAGATGTCCCCTTTCGGGCAAGATGTCTTTGATCATGGCCCCATTGTCTAGAAAAAAATACCTCATATATTGAAGAAAGAGACATAATGGATTGCCTTTGCACTCACATGTGCATAGACTGAGTTTTTCTTCTTCAACATTTTGAGCCCAAAGAGAGATTATTCACCACAATCTGCTTTTTTCCTAGAAAGGGCTAGGGTGCTCCAGGAAACATCTTTCCTCCACATCGAATTCCTGTGCCAAACATTATCTGTTGAATTCATTTGCTCCCAAGTAGGATGCTGCATTCGTGACAATGTGGAGTAGACCCCTCTGGAGGCCAGCAGGGGAGAAGGGGGAGGCAGACGGGATGAGGAGGATGAAAGAAAGGAGTGAAGAATGAGGGCTCAGTGCAGAGAGACACCACAGCACAGCCGAGGGAGGCACTGACAGGCGGAGCAGAGGGGCAGGAGCTGCCGTAGGCTCAGATGTCTCTGCTGACAGAATGAAATTTTCTCAGGGCCAGAGGGGAGAGGGCACGGTGGCCGCAATGCAGGAATCCAGGGAGTTGAGAAAAAACTGTGTCTGGGAGCAAAGGCCTGCCAAACAAGGACACAGCAGGCAAGGAGAGAATGATAGATGAACCCTTTATATATCCACTCTGTCTCAACCTACTCACCTGAGGTTTTGTGTTGTTAAAATTATTATTCTGGTTTACTTTCCATAAAAATCTGGGTTGTGAGTTCAAAAGCCTTACCAGTCTTCCCTGGCAGCTCAGTCCATGGAGGAGGTCTTTGCCTCTTCAGACTGGAAGAGCTCCACCTCAAAGGTCTGGCCAACTGCAGGTCTCAACACACTTCCCATATTTCTTGTTATTTTCCCACAATAAACAAGCACATTCTAAGGGTTGTATTATCTTTCATGGCTTTTTTTATTAATAGTGGGCAAGAAACACAATTCTTCCCCCAGAGCCGATACTGATGGAAGCATAGAGTCCTTTGTTCTTAGTTCATACTTGCACAAAGCATCTCATTAAAGTAAACCTAAGTTATTCCTTTAATAAGGCGTGAGTCATGCCTGAGAAAATACTCCAAGATTTGGTCACATTGCTGTTGGGAGGGTATTGCTCTACTGGGAGTTGTCACTGCCCAAGGTGAGATAAAAGTTCATGCCAATGGGGTAGAAACCAAATGCTCAAAAGATTTCAAACTATTTCTAAAAATTAGGAATGCAAAAGATTTATATGCTATCTTTCTATAATCTTTCAATTGAAATTCCAAATTCTATTGAAGAAAATAAGCTACTATGTATTAAACTTTTGGGCAGAATTGAAAAGAAGCTGAAAACAAGATATGATCTCATCCTGACCATAATACCAGACTTCCCTTATTTTATGCAGAGCTTGTTTTGAAGCTTATTTTGAGTTCATTTGGCAATCAGCCACATTTGTCCCTTTTCCCTCTCAATTTGTCCATTTCAATGCTGCCATCTTGTGGGTCTACTTAACTGTCTGGAAGATGCTGAAAAAAGTTCCTTATTGAAGCCAAGAACTGTAGACTTCACCAGAAATCCTTTCCTGCCAAGGACATTTTAATGTTCCTGGTTGTTCTTATTTTTGTCCAAATCTCGTTGTGTGCTGCAAATTGTGGCACCATTATGGTGCAAAGAGATATTGACAACCAGAAAATACATCTGATAAGTAAGCCAGAGCTTTATTTGAGTCTTCTATGCTGCAATGTGGTTATCAGATAATGTGGGCAAATCAGAAGAATTAATCTAACCACAGGAGAAAAAAATCCTGTAATATGGGTCATAAAGAGACAAGAAGCAACCACATCTTTCACAAAAAAATAGTGATTTTTCATCTGTTTCCCGGGAGGGCTGTTCTTGCCATGGCTTCTCAGAGTTTCAGGAAGGAATGGTTCTGTTAATGGTCAAATGTATGCATTTGTTTTGAAGTACAAAATCTGAATTATGCAATTAATAATCACATTTCATCCCCCTTTTCCATCTTCCCTTGCAGAGCAGCCACTATACAACTGTGCCTTTGGCTGGGGATCACAAAAGACTTTGTGTGACTGGGAGCATGACAACCAGGTGGATTTGAGATGGGCAATCCTGACCAGCAAAACCGGGCCAATTCAAGACCACACAGGTAATCATGAGTTCATGATGTACTGTTTTACAGAGGATGAGATTATTCTGTTTATAACCAGCATCTTCCAAAATCACAGGAGAGTGAATTATACCTAAAATACATAGTCACAAAGATGGTTCTCTAGTAAACCTAATCCATTATAGGTAATCTCACCTGACTGTAATTTCCTTTCTGTTGGGGAATAAAGACTGTTTCTTGTCAGGAGCTGAAGAGATTCCCTTGCCTTGACTTGCCTTTGGGTGATCATCACCTGGGGTAGAAAAATATCTGAATGACCAAATATTTTACAAATATCACTGACCAGCTAATACAGTCAGTCAGTTAATGACCTCACATTATTGCTGTTTGCAGTTACATACTCACTACAGAAAAGTATTGTGTGTAAGTGAAACTTCCCAGATGGGTGTGTTGCCATGCCCCTCTCCTTTCCAGCAGGAGTTGGAGATTATAGCCATCCTCTGCTCACAAGCAATTATTCAAGAAATATCACCCTGGGGAATTGATTGGTTTGTTTTGTAGTAACTAACTCATAGCTCAGCATAATTAGGCAATAAATTTGCTGCAGGCTAGTGGAGAAGGGAGGGCACTTTGTGACCTGCACAGCCTCTCACTTTAGTGTTCTTGCTTGCATACGTGCAGATTAATCAAATGAGTTGAGATGAATCCCCCTTCCCATTTCTGCTACCCTTTGCTTAATGAGAATGACAAGGAAATTAGACAAAATTGGACTTTTTAAATTCTGAGACACTTTCAATTGAATCTTAAGACAAGTACAGTAGTTTCAGGGGGAAAAAAAAACTTGTAATACTTTGACTGTAAATGGCATTGTACAAATAAATGGCATCAAATTAACTAAATGCAGTTAGTTGAAGTGAAGGCTGTAATGGTGGAAAAATTGATGTAGAGTAAAGTGAAATGGCTCAGTAGGATCTGACATTGAAAGGAGGTTAAAAGCTATGTTAGCCAGAGACTGACAAAATCTAAAAGGCATGCATAAGTAAAGCTCTAATTAAGACAATGAAGACAGAGTTCCTGACCTGGCACTGCAATAATATTCTGAAAATGAGAGCTATCTGCACTTTCCCATCAAGGATTATAGAGAAAGAACCTGTCTTCAATCAGGAGATGAAGAAATTATATTCTTCAAATGAGATTTTGTTGTTTCCACTGGGCTCTGCTAGTACAGAAAACTTATTTGTTCCATGATCTGTAGCTCTAGTAAGTCTTACAGGCAGCCCCTTTTTCTCCTACTGCACTTTCAATATTTTCCAAAATTTTCCTTGAACTCTAAAAGCACCCTCACCTGCCAGGTTCGCAATTTGCCTGCCAGCAGGCACAGAGTGAGAGGGGTGGATGTGAACACAGACCTGCATGAGCAGTCTGAATGGCACTGATGTCCCAAACAAACCCTCAGCTGCACAGTAAGGCCACCCTGTGATCTGGGAGAACCACAGTGAGCAGCTCCCAGGCATACCTTTCTCTCAGACCCATGTGTAAAGCTGAAAAAATACACAGAAGTAATCTTCAACAGCAATTGCTTGAAGACGGCGGGATACACTGGATGTCACTTCAAATTATGTATCTTGTGATGAAATCTGGCCAGTGTCAGGTCTTCCAACTCAGACAGCCATCCTAATGCTGTGATTATTTTCCTTTTTTCCTCCCCCTGGATTTCTCTGCTACCATTCTTTGATGAGATTTGCACATGTTGTGCTGCTCTGCACAGAAGCAAAGCTGGAAAGAACGTATAGACATAAGCACTCCTGCGCAAGAAGCTGGACAAGATGTTACTGCAGAAAGTCAGAAAAAAAAAAGGCTAATTTTTTTTTTTTTTAAATTTAACAACATCTTCTCCTATAAAATTCTTCAACATGCATATTGGGCAGGATACGTCTACTGCTCACAGAAAGATCCAAACAAAAGACACCCTTGTCTCATGTTAGAAGAAATACATTCGTTTCCTATTTATTAGGTCCAGCCACTGGATTTAACCCACTCCTCGTCATTTCTGGTTCCCATCTCACTACTCTGCCCTTCCTATGCTTACCAGAGTAGCAATGCTCATCTTCCTGTCTTCATTGGTGGAGGACTATACCATTGCAATCCAGCAAGTCTCAATTATACATTATTTCACATGAAGTTCAAGGATGTTATGTATAGGCAAAGATCAATGCTGGAAAACACCACCCTTCCAACACATCTCCTTTTACCTCTTTTTACTTTTTAAGTGTTGGTATAAACAGTGATATGCATACTTATTACAGCAATACTTGAGAAATAGTATTTCTTATTATTACTTTTATCCTTCTTACTCTCAATAGGATATCAATAAATGCTGACTCCATCCTTTTGTGTGAGTGCATTGCACATGCAGTCTATTCTTACACACCCCAGGATGAACTTCGTGTTTTTCCACCAGGACTCTGTGCAAAGACACTGTTCAAAAGCTAACTGGAATGGATGTGTGGCTGATGTAATTCAGAAGCACTTCTCTATAGTCAGTATCTTACTTAGCAATTTTCTGCTACCAAACTAATCACACTCCCACATGCTTCTCTCTCAGCATGATTAAGAAAGTTTCCAAGTGAAAGGTATTAGGTGTTCAGATTTCAGTGTGTATAAATCCATTATGCCCTTGAGAAAATACCAGCTATAATCTTACTCTTTCAGGAAGGGGCTCACAAATATATAGAGCCTAATACATTATTACAAAAATCAAGGGCATAACTCTGGCACCATCTGTGACAATGCTTAGCCTCTATTTGGGAACATTCTTTAAATCTCAGTTCCTGATCTCTGACCATGGCTGTTCAAAGCCATTTCACCCTTCAGCATTCTTCCCATTCTAATTTTGTCTCCTGAGCACAAATTACTTCAAACAGAGATTTTTTTTTAGTAGCTCTTTGCACAATTAACATAGAGTAGGCCCCAGGGATTTCTCTTTAGCCTGCTGAACGAGGGCTGGCTGTTTTCAGAGGTGCACACTGACATAATGCTGTCTCACCAAACATGCTTGTGCCTCCTTCCCTTAGCAAAAGCAAATGCCTTGTGTGTTTTAGGTGGTGAGAACATTGTTAGGGTTCCCTTTTGGCACAAAATATCCCAGTGAACAGTAGAGGAGATGGCCAGAAAAAAGTATAGAATGAGAGAATTTTTTGGGCTGGACAAGATCTTTAAAAGTCATCTAAGCCCAGTCTCCCTGCAGTGACCAGGGACATCTTCAAACCTGACCTTGGATGTTTCTGGAGATGTGGTGTCTACTTCCTCTCTGGACAGCCTCTGTCAGCGATTCACCACCCACCAAATTGCTTCCTTATATCTAGTCCGAATCTACTCCCTTTTAATTTAAAACCATTACCCTTTAGGCTGTCACTGTGAGCCCTATTAAAAAAGTTTGTCCTCATCTTTGTTAGAAGTTCCCTTTAGTGACTGAAATGCTGTAATAAGGTCTTCCCAGAGCCTTCTCTTCTCCAGGCTGAATAACCCCAACTCTCAGCCTGTCCTCATAGGAGAGATACTCTAGCTCTCTGATCAGCTTTGTGGCCCTATTCTTAAAGCATATCAGCTTTCCTGCTGAGAAGACTCAGAGGTGACCTTATCTCTCTCCACAACATCCTGAAAGGTGGTTGTGGTCAGGTGGGGTTGGTCTCTTTCTGCAGGCAAGAAACAAGACAACACAGTCTTAAGCTGCATCAAGGGAAATATATGCTGGATATCAGGAAAAAGCTTTTTACAGAAAGGGTAATAAAGTATTAGAATGGTTTACCTGGGGAGGTGGTGGATTCACCATCTCTGGATGTATTTAACAAGAGACTGGATGTGGCACTCGGTGCCATGGTTTAGTTGAGGGTAGGGTTGAGTTGGACTTGATGATCTTGGAGGTCTCTTCCAAACTAAGGATTCTGTGATTCCTGGAGCTCCCAAGCCAACGCCCTCTGACTCTCTTGTTTGTGATGCTTGACCCATCAGCATGGAAAGAGCAAAAGATCAGTGGGTGGTCAGGAATTCTTATGCTAACAAAGAAAATGAAAGCTGGTGGCTATTCCTAACACAGTCCTTCTGTCACAGTAGGAGATGGCAATTTCATTTACTCACAAGCTGACGAAGCCCAGAAAGGCAAAGTGGCGCGGCTGCTGAGCCCGGTGATTTACTCTCAGAGCTCTGCCCACTGCATGACGTTCTGGTACCACATGTCTGGCGCACACGTCGGCACCCTGAAGATCAAACTGCGCTACCAAAAACCCGATGAATACGACCAGGTGCTGTGGACCCTGAGCGGGCACCAGGCAAACTACTGGAAGCAAGGGCGTGTTCTTCTCCACAAGTCTGTGAAACACTACCAGGTGAGCTTGGCTGTTCCTCGCTGAGCTGCCATGGGCAAGGCCAGCAACACCTCATTGGTCATGTTTTATACACTGCAGTAAAAGGCGTCACTGAAGGATTTATGTAGACAATATTACACCTACAGATGAGGCACGCTTGCTGTGACTAATAATAGTGAAATATTTCATGGTATCTCAGATTACGGTGATACAAGCACTTTCTCATCAGAGGCCAAATAAATACTTTATAAATCATTTATCATCAGTCACAAAACTGCCTCTTTGCCACAGTTTTGCTGATATAAAAGTCTTTCATAAAGTCATGACGGTACATAATTTACATTTGCCTGCATAAGTTCATAAAGGCAGGCAATGCAGATTTTCAGGCCACAATTGAAGCACAAGTGTGACATCACGGCAAGTGAAGATGTGTGTTGCCAAGTAATTAAGAAATCCTGACTGCTGCAGTTGTGTGCTAACATGAAAACAATGTGAACACTATCTTGTTTTTCCAGGTGGTTATTGAGGGAGAAATTGGAAAAGGAACTGGAGGAATTGCTGTGGATGATATTAAAATTGACAATCACATTGCACAAGAGGATTGCCGAAGTAAGTGTGACAAGCAAGAACATAGAGAATTCTCATACAAAACATTGCTTATTTTGTTTTGATACTGGTTTTATCTGTGGAAAAGGGATAGATAATTATTAGCTATGTTTCCACTGAAAATACCTGATTCAGCCCACAGCTTTATTCATAGTAAGTGCTGCTGGGGTCACCTTGGTATGGCAGCAGTTTGGATCAGAATTGGCATTCTGCTGACATGGGTCACAGCATATTCACATTCTCACATCTCTCCCTGTATTTCATATTGCTGCCCTCTTTAAATTTCTCTGCTTTTCCTATTGCAGGACCCTGCTTTAACTAATGCACAAAATTCAGTTTTATTTCTTTGCCCTTTTTATATCACTTTCTACGAAGCCTTCTTAAATTTTTTAAAAGGACCATATCAAACCCTTACAAGATAAGCAGATAGGTTGAAAAGCCCCTGCTCTGTCCTCTGTCATTCTGAGTTTGCTGTGGCTCATTTGCTGTAGTTGTCAACTCCCAGATATGTGGGACACAAAGCAACGTTAGGACACGGTCTTTCCCACTTCTGAGCCAGGCTATTCCTGAAATGCTCTTTGAGCCCTTTTATTCCTGGCCAGTCTCGAGTTATTCCAGTCACTGCTGATCATATGCACATTGCATACTGCACGTAATTTGGCAGCAGCAGCGCCAGATAAACACAAGCAACACAACACTGTCCTTCATAGCAGAGATGAAGCAATTACTTTTATATAAAAGAGGGAATAGAAATGAGAACTCTTAGCATTAAGGAGATAAATTTATTCTGTGAGAGTTAACAATACAACTAAGAGCAATAATAGAGGGTGTTCCTCACCTTTTGTAGCTAACATCCTTTTGAGGGTAACATGACAGTCTTCAGCTACGTGGTAATTTTCCTGCAGGATGAGGAAACTGTACAATCTCTTTTCACCACGTGGCCCAACCCCTGGGGTTCGTCAAATGCCACCAGAGTGGCAGTTGGCAGGAAGGGGAGGCAGGAGGCACTGCTCTGTCCTCCTGCAGGGTTCCGGGGCCAAGAGAGGTGCTGAGACCACAGTGACTGTATTTAATTGACTACAGCATGAGAAAGGAAAACAATTTCTTTCCTACCTCCGTGTTTTGGTTGTTCAAACCAAACGTTGAGCAAAGATTCTGCCTGAGTGAGCTAAACCCGAAAGCTCAGTCTGAAATCCAAACACAAGTGGTCTCACTGCAGTCAGTGAAACTATTCTTGTGATTAGCTGATGAAGTGTTATGGAATTGGGCTCCAAAATTGTAAATACAGTGAACAAGATGCTAATTCATCACACTGATTTCTCTTTCCCAGGTATAGAAAACCCCTGCTGCTAAGTAAAACTGTGCCAAGACTGGATGGAGAGGAGTTTTTTAATGTTTCTTTTTATCTCCATTAATTTTCAGAGCCCATTATAATGAACAGCTCTGTCAAGCCACCATAATGATGCTCTGACACAGGAAAATCTGCTATACCACTATTGCCAGCATGATAGTCAATCAGTGTTTGTAACCCTAATAATCAATGTCAATTCTTTTGCTTCATTAGAATCAACTGATGTGGAGAATGAAATATATGAAGAAGAAGACCCAGAAAGTAATCAAACAGGTAAAAATTGTGTTATTTTTTAAAAGGGAATGAATTTTAATGTGTATTTTAATGTGAATTTTTGCATTCTATTTATTTATTTATAGATTTGTTCTCTAACTGCATATTGTATTAAGGTGTTTTGATTTTTCTGGATGAGATGATAAGACTTACAATTATTTGAAGGTTGTAATAGTTTTCTTCTTCCATGTCATATGAATTTATATACTTTTTTTTATTTATACCTGCCTCAAACATTTCGAATTTCATATACCTAATTTGTTACATTATATCCATATATATGCAGGAATATTATAGCCCCTCAGTATTTTGCTATCTAGAAGGCTTTTCCACTGCTGAAGAAAGCACTGTCTTTATATCTTAAAATTTATGACTCACACTGTGCCTCAGTAATTAGGCTCAAAACTCTTCAGGTTAACTGTTTTACAGACCTGGCTGAAAATGCCATTTTATGACCAGTCTAGCAAAGCATTATCATTTCCAATGATGATAACAATAAATGGATCATTAAATGGATCATAATTGTCATATTGTTCCAGTAATAAAATATACTTGCGTTTTTCAGGCAATGAGCTTAATTTTTTTTTTGTTACGGTCAACAGGATTGCTATAATTGATTTCAAGTGAAAAAGAGTGAGTTTGTCCAGTAAGATTTTTTGGCTTTTCCACCAATAGTTACAGGGTTTGCTGCTTTTCAGATCATTTTCATAAACTAAAAAAGTTGAGGGAAAACATTATGATACCCAGTGAATATTTTACACAAGAGGGCAGAGTGCTCTTCTGTGTCAGTTCTGTCACTATTTGCATCAAGATCCAATCCTAAAGTCATTGAAGTAGAAATAAAATGGTTGGATATTCCCAACCAATGTGTAAGGCTCTAACTCTCACACAGAGCTGAGTAGGATTTGATTAACATTTTTGAGCTATATAATGCAACATGGCAAAATATAATCAAAAGGCCTCGTTATTCACTCTCAAGGCTCCCACTGAGTCCAAGGCAGAACTAGAGCTCTACTAAAGATTGGAGAAGAGTCTGGAAAAAATTTACAGCTATTTGGACCACATTACAATTTTCAGCTATTTGTGACCACCTTGAAGAAGCTAGTTTTTAAAATTACATCAAAAAACTTACACTTAAAAAATTGATGGTCTTCTCAAAACTTCCAATTCTTTAAACAAAGTTCTAACTAGGATCACTTCTGAAAATTTTGCAATTCTTTATTCAATTCCAGGGTTTACACCTCCTTACCGTACAGGTGACGACTATGATGACAACATCTCCAGGAAGCCAGGCAATGTCCTGAAGACCCTAGATCCAATCCTCATTACCATCATAGCCATGAGTGCACTCGGGGTGCTTTTAGGAGCCATCTGTGGAGTTGTTCTGTACTGTGCCTGTTGGCACAATGGGATGTCAGAGAGGAACTTGTCTGCATTGGAGAATTACAACTTTGAACTGGTCGATGGTGTAAAACTGAAAAAAGATAAACTAAACACACAGAATTCATACTCGGAAGCATGAAGGCGTAAAGCAACTGGAGAAGTCAGAGAGTCGGGATGGAAGGACATAGCTCGGTCGTGCTGGGGAACTGTTGATCTTTTACTGTACAGGCTGAAAAGTGCATTGATGACACTGAGCCAAGCTTTTCTCAGGAGCTTCAATGAGTGTGTAACCGATGAACATGGACAACAATCTGTGTTAACAACCTGAATCATGTACAGTCTGCTTTTTCTGTTGGTTTTATTTGAAATAATAGAATGCTGGTGTTGAGACCAAGTATGATTGACTTAAAGTTCATTTTGTCTTTCTTTCTCTCCCTCTCTTTTGTTTTCCGTTAATGGATAATTTTGTTTTTACTGTGCAAAATCCAAGATGCTGTCACAAAATGTATTCAGTGGGGTCCTTTGGATGGACATGCTGTCTGTAGCTCAGTGCCCAGAAAATATTGGAGTAACAGCAATTTAGTGGACTTCTGCACCTGTATTTGTGTATAATTGCTCGTGTTGTGCATAGGCAAAGAAGGGTTAGGATGTTTTTGAAAGTACCACTGCATCAGTACCGATATAGCGTGTCAGCTCTGTTTACGAAGCAATACAGTCAAATTTTATTGATGTTTTTCAGTGTTGTACTAAATTTTGTGCTTGTGAACTCCATAAAAGAGTATGTGCCATCATCAGACACAACTGGTAACCAAGTGTACTGCCTAAAAACTAAACAAAAAAAGTCCTTGGCACTGGCTAGTGTATGTCCTCTCAAGTGCCTTTTTGTTTGTACTGCTTCTCATTGTGTTAACATTAACCACAGCTTCTCTGCAGTTACGCCCTTGTCTTTAATCATATTCTGATGGCTCACTGACTAAAAGAAAAGTATATTTTAGTGTAAGAAAACAGCCTCAGCCAAGGCAAGGGCTAATCAGATTTGACAACCTGGCTTGATTATTCTGCTTTCTGTATTTCAACTTCATGTCTCTTGACTCTTTTGTATAAAGCTGCAATATCCCCTTTTATTGTTCTTTCATATAGAATGTATTTTCAAATGTAAAATCTCTCTCCCTTTCTCTTCTCTTTCTCTGTCTCTTTGTCTCTCTGAGTAGGTTGCATAAGCATTTGCCATTGCCAAGGAAAGAAAACTTCAGCTTTAACTTGCTGGTAATGGCAAAGGATTTTATTAGAGTTTGTGTTTAAAAAATAAGGGAAAATTCTTAACTTTATCCTCCAAAGTCGAACTTTGGGTTTCTTCTTAACAGCATAAAGTGACAGTATCTTTTTTCCTGATGTCATGGAACATGTCTTTTATCCTGAACAGCTTGCCTGTTAATTACACTAGGGAAAATGCTTCCCGTACAGAAAAGATTGCCTTTAAAATGAGAAACTTTCCTCCTCTTGCCCCTACCTGAACTCAGAGTTCTGTTCTCTCAGTAACCGTGTATTTTCATGCTAATCAATGCTAATTGGGCTTACGAGTGGGTACTGAGGGCAGAATGAAATCCCACAATGTATGTAGGGTATGTTCTTACCATCATGTTATATCCAATTGGCATTTCATACCAGGAGGTTTCTGTTTGACCACAAGTGCAGGCAGTGACCAGTTCAGTGAACTGAGTACTTTAAGCTGTCAGAAAAAAAGTGCTTGACAATGATGTGGCAATTTTTTAGGATTTTAGGGTAAATACTATTGGTCAAATAATATTCAAGAGCCTATGCAGCTGGTCCAACAGGGTAAGAAGAAACAAGAGCATGTTTCCCACAGGGGTCCATACAAGGCAGAGAGGGAGCAGAGGGGTCACTCCCCTGGGAGTTTCTGCAGTGACCTGCACACAGCACAGCCATAACTGGGGGGCAGGTTCAACCTTCCCCTGGGTGTCCACCAACCAGCAGAGAAAACCAGTGCAAACACGGGGAAAGGAGCATCCTACCAAGAGCTGAGCTCATGTTTTCCCCTGTTGAATTTCCTGAGTAGAATCAGGGAAGTGATTGGGACTTCCTGAGTTAGTCTTTTCCAAAATTGCTTTTGTAGAAGAGCAATGAAATATCCTGTCCAGGATTAGGATTTAAAAAGGGCTAATTCAGCCTTGAATTACTTTGAGCAACAGAATCCACCCCGTTTAAACACCAAATGTTTTGAAGTGTATAATTTCACCAATATGAACTGTAAAATAGAAAAATATGTAGAAAATCCACTAGTAACCCAGAAAGTGAGGAAAAAGGAGGGAGACAGTAGGTGAAAGTGAGGTTTGAATGTGAAAATATTTTAAAGGAAGACCCAATAGAAAAAAAAAACATGGACAGTTGCTACTTCAGAGGGGTTCTAAAGGCAGTGACTATCAGGAAGACCCAAACACCCACTTCAGGTCATCAAATCTTTGATGGAAGAGCTACCTCCCCAGCCTCTCAATCTTGGGTCCTCCAAAAGGTGAGACAGTGCATCTAAGGCCTGAAAGTTTTGCCTAAAAGTTAGTCCATGAGATGTCCAAAGCGACAGACTCACTTTGTCAGAGGTAGAATTTTCATTGGTTTCTAACACTGTAATTTGATCATAATGGCATTGCACCAGCTGGTTAATTAACCCAAAGAAGAAAAGGGTTTTGCAAAACTATTTTCAGCACACCACTACTGTGTGAATCAGGAATTAAGGGTCTATTCTCCTTAGCTGAAAAACTTCTAGTCCACTGACTTGACTAAGGGTTGCATGCTTATATCGCCTTGAAGAGAAAATCCCATTGGGGAGCCCAAGCCCAAAACCTTTTGAAATATTCCCACTGATTTCAATAGATTCCAGACCAGCTCTGGGTCTTGATCTATTTGAACAGCAAAGCTGGTAGTTGGTGGGTTTTTTCCTTCTTTTAACATACTGAGAATAGTGAACATAAAAAAGAATTTATCTCCTTTGTGGTCTTCAGACATTACTAGGATAATGAGAATCTGGCACTGAAGATTTGATTTCTCTGAAGGTAACAGAATTAAAGTTGCCCTTCAATAAGGAAAAATGATACTGCAACTTTACATTGAAAAGTATCTTGCACTGATAAATATATTTAAAAAAATTATATGTTTATAAAGTTATTAATTTGTAAAGGCAGTGTTACAAAATGTTCAGTTTATATTGTTTTAGATTGTTTCATAATTTTTAAAGTGTAAAATAACATATTTTTTTCTTTATTGAAAAACTATAAAAATCTTCTGTAGTAAAATGATTTCATTTTACTGGTATATTATTGCTTCATGTTTTGTACCATCATAAAACTTTGTGCAAATTTTTTTTACAGAAATTTTTATTTTCTATGACAATATGACACTTGTAAATTGTTGTTTCAAAATGAACAGCGAAGCCTTAACTTTAAATGACATTTGTATTCTCAGACACTGAGTAGCATAAAAAAAACCACATAGAAATGAACTGTAACTTAAATTTCCAAACTATGACTACTACATTCCAAAGAAACAGTTGAATTAAACATTTTCATAAAATATCCCATAGCTGATGTATTTTATTATACTAAAATGAATTGGTATTATTAAATGGATGGTTTTATTTAGCATCTTGCAACAGGCACAGTGTTTCAATCACATTTATATTTGTTAGTAGGCAGCTCCATCAGACACCTTGGTGGGCTTGTTCATTGTTTAGGATAGAGGCATTCACCTTTGCCTGACCCGTTCTCTTTCCTTGCTGGAATACACTCCCACAACCTGATATTTAGCCAAATAGCTGGAATTTAAGAGAACAAATTTGCCACCACTGCCCCTTGCTATGGGCCACCCAACATAACATCCTGTGAAGGTGTGACACCCCCCTCGGGCTGGGGTGAGATTTACTGCCAAGCACTGCCCATTTATGATGTGTTATTCCACTAAGTCTCTGTTCCTGTGTAAGGTTTGCACTGATAAGCTCCCTGCAAATTTCCAGGGGAGTCACCAGGACTTACTCAGCTGTGGCCAGATTTCCCAGGGCAGAGCACATGCTGATGATGGGAGCAAATGCAGCCAGAGTAGCCTATTGGGCCTGGTTTGGCATCAGCTGGGTGCCAAACTCGCCTGTGGAACACATGGTCGTGTGCAAAGAGACCTTGATGAAGCTTGCATCCAGATCAGAAGCTTTGGATTTAACATTTCCTGCTTTATGCAATACTTACCTATTTTGTTTCCATTCAATACTCAGCACTCTGCACATTAAATCTTTTCTTTACGTTGCACACATGAACAAAGCACAGACTGTCAGTATGTCATTAGGTGGAGGATAAACATTTTACTTCAGCTACTTTACTACTCGTGGGAAAAATACTGTACTTATTACCATATACTTGATCATTGTTAACACTTGAAAAGAATGTATTGAATCTTGTCTCCTCAAGAGAGCAGTGGTGTGTGTACCTGTTTAAAATACAAGATGGAACTTCAGCAAGCACCTGAGCAAAATCCCTACTCACAGTAGGAACTGCTCCCAAAAGGTGGTTGTGAAAGTTGCTGTCCATAGAACCACCACACCCAAATTCCTTAGAGCTGTACTTCATTGCACTCTGCTTCTGTGATAACCAGCCACGGGGCTCTTCAAGGGAAAATAAATGGCAGTGGAATTGATCAGTGAAAAAGGGAAATCTATAAAGTGAATCTGTTGAGGATGAAGTTCAGGAAAGAGAAAATTATTTAAAGCTAAGAAAATTCTCTTTCATTCAGGGAAAATTAATTTGCCTAGAAGCTAACAAGTCTTTGGCACTAAACCTTCCATTTTCCACACTAAATAGGCTGCATAAAGCAAGAACAAAAATGGTGCAGTGGGATCTCAATTACTTTTCAGAACATAACTTGTAAACTTGAAGAAAAAGAAGAGCAGACAGAAATAACAGATGGGTCAGCTGCAGACAAACAGTGCCAGAAGTGCACAGCAATGAGGGTCATGGTCTGTAAGAGGGGTCTTTGGCAGGTAGTGAAAGCAAACCCCTTTATTATTTCACCAATCAAATGTCCCAGGTCCAGCAGCCACATAACCAGTCCCATTTCCTTTCCTTTTGGCAGGACATAAAATACAATTGCACACAAAAGGCAGATGCAGAGGAGAGGGTGGGCAGCACTGCTGGTGTAAGGTTGGGTGAGGCCCATGAGCAGCATGGCAATGACAGCAGTGCCCACCTGTGCCACCCAACCTGCCCTCTGCAGCCAGGCTGCCAGTCCCACTGGAGATGAAGCTCTTCCAGCCTCAGAACACACCTTTCATGAAGCATTTGAAGACCTGATAGGTGCAAGCTAACACAGCCATAATTTTGACCCTTGCAACTCTTTTCATACGTACAATTAGTCCATTCCCAAGTCATTCTTCTAAGCCACTTTGCCAAAGTCAAATGTCAAAGTTGGGTTGGATTTTCAAGTTGTAGCATCTGGACATCAGATCTCAGAAAAATTCTCTTCCCATTCCTTAATTGTCCTGTCCTTTGCAATACATTATGCCTAACAGCATATTGGTTCAAGCAACATTAATTTATTAAAGCTTTAATTTCCTATTTTATATCATTTTATGCCTCAAGTCACCCATAACCACAATTTTATCTACAAGTGTCTATTAAATTATAACAGTATGTCTGATTTTTTTTTCCATGGGATAAGTTGTATAGCATTTTTATTTGCTGATTAGTCCCCTTGTAGTCCCTAATTGCTTTTCCACAGTAGGTCAGTTCTCTATATACATTTCCATTCTCATAGCTACACACAATCAAGCTCTAATCTTATCACCTCAGGACTGATGGTGTCTCAAAGTTTACAACCGAAAATCTCATTAAAAAATCTTCTGGCATTTTTCACAGATGGACGGAGTCTTATCATGTGTCCAAACCTAATTCCATCTTCAATAATCATATTCTCCTACTTAAATTTGCATTGTTTTTATTCGTCTCTCAGACATTTGATTCATGTCCCTGTCATCATACTGCATCACCGTGCACCATGCACTGTATTTTATTACAGACAGTTGTGTTTCCATAATGGGTGAGGTGCATCTTAATTGAAAAAGGAATTACAGTCTTACTGGAACACTGTTGGTACCAGAGAGAGGGGTCAGATGTTTCTCTCAAGGGCAGAAGGTAAGGACAAGGTTTGGCAGGGTTTGGCAGGTGACAAAGACTGAGGGATTCGATGTTGAGAGTCTGAAGGACAAAGCGCTTGCCTGAGGAAACAAGTACTTCTGGTGACAGGAGCTGCTAGGAGAATTACCAGGAAACTCCCTCCATTTCAATTACTTCATTTTTCCCTGACAGAATAAAAAACCAACCTCACAATTCTAAAAAAATTAAAAAATTAAAAAAAAAAAAATCTCCAGTATAAAAATGTCTCTGGCATCTTTTTAAATCCACAGGCATGGAAGAAGGGAGTGAGGGTACCAACCCATCTGTTAGCTGAACCTAAATGGTGGATTACTAAACCCAGAGAGGCAACAGACATGGATGTGGCTTTGAAGATCCAGACAGGATCTCAGGGCTGTAAGATGGGCATTCTTCATGCATCATTTTCATCTTGAAATCTCTTCACCTTTGTTCCCTTTCCTCTGCAACATGTTGGTTTATGCCACTTGTTTCAAACTAAATTGCCTGGGCTGAACTACTGGCTTGTGTGGTTTTCTACTATTAATATATTTTTCTTTAGTGCAGTTTATGTTTCCTTCACTGCTCAAATGCTTTTGTAACATTTCTCTGTGCATTACTAAAGAATGAATAGCATCAAATAAGCCACTTGATGCCACACATACCATGTGTCAGAAGAGAGAAGAGCCCACTTTGTCCCACACCTCCTCTTCCACATCCCTGCGAGGGCTGTGCACTCCATGTCAGAGACCCAGACACTACATCTTTAATAAATAATCTACCCTTCAGGTAGCCTCAATGCTTCCAACATCATGCCTGATATCTCTGCATTAATTAAATATTGATATCAATATTCTTACTAAACATTTACTTACTAGCTTTTTAACTATGAGCATACCAGAGCGGATCAGTGGGTCACTCTCATTTTGCCTTTTTATATTACTAAGTAGACTACAGTGTTTCATCTTTCTCTACTTTCAACCTACTAATCTATGTTTCTCATAACGCTATCATCAAGAAAACAAAACAACATAAAGATAGCTCTATCCAGCTTCTATTTACATGACTGAAAAAATCCATTGAATATGTAAATAAATACAAATTTCTTTATATTTTAAAATGTGATATTGTGGAGTGAAGAGTAAAGTCACCAGACTGGTTGAAGGTAGTATTTGAGATGTCTGTGAAGCAGTAAGGAGACAGCCACTGGAACCTTTCGAAAATTAACCTGTAACATCTGGAAAGGGCTAACAAGTCTGCCAAGTGATGAGAACACAGGAATATCAAAGTAAGCAAGTATTTGTTTTACCCCAAGCATGGCTGACAAAATGGAAGAAAAGCAGGAAAATACTTAGTGTTATGAGTAAATCAGAAAGGACCTTCTTATTCTTGGTCCTACTAGTTTTTGTTTTAATCAGTCTTTAGAAGATGGGAGGCAAAACAAGGAATTGACTGAACTACAACTCAGTCCCACCTAAAGCTCACATGGACTAACCCATGTTCTAGAGTGCTGCATATAGGTAAAATCTTACAAAAAGAAAGCCTTGTAAATTCACAGCTCAGGCCTGTACTTTGGCTAAGCAGAAAAGGGCTATGGGAAAGCAACTCAGCTGAATTAGAGGTAGAAAAACAAGTTAGGTAACTATTCCATGTTCACATCGTGATGTATACTGGTTGGTTGAATTATGTTTGTTATGATTAAAAATTATGTACCTGATAACCAGCTGATTGCTTTAAAAGGCCGGGTTTTGGAATAAATCAGCTCTCCTTTGCTCCTGCCTGGGGACCCTGTGGCACTATGGACCCTCACCTCACAACCATGCAGCTCTGAGACTGAGGCAAGAACAAGTTGGTACCATGACTCTTCACGGGAAAGATGGCCCCAACACCAAGCCCTTCTCATGTTCTCCAAACAGTTATATGCAGGAAATTACACCACTTTGTACTCAAAACTTGCATTTCAAATGCATTTTTTGTGCCCTACACCACATTATCTTCCTTCCTTTCTTCTTCTTAAGATGAGGGCTGCCAATTAAGCCACATTTCCCCAGGCTCTGTCTTGTATGGTGCAGGGCACCCCAGCTCCCATTTACCAGTTTGGGAAGCCCAGTGTGGGACCAGATCTCCCATTCTCTCAAGCTAATGCTGCTCTGCTGACCCAGCCTCTCCTGGCTTGATGGTTGTTTTGCATCACTATCTTGTTTGCAAGAGCAGGTCACTGAAAGTTCACCTGAAATCTGGACTCTTATTTCACTGCCATAGTCTCCAGGTGACTAAGGATCATCTCTGGTACTTTTAACAAGTCTTTTCACAATCTATACCCTTTTCTTCATGTGTACTGAGGTCTTAAAGTGGTCAACTTAAAGCCATATATCTTGATAAAGTGGCTGAATTACTGCTGCTGAATGGGAGGCCATTATCTACAATTAGTTTATGGCTCTTAATAGCCATTATTGCAAAAGATGGATTTGTCGATAGGGTAAGTGTCTTACCAAAGATCCTGTTAGCAGTCCTGCTTATGAAAACTTAAATTGTAGCTGCATTCTGGAAAAGATCAGGTTGCTCTCCAAGTGAAATAAACCATTACCAGCTTATTACTATGGGTAATAAATAGGTTATATGCATTATAATAATCATTATAACTTAATATGAGGACTATTTGCTTCTTCTGTGCTGTGTACTCTATGCAAATACATGCAGCACTAGATAGACAGACTGTAAAATGCTGTGAGGATGTCACCATATGGTTTAAGAGAAAAATACCAAACATCTCACAACTAGAAGATGTAGTAACTTGCCACAGAGTAGCAGCTTTGCTTTCTCTGTTTATAGAAGTATGGTGGTTAGAAGAGTTAGGATGTGTGTCTGCCAATTCATTGGAGAAAACTATGGATTTATGAATCTCCTTGAGGAAGTGCCTCCTGATGAAGGACACGAAGGAGCAAAGAGTAGAGCCAGAGTAGATGGGGTCATGAACTTCATTTTACTTCTCATCATGAGTAATAGTGCTAAACTGATAGTCAGTCAGATCTCTCATTTTCTTTAATTTAACGCTATACTTCTTGCTCCTTGCATTACTGACCCCACATTACAACTGAGCCATGCCTTTTATTACAATGCTAAGCACTGCTTTAAATGCACGAGAAGATTTCACTGCTTTTTATACTGAACAGTTATGTGTGGTGGGTTTTGTTCTTTTCACATGAAGAACCAATTCAGAGCTAACAACTTGTATAATTCTAATCAAGTCTCATTTCACACAGGCTGTGAACTTTAATATAGATTGCTGTTTCTTCTGGGCTTCAAATACAGCTCAACACAAGCCTGACCTTTGCAGCTTCATATGGGCACATACTTGCTAAAGGCACTTCATTAGACATCAGTGGTTGTAGAGCTTTCAACCTTGTTTGCCAGCTTTCTTCAGAGCCACTGCTGATTAACAATATGTACATTTTAACCAATGTCACACTGTTCTTGTATTAAATATAGAAAGCACATGTGTGTACATATCTGCCAAGATGCAGCTGTGGTTCTACATCAGAAAGTGAAGGAGCACTAGAAGCACTGGAATGAAGCATTTGCCTAAAAGTAAAGGTGTGTGCAGCTATTAAATATCTGAAGGTTTTATTCAACCTTGTGAATTCCTTCTGATGGCGTAATGCATATAGAAATGCAAAGAGCTTTTCTACAAGCAGGAGTATTTTCAGGCTGTTCCCTCTGCTCTTTTAGTTCACTTCCTAACTCAGATTTGAGAAAGTCTTTAACGTTTGGCAAATATTTTGCTCTACTATTTTAGGCATACAATATTCTTTGAGATAAATTATTTGTATTTAATTTTTATATTGTGATAGTCCCTACAGGATTATAATTCGTGGTCCTGTAAAGCTAAGCAACATTAAAAGATACAGAAAATGTACTATCCAACTTGACAGACAGGAGCTGTAATGTGGCTGCTGTGCCCACAGGTGGTTCTGAACCCAGTGTCTTTGACAAGTACCTTTATTGCCAGCTCTGTCTCTTGTATTTTCCAGAGCAGTTGCTGGATTTTGGGATCAATATATCAAAAGCACAGGATGATAAGAAAAATGTGGTCAGTTAGCCTTCAAGAGTAGCATCCAGCTTGTCTACCATCGGCTACGTTGGGCATCATCTCCAAAGTGTGAGTTACACTCACTGTTTCAAACACCTACCTGATAGGGTGAATTTTCCTTTTACAGCCCCAGTTTCTCTTGTATGTTCAGTACCTTAAATTAATAGATTGGATTTAAGGGCCTATATTTTAGCTGGATAAAATGAAATTTTAAAAAACTCCTAATAATTTCTAATTATGTGCAAGCTAGTTGCGGCTTTCTTTGGTTTTATCAAGGACAAGAATATTAACTGTTTTGATTGATTTTTACTACAGTTTTTTTTTGACCTCTGGAAGCACTGTCCACCTGCTAGCCAATGAGCAGAAGCAAAATTTCACCACTTAGGCTACAGTAGGAGTCTCAAAACCCACTGGCTCACGTTCAGTAGTGGATGCAAATATGTAGTTTGAAGGTAGGTAGAACACTGGATCCTTCATCACTGTGTCAGCCACTGCTACCTCCAGACTTATGGTATGCCTTGAAGAAGCTTTATCCTACCCTCATACTTAGGTAGCCTTGGGTCTAATCATGTCTTTAGTCAGAGTCTAGAACTAAGAATTCAACCTGGTTTTTTATAGGCCTGCTAAATTTGCTTCTTAAATTGGTTTTGCTCTGGCTCTACAAGGTAATTATAGTGTTTCCTACAGTGCTGCAGTTCACACCTTTAGTCACCTACCTCACAATCATCTATTCATTTCCTCACTTCTTTTTGTGTTTTGGTTTTGTTCTGATCTATGAATGTAACTTCACATAAAGCTGAGGGTTTTCTTCTCAGAGATTTGCTCTACCTACAGTTTGATTCTCTTGTGGCTCTGTGAATAAAAAGCATCTATATCAGAAGTGCAGCTCTTAATTCTCTCCAGGAAGTCTCAAACTTCTGAAACTTATGGCTTTATTTTATAACTTCACACACATTTCTAACCATTACTTTAGATGGTTTGTTAAGTATTTTTCTCAGCAACAAGCATACTTATGTCCATGACAGGCAGCGTGAAGGATGACCCAAAATCATAGTCTGCTTTTAATACAGAAGAAGGTTTAGTGAGTGTATTAATGGAACCTGACAGAATCCTGAAATGAGCTGGCAGAAACTATCATCAGAAGTGTTATTAAGAATTATTACAGTTATTATTATTGACACCACTGTGCTTGCAGCAAACCTCGAGTTTGCTCGAGTTCTTTTCTGATTGTTTCTTACTAGGAAAAATCATATTTCTTATCTGAATATACATTTTAACAAAAGGGCTGACATGTCTTTTTCTTTTTGTATGTATGTGGGCAAACAGGACAGGTCCCAGTAGATGTCATATAAATCACTATATTGAAGAAACTTGTTCTGATGTTTTGGTGCTTGCTACATTAAAGAAACAGAGGCATTCATATTATTTTCATGTTACTTTTTAATATGCTTAAAAATCTCTATAGTTCATGCTGTAGTCACTTCCAAGCACAATTTCTGTTTCTCCATCCTCACTGTGCAGAATAAAGATAAATGTTTTCCGAGTCTCTCTTCAATCATTCTGAAAAATGCACTTTTTTCTTTTATGATTATTGTCTCAGGTTGGTGCATGTCCTACAACAAATATGAGTGTGTACAGGAGAGATCCGTAATCTCTTAGGTGCATATGTTATCAAATGTCTGGAAGATACTGTGCAAAAAAAAAAAAAAAAAAAAAAGCACAGATGATAGAGGAATGGAAAATGGCTAGTCATTCCCAAGCCCTTTAAATCAGTGTAATCAGACATCCCCAAATCTGCTGAGTTATGTTGAAGCTGGAGAAAGTACAGAGGAATCAAAGTGTCACTGCTCTTCCTGCTAATGGTGCTGCCAGACCCAGTTTGATGGGTCTTACTCAAGTAAAGATGGGTCTTACTCAAGCACAGAAAGTCAGATGCAGCTTTTTTGGAGAAATGTTCAGGGCTAATGTTCACTCCTGCCAGCTGAAAAACAAGGTCAGTGTCTTAGAGGACTACTAGCAGAGAAGTAGCAAGTGCCATAGTAAAAAAGACTGTAGAAGAAACTGAAAATGCAAAGTTAATGTTAACTGATTGGAGAAGCAGGAAAGATTGGTCATTAGCAATTCACAGAGGCTTTCAAATATGAAATAATCATTATAATTGTTTGCACAGACCATGATTCCAGCCTTTTATCATAACAGCTTAGCTATAGCTCCTAGGACTGAATCTATTTTTACATTCAATGCAGTATATTTCTTGACTTTACTGTACGAAAACCAGGATCTGTAAGGCTGTAATGTACATTCAGAATGTAAGAAGCCCCCAGACAGCAAGTTTCAAACAACTCCTGATGCCAACAAACATACAAAGCCACTTTTTACCCCATTCTCTAAGGTTAGTAGCTCCTCATTCCTCAAGCAGTTGAAGTAACTCCTGCTCCCTAGACGTGCTGTTTGGTGCACGACTGCAGCAGATGCGGGTTCACTTCAGGCATGAAACTCACAGAACTCATTAAACATCCAATTTAGCTGTTCTGAACTACAGCTTGTGAGAGCTTATTTCTCTCAATAGAAAAGAAACTTTAGAAGACAAGTCTCATCTTCTCCTCTCCCCAAATCAGTTCCAGAGCTCACCTCCTGCTGTAAATTACTATTCGGTGCAAGCCAGTCTTGAGAACTTGCTGGCCTGTTTGCTATTGGCAAGCACATCACAATCATTCAGCAGTTTTCCAGGTTTTTTAAACTCTTCTGCTCTTTAGTTCACTGGAAAGGATAAAAACAGAGGAGGTTGATTAACATGGACATAGGATCTATCCAAGACTTTTGACCCAGGAACTGGTGGCCATCATGTGCATCAGCAAGAACACTTTAAGGTATATCTGTAAGGTTTGGCATCATCTCAATATTCCACACACAACAAAACTATATGACTATAAAATCTATTTGATGGCCATTGGTAGTGACAGGATTGGTCTTTTTAAATTCCATCTCATCTCTAGGGTAATTGAACTCTATTTGCACCATAGTTCAGATCTTAGAAACGTGAGTTCCACCTTCCAATAAATCATTATCATTTGACTGCAAAGACTTCACTCTTTTCCAAACACTGAAGAGCAGTGCAGGTCCAGCTCTGAGAATTAGCATTCCAAAGACCATAGATATTTTTAGACCTTTAAAACAAACTACCCCCACGGAGTGAATAAAAACATACCTTGTCAGCCAATCAAGATGAAATGATCCCCTGAAGCAGGGATTTGGCACTGTGAGAACATTTTTAAAGCTTGCTTTGAAACTGCTTGAACACAACCTCGAGAATATTGAAAGAGTTATTGAGGAGTAGTTAAAATACTAGATATTTTATGTGTGACCCTAGATTCTTCGTGGATAGAATAATTAAATATAAGTAAAGGAAATAGTTCATTAAGCAATGAGTGTAACTGCAGTTTCCTAACATATGTCTTCATCTCTGTACAGACAATGGTTTCTATTGTTTTCTTTAGCTTGTGAAATAGAACCAGCTGTCACTAACACTGTTGCCTTTTCAGAAAACATAGCATTTGGCTGTGGCAAATTGTCCAGTTTTTCTAACTATTCAACACACAGGTTCATCTGTCTCTTTTAAGAAGATTTTCCACTGAAAATCTAACAAGAAGATGCACAGCTTAGTCATATTACTGCCTTCAGCACTTAATTAAAGAGGGTGCTACTAGAAAAAAGGATTTAATCCCAGTGTTTTAATTGAGTTCTAGCTTGGCACAAGTCCACTTGTCGATTCAATTGGATATAGTTCTTTCCTTCTTGCTCCAGACATTACCATTGCCTGCTCCCCTTGAACTGCTGCAGTGATTCTCCCTTTGCATCTGAGCACACATAAAACCAGTCCCAGAATACAGAAAGTCTCCTGCATAAAAAGAATGTAACATAAAGCTATTTAAAACTAAAGCATTACACTGTTTCCATGTTCAATTGTCTGAGGAAGGCAGATGTGTTCACACTCTGACCCCATACTGAATGTAATGGTGTAGCCACAACATGGAGATCAGCAGAGAAAACGAAAATCAGTTCAGAAAGTCATCATCTGTCCTACTAGCAAAACACAAGCCATCATTTCAAAATCATACTGGACAAGTTTATATAAGCTGCAGTGACTTCATAATGTCACAAACAAAGGGAACAGAGATTTCCCACCCAGAGTCACAGAGTTGGTGAAGCCAAAATCCCAAATGTGGGACTGACAGAGGGCAGTATTTTTCAGCTTCATTTTACTCGTCTTTGAAAATCCTCACTAGTTAAACACAAAGGCTTTCAGAGGAGTAGATTTCTTGGAGGCAGGATTGTAACAAGGAAGTTACAAAAACTTCTGCTATTAAAACTCTTATGTTAATTGTCTATAGGTGGTAGATTTCTTAGAAGTGGGGAGGAACCCAGTGGAGTACAACCCAGGGTTACAGTTCAGTTATCTTAGGGCATCTGTATCCTGTAAGTAAGTGTAATCACCAGGCTATCAGTCAGAAAACAAAGCAACACAAAATGAAGTCTTTTTTTTTTTCCCACTTCACACAACAAATTTTAAAACCTGATATTGTAACCTTTCAACTCAGGATACTCTATGATCCTATTCCATGATTCTGTTTGCTGTCTCTAGCCAAGCAGTTGCTCAGGCATATCATGAGGAAGAGGAAAGGGCAAGGCTGGAAAGAAGCAAAGAAAGGGACATGGAAGCAGGAAACTTGAAAGGAAAATCCTCTTGCAAAACACCAAAAAAGAGATCAAGTTCTGAGTCACAGCAGTGGGATTCATCTTCATCCTCTCTTATCATTCAAAGTGAGGTCTAAACCAGCCATCTAATTTCCTTCTGTGAGTAGAGATGGGCACCTCCACATGGCAATTGAGCTCACAGTTCTCAGGTGTCTGTCTGGGTTAAAGACTAACCCCTCGTGTTCCAGCAGCCAGGCAGCTACATCACCTCTGAATCAAGGCTTCGTGGTTCATCGAGGGTTGAAATGTTAAAATATGCATTGCTCACCATCCCACAGCCTGCATCCTCTCACACTTCTAACTTCTATAGCTCATCCTTTTAGCCTCTCCTTCAGACATAGGAAGCAATTCTTGAAAGATACTTGAGCTTTTAGAGTCAATGCAATTCGTTATATTTTAGAACTACTGAGAAACAGACTGATCTCAGCACAGACACCAGTACACCTGGTCTGTACCAGGATGATGGCTCTGTTTCCCCTGAGGTGACATATGAAACAATGAGACTACACCCCCTCCCCACATGAAAGCAAATACCGAGAATTGCACATGTTTACCAGCCTGAAAGCCCTGCCACATAATACAATTATGATCTGTCAAGCACTTGCCAGTTTCACTCTCTGAAAAGAGCATTTTGCCACTCTCGGTTTGCCTATCCATTCTGTGCTAAAAAGAAGATTTTTTTGCCAAATAACATTAGTGAAAAAGAAGGAGATATTAAGGGGGGAGGGGGAGGAAGAGAGCTACATTTCTTACTGAAAAGAACTGCATAATTAAATATCACAATGTGCATTGTTAGGCCTGTTGAACTTACTTGACTGCAACATATTATGAAACTAAATTCATTCACTTACCTGGCAGAAGGCAAATGTCTAACTCAAAGTTACATATCCCCAGATTCATCTTTATAGAGAATTATAAGATAACCAGAGGCATGTTTTGTTCTGTTGTTTTAATTTAGGATAGATCCAGAAGACTTCATACTGAGCAAATTCCGAAGATTAAAAAGTGCTTTCTAAACTCATCTAAACCTCAAGTGCCCAATATCCCCATGATTTTAAGAATCACCCCAGCCTCTGCACTCAAACAGGTGATCCAGGAAGCAGCTCACTCTCTCCTCTCCCCTGCACAGAGCTACTTCTTCCCAAACGTGAAACCATGATTCATATCTGCAATTTTGCAATACTTCTCTCCTATCATGACTTCTACATTTAAGATGATGCCAGTGCCACTGGCAGGGAATTTTCCTCCGTGAGGCTGTTCTCTCTTCTCTGTCTAATGTTGTAGCTATCTTGTTATTTTGTGAGTTACTTTATTGTTGTGATTAATCTTCAGCTTCTTCAAAGGCTGGAATAGGGGCTGACTGCCCTTAGAAATCAGTGATATAGAAGTGTTTTTATTCTCTAAGCTCCCCTGCATCAGCTAGGCTATTACTTGGGCTGGTTTTATTTTACACTTATGGAAGGAAGTATTACAGAGGAGGAAATGATAGCTGTATTCAAATGAGAACCTAGGTCTGTGTTCTTTTACCAACTGAGACAAGTTACAGGCATTAAGCACAAGTCCTACCAAACTTCCATCAGTCACCTTCCCCTTCCCCTTGGAATAACTGTGCAGTTTTTCCTCTCCCCCACCTACCAATCCCACCAGTCTGCAGAAGGTTCAGTTTTCGTCTCACACCTTCTGTGGCAGTACTAAGGCTGCAAGAGGATCTGGGAATAAGAGAAACTGCAGGCAGACAAATTCCTTGCCTGTGCCTAACATGGGGATCATGTCAGCTGGGTGTGAAGCTGAAAGCATTTCTCCAAGTGTAAATAGCTCCTCACTTTCAGAGGCAACCTCCCACAGTGGCACAGTAACCTCCCACAACGCAGGATGTGTGATCCACACAGAGTTTGGATTACCATCACTTCCAGCATGCTCTCATTTGCTTGCACCAGATGTACCAGACCTGGGGAGAACAGCAGGTCAAACTAGAGGACGGGAGATGTGTGTGGCAGGTAAGAAGGGCACTTTGTTCATGGAGGCCTGCAGGAGGCAGGATAGATGATTCACATGTGCTTGTCTCTCTCCAGCTCAGGAAGATCCATGATGTGCAAGGAGCCAGCAGATTGCAGAACATGCCTGGGCCATGTGGCACTCAAAGGGAGCAGCTGGTGGCATTGCAGGTGCTGGAGGTGCTGCTGCTGCCTGTGCCTGCTGCTGCTGGTACTGCTTGCCCCAAGTGTCCCCAAGCAGGGACCAGCAGGGACACACAGCAGAGATGGTGGGCCAGCAGCAGCAAGGTGTGATGGCCCAGGCTGTTTGGAGATGTGGGGGTTTGGAGGCTGCAGTGAAGGATTCAGGATGTTGGGGGGATTTGAGGGGAGCAGAAGGGGATCGTGTCAGTGTCTGGGGGGACATCTGTGCTGGGGCATTGGGACTTGCAGGATGGCTGAGAGACTCACTGTGGAGGGAAGGGCTCTCAGCCAGACGAACATGTTGGATTGTTGCTTGCAGGACCTGGCAATCTGGGCACCCCTGTCATAAGCATTTAGAGGCACTTTGGGTTCCGTCTTTCCCAAATGAGTACTTGTAAGTCGCCTTGATGTTAATGAGAATTACATGCACGCATCAGGGAAAGAATAGTCCCTCCACAATGGGCATGTGACAGCTAAAGTGCATCAGTCAGGAGGGAAACAAAAGAGGTCATAATTTATGTAAAAGGTTCATTTTTAATGTAAATTCTGCCCCCAAATGTTCTGCTTACCAGCCTGAATATGTGGTATTTGGCAGCGGAAAATGAAAGGGGTGAAAAACTCACTGCTGGCAGGTAACTGCATAATGTGATAGATTGATTTAAAATCCTTGTCATCTTTCTTTTTCACCTGCATACATAACGATCCTCTGTTAGTCATTAGGGCTCCTCGTACCTTCAGCACTCTAAAAAAATATTGGCTTTGAAATGATACTTCATTGTTAAGGAATTTTTGTCAGCTATCTCCATTTATCGACGTATCAAAGCCATTTTACAAGAGATAGGCTCCACTTTGGCACGGATAGCGCATACATTACACGCCTCGCAAGGACTCATCTCATTCCAGCACTGAGTGGAAGTGCCAATTGCCACCGCGGTACATAATGAGCCGTGTCACCCGGCGCTGGGGACAGCGAGGAGACGGGCATGAATCAGTCCCCGGTGTTCCCTCCCGGCTGGAGACGAGAGGAGCGGGGACACGAGGGTCACAGCAGACACATGCTTGGGGTACCCCTCTGCCCAGAGGAGCAGGGGGCTCTGCTGTCAGGGCTCCCCAGGTGAGAGGGAACATATGCCACCAAACTGCAGCTTTCTGTTGTTCTATTTACACCTCCTCCCCCGACAGCAAGAGCCCAGCCAGGAAACTCTCTTTTCTGCAGCCATATGTGTGTCTGCAACAAGGAATTTTTTTTTCAGCGTATCAGTTATAACTGAGGGTGTCACACTGCTTTGTGAGCAAAATTTTGTAGCATAAGCCAAACAACAGAAAGACTACTACCAGCAACTATCTCCAAAGCTGTTCAGGCTGCCTTGGGAATTAAATAATTATCCTTTGTCCTTTTGTTTAGATCTTTACCTTGTGTTGCCAAGCAACTGCACACAGAAGGTTAATGGCAAAGCTCTCCTTTTGGACCAGGCCTTTGAACTGAGTCGATCCAGTATGGAAAAGACAACAGTTAACAGAGGAGAAAAAGCTCATGGTCTTTTGGATCTTCTTGTATTTTCCATGCATGCAGAGAAACAGAGGATGCTGCAGCAGAGATAGCCAAAGGCAGGGCTTTTCTGTGCATGGGTCATTACTGTGCAAGTTCAAGGAAACTGAACCCAAGCACAAGCTATGTCAAAAAGAAAATGTCATGGCACCAGTGATTTCCACTCTGAATTATCCTACTAACAGGCTTTCTCCCTCAAAAGGAAAACATCAATTCACTGCCACTCAAGCACTCATATTCTGAGCCTCTGCAGCCCAAGAAGGAATCTCTGTCTCCATTAAATTACAGTGAAGCTATAAACCACAGCTTCCTACCAGCAATACCTATTTCACCTTCCAGGTGAAAAACACATAGCCCACAGATTCCCTGTGAACTGGGGCATGTATTATTTTTGGGCTGAATGTTCAGAGCTTAAATAGTAAAAGAGGGGCCCAAGATTCATACTGTCCCATACTGTCTGCCACACTCAATTTGCACAACTCACTGAACACAGTCACAGGAGCTGAGGAGTCCTGACCATTAAGCACTTCCATGCCCAACCATCAGACTCCTGAGCCTGGTCTTTTCCATTCACTGCCTTGCTTTTTCTTTTAGGAATATTATTAATGATCCCAATCCTGTTTTCTAGTTACACCACATAACATCCATGTGTCTCAAGGCCAGAATTTCAAAGGACTTGCATTATTCCTAATTACATCCTTAATTTTGTAAACTCCTGGGTTTAGAAGGTATTAATTAGATTGGCCTAGTTAGTACTATTTTCAATTCATTATTTTTTCCATGCCTCATATATCTGGCATTACTCCCAGGAGCTCTGCTGCTGGCCTCAGGACACTGCACAGGGACACTTCCAGCACTTTTTGCTGAGAAGAAACCCAATGAAAGTCAAAGCTTTTGCACCTACTGGCTCAGAAGAGCACCAATAAAAGTGTTAGTTAAAAACAAGCCTCTTGAGTTTTTAAACCAATCAAGCCATACAATGACATTAGAGGTTCTGATTTTAATACCAGTATTAATAAGTTGAACTAGTGCAAGCTCAACTCTTTAAACTCTGGTCCAGACATAGCCAGAATAAAGGAATTCATCTCCAAAAGCTCTATGCGCTATTTGTGCCTCATTTAATCTCCAAAGGCCAATAAATACATCAGCAGGATCATGAACAAGCTGTGCATGGAAGCCAGAGACTCAGTAAAAAGATGGTTTGGTTTCTGCTGGTTTTCTATGGGAACCAGAGGGAACATGAAAAAAGACATAAGAAAGGCAGAGAACTGCTGAGGGCTCATGGGATGACTTCAGTGGAGCCAAATGGAGAATAACCTCTCTGTGTCTCTCACTGAACAAACCTATTTAGAAGTGAACATTATTTTGCACTCATCACTCACACTGGGAAAAAAAGTTACTATTGTACATTTAAAAGTAGACTACGATAAAAAAGAAACTGCAATCAAGCCTAATTTTTGTCACACAGTATCATAGGTGCAGTCACGAGAGTTGTGCTGAGGTGTGGTTTAAAATCGTCCTGTGGTATTTTGCAAAGTTTGCAGGCTGAACTGACCTGGCAGTTTCTGTGTTTCTATCGAGTCTAGCATCCTGTCTCAGAGAAACACTAACACCAGCAGCTTCAAACAAGAAATGAAACCTCTCACAGCAAATGATTGATTACTGAAGGCAAACTGGCTTAGCTTTGCAACAAACGCCCCATATGCAATAATAGCATAGTAGTTACAACTCATGTATGTTAAAAATCAAGAAGTCTTTGCTTTATCACTAACAGCATCATGGACCTTTAGCAGCTGTAGAACTGTACCCAGATCTTATCCACAAGCTGTCAGCTCTCTCTATTTTCTGAACACAGTAAATGTCAGATTATTTAACCTAGTAAGGTAAATTCAGCTGTGACCTATAAGAAAAAATAAACACTCTTGTATGGTTAAAACTGAGGAGATATTAATTTAAGATCTCAGCTAAAACTATAGAAATCTATCAATGTGCCAACATCATAATGTAATTGTACACAGCCCAGTTCACAGTATTAATATGGTTTAATATTTCCTTCAAATTTTGCTTGAAATTAGCAAACATTTCATTCTAGTTTGATAATGTTCTACTTCTTTTAATTCAAAGTATTTATGTTCATATATATGACTGATGAACCTCTTAGTTCTTTTCTAAACAGGAAATTACACTGTAGAGTTCTCTACTAAGATCTCTGATAAGGTTCACACCTATGTGTACATATGCATTCCTGATTAGGGTTGGCATGGAGTTAATTTTCTTCTTAGTGGTTGGTACAGTGCTGTGTTTTGAATTTAGTAGAGAGTAATGTCAATAACACACTGATGGTTTAGTTGTTGCTTGTGGTGCTCACTCTAAATCCAGGACTTTTCAGTTTTTCATGCTCTGCCAGCAAGCAAGGAAAGAGCACAGCCAGGACACCTGATCCAAACTGGCCACAGAGATGTTTCATGCCATAGGACATTGTGCTCAGAATACAAACTCGAGGGAGTTGCCCAGGAACCACAGGTTGCTGCTCAGGGATGGGCTGGGCATTTGGCAGTGGGTGGTGACAAATTGCACTGTGCATCACATGTTGTTTTTAAGTTTTAGTCCTCTCTCTCCCTCTTTTCCATTACAATTATTGTTGTTGTTTTCATCTGTGTTATTTGTAGCATTACGTTTTACTTTGTTTCAATCATGAAACTGTTAGCATCTCAACCCACCAGTTTTAATTCTTTTTCCAATTCTCCCTACCCAGGGGCAGAGGTGTGTGAGTGAGTGGCTATGTGGTGCTTAGTTGCTGGTTGAGGTTAAACCACAACAAAATATTTTTTGTTAACTTTTATTTCTGTGTGACAAGATGTGTCCACACCTGAAAAATCACTTTATCAGGAAAGACAATAATAAATTTCTCTTTGCAAACATTCTGTGTCTCCAGAATTCCCTAAACACTATTAAAGCCTTTCTGGTTCTTTGCAACCCACATTAATTAATATTAATTATACATTAACAAGAATACTCTGTGGCAGACAGCAATTCTAGATAGACCATAGACAGATCAAATTGTACCTTTAATTGTGTTTTAAAACACACAAAGTATAAATTCTTTTGAAGCTAAGAGGGCTAGGAGGATGTTGCGGTGGTCTGTGTCCTCCCTAAGAGATATGAGAGAACTCAGTGACTGGAAACCACCAGGTAAATACATACTCAGAGCTCAAGGAAAGTGTCTTATGAGTTCTTATGTTAATTACCCTCCCTCCTCACACACACACTGCTTCCTAATGGACAAAGAGACCAGTGTGGCGGGGCACATTTCAGGTACACACAGGTTGTTTGCCCAGAAGCACCAAAGTCTGCAGACATCAGACACAACCTAAAAGAGGCATCTGCACCCAGGACTGCTGCCAACAGAATGAGAAAAGGGCAGCTCCAAAGAGACTTGGAGGAATAAAACAGCAAGAAGTCAAGAAGTCCTTGTACAGGCTGGCAGGCAGAACTGGCAGCCTGTGATGCTGCAAGTCTGAACTGCAGAGCTGCATCTTCTGGTGCCCAGGAGATAAGGGCAGCTACTGAGCCTGCCAGAAAAACCAGGATGCAGATCTAAGGGTTTGTACTGGGCAATCCCATGCACACATCTATAACTGAATTACATTATCTGTGGCCAAGCAATTGTCAGACTCTGCCTGAAACTCATGGTCTCCTCTGATGAACAAGATCCTTTCTCCAGATGGTATCAGAGACAAGGATTCAGGGTGTGAGGAGTTATTGGGAACACAGGGATCAGCTATGGAAACGTGCCTGTAGCTACTGGGGCACCTTTGTGGCTCTGCAAAGGATTTTCTCCCCCTTCAAGAAATGCCAAGCAAACAGCTGAGCACTCAAACCTCGCTGACATTTTTCCCACTGGCTTCTCATGCTAATAAATTTTAATTTAGCAGAGTACACTGATTTTGCTATTTTAACCTTCCAGTTTTCTTTGTGCCATTTTTTTTTCCAAGAAATATATTAAGTTAATGCAAAATGCTGTAGTCAGAAAAACAAGGGCTTATTTTCTATCCCCAGTTCTGGCACTGCCTCCCTCCATGCCATCAGCACTGTCTCAGGGCTCTCACCCTCCCAGTGCCCACAAAAGATTGTAATGCTTCCACAATTGGAGGAACTTGCCGGTTACATTTGACCAGCCCTATATAAATAGGAATTTTAAGAGCAAGAAACTCTCTATAAGCCATATGGCATTGATATCAATATATCAATAAATTCCTCCCTAATTGCAACAGATGCTCAAGTCAGTAGTTTCATCATACAATACAATGTCCTGTTATGTCCTTTTCTGTGAGCAAGAATAAGCCAGATGCTCTTCCACAACATACTGGCAGAAATATGGTGCTATACAGCCAGAAAAAGCAAACTTTATCTTAGCTACAGATGAACATCTTTTTAAATCCTTTTGCTTAAGAAAATCTGCTTTTTTAATCTTTCTTCCTTAAAACTGATTAATTTTGACAGAGGATTTATCTACTGATGTCTATCCAGATGATCAAATAATGTTGGAGCTGACATGGGTTCATGACCAAGGAATATGAAATTCCCCTAATGTGACAATTATATTTTTCTTATTTCTCTCTATAATACCATTAGACAAAGGAAAAAATTAGTGATTTTCATTTTTCTGCCATTAACTACGTTTTTTTCTTATTTATCTTCTCTATTCACTCTCATTTATCTTCCTTCTCATTTCCTCAGAGAGCAAACAGTGCTAACCTGTTTTCCTACTTCCCTCATTAAATATAACTTTAATTATTTTTACTTCACCCATACCTGATAATTCTCTAAAGTTCTCTTCCAGCTGCATAAATTAGCACTCACTATTCTAATCATTCTCTGTTGCAAATATCACCACCTAATTTTGGCTTTTGGATCTTTGCTCTTTGATCCTTTAATTGGCATCTACTGCTGAATTCCCGTGGCCCTACAGACCTCCCAGTAATTCACTTTACCAACTCCTAAGCCTCTCTACCTGACTATATATCACAAATTGTTTAGGCCACCTGAAGACTGCATGGCCACCAACAGAGGGTTATCCCACCATCCCAGGATCCCTGGGTGCATGTTCCCACCCTGCTGCTGGCACTGGCATCGCCACTCATTGCAACCACACAGTCAATCAGACCACAGCTGCTCTTTCAGCTCTTTGTGCCTTTTTTGGGAGCTAAATTTTCTGCCCAAGGGAGGCAGCAAGGAGATGAGCAGAGGAAGAGGAAGGCGGGACTGGCACTTTTGCCCACAGGGCACACAGGAGGATTCACAGCAAGCATGAAACTGCCATCTGGTAAGTGCAAAAACCACACAGTGACAGGAGGAAATGTGCATCTAGATTCTTCCCAGCTACCACTTTTCTGTTTTAATCACAATCACAGTTTCATGTGGGCAGTGCATTACCCTTGTGGGGAGGGGGTTGCTGTTTGCTTCACTGAACTGTTGAACTTCACCAGGCCTCCAGATCAGCCAAGAGCAGAACACAGGACAAGAAACGGGCAGGTTTTGCAATCCTTAGTCATCGGCTTCAACAGGAGCTTGTCTGGAGGGGAGGAGGGAAAACCGTTAACGAACTGGCCTAAAAATAAATCCAAGGGTTTCCTGACATTGTTTTCTGGTCCTCTGTATTCCCCCTACGAAGGAAAAAAAACAGTGGGATTCAAACTGCATTTCGGTTTGTTGTTGAAATTCAGAGCTCAAGAAAATATATAACAGGACTTGGAAACAAAAGCAGGTCTTGGTAGTAGCCATGATGACCTTCACTCCTGTAGTCCCTGGGGTTCGTAAAAGAGAAAGGAAATCACCCATCATTACCAACACCCCTTCAAATTATTAGTTACAAGCTTAGGTATCCAAATACTATACACTTAGAGAACCTTCTTTCCTCCAAAAGCTAGACCACTTTTATAGAAGAAACCATTACATTACATTTATAGGTGACATCTTAAACTTTTCCATGTCAGAGAATATCATGAAAGCTCTAATTGTTTCTTTCGGTATATTTAGGGAACCTGTCAGAAATTCTCCCACATCTGCAGCAGCCAAATATACAACTTTTCTAGCTATGTATCTATCTATGTCACAGGAGAGGCTTAAAAAAGAAGCAGCAATATCGATCTCTCAGAAATCTATACAAAAACTATTTAGGTTCATCTATCTTGGATACCATAATTACAGAGCACAGCTCTGGCTGGCTGTTAGGTTCCTCAAAACAAGCTGAAAAGTAGTAGTTTGAGTATTTATTTTCTCTTTTGGAGTACCTCATTGCAATTGCCCTAAAGATAAAAAATCCACAAGTTTTCCTAATGGTTTTTAAAAGCAAAAAAGCCCATTTTTAGTGGGAGGGCTGTACAAGATGTATATAACAGGCAAATTCCCCTGGAGTCTGGATGTATCTGGGGTCAGTTGTGCTGATGTAGCTGTGTATGAGTTTTCTCACTGTTGCCCTTCTGGTGCCCTCACCCAGCTGCTGTGTAGGAGTGAGCCAGGGCCTGTGTGAGGCTGAGCTACCTACCAAGGTTAACCTAAAACAACTTATTCCACATTTTTTTCTGTCCTGGTCAGTCTTGACTTCATGTTACAGAGCTTAAGAACTCAAATTATTATTGGTTGACCTCGTAAGACCTTCAGTACACAGAAATAAAGTAAGATTCACTCACAAAGTTAAGTGAAAGATGTTTGCTTGACTAAAGGTTTCCAGTGTGGGGAAAAAGAGCCAGTTTAACCGGTATAATTTGCTGCAGGGATGGTTCCTCTCCTGGCTTGATGCTTGCCAGATGCTTGTTTCTCATCCTCTGCTCCTGTAACACCCACAGCTGCTTCAGCTGTTTCCCCCAGTGCTCGCAGGCATTTTGCTGCCCCTTGCACATCTGCCGGCACCCTGAATCCTTTTGACCTGAGTAAGCAAGTCTCCATCACCACCTTGACTTCTGCTAGACAAGAATTACAGATGGCCAGAGCCACCTGCTACTCTTCCATCCTTTATTTCCTACCCATCCAGCCACATTGCTCTTGTTTGTTAGGGGCCAGAGTGCTTTGAACACAAGACAAAGATGTTATCAGCATTATTTCTGTGTACATATCCTGTTTCAGTCCTTTTTTTCTTCTAGGTCCTGCCCTCCTTGTGACTTCTCCATGACCTTACCACTTGCTCTGTGAGAGTGCCTCTGGTTATTGTGCTTCTAAGCTTAGATGCTTTCCTGTTATTGCTTTACCTTGATCTGCTGCGTGCACTCCCAGCAGACAAACAAGGAGAAAAAGGCTGAAGCTGTAGTCTAAATGCATTAATTTGGAAGTATAGCATATCTGTCTGAGGGACAGGGGAATGAAAAAGATCTCAAAACCAAGAAAGTGGATTACATAACAGAAAGTATGTCCACAGCTTCCCGTTTTTCCTCTGATGCAGTTTAATATGACGGTTCAGCTTACAGAGATGATCTGGATGCTGTCCTTCACCATCCTGATCAGTGAGCACTAGCTCAGGAAGGTGGCTAAATATTACATAAACTATTATCAGAGGCAGCTTTGTAAAATATACACCTACAGACCTAGGGCTGCCCCTGTTAGTTTGAATTTTCACTCTCCCTCTGATAAGTGTGTTCTGCTGAGGGCAGGGTGCTCCTGGCGGGCTGCTGAAGCTGGAGCATCATCAGTGGAGGCAGAACACAGCAAGGAGCCAGCCAGGCTGGGAGGCAGCTGGCATCATCTGCATTGATGCAGAGAGCAGCCACCAGCTCAAATCCCTTCTCCAGCTCCTCTTCATCTCCTGATAATATAATTACTTGATCAAGCCCCAACTTCATCAAAGACAAACTTGATCTCTGAATCATGACGTTATCTTGGGACAATGACATTTTTACAGTCGGGATGAAATGCACAATGGGAGCTTTTACAGGAGCTGGGAACAGAACATTTTTGGATGCTGAGAATTGACACTCTTCTTCCTGAAAAAAGACAAGCTTCAAGTCTGATTTATAGAATAAAAATAAACATTATACATTAATATAAAATTGGTGACCATTTTCTACAAAGCTATGAATATAATTTAAAACTGGAATGGACCATCATGACCATTTATTTTGATCTTCTACAAGGTATTAACTACATGAATTCCCTGAATTCTTGATTTACAAAAACAGTTTGACAATATTTATTACAAGCCTGTTACTAATCATCCTCCTTACTAATAAATTGTACTTTTATCGGGGAAAATTAAAATGAAATATTGTCATTCTGCAGTGAATGTAGTGTGGTAATACATTACTTCCTTTTCTTATAAAATGTTGAATTTACAGGTTAAAATTCATATCAAATTGTAAATATATAGAGATTTTCACTGTTATGACAGCCTTTAGGAATAATCAAATACACATAATGTTGGCATCATTGAAAACTGGTATAGAAACCTGGTTTGTATCCAAAGTCAATTAATCTCTTTCCAAAATGCATTCTAAATAAGAATTGATTTGGTAACATTTTAAAATTGTATTATCAAGAAAGCCAGGTCTAAACGTACCATTTTAACTTGATTTGCCATTTCTCATTATCATTTTACTATTTATTTTGTCCCATTTTTCAATTGAATGACTTAAGCATTGCCCTTGAGATGCTCCTATTTATAGCATATCTTAGAATTTATTAGGTTCACAAAAATTCAGTCAATGATGTTGACCTTTACAAGAAAGAATCACTCAGACTCCTTAATTCCATTTCACTGCATTGCAGTGATAGCTATCTTTCTCCATTTTATCTAAATTTTACCTATTTATTTCACTATCTTAAGGTTTCCTCAAGCAAGAGGACATTTTCAAGCTTCGATTTTTCATAGCCTCTTCGTTAAATGCAAATTTCCTCTTTTTGTAGTTTTCCTTTTCACTGAAAACGTAGAAAAACTGACAAAAAATCCCTAATATCTAAGAAAAAAAAGTTGGTTAGTGAGGTATTGTAAGGAATGTTCTGCAAAGACACAGAAGCCTTTCCTTCCACAAAAGCATGGACAAGTCCAGAACAGGAATCAAACTGAAGGAGTGACCATCCAGGGCACCTTACAGTAATGTGGCCTTTCTGCTTCAAAATTATAGTAAAACCACTAAGACTAGGAATACCAGCACACAAGGAAACAAAAATGAAAAAAAAAAAAATTTAAAAAAGCCAAAACAACTCATGCAAAACTGAATTAACTTAGTAGATTACCAAGAGGTTAAACAAAAGGTCTGCACAGGGAAGAACATACATCACTGAAAAGCTTCAGCATACCAAGTAGATAATGTGACCATAGATTCACGGAAAGGAAGGTGATGGCAGGTTAATTAACCACATTTCACGTAGCCCTAGAAAGATCACAAAAAGGGCAGAGTCTCAGAAATGGCAGTAAAAAGCTACATTTTAACTTTCAAAGTTGGAATTGGCATGGATTTTGTTTGTAGTCGCTGTCACTAAGTGCTGACTGTTTCGTGCTGGGGCTCAGGAGGATGTGGCCAGTGAGAAACGCCTCAGCACAGAGGTCCTTTAGAAACTCAAGAGAAGCTTGAATGGCAAGCCCAGATAGAATCATGATATTTACTCAACCAGAGCCAAAGCAAAAGCACCAGCTCCAGTGCAATGACATAACACAGAGGAGGCAGGTATTTATCAAAGCCATGAAGTGATTTTGTCACACCTAAGGGTCAGCGAAGTTCATACTTCCAATCTTTCTTCTCACTTTCTTCTGATTATGAGAAAAAGTGGCAAAGTAACTTCGTCTTTACAAACATAAGACCCTTTCTACCTCATAAGCCATCTCTGCCACCCAAAGTCACCCCACGATCTTGGCTGCTGAGAGAGCCAGTAGAGCAGGTGAGGATCCCTGCCCCTCTGAGGCATCACAAGGCAAATGAAGGGATGCCCAGATCAAGCCTCTGGAAAACCCTCCTTCTCTTAACTTTGGAAAGTCCAACTTACCAAGTTTACAGCATGCATTTGCAGACAAATGGATGCTCCTCAACAGACTCTGCAGGGACTTGTAACCATACAGTGTGTGGTGCCCCAGGAGAAATCCCATGGCTCCAGTGACTGCAACCACAGTATCCAGTGTCTGCCTGGTAATAGCAGCCCAGTTCATCTCCTGCAAGATGGGGATGAAAGATAAGGACAGCTCCCTTTTGTAAGACACAGATTTAAACAGAGATCTGCAATAAATTTGTGACACAAAACTACAACAAAGAGTTTTTCCAGTAAGGCCAGCACCTTCTCAGCTGTTCTGGTGAGACATGTCTGTCCCTGTCTGTCACCTTTGCCATGCTTGGAAAATCTCCTTCTTTTCTGTCAGGATTTTCCAGGGACAGTATTCTCTGTGACAAGTCACATGGCAATGTGAAAACTAGATTATCCTTTCCATTCCTCCTTGATGTTTCCATGAATAACACATTCATTGGATCCCTCTGCTACTTTTCCCAGGAGGAGTATTTTAGTGTGGGGAAGGTGAAAATAAAAGGAGGGTGAGATTTGTCATCATGCATTTAAGAAACTCTGGGGCATGCTGTTTATGGGACACATCTACCTTCTCACTGACCTTACTTTCTTTGCACATTTATATATCCATTAGAATTTATTAACTATGAATACATTAGGCTCCAGGTGCATAACATAGTGTCTAGAAATGTATTTTAATGAAATATCCCAACAGCATGTCCAGATAATGCCTCCAATGTCCCCATATGTCTCACTACACAGATCACACAACTTAGTATGTCCTGGTAATATATGAGCTGCAATGGTATCATCAGCTACACTCATTGCCATTTAAGATAAGACAAAAAGGCAAGCTCCTATTAAGTGTTTTTGGGTTTCTAACTGTTCTATTTGATACTTCAGAGCATAATATTTTAATTAAGGGGGTTGTTTTCCCATTATGGAAATAATTTTGAAGCGACTTTCCTCCTGGTTGCTTAAGCAGGTTCATTACAATGCAATGCAATTTACCCAGCTGGACAGGTCTGCAGGTGGCCAGAAACCCATTAGAGAGGTAGCTACCTACTACAGGGGAAACTAATATTCAGGAGACAGGAAATCTCACAGGGACTTCGATTTTGCCAGGCATTAACACAGTTGACTGGGTAGCAGGTGGCTGGAAGCATAAATTTCCCTGTAACTTATTTATTAGGTCTCCCTTGCCTCCCTTCTTCTAGAATTATGACATGCTCTTGGCACTGATAAACCCCAGCAAGGGCACACTGTAAAGACACAAGTAGCGAAGTTTGATAAATATTTTTTATCTATTTGACCTGAGCTATTTGAGCCAAACTGGAGTCTTTTCCTTTTCTTTTCTGAGGAGAAAATAAAATATTCCTATGATGTAAACCTCCCCATTTAGAAGTAATTTATAACTGCCTGTCTTCTTGAATAGAATAGGAGTCAAAGAGGAATTAGATTCTTCTGTCACAGCTCCAAACCTCCTTTCAGCCAACTGTCTCTGCCTGGAAAGCTTTCCATCAGTTGTTTTGGTTTTTTTTTCCCTACACTATAATCTGTTTTTTCTCACTGTTATTTCCCCCTCTCCATATTTCCGTGATGTTTTCTCTCCCACTAAAGTTTTAGTCCCTCTGCTCCTTCCTGTGGCAATTACTTGAGCTACAAAGTTTGGTTTTCACTTATCATATGCCTGTGTACAGTTTATATGTTCCAGTTACCTGGTGGCCCCAAGGAGCCCATCCGAAGTTCATGCTGCCATGGAAGGCTCATCAGCACACTCACCAGCTCTGAAGAGGTTTACTTCTGTGTAAACCAGAACACAGAAAAGAAGAACATTTTCCATTCATTCTGACAGGAAAAGCATAGAAAAGTCTCTTGTGAGTGCTTTGGGAGTAGTTATTCAAATTCCCCAGAATATTCTGAAAATTCCAGCATTAATCCATGAAAGCCAAGGTCTGTCTGACCGCACTGCATCACTTACAGAGCAGCTTGGGAAGCAGCACTCACCACACCTTCAGTTTCACAGCACAGCACACTGTTCAGCGACAGCAAAGCAGAAACTTGCAGTTAGATTTTTTTTTTTCACGGTTCCTTCAAGACAATCTCATATTCCCCCTCCAGCTCCATGACCACATGTTGCCACCCGTGGATGGCTGTGTATTTGTGCAGATGTGACAGAGCTGCCTCGGTCCTCTCCGCTCCATGTGCCACACATGTCCCATGTCACAGCATGACATACCACTAACTCCTGTACTGCAGAAAGAGGCCCTGGAGGGGCACAGGAGAAAATGGAGAGCACGGTATCCATCTTTCAAGACCAAAAGTTTTTGGAAAAAGCATTGCCTTATGCATACACCCACACAGGTTTTCCTGGAACTCACAGCCTCTGAGTAAGCAACAGATCCAGAAAGTTGATACAGTTACTCTAAGTGGTTTGGAGAATGGAAGTAGGTCTTACATCTGCTTCTAAGAAATTTCATTAATAAGTAAACATATACATTAATATTCTGAATAAAACAGGGGCAAGAAAGATACATTTCATCCACTTAGCAGCAGGAAAGCAAGAAAGGATTTCTTTTCACAGAGTCTTCCTGTAAATTATATGGGAGAGCTGAATAAATCTTCTTTGACCCAGTTTAGCCATACACTATGTTTTCCTGTTAAAATATTCACATACAATTAAGTATCCACTAGGCAGACAGACAGGACCAGAGACCACGGAGGTGTAGGGGGAGTCTGTCACAGAACAGACTCCCTCTCACAATACAAATTACAAAAATCTCTGAAGTGGTCAATGTAAATTGAATCTCTTCAAAATTGCTTTTAACATATTGTCATTTCCTTTGTCTCTCCCAAATAATTCCAACTTTTCTCTGTTAAAGCAGGCACCCAGAAAACAAATCAATACAATACCACACATCGTTACTAGACAAATCCTGCTGGCTTCATTCACACACATCTCATCTTAATGACAGTGTAAGGCCTTTAAAATAAGGCTTTAAATAATAAACTCAACCACAAATATACCACCATTGCAATAAATTCATATTAGACATTCAGACATTATAGCATTAAGAGGTTAGATGGCTAGAAAGATACACTCTTAGAGCCACTTGAAACACAATTACAAAGGAAAAGCTTTCAGCTGTGTTTTCCCTTTATAAAAATAAGGCAGTGCATTGTTCCTTCAACACCTTCCGTTCTTGCCTTCCTTCCAAGGGAAAGAGAAAAGGTCCACTTTGCAATCTCTTGACCCCAAAGAAAGCGTCTACATCAACCTCAGGGAGTCCTGGGTTTGGCCTCAAAACATTTTCTTCATTGGTGTCTTGGACTTCTAGGGTAAAACCACTAGCCTGGGAGGTGTAGAAGTTTCTTAGGAATTGCCCTTCTACCCACACACCTGCCTAAGAGCAGTCCTGATCAGCAAAGATAAGCAAATCCTATCGCATCCTCCACAGCAAGGGGGCACCTACACTGGAAAAAACAAATGCAGTTAATTCCAAATCATCAACACACCAAATCCAAAAGGAGCCAAGCATCAGGCACACCAGATACAGCCAAAGAAGTGTTTGATGTTGGCTGGTCCCAGAGCACTTTGTTCCACATATGGGAGCCTTACATCAACCTACATAAGAGAGTAAGCTTTCTACTTAAACAAAGGAAAAAGCATTTCATCCAGGTTCTCTGCATAGGTCTGCAGAGGTACTCAATCCCTGCAGAATCCTGTGCACCTAATTTCAGCAGTGTGAATTCCCCCTGCCAAGACTAAAGGCTCACATGTTTTTTCACTGCCTAAGTAATGATGGTAGGTGATCAGAATCTGGCTTAATACCACATAAATGTCCTTGCAGGCGAATCATTCCCCAAAATACATTCAGATTAATTTCCTGGTAGGAAAATTGACTGCTCATGATGACCCTTTGTGGAGTGAAGTGGTTGCAAACTATACCCTTTACTTGTTTCTTCTCTGATGTTTGGTCTTAATTTTTCTACATCTTTCCATGCTTTCCCTCCCCACCCCTATTTGTGTTTAGGCACAGAATATTGTGTTGTATTGTATTGAGGCACACAAGTATTGTTTACTATCTCATTAAGCTCATCTGAGAACAATCACAAGCTCCATTAGACCACACTGGCAATATATGGTTTTAATTATTTTTTCATAGAAAATTCTCACACTGGAGTAGAGTAAATAGAGTGGTTGTGACATCTTGCTACAAATTCTTATGTGGGAGTGTATGTGGTGGGAGCAGGGCCTGGGGAGGGCTAATGGAGAGGCAGGAGAAGGCAGAACTGTTCTTTGGGTGTTCTCTAAGGAGAAGAATCTTGGTGAAATATTTCCATACATTACACATTCTAAAAGTACTTCCATCTTTAATATAATATGGCCAGAATTATAGATTCTTCATGCCCTAAAATCTAAATCAGGACACTGTTGAGATGATAGTCATGCTTTTATTAAAATTTTAAGCAATTTTGATCTGAAAGATTTTCATAATACTTGATCTGTAAGCCATATTCTGCTATTCCTGTATTTGCTATTTAACCTACCATCTGGCAGAACAATCAAAGCCTTGCAAATTAGAACATAATTCTAAGCTTTTTTGGTATGTTTTCTGGCAAAGCCTTTGTCCCAAAGTATGAATTCTCCTTACAAGCTAGAAGATATTTCCTAAAATATTTACAGCCAGAAAAACTTTGGTACAAAGCGTCTCTTTTTACCAACTCATGCTGCTTCTAAAAGCAGGGGAAAATAGGCCTCAACATCTTTAATGCTCTTGGCTTTCACTTCATCAAAGCTTTTCTGTTGAAACACTCAATACTGTCGATAGGAGAATTCTTGTGCTGGCAAGACAGTTTTCCTCTTTCAAGGGATCATAAAATGGCATTATGCATTTATTCAAATCCTACGTAGTAGAGGTTATTCCACTGCCAAGGTTGTCAAGGTCTAAATCTTGGCCTCCCTTTTCCATCTCCAGGATATTTGCCATTACTTCATCTCCAAAGAACTATCTTTTTTTCTCCAATCTCCCCTAAACACACCTAAAGAAAAACCTCGAATCCTCCAATAAGTCAGTTTAAGAGCATACAAGCAGCCTGTGAATGCTCCCCAGAGAGGCCAGCAGAGTCTGTGTGAAGACTCCAGCTGGGATGAGGACAGCTACAACTGGTTTTCCCGCAGGCAAGGGCCTGCTGCCCACAGAGGGGTAGGACAGCTTTGCAGGAGTCTGAGAAAAGCTGTGTGGAAAGCTCTTTAGTCCTTCAGCTTCCTCACAGTTTTGTGGTATTTTTCAAACTACCTGGATAGGGCCTGTGAATTGGCAGGCACTACTGACCTTCTGGCAATTTAATGAGACCCATTGTTTCAGTTCCAGACACCACTTCTTGAGAACAAATAGCTGGTGCATAGTGAGTGTATAAATATGCACAGAACTCCAGAAATTTCCAGCCTCGCAATCTCATTGTTCTGCTGTGATCTCTGGTTCTCAGGGGCCTTTAGCCCTTGTCAGTAAAATCCTGATGGTGAGGAACAGATAACTTAATTACCTTGAAATTGAAGTTTCAGCCTCAGTGTTACCTAGCAATGCGTGCATCGAAAGCAATATGTTTTAAAAGCCATCTGAAAGCATGGGAAGGTTGCCAGCTATTCAAGTATTGTCATAGCTCTGATTTTCTCCAGCTCCCCTGATAGGCACTCAGAAATGAGACCAGCCTTCCAAGGAGGAAAGACAGCTGGAATAAAGACAACTCCATTTATATATCCTGAAAACTTTCAAAGCAAAATATTGTACTTGGCTTCAGTGTTCTCATGTGGGTGCCCTCACTTTTCACTGGCAAAGTGCCCCTCTCCACCCTCTGCTGCTGGAGGAGGCTGGTTCCTATTGAATCAGATCATCAGGAGCCCAACAACCACAGCTTATTTAACGGGAAGCTTTGTCAGGGTGTCTCTGGCAGGTCCACAAGATTGTCATAGTGACTATACTGTGTTTACTGTGGATTTCTGCCTCCTGGTCCTCACTGTGAAAGCTTGATTTCAAGGTAAAGGGAAGCCCAGGAAGCCATGGTAGACCTTGAAAGATTCTCCCTGATCAATCTTTTTCACCATAATTTCTCAGATTATCTGTCTGTCCAGGCCTGTAACTTCTCTTCAAATGAAACACTGATGATGGACAAAGGGCTGGCTGTCATCTTTGGCTGAGGTGCTCTACTCACTGCTTGGTTGTATATGCCTTTGTTCTGTTTCACCACAGCTTTTGCAGACCTTGGGGCAGGACCCAAAGAGCTGGAGCTGTTCTGACAGGCACTGGTCCAAGAAGGCTGCTAAGCTCTACTATGATAAAAATAAATAAATGAGACTCTGGACAATCTTTGTCCCACTTCACATTACAGAGGTCAGAAGATCTTCACCATATGATTTCATCTATGTTTGTCCAACAGAGAGACTTGTCACACAAACGTGATGAGTGACTATAACTCAGAGATTCAGTGTTCTTTTCCTTGGAGAAGTTCTACATTTTAATATGGTTCACTGTCTTCTCTGGAAGCATCTTCGGAGCCGGACAGAATGAAAGAGGAAATGAAGAAACTCTGAGATCAAACAATGTGGAAGGCCAGAGGAGAGAGTAAATAACCTATAAACATTTACCTCTCCTGACCTATCCCAGGATGGAGCAGCTCCCCTCTTCAAAGCTCCTCTGCACAACCTTCTTGCCATTCTCCCTTCCTTCCACTGCTGCTAACAAAACTATAGATGCTGCCTGAAAGAATCTGCTCATTTGAGCTAAATGTTTCTGTTTGTACTGAAACACAGAAGTAGCTCATTAAACTCCTCTTAGATAAATTGTTTGGACTAAGTAATTCTCTCCTTTCCTCCCCTTACGTGTCCAGCCTATTGTTTATAGCTAGCATTCCAGGCTGTGTGTGATGAAAATGCTGATGTGTTTCCTGAGTTACAGACTCAAGCTTTATCTCATCTTTCACTTAGGAAACTGGCTGCATTATCATTTTATACTGCTGTGTGCAATGTTTATTTTTCCCCCATTATTAACATTGTATAGGAGGAAGTGCCCAGCCTCATCAGCTGGCAGCTGTATTGTGCATACATACACAAATACACACAAAATTAAAGTAAATACATAGTGTAAGAGTTTGGACAAATTTGTGAAGACACAAAGTTCACAAATTCTCTGTGATGTTGGAGACAGCCTCTGGGTGACACTGTCCATGTATATTTATATCCTTCATACACTCTCTTGATGAAGAATTTGTTGGTATCTTCTGCTGTTTTTAAGTTCCATTTTTCAATCAAAATCGACAGGATGTGACCAAAAAAAAAAAATCTTCTGCCCTTTGTACACATCTAAAAATGATCACCTATGCATCTGGAGTTCTCCTAGAAATAACTCCTTCCCAGGTTTTCCTGTTTGAATCCTAGGGAAGACATCATTAAGCAGTGACTCACCCAACAGATCATGAAAGCAGCAAAGGCGACGCAGGTTGCATGTGAATCTCTGACTAGATATTCTGGTCAACAAAACCTAATTGGAAAAGTCAGAGACAAGCTCATGATTTAGAGAAGCTATATTTAAGAGAAAAAGAATCCCAAATTTCCGATAGGATTTTGACTTAAATCCAAAGAATGCACAAGTGGTTAGTAAAAAGAGGCACATGCTTATTCATTTGTCTACAAGAGATATCTCTTGGGCTAGTTCAAGTGCACTGATTTTTTTTAATAAATTTTTGCAAAGCCTGTTTAATTTTTTGCTTTAACTACTGAAAGCAGTAAGTACTGGGAGAAAAAAAAGTGTTGATTCTAATATGAACAAGAGGAAGACCACAGATCTAGGGGCCAAAAGCAACTGAATTAAAAGATAACATCACTGTGAAGGTATAAAATTGCCTATTTGGGGCTTTGTACTGCATATGAGGACAACTTCTAAATCTGCAACAATCTCACATGTGGTTGTCACCACAATTATTTTCCATTACTGTTTTTATCAAGTGGGCTCATTGCACGCACACAGCGGATTGTCCTGGATCTCTGAAGGATCCCAAAAATAAGATTATCATACCCTCTTAATGTCAGACAGTCCAACTCTTCCTAGAGATTCTATCAAGTCCTCTTCTTGAACCAATTTTCTTTTCATAATAATAAGCATTCTAAAAATAAGCATTCTACTAAAAAGCATATTCCTTCTAAATTTCACCTACAACCATAGAATAACCAGAAAACTAGTTACCAGTTCAATATTTGTTTCAACATGGTTTATCTAAATTGCTTATGCTGACCCTTGTTTGTAAAGAATTATCTCTCCAAAATAACTTACATTTACCTAAACTGGAACAAAAGGTCCTGACAAAAATATGTCTTGTCAAAATCCAGCTTGAACTTAGACTTGTTGGTCAGGTCTGCTTCCTTCTCTCCCACCCAGTAGTATTTTTTTCTCTAATTCAAATGGTTTCAATTCCATTTAATATTCTCTTTCTCAACACCTCACTTCCTCATTAATTCCCAGAACAATGTGTGGTTTCAAATGTTTGCCCTGTGGTCATCCACAAAACTCACATAAGCAGTGCCAGAGCTACATAACAATCTCCCTGGATTAGTTGTCAGAGACATGGGCCGGGTGGATTCAATTTTCTGAATTTTCACAGACTTTTCATAATAACCTTGGCAAAGTTCAAACCACCTTGGAGTTGCTACCTTTCCAGCAAGTTTCTCAGCTCGCCAGACATATTTTTTTTACACCACTTAAAATTAGTCACTTACTAGAACACCCATCTCAGGGTATTTGGTGTAGTTATTTTGGGATCAATAAAAACAGACGTACTGGAAGAGTGACAGACTAGACCAAAATAGTTTAGAGATGAAGTGTGTAAACTGCTCTTATTCTGAGCATGGCATCTCCTGCAGGGGCCCTGGAGGCAAGGCCCATGCAGTACCAAAACGGGATCTGAGTCTATATTAGACTTACACTATATCCAGCTGTAGCACATTCAGTCCATTTGCTTTAAGCCAAATTTCTTTCCGTTCAGGGACTGTCACAGCACTGATGCGCTGTATTCCAGCGCTCTGTGGTTGTGATGAGATCTAGTGGTTGTTATATCCTAGTGCAAGCTGCAGGGGATGTTTAAACCGTGATATCTGTCTGAAAGAGCTATTTCAGTGCTCTCCCCTCCCATGGTTCTCTTTCCTCCATCCCTTTTCCAGCCCTGGGGCCGGCAGCACGGAGTGTCCGCCGCCCGCTGCCGGCGCAGTGCGCGGAAGGCAGGGCTGCGATGGTGCTCCAGGGGCAGGATGTGGGACATCCTTCCCGTGCAACACAGGCCAACCTGCCCAGGAACCTGCTTCATATGGGAACACTAGATGGCACACAACAACCGCTGTATTGCTGCTTTTTCGGTTCGGAAGCCAAAAATTTGTTTCAGAGCGGCAGCCTGGAATGTGGCTAAAAGGACCGAGCAAAACATGAGCCTAAGTACGCTGTTAAACCGCACTGGGCAGACAACTTTTAGGATAAAATCTCACCCCTCTTACTCTGTCAGAGTTATTTTTCTATTTATAACTCTGCCTAACTTGGCAGCCTCGGAAAGTAAACAGATACTTTATTTAGTGTCTTGTTGACAGGCAAGGGGATACTCATTTTGGTGCAATGTGAAATAACAGAGTGGCATGCAAAGTAAAGCCACTTAGCCCAGCGACCCCCACGGTTCAAAATATAACTGCTGGGACAAGATTCAAGTGATATAATTAACTATCACATGGATTCTGTTAAAGGACCTGTGCTTCACTTTGCAAGTAAAATCAAGTACTCACTTTCACTCTTTACATAGCTCTAAGTATTTTTTCCCTGTCCCAAGAGACCTAGAAGCCCAGAAACAGAAATTTTGCTATTACAACTTTATGTGCTTTATCTGATCTGTGCTTACCATGGATCTGTTTTAATTCTGGTTGCGGGGGGTGGAGGGAAACCAAAAGAAAGCATTTACAGGAGGAGTCTTCACACTTCATTTCCAAAATATTGAAGCAATCAGTTCCTGATGCTACCCCACAGATTCAACAAGCATAAAGTGATGAAGAGCACATTTTATGAGGAGTGGCTGAGGCAGTTGGGGATGTTTAGCCTGGAGAAAAGGAGGCTCATAGAGGACCTTACTAATCTCTGCAACTGCCTTAAGAGAGGGTGTAGCCAGGTGGGTTGGCCTCTTCTTCCAAGCAACAAGTGATAGGACAAGAGGAAATGGCCTCAATTTGCACCAACGACCTCAATTTGAATTTGAGGTTCAAATTGGATATTAGGAAAAATACCTTGAAAAGAATAGTCAAGCATTGGAACAGGCTGCTGAGGGAAGTGGTTGAGTCACCATCCCTGGAGGTATTTACAAAATGCGTAGATGGGGCACTTAGGGACATGGTTTTGTGGTGAACTTGGCAGTGCTGGATTAATGGCTGGACTTGATCATCTTAGAGGTTTTTCCCAAACTAAATGATTCTATGACTCTAAGTTCTGTGAATGTGTGACATTACTATTTAACTGAAAAAATGTGAACTTTCAATTTCCTGCCTACTGCTAGTAATTGGCAGGGCTTCTTTGGAAAAGAGAACCATGTCCATGGTTACACAATTGAGGTTCCATCCTAAACTCACCGAAGCAGGAAGCTGTAAACACCAGTGTACTGGTATAAGGGTGTAAATCCTTCCTTGCCTGCATTAACTAGCTGACATGGGGATGGGGAGAGGAGCCTTGACTCCCAAGGGGGCTAGGAAGACACCTAGGGGCCCCCTAAGAGGGGACTTTTCTGAGAAAGCAACCTCAAGCTCTAGAATCAAGACCAGTGTAAAGCACCCACCAGGTTGAGAGATGACTTGTCTAGGGAGAAAGGACATTCAGTGCTAACCAGAACCTCTGCCAGATATGAGTGTTGGGGTTTTTCTGATACTTTCATTTCCGTTCATGTATTTTTGCACGGTCTTCATTTCATGGGGGTTTTTTTTCCATCTATGTAAATAACTAGTTGCATTTGATTTTATCTTGCTCCTTAGAATAACTTCTGAGCAATTGGCTGAACTTTATGGTATTCCACTCCTTCAAGATGGCCATCCTAAAAAAACAGGGTTCTGGATACCTCTCCCCTGCTTCTCCTCTTTGCCACACATAACAAGGTATGTTTCCACATAGTTTCAGGGACCAGTTTGAGGTGGAAAAATAGATGCCTTGGGAGAAGAATTTATGCCTGGAAGTATCATTAACCTAGAAAATTCTTCAGCATTAAGTAATAAAGAGGGGAGGAAGAACAGATAAATTCATGGGCTTTTTTAAGGGAAATGTAATAATAATTACTGGTAACTTATTTTTCAGTTTCAAGTTAAATTCCTGTCCTACCAAACATTCCAGCCAGTTTGAGCTTAGTAATACCTATTTCAAGGATGCCATGGTAAGCAAACTGAAGAATAAAATTTAGAACTGTGTAAATCCACATTCTGGCTTACAGGAAGTACACTTCCAAAAGTACTGCTGCAAAGTTGTGAGTATGTGTTGACAGTTTGCTGTAAGAGCTGCATATAATTAATGGAAGCATATAAACAATTCTCCCACTTTTTGTAAAGACTCATTTTTTTACGTTACTTGGAACTGTAGTTGCTAATTTTGTATTTGTTGCTTGAAATGTTTTTTTTTTTACGTCATCACATCATAAATCACATCAAATTAATGAAGAGCAATTGCAAGCTTCCCAACAGCATGGGAATGCTTGAACACACCTGTCTCATAGAGAAGGACAGACAGTGAGAAGCAACTTCAGAATCCTCTGCCTGGGACCACTTGAATGCTGATCCAGCTCTACCATTCACAGAGCCACACTAATTAATACCTGCACTTGATGTTGACCTGTTCCAATTGTACTGGACTGATGGCAATTGACTAAAATGTTACTTTTCAAAGGCATTCCTTTACAAACGCATTGAGGTCTCAGAGCCAAATTCCTACCAGCCTCTCTGAAAATGCCTTTGGGGTTTACCTGCATCTGTAACACATACACACCTAAATATTTCTCACTAACATTCTATGGTAAATCTTCAAAATTGATAGTAGGAACTTAGTAGCATATATTTTAATAAAACTACAGAGAAATTGAACATTCATATTTTTACTAACATTTTTTCTCTAAACATATGGTATTATTCTACTCTACATTTTGTTTTATCTACTGTGCAAGAAAAAGTAAAAAAATGTGAGTTGGTCACAGTCCAGAGGAAAAAAGAGCAGATTGGAAACAGGAGCAGTGTGATCTAGGCTGTACACTGGCAACAGACTCCAGGCTGCAAATTTCAAACAGTAAAAGAACATGCAAGAGCTGGTTGTGGTGGATTCTTCATCAGCTGAGGCTTTCAAACAAAAAGTGAAAAGCTCTGTGAAATATATGCTTTATTCAAATAGGCATTTATGCAAGGCTTGTGTTATGTAGGAGATCATCTAGTTTGATCTCAAGGAGCCCTTATGGCTTTACAGTCTATGAATAAAGAGGCTCTTTCACTGTAAGAGACTCAGTATTTCAGCCTCTTTGGACCCAAAGTGGTGTAAGCAGGACTGCTACAAAGCAGGAATTGTGTCAAATAGTTCCAATGCTGTGAAGGCCCCTGCAGAACACAATGGAGGACAAGTGTGTGAAAGAAGTTCTTTCAGTGCCCCATCAGGTCAGTTGTTTGAGCACAAAGCTGGACTGAGTAAAGAATTACAGTATCTTACTTCTCACATTATGAATCTCTTTCACTGACATATCCACAGACCCATTAAAATTGATATTATGGCCGCACAAACATGAAGTATTTGGAGATTGGTGAGAGGTATACAGGTCTTCTGTGTTGCTATTTTATGTGATCATTACTGTTTGGAGGGGAAAAGAGCAATTCAGAAAAGAATTAAATGTGGTTTATGAGACAATCTTTCACACTCAAAAGCTGATCAGAAAAGTGATTTTTTAAAAAAGGGTAAAATAGAAATACTGACAGGTTGTCCACTCCGAATTCCAAATTAGAGACAATTTGCTCCACTAATAGAAGTTATCAGTAATAGGGTCTAGACAAAGGAAGAACTGGGTTATAAAAAGGGATTACATCTGACAAACAAAGACACTTTGTTTCTTACTATAAAAAAGAAAACAATTTCATGGATATAATCTGCAACAACTTGGTTTTAGGAAGCATTTGAAACAGTGACTACAGTATCTTAAATGGTATTCAGCTTGAAGGAATCCCAGAAGCTCGACTGCAGCTTCTGCAGTAATTTTGGTTGATGTGCAGAAATGCATAAACAAGCTCTTCCTCAGCTACTTCAGATATTACAAGGAACATAACCATGACACCACAGAGCTCATCTCCAGTTAACCACAGAGCCTTCCCAGCCTTCCTAGACACCTACTGCAAACCTTTCTGTGTTTCATCTGGCCATTGCTGTAGAGCTTAGTCAGTAACTAAGCTAATTTCTGCTGGAAGCCAGTTCAGATCATTTTTCATGTAACACTAATTACAGCAGTAAGCAAAAGACAGACAGACTAGCTGGTGATGAAAACCAAATAATTCTGAATAAAATAATTGTGAGCTAAAAGAACAGTACATGTCCAATAGGAAAATTGTTATAAGTCTTATTTAAAATATTTGTTAAAGACTTAGAAGAGGGGTAAACACTAAATTTTGAAGGGAAAATTATACTAATTTAGAATGGGTTGCATATCTACAGCTCATATAAAATACCCCAGCTATTCCTGGAATGTAAAAAAAATATTTCAAGCAGAAACATTTACTCTCACAATCCACTGTCAGAACTCAAGTCCTTGTGTTGTTTACTGGAGTAAACTTCAGTTCAAAGGTTACTTCTTGAAAAATAAGCATATTATACACATCCTTTTTGGTGTAGGCTAGCTACATGGGGGTTTGTGTTTCTCCTGTTCGTTAACTGTAGGAATAAAGGCCAAAGTCCTCAGTTCAGCGAGGCAGAAGCTAGGAAGAGGCAGAAGAGGAATGGCTCCTGTTCAGGCTGGATTTTAAGCATGTACAATCTTTGTCTCTTCACCATTTTTTTACCCCTCTTGCTGAGAGTGCCACACCATTTCATGAGTAGGAGCTTCCTCTTTGTTTCTGCACCCTCATTTCCTGCTGCTTCCATCCTGTAAGCCTCCTTCAGGATTTTTAAAAATTTTCCACTCAGGCTGGGAGAATGTGCTGGATTGAACAGATGATGGAGGAACTGATATGCAAGAAAAATAGAAAAGAAACCAAGACAGAAAGAGATGTGAAGAAATGGAAACAGGGAAGAAAATATGTCCCTCTAAGATGGGTTTAATGAGTAACTAAGGAGCACAACCATGAACGTGAGTTTTGAGAAAGCTTCATTAGATACAATTTCATGTTTTAAAACCAGATAATTTTACGGTGTGGCTGCATTTCCAACACTGTGTGCATTTCTGATCCCTCAGCGAAAAAAAATTGAATGCCTAATGCACTAAAATTCATGTAACACTGCCTCAGAAAGCAGTACAGAGATTGCTGCTGATCTCATACCTTCATCTCAACAGTGCAGGCTTCATATAACTTCAAACACATTCCCTAAGTAAGTTATAGGGTTGAGGAATTCCAGTTACAATTTTTAAAAATAGAAAGCCAATATTTTTTGTACATGGGAAAATAAATGTCCAAAACTAAAATAAAGTGCCCCTAAGCAGTTTTCTGTACAGCCTTTATACATAAGTCCCATGACAAGACAACAAACATAGGTTTGGGGCTTGTTTTGCATTGTCCTGTAATCATATGGTTTGCAAAAGCTTCTCATTTTCCTAGAAAGGGACTTAGAGGCCAAGCCACAAACACTTTCAAGAGCCAACCATTTTCAGACAAGCTACTTGAAATAATTAAAGGGAAGGGCAGTTTCTTCTCTACTCACAGATCAGATTAGTCAGGCAGACAAGTCCATTCTAGTATCATGAAAGGATGTCTGAACACGCACCAGCAACTTGTGTACCTGACCCTGGGCTGGGGAGCACCCTCTGAAACTGCTGGGACTCTCCTTCACCAGTAAAGAGGCATCTCTTTGGAGAGAGAGTCAAAGAGGCCACTTTTTAGAACAGGACAAAGACATTGAATGGGAAAGATGAAGCAGATTTCATCAGCAATTACATCTCCCAGAGTTCCAGATCAAACATCTGAACACCCAGGATGGTGCTACCTGCACCCAGCGGATACAAGCTGAAGCTGTGTCTCTTGACACAGATCTTACTCTGCAGCCAGATACGCGGCTCTGCAGAGCCCTCCAGGCACTGGAATTCCACAGTCTTGTGTCTCCAGGGTTCATCTCTACAGACCCAATTGCAGATCAGAGCTTTAGTCTGCAATTCTCTCAGGGCATGGGTGAGCTTTTCCCTTAAGTCTTATTTTCTGTCTATAGACTTCCATCATATAAATGACACCAATAAGACATTTCTTTCTTCCTAGAGAACTTCAATCATGACTCTTGGGTCACCTTTTCCATCCTTCTACTGTGTACTTCTATCTGTAGAATTCCAGAAAACTTTATAAATGATGAGACAAAAGGATTTTATTTCTGGAGTCTCATCCACAAAGCAGTAAACCTTGGACGCTTTTTCCTTGAACTTGTCCAAAAATACATTTTTGCTCTGGTTTTAGTTATTCTTGAGTCTAGTATAAGGTCTTGGATACTCCTAACAAATTCCTCTCCTTCCATGATGTCAGTGTCCTTTGAATACTTGTAGAGGTTAATTCTCCTCCCTCTATTTGCCAAGCAAATTCTGCATATTTAGATTGTTTAATTTTCTTATATAGATTGAAAAAAACCTCAGCAGAGAGACAGAAATTTCTTCAGAAAATTAAGTGCCTATAAAAATGTGCAGAAGTGAGAAATCTGCCAAATGTCCTCACAGACACAAAGGCTCCAAAATCAGCTGATGTCGTGGAAGGCAGCAGAAAATGTATCTGGAAGCAAGTCTACAGGAAGAGGGAATACTTTATTTCTCAATGGCACAAGAAGCTTCAGTAAGACTTGTGCACCTTATACACTAAAAAAGTAAGAATTGTCATAGCACAGCCACTTGATCTATTTTGTGTCTCTAGCAATGATCAATAGCCTTGGGAAGAACCAGAGCAAGCAAGCACTGTCACTTGCCCCAAAGTCCTGCTCCAGAGCCATCTGGCCCAAGACCACAGCTCTTGTTCCTACTCCTGCCAGGGAAAGGATGCTAGCAAGTTTCAGAAAGCTGATATCTGCATCACAAATTTCATGAAGCATCAGAAAAGAAAAACTCTGCTTACAAGCTCCATTAAAATTTTTATTTAAGCTAAAACTAGTCCAAGACCACACTAAAAGATAGTATCTCTCATCTCCATGCTTGGTGCCATAGCCAAAGACAAGACAGAACTATTTATAAGATCATTTCTGCAACCAGATTTTGTCCAAAACCTCTGCATTGTTGAATGTGAAATGGTCTGTCTGGAATATCTCTTACTTGGCAGACCTTCAGCAGAGTGGGAGTTTATGAGGAAGCCCAGCAGATTTGGGCTGGAGAACACCAGAGTCAGCAGAACTTTACAGCCCTGTGATCAGGTACAGCTCTGAGCTGGGAGACAGGCAGGTCCAGAAACTGCTGAAAACAAAAATGTTTTCACATTAAGCTGAGGGGGAAAAAGCTACCTAGATAGATAGATAGACAGACAGATAGATGTACTGCAAATGGAAAGTCTTCTTTTTAACGAGTTGCAGTAAACTCAGTTGATGCTCAGCCCTGAAGTACATTTCTCCATTACTGGACTCAATTTAATGCAACAATAAAGAATACTAGAGTTTCAGGTCTGTTGGCACTATCAATTTTCTTTCATAGTTTTATTAGAAAACTATGGGAGAAACATCTTTCCTTTCTTCTTACTCAAGAAAACAAGAGACAGGAGGACAGACCATGCCAGCAATGCCTTTTCCCTACTCTCCAGTGGAAGATTAGTGTCTTTGTATACTAAAGTGAAGTACTTTTAATTACTCTTCAAAAAATTGCTGCCTTTTTTTTCTAATTGTTTGTGTGTGACAAAGTCTGACCTGTTTTAATGAAATCCCGTTTTAAAAATATTATAGCAATATTTAGTGGGAAAAGAAATCATAATGTAACCACTCTTTTAACAGTCTTAAAATGAGACAATCCCACATGAAGCAATGCTGCCCTGCCTTGCAGAATCATTACCCAGAGGAAAAGCACACCACACCTATTGTACAGTTTCTATCTTCAGAAGCCTCTGCCAGGACCTTCAGGGTGTTATTTTCTCTCACTGTCTAAAGAACCGAGGAATATAAAACACAAGAAACTAGTTTTATGTTATGAAGGTAGAAACTCAAAACAAAACGTAACACATAATAATGTATTCAAGGTAGTAGAAAAAGTTGGGTTTGTCATATGAAATAGAATTGTTCTAAAGTATTCACATTTCCCTTATTTTCCTTTATATAGATATTGTATTAAATACATACTCTGACTAAGATACCAAACCTCATAGGGAACTCTAGATTTAGGAACTCAGAATTATATGAGCTCGTCATTTGCAAAAAGAGCTGGACAAGATATCTTGCAAAAATCAAAACCATGCTTGATTTTGACTAATTTCCCTTTTTAGTATTGCAATTTAAGTGAGTCTATGAGGCCAATGGACTCTAGATTAACAGGTTTACCAAACTATTACAACCAAATTGGTAATTACTGATGGTCATCCCTTCTGGATAAAGTTCATGGACTTGTAAAATACCTAAAAAAAATTGTCCACACAGTAGAAACGTGAAGGAAGAGACTTGGAATTCTGTCAGGGGGGAAACCACAAGATTTACAGTTTAATAGATCCACTGGTTACAATGGAGATGTGCACGAGGACAACAGCTGGAAACAGAGCTGACAACCCCACAGTTTCCATGGAGTTTCCACCACATCCTATTATTTATTCAGGAGTTATTTTCCAGGAAAACAGCCAGCCAGCTCACAAAAGTGTTTTCAATAAAATAATTTTTAAAGGATGGTGGAACAACAGAATAAGCAGGCCACAGAGAACAGGTGGCCAGGCTTTTCTTTTGGGTTACCCAATTTGCATATTTGAATAATAATTTCAAGTGGGTGATAATATATTAGAAAGTATATATGCAGTATCTCAATTTTGCACAGACATACTATACTTTTACTCTACTGGCTCATTTTATAGCCCAATTAACATGAAAACATGAAAGGTTTTTCATCACATCACTAGAAACAGGTGTATCTATGTGTGCCCTGTAGTGTTTGGACCCCATAAGTGGATCTTTAGCAAACGCAGAAAGAGATGAGATGTGAATATTTTTGGTTGCCTGAGGAATATTTTTAACAGAAGAATGCATTTTGAACTGGAGTTGGCCAGCAGCACCAGTAGCCGAAAGTACAGCAGCAGCTGAGCATCTGGAAAAACACTCAAGGACAAGCACAATGTTTAGAGCAGCACCAAGGCTGACAGCAGCAGCCTGGGACGAGGGTTTGTGGGGAGGCTGACCTGGGGTGGGGACTTGGAGCACCAGGAGAAAAAGGGGTTGTGAAACAAAAAGCTTTGGCAGTTACCACGGGACATTTCCTCGCTGAGATATCTCAAGCCAGGGGCCTAATATGAAGCAAATGGCATAAACCCAGGGCTGGTGAGACATGCCAGCAGCACAGCACCACCCTTCACGCTGTCAGGAACAGGGTGCAGCAACCCTAAGTATTGCAGTCTGCATGCTGCTGCTCAAACACCCCACAGGAGAAGGGAAAAACAGTTTAGTTGCACAATAAATTTTGATATCAAATTGAAATGTTACCATAGCTCATTTAAAAAGCAAGGAAATCATAAAGATACAAGCACTTAGCAGAAGAGGCTTCACTAGTTTCTCATTAATTCACATGTTTACTAAGGTTCATGTTTTCCCTAGAAAAATCATGAGCAGCAGTGGTATCTCAGGGTCAAATAGCATCATAAATTAGAGCAATTATCTATCCAAAATAAAGAGTGACAAATTACTTATTTCTAAAACAAATAGATACATCAGTGGGGATATGAAACATGGGAACTTAAATGATAACACGAAACTTGTTACTCTTCTCAGAGAATATTGTAATAACACTGCTGAAGAAAACAAAAGCAGAACTGGTTTTGTCCTGAATTTAGCCCATAAAATTTAGCCTATAAAGTTTTAAGAAATCAGTAAATAGCTACTTCGTCTGGATGAGTTATTTAAATGTTCTGAATCAGTATCAAAACCAGACAGTTACCACTCTGATACAGTTTAAAAAAAAGTTTTTGTGCAGAAGAGGAAAACCTCCATAAATCACATACATACACACATATGTACATGCATCTATGTATGTGTATATATATGCACAGACATAAATAGATCAAGATTCACATTCCACTTACACAGTAATTAATCCACCTCTTTTCCCTCATTTCAAGAAATGTAATCACATAGAATTTTGTCTTTTATTTACCAGTACTGGAAAGAAAGGAAGATGATAGGGGGTGACATCTAAAATTTAAGGAGCCAGACACCAGAATTCACATTCCTTGCTCAGCCAGGAAAGCACTCTGTATCATTGAGGGGACACTTTATCACTAGAGATAAGCTTAAGGATATGAAACCCTAAATACCACGTGAGAGTTCCATGTGAGAAAACAGTCAGTGTGCTCCTATATGAAATTAACTGTATATTGTGTATTTGGTGGATGAGATCTCCTCTGTCATACAGCAAGACATTTAATACAAGCATCATGGGATTTTCTTTTAGACATAAATTATCTCATAACTGAGTATTTCTTTTACTAGATGATTCAATTACTCCTGTGAGAAGAAAAAAAAATTACAAAAAATTATCAAGTTAAAAAAAAAAAGTATCTTTTACATTAGATCACTTTTCTGTATCCCAGGAAAAAGCTTACTTCCAGAAATACCACAGTGCTCTCAAGACAGTAAGTCCAGTAAGATAAAGACAGTAAGGTGTAGACAGTAAGTAGTTCAGTATATGGATTTATCAGTGCTGTGTCATTTGGTTTTACTTCAACAACTGAATAAGAGCAAAGGACAAACCTTCCACTGCAGGTGAAGTGTTTCAGGAAAGTCTGCACCTTTTCCCACAAGTGACTCAAGTTCCTGTTTGCACTTAGAAGTCAAGGCTGAGAGTATGACTAAAGCAAAAATGTCCAGACAAGAATGACAACCTCCATTTTCACTTCAGTCCCATCCTTTCCCATCAGAAAAAAAGAAAAGCTTCCAAATAAAATTACACTACTTTTCTTTAGTTTACCTCCAGTAAAAGGATGAGGTGCAGCAGATAAAATTGTTATATAAATACCCAAGGCCTGCCTGGTATAAAATTAAATTTTAAATAAGGAAGAACAAGCAAGTCACTTGAAAGCCTTAAACACGTTGTATAAATAACCTACGATGCTATCCAGAATCAGCTGAGCTGTAAGCATCATCTGCCCCAACCATGAGTCAGCTTGACTCAGTTCACTGTACTTTTATGGTACTTTCAAAGACAGAAAATACATCTCCTGGCAGCATGAAAGAAATCCCTGAAATGTGAAACAAATATTTGGTGGGAAGCTATCCTCTACTATAAGATGGCAGTGAAATTAGTGTAATAAATAAAATGCCAGTATACTCAACATTTCTGTCTTCTTATTTTTAGCCCAAACAGAGGACTGAAATCAAAGCATGATATGAAAAGCAAATCGTGTGCTCTTAAGGCCAAACCATTTTAAACTCTTTGTGAACTGCTCCTTCTGCACAGCAATTCTCCAACTGTGCAAAGCAGCACTATTGCAATGTGGATTCAGTAAACAGGGAGTGCTTCCAGCTGTTTGCATCCCTTCCACTCCCAGTATGCATAACATCCTGGCTGGTAGAAGTTATATTTGTGTTTAAACATGATAAGGCTGATTTACATTAGAGGAATGTTTCTGATCAGTCATTTGTGCTGAATAGCCAGTGACTAAGTGGAAATGTTTCACAGGGAGTTCTGCCGAATAAGAACTGAGCAAGAAGTTTATAAAACTTCAGGACGTGGTTACAGTCTCTAATCTACTTAGCAGAGAGCTCACAACTTCCTGCAGCTGCTTGCACTGGGCATGCACACATTTCTCCCAATACTCAGGTCCATTATCCACAACTGTGGAACAGAAAAGGGAGGGAGAGCCCTCCACAGTTCACTTTGCCCATGGAGAGTTAGGTGCCAAGTACAAACTGGCTGTTAGAGTCAAGGGAGAGAGATGTAAGACTTTTCAGGCACTAATCTTCTGGCAGCATGAATCACTCTGTCCACTGGCTGGTATCAATCTAGAATCTGAGGAGCTGCCTGTGGCTGAACCAGATCTCAGGGAAGGTTTGGTGCTGGCTGCTTGCAGGATGGATCATGGGTTGGGGTTCTTTGTCAAGCTGACAGCAGCGATGGGGCCAGCAGAGCTGTGGAAACCTGCAGAGGTGAAGAGCTGCCCTTATCTTTACCAAGCTGAGAATCCACTGGCCTGAGTACAGCAGATCTGTTCTTGAGGGTGCCTTGCAGAATAGTTGTATAGTCCACAAACAGATATTTACACCAATATAACATTTCTGCTTTGATATTTGAAAAATAATAAAAGAAAGCGGATTAATTTAAAATAAGGTGCTAGCCTTTTATCATGCTTCCATAAAGAAAAAAAATAAAGGACGGGGGTTTGAACAAAAATGCCACTTTTTTTAAAGACTTATGCTGTCAAAAGATAAACTATCAAAATGGATATGGTTCAAAGCTAATTAAATATATATTATCAATCATGGCTTTTAAACTTACTCTGTCAGATCTGCTTAGACAACAAAATGACAGAGCACAGACGAATTTTAATTTAGGATTTACATGTTATCTCACAGCTATGTTACCTAAGAGAACTATTTAAAATTAACAGCATCTTCTTCTAATTTTACAGCTTTTTATAAATCTCATTTCTAGGAAATTTATTAATATGACTTCAGCAATGTCCCCACAAACCTACAAAACTAGTATGTAAGTACTACTGCCTTCAGTCAAGGCCAAATTTCTGTTTATAAGCCCACTTTACCTATTACCTGTATGAATATAGCTTTGCTATATTCATGCATCAGGCTGAAGGCATCTAAGAAAATCATTCTCCTGCAGTTGTGTGTTTTCCTTTGGAAAGTAAAAACAGACCTGCAATTTTCAAAAGTGTGAAATTAAGATACAAAAATAAAATAATTCCTACAACCTCCCATCCTCAGGGCAAAGGTCTTAAAGCCATTAGAGGCATCCCTGGCCTTTCTTATGACAGCCTTGTAAATTAGGCTACTTTATGAGACTGGACACATATATTCGATAGAAACTAGAATTCGACATTTTCCAAAGCTTTGTTTATATCATGCAGATTCCAATCAGAAAGCAGCTTGGCAGAGTTTTCTTGGAGCCTGCAGGTTCATTTTCAGAGGACACTGTGCGCCTCAACAGCTCTTGGAATTCATCTTTTCTGCATGGGAATCAGGGACAGATCAGTGCAGCAGGAATGTGTAAGCATGAGGGTGTATGTGCCACTGGCAAAAGGAACAGCCCAGAGCCCACATTGCAGACCAGAAAAAGAGGACTGTACAAAGCAGGTGAGGAAATCTGAATGATCACAGATGAAAATGGGGAGAATAAAAAGGAGGGACAGGGTAAGATGGAGGATGGATCATATACGGTACAAGATTTTTTGTGATACAGATACCAGACAAGCGAAGAGAATTAAGATTTATGTTTACTAGTCTGAAGACAGTTTAATTTTAGCTAAACCTCAGCTACAGCAGAAAGCCAATGCCACATACTCAAGTATGTGGTTACAGAAAATACCACAGATCCCGAGTAGGCTGTGAGGCAAAAGGCTGAAAGCCAAATGCCTTTCTACCACCTGAGCAATGGGACATCCAGGATGGCCTACATGTGCATTAGAATCATAGTAACTTAAAAATACATTTTAACCTGTACTAAAATGATCAATTCACCCCCTTGCAATGTTCAACCTTGTTCTTTTTGAGCTTTTCTCAAAATTGCTTGTGAATCTCTCTATTGTATGTAAGTTCATCAACAACTATATTTTCACTTTCATTCCATGTTGGTTCATTACACGCAGCTATAATCAGAACTTTGTGTTTTTAAATACATCAGCTGTGGCCAGAACACCCTACTGCCAAGGATACTAGCAAACTACAATACTCCCTACCTGATGACGAATTTCATTTAAGAGCCTACACTTGTAGACTGAGAAACTCAATTGTTTGCTTGATGAGTCCTGCTAGTTACAACTTACTGCTGCAAAATAACTGCAACTGCTGTCAGAACCATAACGAAGGCAAGAAAACCTGGGTGAATAGACAACAGAAAGTCATAATTGCTTTGTATTAGACTCTGCTTAGATGACAAGGTAGTGGGATAAATCAATATTCAAGCAAAACTGTTATTAATGTCCAGACATAGCCTCTTAAGAAAAAGAATACTGATGACACTTGTTCTAGAAAGATGACATCATATGGGGATCATTGAGAGTGCACAAGCGAGAAATCCTGGCTTTAAATCTCTGGTATCTTCATCCAAACGTCATCACTGCCAAAGCATTTTAGATATGAGCCTTTAAAAAAAAACTTCTAAAAAATGCCCATAGATTATTTGAAGAAACACAAATCATGAAAATAACTTCAGGTGTGTAATAACGGGGAGGATAAATTGGGGGTTTCAAAACAATCTCAATATAGGACTCTTCTACTTGACAGAAATAGTATTAGAAAAATATTCTGTTCTGCCTTTTTTTCCATTGTTTTCTACTAGAACAGCCAATCACCTTATACAATAGTGATTCTATTTGCCCAAATCTTTTCCCAGTGATACCATTACTATTTATTTCCTTCAGACTATTTTTGTCTTTTTTCTTGCCTACTCGTCTTGCTTAAAATATTCTGCTTTCCACATAGCTCCTCTTTCCCCTATATATCAATGAACATGAAATCTGTCCTTACTCCCACTCTCATGACAGACCCTCAGTACTAGTATACTGCTACCATCTCCTACTTTTTCTGCAGCTGATGATACCAAAATCCTCCTTTCTCATTTCTATCCTTCCTCTCCTCTGCAAAAGTCTCAATTTTGGTAATTTTATGCACTAATAACTACTGCATTGAGGTTGCAGGATGTCCCTCTGGGCAAAACTGAAGCAGAAGAATTCTTCAAGGAAAGCTCTTGCAATTGTCCTTGCTCATTTCTTTGGGGACAGTGGAATTCATTTTTTCCCTGAACGAGCATGAGCTGCTTGTCTAAACAGTGGGAATCCCCTGAGAAGGAGGGAACAGAATATGTAAGCACGTGATCTCAAAGTCTCACAGAATAAAAGCAGCACATGGTAAGAATTAACTAACTGCTGAATCTCAGAAATTTACTGTGCATTCAGAATTATCATCCTTTGGGGATAATTTTAATCTCCCATAGGCAGCTTTTCTTGGGTAATTAAACACTAAAGTATCTTCAAGCCTGAAGTTATTAAATCTAGTTCTCTAGAAAACATGCTTCATTTCAAGCAACATAAGGAGCTGGTGCAGAAGTTCTCTGCCCTGTGCTATCATGAGTATGAGTGCCTGAACACAAATCTCAAAACTTTGGTCTCTTCACTTATCTTCTGCTCATGTCTTTACTTTGGAACACAGAGGGGTGGTTCACTCTAAGGATGAAAAAGGATTCCTGCTTCACTTACTGAGGATCAAAATATCTTACAGAATTTCTGCATAAAACAAACCATCTTCACAATGACATAGGAGTCCCACAAAAGTACTGTTCAAGATATAAGCTTCATGTGACAAACAAGAAGGAATGTGTATGCTAATGGCAGCAGGGATTGTAACAGCAACTGCTCAGCCTACACACAGAGGGGAGAGCGGCTCTTCAGCTGAAGGAAGTGCAGAAAACAAGTCAGAGGAAGGATCAGAAGGCACAGTGGAGCTGTAACAAAAGCTGTCCCCAAGCCCCTCTACTCCAACAGCCTGCTTTGTGCCACCAAGGGCACAGTCCCACCCGAAGGGCCATGTGCTCTGCTGACCTTTCTTCTTGCCTGACAGACACAAGTTGCTTTTTAAATGCTGGCGAGCTGAAGGAAGGGCTCAGTGGACTCTGACCTTTTCAGGCTCATGTTAAACACAGGACTGTCGATTGAACAAAGCAGAGCTCTAATCGTTGATCATAAACCAGGTGTTAATATTTCAGCTTTATTGCACCTATGTGCCACACACTGCTCCCATGAACAGCCGGCAGACAATCTTGCAGAGCAAACCTTTGCCCGCAGGATACAATCTATGGCAATCTCCTGGCTGAACATTTGTGACTCGCTCCACTCCTTGTGTGGGGCAGGAGAACATGGCTCCAGTGTAAACACTGCATTCCATATCATGGGCATGCTGTACACGGCTGACAGGCTGCCACACTTGCTCCCTGCCTGCCTCCAGAGAAGTGCTGCTCGTCCCTCATGAGGAGCCAAACAGAGGCTGTTATCAAAAGCAATGACCACAACCATTTAGCACCATCATTTCCTGTACTAAGTGACCCTTCTAATAATATCTTCTCTGTGAATCTTGTGTCCAAGCCCTAACATCTCCTCCATCCTCCACACTGGAAGCCAGAGCCCAGTGCTGACCAGGTGCCAGCGAGGTCTCAGTGCTCCCTGTGCCCCTTGGTGACTGCACAACTGCTGCTGGGAAAAAAACAGCAGCTGCAGCTGCTGCTGCTCTGCTCCCAGCTCAGGCCAGGAAAACTGGGTGCTCCTGCAGCCAGCTCAGCCCAGGTGGCTGCAGTCTGTGCTCCCAGGAGACCTGCTATCTTTTCCTGGCTCCATTGCTATCCCTAGGAAAATGACTTTGACTTTCTGTTTTCTCTCCAACCCTTTATCTATCTTTTGTGATTAGACAATGATTTTTTACCTCAGATTTATAACTTGGTTTTCTTTAGTTTGGAAAGGGAAAAAAATACCTTAAGTATGGTAGGAGCATTTTGAAGAGGCAGGGAAGGAAAAGAGGGGTGGAAAGGGAAAGTACTCTGCCGTCAGTAACAAAGTTTATTGGGGAAGTGGAGCAGTACAGATAAATTATCACTCCCTGGGGCAGAGGTGAGCGACATATCTAGTACAGTATGAAGAAGTAAAGGTGGAAGTGTTAGTGGCTGGTGACATTATGAAGCTGCCTAACGAGTGCCCTCATGGGAGGCATTTGCATTTGGGTTTTGATGTGCAAACAATGGAGTCCTGTGTTTGTTAGCACCGAGACCCCAGTTGAAAAATATCTCCATCTAAACCCCTTGCAAGCTGCAGGAGTGGAGCAGATGCTGGAGAACAGGGTGACAGCTCCCTGGGTGCGTGGGCTTTAGCAAGTCAGAGTTCAGCGGCTTGGCAGCAACATGTGGCGAACAGGAAACTGCAGCCAAAGAAATAACCTGATAACTGGTTAGGAGCTGCTGCAGCTTCTCCTACCAACCAGTTCCTGCTTCTCTGGAAGAAGTGGCTCCCGAGACACCTAAGTGACACCACAGGCTCCCGAGGGAATTCCGAGATTCCCAGCCAGGCACTGGGACGGATTGCAGTAGAGCTGCCTGGCACAGGGATACTCAGCCACAGCCCTGGAGCTGCAGCTGGGCACCCCTGCTTTACAGAGCTGGCTTCTTTAAAAAGGCAACGCTGGACACACCAAAACCTGGTTTGGGAGTCATATTTGAGTAAAAGTTACAATAAAATCTGTACCTGTAAGATAAGTTAACAGTGAACCATTCACTTCCCAGCTTCCCACTCAATCCATAAAAACTCACCTTTCCTAGAGCCCTCCTGTGCAAAACTGTTCACTCATTCTCCCAGATGTCATGTACACTGCAGTATAGAGATGCTACATTAAACATTTTGACATCATCTACAATTGTGTCTACTGGCTCAGACACTTCCAGCACATTTTTTTTTTTTCTGACATCTTTAGTACTTCAGAAGTGTTGGAAAATAACAAATTATTTCCATACCCATCTGTGCTCTCCAAAGGAGTCCAGAAAGCAGCCAAATAATTCAGCGATTTTTTTTTTCAGCCATTTGTGAGCCTTTTTCCTGTCAATTTCCTAATTGCTCAGCACAGCCAGCCACTGGCTACTTGGCACAATAAGACCTGAGCAGAGCATTGGATAGGACTTGAACCAGTCTATTGAGCAGTTTTATCTGCTCCTTAGAGCCCCAATTATCTTGGGCAATAGAACATTTTTGCCACCACTTCTCTGTGGTACACTATAGTGGACGGCTGCTCACTATTTGCATATTCTGGCAAAATCACAGAATATTCTGAGTTAGAAGGAACCCACAAGAATCATCAAGTCCATCTTTTAAGTCAGTGGCCCATACAAGGATCAAACTCCACAACCTTCTCGTAATTAACATCAGAGGTGCTTTTCCCCCCTGCAATAAGGACGCAGAGAATAATACCTTGGATAAAAGTAATTTTTATCTTCCAATACTTAAATTTCCCCCATTTTTGGCAGATCACTATTCTTTCGGCATTTGCTTTCAGTTTGCATAGCATTAGTTTTTACCACTTTTAAAACTTTGGCTTTCTGGTGGCTTTCTTCTTTCCTGGCAGTATTAATATTATATATTGATTTACCTGTTGAAACATATAGTCCCTGCTGTCCTTATCTCTGAATGTCAGAGTTATTTATTTACCATTTAATTTGTCCAGTGCTTGCTTTTGATGGAGCTGCTTGGAGCAGCAGTCTGTCATTTCAATCTCATTTTCCAACACCACTAAAACAGTTTTGCAATCACAGCTGTACCAGCATTAAAAGCTTCTGCTAAAAAAGCTGTTACAAAACTGCGCCCTGAACCATTGCATTGCCCAGTGGAACACGGGGTTGAATCACAGGCCACACTTAAGTAAAGTAGAAACATCATTCCTTTCTTATTTCAAAATGCAGCTAGAAAGCAATCAGGGGAAAAGTGATTAAAATTATAAATAGGTTGCAGCACTGCTGGTTAAGCTAACCACACAAAACCAAGAACTGACACAACCTCCAGTTGCCACACGTAAAGGCACAGGGCGTAGAGCTCTGAGCTGTGAGTTCATAGCGTGTGTTTCCCAAACCTTACCTTCAAAAACGTGTCGAACGGCACGGTTTTTAATTTTTTCAATCGGTAATTTCCCAAGTACCTACTTTAAGGGGCACTTCAGAATACCAAGGGCACTCTCCGAACACCAATAGACTCCGGCCGAGGAACTCGGGGAAAGCCACCTTTTATCCCGGAGCGTGTGTTAGCACTAGACAAGCCCACTCATCGCTTAGTGACTTCCACATCCATCAATCACTTAGTGACTTCCATTGCTTTTGGAAACAACTGCCAGCAAGAGGGGCGGGCGATCCCCCTTCGCCCAGATTCCCCGCTGCCGCCTCGCGTGGAAACCAGGCAGGGAGCGGAGCAGGAGAAGACGTCTGCAAAAGGGCCGGGCTCGAACAGCCTTTCGGCACCGGCAGGAGCGAGGCCACGGGGCAGCCCCAGCCCCGTCCCCACGCATCCACCGGCCCAGCCCGGGGGCTGCAGCGCTGGGGCCCGGCGGCCGGGCCGCTGGCAAACCCCGCCAAATAAGGCGCTGGCGGGCGGCACGGATGGAAGCGGGAGGGAAGCGGGCACCGAGCCCCGCCTCAAGCGCGGCTCTCCCGTGCCTGCCCGCCGCGCCGCAGACGCCTCCCCGGCCCGCTTGACGGCAGCGGGGAGGAATGTGTTTCCGGGGCGGGTAAAGCTGAGTGCGGATCTCCTCTCCCCTCCCCCGCGGGCTGGGCTCCCGCAGCAGCTCGGAGCAGGCGGCGGCGGGCAGCCAGCGAGGAGCGAGTCTGGGCGTCCCGCCGCGCCCAGCCCTGCCCTGCCCAGCCCAGGACGCCGGGGCAGAGGGAGCCGCAGCGAGCCGGGCGGGCCGGAGCGCGCCCGCTGCCCGGAGCCATGGCCGAGGTAACGGGAGGACGGGCGGGGATCGCAGCCGGTCGGGAGCGAGATGAGCGGTGCCTGTGGCCGCCCCGGGGCTCAGCGCCTCGGGCGGGCTCCGGCGGATGGCGCGGGGCTGCGAGCGCCGCTTCCCGCGCCGGGAGCCGCCACCGCCCCGTGTGCGGGTCCCTCGGCGCCGGTCCCGGGCGGAGGACGGGGCGCCGCCTCCCGCCGTGCCTGCCCGGCGCTGTGGGCGGGAAGGTGTCGGGCGCAGCCTGAGGCTTCCTGTGGCGGCGGGACGGCGGCCTCGGGCCTCCCGTGCCGCCGGGGCCGGCCGGGCCTTTGTCCGCTTGGGGCCGGCCCTACCCGGGCAGCGCCCCGACCCCTCCTCTTCGAGAGGGACGGAGCCCGTGCCGGTGCCGTGCCCTGTCCCGGCCGCCGCCTCCCGCCGGTGGTTCCCGGGGAAGGGGCAGCACTCGGCTGGGAAAGTTTCGGGCGGCTTCCCGGGAGGGCGGGCGAGGGCGGGCGTCCGGAGGGGGAAGGTGCCTTCCGCGGGAAGCGGGCGCTGGAGGTACAGGAATGGGAACGAAAGGAGTGAGGCAGTGCAGGAACTTGAATACCCTGCACATATCTGCAGAAGGCGAGCACTGAGAGCGGGGTATGTGCAGTTTGAATGACGGGATGGTCGCAGTGCAGCGTTTAGCTGTTCGATCCGTCCAAACTGGCTCTGAGCCTCTATAGCTGGCTATAAACTTGTGTCGGGATGGAAGTGAGAATGTGAGGCCTCTATGTCATGTCCCACTTGGGGATTTCTGAAAAATCTTACAGCAGTAGCGCAGTGCTTTGTCTCCTATTATTGCCTTCATTTACTGGTGGTTGGAAGGAAACATGAAGCGATGGGAAATTCATTCTGACTCACTGTTTAGGCCCATGTCAAATATCTTTATGTTATGGAATAAGTATCTGACTGCCTGTTAAACTCATTAGGTAGTTTTTGTGACTGTTTATGAAAAAAAACGTTGATCAGCGTTCATGTTTGCTTCATTTGTCCTTGATAGAATACAACAGTCCATTCGTGCCAGGACATGTGCACATAGCTGTTGGGTGAAAATGTTGATTTTTCTGGTAGATTTGCCATTGCTGCTACAGTCCTGTTCGTGCCAAGATACACAAACCTTTAGGAGTAAGGATTGTTTCCATTTAGATTAGTCGAACCACTCACGGCTAATGCTACTTGTGTTCTAAGGTGTTGAAAGGAAGTAGGACTTCGTATGTGTGGAAACAGATTTAAATAACTTGTACTCCTGGTACACAGATCGATCTATCTGGTTGGTGGTGGTGGTAGTGTGAGGAAAAACTAGTTATGTGAAATGAGACAGCTTGGTAGCAGTGAGGGAATTTTGTTGTTCTTGGTTGTTTGTAAGGAGTTTTTTTAAGTAGTATTATACTACTAGAAAGATGTAAATTAGACTAAATTAAATAAGACTAAGAGTAGCAAAGACATTCATTGTCCACATCCATCCCAGCAACGAAACCGATGATTCATTCTCCTGACACAAAAAATATTACTTGCCTCTGGGAAATGATTAAGTAGCATTTTGCAAGCTTGCCTAAGGCACTATTTTTAAGGGTTGCAAAAACAGTGAGCCATTGGCAATAGGTTGGCAAGATAAGACAAGTTTAAGATGTGAACACCTTCAACTTTTGTCCTTTTCAAAGATGTTTCAGCTGAAAGGTGAAAAATTGACAGGCATGCATAATCTTACCTTGATCAAAGTTGAAGCTGGTAAGTGCTGTATCTGTTTGCCAGCCATATGGTAAATAAGCCATATTTATTTCAAAATGAAATGTCAGCACTTAAAACTCTAGTGTTCTCTGTGTGTGCAGCCAGGGAGCTCATTCTGCTGTGTTCAGGCGTCCGATCTGTGCCATGTCTGCAGTAGTGCTCACCCTTGTGAAAGACTGATTTGGAGGATTGCTTGTTTCTCTAAGAATATGCATGAATTTCTGATGTGAATGGAGCATTTCAGTGTTTTGTCTTGAATGTTTTAAATGACTCAAGTGGTTTGCCTTATACCACTTCCTTTGGGAAGTGATTCCCAAAGCTGAAAAAAAACCTGTCTGAGAACTTTTCCTGCTGTTCTTTCTTCCTGATTCATGATTTCATTCGTCTCTAAACCGTCCTCTCTATACCTCTCATTGAGGAACTCTGCTGTAGTTCAGATTTGAAAAAACTTGTTTGCTATAGTCGCAGCTCAGGAAGTAGATAACTTGGGTAGCAGAAAGGCAAACTTGGGGAGAGCCATGCACACATGGGGTGGGCACGTGCTGTGGTCTCCCTTGCCCTGAATATAATTCCCTTGCTGCTGCTGGTATGAGTGCCCGTCAGTTGTTTGAAAATAGTTGTCATGCCTGCCTTTCCACCCAGTCTCGATTTAGTTGAGTGATGTGATGCTCACTTAGCTTGTGGTTCTCCCAGCCTCTCATCAGTCTGCTACAGGCATCATGGTTGTCTGTGGTTCTTGGTACTGAATCAAGGTACTGCAGCTGTGATTGCTCAACAAGCTGTTAAGTACCTTCACTTGCTGAGACCTTTTAATAAGCAAAGGCTCTAGCTCTGCACTGAGCTCCCTTTCCTTCTGGTGGACAGCCATGCAGCATACGTGTTGTTCCTCTCCTGTACATGGTCCTGGGGCCTGGATTTCTTCAGGGTGGACCTGCTCACGATGCCTCGTGCCGCCTTTGCTTGTGTCACCTGTCACTGCTGCACAGGAGGTGGATGTGTGAGCTGTGCTACTTTCTCTGGTAGTTTTCACATGGGTTTTGTGGAGGAAGGCTGGATGGAGCTTGCTGGCCATTGGTATACCTGACCTTCCTCTTCCTCATTCCTTTCCAAATGTATTCTGTACCCCTTCCATGTAAGACAGACTATTGTAATCAGTGAGACATTGCACAAATTAAGTTAAATCAGTATTAATCACTAGCTTTAAGATTGCTCATGCCACCTTACGTGGCACTTGGAAAAGACACTGATTAGATAGATCCAGAAAAGACAGAATCCATACTTTGCCTATTCTGCCTCCTTTGCTTTCCTGGAATGTCAAGTGATTTTTTTTTTCCAACTTTTTTTTAGGATGGCCAATCCCCTTGGCATCCTTTTAATTCTTAGGAGCTGCCGTCAGCCCTCTGAGAGGGAATCCTTGTTGGGAGTGCCTCTTTTTTTTTCTCTTTTCTTTTTTCTTTTTTTTTTTCCTTGTTTTGCCTTTTATGCTGCTTCTATTGGTAGAGTTCATAAAGCAATTACATAAATTAAATCAATCTTTAAAATGTAATTAAGGCAGTATGTAGTTAGATTTATTTTGGAAGTGTCATTAAAAAGTACTTGCCAGTATGTGTACTATTCCCCTGTGACTAGATTTTTAAGTCAGCTGCTATATTCTGTGCCGGGTAGAAAATTTCCGGTCTCCCAGCAGCAGAAAACTCTGAGTTCAGTCTGTGTTTTCCTGCTCTCATCTCCCATCTGTCTTTATATTGCTGATTCTACAAATTGTTTCGCTCGCCCCACTCGCCTTGCCTAAAGTCACATTCTAATAGCAGTGTTCTCTCTGCCGGTTATAATGTTACTGGTTCAATAGTCAAGGTTTTTCAGGCTTCTGCTCTGGCATAGGTGTGCAGGGATGTTTTTTACACAAACACATCTCAAAGCTATACATGGCAGTAAGTTTTTGCTGTATAGGAGACTTAGCTTTTCTTTCTGAAGAGGATGTTTGTTTGCTTTTCAAGAGGGAAGGAGTATCACAGATTTGAGAATAAATGAATAGATGAACAAATTCTGTGGCTCTGTCTCCTGGACAGATACTGGCAGTATTTGTGTCTGATTTAATGCTCCTTTTGTGTCAGAAAATTAAAATCTGTTGGATAGTTCTAATGCTGCTGAATATTGTCATTTATGGTGGCAGATATGTTCTCCTTTTTTCTGTGTAGTTCCTCCTTGCTCTGCTCTGTGGTGTATTGTGTTGCCAACTTTCTAAAAAGGATGATGTTTCTTGTCATGCGGTAACCAAAGGGGACCGCAATATTGACCAGTATCTGTCAGTTGTTGTGGTTATGGCATTTCTGGGGTAGCCTACAAAGCCATTTGTGTGTTTACCCACAAATGGGAAGACAAATTCTATTTCTTCTTTTTCTTTTCTAATTTGTCCTGCATAGGTGTGGTCTAGTAACCTAAACTCCTAAAACTCTAAGTCATAATAAATTTATGAGAAGACTTTTTCTCTGAACTTTTTTCTCTTCCACCATGTGGATTATTAGTGTAAGTACCAGTAAAAAGTATGCACAGCTTCATTGTAAGAATATATTAGTGGTGTTTTTTGCTACATCTTTCTCATTTCTCTTTACAGTCAGCTGCAAAATGGGTTATGAAACATGCCTTCTGTCTTAAAAGCAGTTTCATGTGCTTTTTTTCTTTTCCAACAGTAGCAACAAAATACCATTAGTATTCTTGTGGTTTTATTAGAGGGGAAAGTTTTGAGTAACAAAGCTGAAGTCGGAATCTTAACTCTTGTTAGTGCTTGTAAGAGCTAAGAAGATACTAATCTTTTCTCACCATCCTTTTCATTCCTTTCTATCGCAGAAAAATGTTTTGCAAATCTTTGTTAAATTAATGCTGTTCTCACATTTTGTCAGCAAATCATTGGACTATAAAAGTCGCTTTCTCAAAAACTCTAATATGTAAGACCATGTTTAAGTGCAGGTTCTTCTTTATAATGCTCATAAACTGCAACATACACAATATCTAATGCCAATATTTCCTCCCCCAAATGACTGGCATCTTATTTGTAGTTCTCTTATTTCTGCTTTATGTTTTGTATGACATCACTTACTTAACTTAGTCCTAGTTTTGACTCACTTAGTTTTAACTTCTGCTCTTGGTACATTCTAGTGCAAAAGCAGGAAGAAGGGCTGTTGTTTGTGCGAGTTCTTGTTGGTTTATATTATAAATTTCCCTGTAGTATTTACACTGCAAAGAAGTACTTGCATGTAGTTCAGTTTCTCTTAAAGCTATTAACAAGGTTTTTTAACTTTATAGATGTGCAAGTAAAAGCATTTTTGATATGGAAACTGAACAGAGAAAGACAAATCTTTCTTCTTTTCTCATCCTTTGTGGTAGAATAAAAAGCAGTAATTATAATATTGGGCTAAACTGAAACACTGACCTTAGCCTCATTTAAAGATGACTGATTTGTGGTTATTTAAAAGAGAAGAGAAGTAATTGTATTAGATTAATTTAGAAGGAGTCAGTATTTCTCTTAGGAAATGGTGATGAGTCAAAGGTGGTATCTTGGATGTCAGTGCATACTTGGCCTCTGGGAAACAAAGCTGATGTGTAGTTTGGCATAATCTTGCCCTTGAAATAAATACTGAGATGTGTCCATTCTGCAAGCGGAAAATGAGGATAAGTTGTCGTTCTGGTGTTTCTTAATTTTCTTTGGTGGAATTGTAGTTTAGTGTGTCTTAACGTGTGCTAACCTTGGGCAGTGGCACCAAGAGTCACATCTTCCCCTTGTGCAGGAAGCTGCCCTACAAAGCCATGTGTCCTCATCTGGGTCCTTGTAGGATGGCAAGACCTGCTGGCAATCATCTTCCACAAAGCAGAGGATTCTCTCCCAGTGAGCAGTGGGGTAACCAGAGCATACTGGGGACCATAGGAGGTCATTTGAAGGATCTGGCATTTTTGCAGCTTGGCCACCATCCTCCACAAATTCAGCTGCTTAAGTATTAAATTGGCAACATCCAGCTCTGCCTAGACCCTCAGCTGTCTGGTTTTCCAGATCCTGAGTAAAGAGGTTTTGTGTAAAGATGAGTACAGCTAAAAGGAAGGCCTGTTTCTGAAGTGGAGATAAATATGAAAGGATATAATCTTTTTGATGTTAAATCAAAGCACTCTCACAGATGTCAAAAGATGACACGTTTTAGTAGTTTGTTATTGATAAATTTGGAATAAATTTTATATCAGGATGACTTCTGATATTGCTAACGCATCTTAAAGAATGGAGTGGCTGAAGGCTTTATGTTGTCCAGTCAGCAAGTAAAATGCTCCCTCTTCTGTTAATGAAAAGAAGAAATGAGGAAATCTTTGCCATTATCATCTGCAAGGTTGGCTAGGGTAAGCATGGTTGATGTGCTGCCAGTGAGTTCTGGCTGGGCTTTTTTCTTATTACACTGATGTTTTATTTTCTTGTGTATTAGAGAATTACTTTAAGCGGGCTTAGGATAAAGTCAAGAATTACCTTCTCAGAGGTTTCTTTTGTGCTTTTGCAAGGTTGTATTTAGTGCGTGTTACTGTGCCGACTTTGTGATGCCAGGTGGAGATTGTCCCAAAGCTGAAGGGCATGCTATAGCCCATCTGCATAAAATATAAGGCTTGACAGTTTTTGAATTGTCAATTTGCTAATTTTGTGTCAGAATAGATTCAAAAACTGTCTTTCTGTTACATACGAATGTAATTTATGTGCATTTCCAAAACATCTGAAAGTGTAACATTTTAGAAGATAACAGTTGTTCTTTGCTTTTACTGTGCAGTTCAAAAATGGGGAGTGATTTTTTTGTGTTGTTTTTGCCACTTCTATGCAAATACAAATCAGTGTGCAAAATTAATGTACAAGAACTTCTCTGTAATTTTTCCTGGGTGTGGACTTCAGCATAAAAAAGGAAACAGCAAATTTCCTTTTTTGGAAGAACATGCTGTACATATCAGCTATAGGTTGTTAAAAACGCATAACAAAATCAATAAACAGCAATAAACATTTTTTTCTATGAATGTGTTATCTCCATCCACTACACATTGTTCACATAACTGTTCAAAGACTAGACTAAAATGCTGCACAGCCATGTCACAGATGTCTCATTTCAGTGAAAAACTCAACTTCAGCTTTAAGGAGTAACTATACTGTGTAAGATTGCTGCCAGCATTTTTACCATTGCCAGCTGTTGGGTTTGGAGAGTGTCTGGATAGTAATAAAAGAATTTGCACAGATACTGCCTCTTTAGTGCATGATTCACAATGCAGTTTCACTCTCTAAATGAATAATATCTGTATTTAATGTGATTAAGATTTGTTTGTAGCTGGAAGCAATTTTAGTGCTGTGTCTCTGCAGAGTTAAAAAAAAAAAAGGCGCTCACTCATTAGTGATAACTCAAAACTCTGCAGCAGACAATTGATTTTCAAATTTACCAAAATGTTCCAGTGGCTTTTGAACCATGAATTCAACTAAAATTATGTTTAATTTTCATAGGAGTGTGATTGTGCAGCAGTTTATACCAGCTGTAGGTCTCAACTCTCCCTCCTGCCTGTAGCTGTGCAGTTTTGTCATCCTGCCTGCATCAGCTGTGGAAGTTACAGGGCTGTGCATCGAGTTATTAAAATAACTGTTCTGGTTGAAAAATAGCTTGGAAAAAATTATTTTTCAGCTAGATCCGTTGTTGCAGCTGGGAGACCACATGCACTGCGAGGGGCATGCTTCAGAGCCAGGGGAGGAACGGGAAAACCTGCAACTCATAGTGAGAGCGTGTGGCACTGTGGCAGTGCAGAGATAAGTTGGCATAAACTGCCATGGAACCTCACAGCATCTGCTCGTGCCTGCTTCAGTGCTCTTCTGACTTGAGTAACCCATCTTAACTTGCTAGATGAGGTGAGAAATCACTCAGCAAGGTGTTATTGCTCAGCTTGTTCCACTGGCTCAGCCAAGAGGTGAAAGTATCGTCCGCAGTTGGCACCAGAGAGATGAAGGGTGCAAAGTGGGGGATTTTAGGGTCTGGAGAAGCTGAGCTGTCTTCTGGGTTCACTAGTAGCAAACTGACACATGTACTTGGCTACTATGAGAAACTTCATCTTTTATTATCTTTTGCAGTGCCCTTAGAAGCAGGACTCCAGGCTTAAAATCCTGCTCTGGAAAGCAGCAGAAATGTATGAATAGGCAGATTTTTCGGGCCAGGACGGCTCTTTATGAAGTACTTTGTGATGAGTCTGGGTGGTTTTGATTTTTTAATTAAAAAGTCTTTTAAGGTTGAAGTTATTTTTTTTTCAAAAATAATGGAAAGAGAAGAGATTGATGAGCTTTTTGCAAGTGCTCAAATTTGCATCAAAATCTGGATGAAGTCCACTGTTTGTTTCAGTTTGTGCTTCTGCCTAGCCAATTATTACTGCCATTGAATTAATGATCATTGTTATGTACACAAAAATATATAACATATGTATAAAAAAATTAAATATATATACAATTAAATTATATTCAAAATCTCATACATACGGATTTATAAGGCTGTATGTAGTTCTGTGAGATGACCAGTTTTTTAACAGTTCTGCATGATCATTTTTCTGGACACTTACCTGGCATTAAAAGAATGTTGAGGATGAGAGTTGTTTCAGTACAAGTCTCATTCTAAATTGTGTTTGAACAGTGAATATATAGTGAATCTCTTTAAAAACTTGATGTTAAATGTTTGAATATTATCTGTAAATATTATTTTTTATGCTTGCAATTCAAATTCTGAACTAAAATATGAACAATCAACTACAACAAACCTAAAATCCTACAGTATTTTATTCTTTGCTTGTGTGAATTTTTTCGGCCAACTAATTTATTCTGATAACCTGTAGAAATAAAAGCAGAGTACTTCCCCAGACTGGCTGGCTGTGTTACAGAGCATTTATTAAAAATTGATCCAAGCTCAGCTTAGGATAGTTGGCCTGTGACAGCCTGAATTTAGGCTGGTTTAGCAGCAGAGAGCCCAGTGTAATTTTCAAGGGCAGTCAGTCTGACAACCACCTGCCCCTTAGAAGCTGTTTCCTCAGCACTCCTCCGTCCATGTGGAGTCCTGGTTTTCGCTGAGGCTTACAGAAAGTGGCTTTTGACATGGAGAGGAAAGGGATGGCTCAAAGTCCAAGTGGAGCTGGCTTTGGGTAGAGGTGAGGGAAGCTCACCTACTCTGCATTACTACTGTGAGTGGTAATGCAGAGTCAGAGGTTGCTCTTTTGGAGATGCTGCAGCACTGCTGGTTCTTTCAGCTGCAGTTAGCTTTCATCTGGGTTTTGGCTGTTGAAACTATACTCTGAGTGTTAATGATAGCTCCTGGTGGGTGAACTCTGCCATGTAACGACAGACGAGAGTTTCCGCTGAGTTTGCTCTTTGCGGTGTGCCAGCTGCTGGCTTCCTGCAGTACCTGCAGCAATAGCCAGCAGCACATTTGCAGTTGTTTTTTCTTAAAGAAATAGATGAGTGAGACATTGCATTTATTGAAATTCTCTAGCTTTTTACTTAAGAACATACTTGCCTCTGTTCTGCTTTTCCTTTGACAGAAAAGCTTGGATTAAAGTAAGTTTAGCCAGATGTTGTGGCAGTCATGGAAGCAGTACAGCCTCGGAAGCACCAGTTACAGGCAGCTGTGTAATAGCTATATTTGTATGCTTAACTAAACTTTTCATTGCCCCATGTGGATAAACGTGAGGTTTAAGTTGCACGAAATTAAATAGTTTCTTTATGGAAGTAGTAAGTGATGCAGAGTGTGCAGGAATTTAATACTACCACACAGAATAGACCCCCATGTTTTCTGCTAGAATGCCTTAAATCATTATGTGGTACGCTGATTGTAATCTGTGCTAAACTTAGCCAAGAAGTCTTATAGGCTGGAAAAAGCTATATAAACAAGTTAAGTATTCAGTTCACACTTTCTCCCACCAAAAAACGGTGTTATATTTAGATCAGAGAAGAAATTAAGTTACTATGGCAAAAATAACTCATGATTCTAAAAGCATTTGAAAAGTACAAAACCAAGAGATTTTTAAAATTCTGTTTTAATTGGAGTTGTGTGAAGAGATGCTTGTAATAACGAAGATCCTGAAATATTTGTTACAGAACAATGCCTACTGATAACAGCAAGATTGAGTATGGTGATAATTCTTAAAAATTTCTGGAGACAATGTGCTTTGAGTCAGTAAGGTCGTGATGAGCTATGGGAAGCTTATGTTTGGAAGAGTATGGAAAAGGGGTATTTTTGACAGTGACAGTTTTAAGGGGGAAAAAATTACATATTTTTGTTATTGGCACATATTCACATTGTATATTTATCCTTAAAGAGGAAGCTTTCTAGGTGTGCATGTATAGAGGTGCTGTAGATGCAGCAAACACTTTCAACCACAGTATCGGTAGCAATGGGCTTGGTGTGTTATAGTGGTTTAGCCTTGGAGAGGTGCCTTTGCAGGGTGCTTGCTTGCCAGCATAAGCAGCACAGGAACAGGTTCTATTGTTTTGTCCTTTCCTAAAATTCAAAGAGCTTCTTCATAGTATCCTTGTAGGAATCCCCAGGTTCTGTGGGCTGGGTGCAGCGACATGGGATTTCATAAGCACAACAGTTTGAAAAGTGTAGAGCAAGATGTAATTGCAAACTGGATTGTCAGAGATGTAAATGTTATAGCTTAAACTAGGTATAAGCTATAGGTAATCAACACATAAAGCACATTGCTGATAATTTAGTGAGGTGTAGCTGCCGGTCTCTGAGTGCTCTGATGGAGAACATGCTGAATTGTATTTCTCTCCTAATTTAGTATTGAACATTAAGCACAATACACCTGTTTGTTATTCTAGTTTTCCAAAATACAGCTGTCAGAGTTTAGGATGTAAATTGCGTTCTGTGGATAACTGCCTGGTAAAAATATTTAAATAAAAAGGAACATTTTCTTGAGAAAGAGTACCTGATTTGGCTCATGAACAGTTTCGTATATGTGGTTATCATGCACAGGTTACTTGTTCTCGTGAGCTGTGTGTACTACCTGTCTTTCAAGTGTTGAGATGCTTTCCAAAGCAGCTCCTGAGTTGTGGAATCTTGGCTTCAAATTATGATTCAACTGGTCAAGAAAGTGCTATACAAATAGTCTCTTTGTGTGCATAAAAACCAAGCCAGGGAGCAGGATGGTTAATACAGCAAAGTAGCATTCTTAAATTAGTAATGATTTGTGGTATGGTAGTACTGTGAAGATCTAGTCATTAATTGCAAGCTGTCTGTGCATGGCAGTGTGTACACACACTGTAAAAAGGTCCTTCCTTCAAAAGTGGTGCTGACTAACCAATGTTAATCCTGCCTCCACCACAGTGCTCTCCTAAACGCCTGAGAACAAAGGGAAGAGATCAAGGTTGCCCTTGGGGTTTGCTGACTAGAAAGAGGAAGGCTCTTTGTTGGTAACTGCATCTTCAAGTTGCCCCTGCATCTTTTTCCCATCCTTTTACCTTCTGTCAGCATCGTTAGCATGAAATTTGGACATGTGTGGGTTCTGAAATAGAAAAATTTTGTGAAGACAAATAATGGTGTGATTCTTGGGACTGTCCTGTGCAGGGCCAGGAGCTGGACTTCAGTGGTCCTTTTGGGTCCCTTCCATCTCAAAATATTCTCTGAATAAACTGAGTGGGCTTTAGTAGCAGTAGTCTTCTCTACAATTTGCTATGGCACTTGTTTTTCTTGTGGTGAGTATTACTTAGGTGTGCAACTGATTGCAGGAGTTTGTCATTAAGAGAAATTATGAGTAGATTTTGCTAGTGAAAACACAGAAATACAGTGAAACACGTATAGAAATACAATGAAATCAGGCATGGTATGTAATTTACCCTGCCTTAATAGGTTTGCTATGTTCCATAAAAGTCTACATTCTGTAGGTTTTTCTGGCTTTCCGGAAGCTTCCTGGCTGCCTTGTATTTAGCTGCTTGTATTTACTTTTAACTTAAGTCCCTGGAGAAGTCCATATAGTCTGGATTGGTCAGGTCTGCAGGTAGAGAGGGATTTCAGCTCAGTATTGGTCAGAGTCGTCATCCACAACACAGGAGGTTTGCAGTCGAGGCTCTCTTAGGTGTCTGAGTGTGAACATATATCTGTTCCCCTTCAGTTTCCTTCAGGGTAGAGAGCATTTAGTGGGGGGGGAAAAAATTCATACTCAATAGTTCAAATTAAGAACCCAAGTCTATGTTTTTTCTCATGGACAATATGCTGTAAACCTGTAAATATTACAGAGAACAGTAACTAGAACCCCACTTACACCTTTTTATTTACCTTCTGCTATATGAGCTCTTCAGTAGGTAAACTAGAGACAAAACTATCAGTTTGTTTTCTGTCTCTGTGCCTTTTGCTCTGTGTAGCAGCTTTGGCTTAATTAAAGCTCTTACTAGTATATCCTGTGGGATGATAGAGCATTCCCAGGAAATGGGAATGCAAACCCTCTGGGGCTGAGGAGGGACTGGAGCCCCGTTATACACTTCCTGTGTATGCCACAGTACTATAAAATACCTGGGATCCATTACCACCCTCTGTCAGGTCCCAACTGGATCTACTGCATTTTATCTTTCTCATTGTGGAGAGATATCAGATACCAGAAAACTTTATCATCTGCAGTTGTTCTGAAACTGCTACCTGTATTTTTTCTGATTGTAGATGAAATTTGTTTTCCATTAAGAAAAATCTTCCCCTCCACAATTCCCTACAGCCAGGCACCTAACTTGTTTAGGTTGTTTGTTTCCCTTTGTTTCCAGATTTGTTTCTATTCCATAATTCAAATCAAAACCAAAAAATACTTTGCATAAAAATACCCAGTTGCTTTTCATTCTGTTATTTAGAACTGTCAGAAAGTTGAGAGCTCTTGTGAAACCCAGAAACAAATTCCAGCAAATTCTATGTAAAAGCAATAATATGGTCAAACCATGTGAGTGCTTGTGAGGTTAGTGGTTCAGTCTTGAAGCAGCTTGAAGCAGCCTATATAAACTAACAAACACCTCATACTCTGGGGACACGAGATGATACCATGAAGAGCCTTCCAGCTCTGTTCTCATGAGCTGTAGCCTCAGCCTGCTTGTACTTGTACTTGAATATTTTCATTTATTCTGCTGAAGAGACCGTGAGATGTAGGTGCCCATGCTGGGATTTCAGCAAAAGACAGAAGGTTATTTAAAAACCTAACACCTACTGATATTTCCCACTGTATTCAGTTCTTTTTGGTCAATTTTAAGCTACTTGATTTCATTGGAAATTTTTGAGCTGTATGAATAAACTGTGGGTAGTAATGTAGTGTAACTCAATCTTAGCATTTGTGTTACTCTTCATGTTTGTCTACCTCACTGGGCACAGGAGGAGGCCACAGTAGTTTTGATGTCAAACTTGTAGAATTGTGATGTCTTTTCTCATGGTTTGGGCATGCAGAAATGTGTATTCTCATCTCTTTTCGGACTCCCAACCCTGCCAGAGGAATCTTCTGAACTAACAGTGACATACACTAATTGTGGCAGGTAACCTTACAGAACCATGCTGGAATGGAGATGCTGGTCTCCCTAATCTAAGCAGAAAATCAATTTTCTGTAGATTTTAACTCTCTTGTAGTTGAAACTCAAGTCCTAACTGGTTTATTATATATTATTTTAATATATGATGCCTTGCTAAAGCAGTGTTTATGGAAGCAATTCTCATAAGTATTTGGAGACTCGTTTTATTCCATTAACTTAGAAATAACTGACAGAAGTTAAGTCCAGTGTGAAATACTGTTAATTCTTTTATGCTGTAGCATCATGGTAGCTGAAGTGTGGTTATGCATTACAGTTTTCTCAGGAAACAGTTTGAGTAAGCAGTCTTGATGTGCTGAACTTCTTGTGTAAAAGTTATTTCAGTGCTAAAGAATTTTTTATTTTGCACTTCAGTCTGGGATAACATCCCATTCTTTCCATATTACTACAAGCAGTTCAAAACCTGCTGCATTCATGTCTGTGAAGTCACCAGGGGCAGAAGGAACATTGTGATCTTGAACTGTGCTGTTAGGCTGGTAGATAGGCTGTTGAAGGAAGGCTTACCTCTAGCATTCTCATTTGGATTGGTGTTTCGCAAAGTCCTGCTCTTGAGACTGCACTTCTGTTGTCCATCTTGACTTTTTCCATTAAATTCACTTTCCTTACATGGTGATGCTCTGCTAGCTCATCCCTGATGCTGCGAGGTCAGGAGCTGGGCCTCTGTGAAGGGCAGCCATCACAGGGCTGGTCTGCATCCAGGGGACAAATAGTTTTGCAGGCTGAGTTTAGGATTGGATTCTTTGATTAAAATTGCTGGCAATTCAAGCACCAGTGTTTGTCCCAAATCTCTGCTTGCTTAATGAAGAATGCATCATATAGTTTCTTAATGGTGGTCCTGGAATTTACTGTGTAGTGTATTCCAGCTATACTTCAGTATCACAGTAACACTGATTAAGTAAATAAGATAGCTGTGAATGTTATAAATGAAGAATTACCAATTTAAGATTTGTGGGAAAATCAATACCACAGGCTTGAAAGCTTTCATCAAAAGTAACTCTGTGTAAAACTTTTTTTTTTTTAAACTGGTGCCTTACTCAGCTATATGCTTCTGTCAAAACAACAGCAAGATACCAATTTACTGCTTTCATTTACAGTGAATTGCTTCTTTACAGTGAATAGTTGTACAAGCAGGTATGTTTAGAGTTGTTTCATGTGCAGGCAACTTTGGGATTGTAATTAATGACATCCATTGTGGGAGTTCTGCTGTCAAGAGTATTTGCAGGTCATTGTTAGAGGTTTGTAGTGTCTGTGTGATTGCTGTCCCATATCACTAAGGTTGTTTGGTTCTTCAGTCCCTTGTTTTTCCCCCACTTTTTTTTTTTTTTTCAGAAATGTCAATGGGATTCATTCTGCCAGTCAATAAAATTCACACTGAAAAGTATGACTCTCAGCTAATGCCAGGAAACCTTCTGGAGGGAGGGAAGAAGGAACTGTTTTAGCAGGGTAGCCATCGAGTTCTGAAACAGGCGTCTCCAGAGACTATTTCATTCTGCTTATTTTAGAAACGTGTCTCTTCCTGCTCCTTTTTTAACCAGAGCCTTCATGCCTGGGGGTGGGGGCTTGGCTGTGTGACCAGTGCAGTCCAGCACACAACCACAGGCTGTGGCTGAGCAGCAGGAGCTTTTACTTCCCCACCCTCTCCAAGTTCTCTTTTTCTCCATCCTCATCTCACCACTTCTGCCACACCAGGATAAGCGATTTTGTACCCAGGTGGAAAAAACAAGACACTTTCTTTGTTGGACTCATTTCAGACAGATCATTTCTTTCTCCAGCCCTCCTGGTGGCCATAGTAATGCTAGCATTGATCAAAATGAAAGCAGTAAGAATAATTAGCCAGGAGGTTGATTAACAAGATGAATAATCAACAAGGAGGATGGGGGAGCTCTCTTAAGTAACTTTCCATCCTTGCACTACGTGAGAGTGGCTATCAACGTAACATCAGCTCTAGGAGGAATCAGTTCTGTGCAGCGTTTCTGAACTAGGATTTGAACCCATGAAAACAGAGCTCATGCTAAGAGGTGTCAGGCTGTGGGAAGCGTGAATGCGAGTCTGAAAGTGTGAGTTGTGTATTCATTTCTAGATTTATTAGTGCAATTAGAGTGGTGTGTGGGAATATGAGTACGTTGTCTGTCTGGATACTGCCTCAGAGAGGTGGCATCTGCACAACAGCTCAGCTCTTATTGCACACTGGAATGTTTCCTCCGTGGTCCGGTTGCGTGTTTCAATGGAAAGCTTTGCAGTAAGGCGCAGTTCAGAGTGCAGTAGGTGCCAGTGCTGTGTAGGGATTTCCTGTGCTTGCCGTGAGCTTGGTGGATACTGCATTGCAGGGTGAGATGAGGAGCAGCTCAGCCGAGGGGAATAATACTGCAGGAATCTAACGTGTTGTTGTTAATATTGCCTTAATATCTGTATAAACTGTGGCCCGTGGCAGTGCCGAGCTGGAGAGTGATGAGAGAAGAGCAGCATAGCCATCAGTATTTAATTTCAAAAGAATAAATGTGTGTATAACTCCTACCTTTCTTCCTTGATCCCATTTGCCCAGTTAATTTTCTGAAGGGATGCTATTGCCAGTCTAATAAATAAATTTTAAAAGGCTTCAGTACTGTGGAATGGTTAATTTCTAAATATCTCAATGATTAGCAGAATGCAAAGGTTCTAAATACTTAATTTACAAATTCAAAATTCTGTGGAGACATAATCCTGCTTTCTTTCATGTTGTCAATTAATGAGTCTCTCATTTCAAACTAAAAGCTCCAGAAATTTCCATCAAAGCTGATTTTATAAATAAAAAAAATTCTTCAAGCATTACTGTTTGTCGAGACAGTTAGCAAAAAATAAAAGCTTGGAAAGCATTGAATCCAAACATTTAAGGTTATGTCCATGTTTTGTTTTCCTAAAATATTTAACGAAAATGGAGTATGGTTCACAAATGTGCAGAAATAATTTTAAAATCAGTTTTTCAACAGCACACCATTTGCAGCCTTTTATAAAAGGATCCAAGTGATTATACAGTTTTTATTAAAGATTTCAGTCACTTGGCTTTGAGTCGCTTTTTTTTCAGGGAGAAAAAGCCACTTTTTCAAGGATTCTGGAATATTTTTCAAGGATTTAGAAAGGGGAGAACAAATACAGAAAATAGTTAAATGTTGCGTAAAAATATTATTTCTTGTAACAATTGGGGGTTTTTTTCTGCTGCAGTCATCTGTGGTTGAATACTGACACGACATTCAGTTGTAGCTCCACCAAGGCTTTCCAAAGGCTTCCTTTGGCCATCCAGTGTACTCGGGAGTTGCTTGTTTGGATTTAATCCCTCAGTGGAAAAATCTGTAAGAGGGCAGTTCCCGGTGCTGACTGGGGACTTGCAGGGGAATGCATTTGACGCTGCAGCAGCCGGCAGGAGGGTCGGAGGATGAGGGTATTATGCATGGCTTTGCTTGCATGGGACAGCAATCAGGACTGAATGCAGCCCAGCAGATCTCTGCTGGTGTTTTCCCAGCTCTCGGCAGCTGGAAAAGCTGTTAAGCTGTGGAGGTAAAGGAAGCGAGCTGCGTGCGCCGCTCCGGGAGAGGCATTGGCGCAGCCATATATGGAAAAGGATATTTTCCTTGTTAACTTTACCGGGACTCTGTGCCCAGATCTGCATTCGTCATGCTCATGCATTTCCACTGGAACCTTTCTCTTCCAAATGGTCTTAATCATAGCTTTAGCACTGTGTCACATCTTTGCTGACTTATTTATATAGTCTGTGTGGACTTGCTGTGCATCCACTCCTAGTCTGCCCTAAAAAGGGGAACTGTTTATAATTTTCTCGTCTAGGCTGACAGAAAAGATGGTACTCACCTGTTGCCAGCAGCTTGGATTTTTTCTTGTTGAAAAATTCACCCCATTCAGCAAAACTGCTTCTCAAGTAATAAAATAACCTTTCAACCTAAAAGTTGAGCAACCTGGTAAGGACTTGCTGTCCAGACTCCTGCTCTGGTAGGTGAGCTCCTAGCCATGTAACCACTGACTTTTCAAGCCTTGGTTCAGTCCCTTCATCTGCCTTCCAGCTGCTGACATTCCTTGGGTCACCGATCCCCTCTGATCGAGGTTTGTGGTTGTACAGGTTGAATTCAGATGATCACTTATAAAGGGACTTCATAAAAGAGTCTTCTGGAAGAGAGCTTTTGTGAATTAAGGACTGGTCACTTGTAGCAGTGTGCAGAGAGAAATTCAAGCTGCATATATGCAGTAAATAGTGTTCAAAAGTTAAATGAGATATAATTCGCAGGCCAATTTTTTCGTCTTTTTTTAACCAGTAATTTCTTTTGTGTTTATCAAAGTAGTTCAACAGCATATTCTCTTAATTCTCCTGTGTCTAAACTCCACTGCCTGTCCTCTTACCATAGCATCCACTGAAAAGTGATCCAAAATGATTTATCAGAAAAATATGAGCCATCTAATACTGTTGTTGGATACAATTTGTTAGCAAAGGGTTGGCTTCTGTTTGAAACTTTCCCCATCAGATTTTGGAGAGGCCATCCCTTTTTTGATAGGTCTGGCTGGATGTGCAAGTAACAACTGTGTTTCAGTGTCCAAAAACCAAAGCTCAATTGCTGTACTAACTTGAGCATTGCTTACTTTGTTGCTAATTAATACGAAAAATAGTACCTCTTCTAGAAAAATTACATGTTCAGTTTAGGAGATCCTGCCAAATTCACTTTTCTTTGGCAATACTGCAAGATATTTTTTAGAACAAAAAGTTATTAAGGATACTTTTGTTTCCAGGATGTCTGGAGAGGCTTTAATTAGCAGCAGCGTTTTAGGGTGTTCAAGGAAACTGGCGGTTATCATCTGAGTTCTCAGAACTCTTACAATGAATAAAAAAGAAATAGAATTTAAAATAGTATCAAAATTTAAAAGACAACTGACACTGGCTGACTACCTACTATTAAGGTAGAAAAAAAAATTTAAATTTAGCCTTTCACTAATACTTATAGCACTGACCAAAGTGTTTTTTTCTTTTGTATGGGTGGTACCCATTAATTTTCTGTGTCTAAAGCATTAAAAACAAGGGTAGAGTTTATGTCAGGGATGGATGCTTTATGGTGCATATTTTGAGAGGAAATTTCTGGTTTGTTGTAGAAAGTGCAAAGTTAATCTGTAGATTGCCCTTTGAAGATTCCGAAGAAAATGTTTTGTAAAGGGCCTTGGTGTTTATCTTGAAGCAGATGTGGGTATAGAAGCTCTGTTTCCGTCCCCTATTGCTGTGGTAGCTTTATTTAGACGTGTCTCTCTGATAACATTCAGAGCATAAATATTTTTTTGTAAGGTGTTAAAATATTGGTCTGGGTTCTTCCCCCCCAAGTGAACAATGTTTCCAGATTTCTCACAGCTTGCTAGTTTACCTAGCAGAAGAGCATTTCAAAATAATTTAAGAAGCTACGCTGTTTGATGTGTTCTAGATACAGTGTAGCCCAAAACATGGTTTGTATTAGGGAAAAGCTGTCCATCTGGTACAACTAAGATAATTAGATTTGCATTTGTTCCATGTTGTCTCCTCTGAAACATAGTTGTATGTCCACAGCTTCGTGAATTTTGGTTGTTTTTTTTTTTTTTTTTGGTGCTTACTCATTACAGTAAATCATCCAGTTTGGTTTTTGGTTTTGTCTTTCAGACTAATTTCAAATTGCTCACATGTGCCAGCATCCTCTGTTGCTTGATATGGAATGGATTTGCCCAGCAAGGTAAGGCACTAGATTGCACTGCAGTGGTTAATTGCTGCTTTAAAACTCTATCTGTTTAACAGTTATTTATGTGGATAAATACAACCTCGCTAGACAAATGCTAATGGCAGTAGGTCAGTCATATCTCATGTTAATAACCTGCTTGTAGTTGGAACTTAGTTTACAAAACCAGAGTGAAATGCTGTAAACACCTTTTTATAAATGAAGTGACAGATTTGCGTTCCTCTCTAGGTGGAAGCGACTGCATAAAAGCTAATGCAAAATCATGTGGGGAATGTATACAAGCAGGACCAAACTGTGGCTGGTGTAAAAAAACAGTAAGTATTGCAAAAATGTTGGTTTGGTATGGTTTGGTTTTTCCCTTGGTTTCAAACTTTAGTGAATACTTTACCTATATAGAAAGGCCTGTTTTCATTAATGGTAGTTTCCTCTAGTTCATCAATTCGATACTTATTTGTACTTAAAAAATCAAATACAGTGATTTTTCTGATTTGAGTATAAATGTTTTTCACAATGTGTTTACTTCTCCTTTTCTAAATCCTAAGTGTATACAGACCCTACAGGCTGTCTCATAGTTATTTAAAATTACTCCAGTATGGACTCTTAAGTATGCTTAATTATATCCTGCCAGTGACATTAGAGTAAGACCTAATTTTAGACAGATGTAGGTGGAGTAGGGAAAGAGATTGGAGGGGGTTTTTCTTCTAAAAGAAAGATTTTCAAATTTTAGTTTTCTGTTGTTGGTAGACTTGGGGAGTAGGAGATAGGTTTGCGTGGGTGGGTAGTTTGTGTCATTATGAAACAAAAAGGATATGTTCTTAGGCTAAGAAAAATTAAGTTCAAGAAACTACAAAGTGTAAGATATAACCAATGTATGCTGGCATATCTTCTTCAGAAAGAGAAGAAAATGTTTTCTATAGCTCTTCTTTGGTTTGTTATTGGAAACTGAGAAATTTTCCTGTTTCTTGCTAGGAGATGATAATTTATTTTTATTTCTATATATTGCCTACTTACTATTCTCTAAACCAGCTTATAAATTTGCAACATTTAATTAAACTGACTGATTTTATAATTTGGCTTTGAGCTATCAGATTTCCTGTAGGTCTGTGCCACCAAAAACTGACAAGATTTAATACACATTTATTTATATGCATATTTTGGGAAAGGGGGCAGAATCAGAATTGCCAGGTTTCTCAGTTGGAAGCCTTACTTATTTATATTTGAGGTTAGAGCTTTTTTAAGATTTGAAGTAATGATAATTTGTTGTTCAGAACAAAGTTAAGGATTGGTTTTGCTTATGGGTGTTACTTTCAGATTTGAATTTCTCCAAAATAAGAGTTGTCTGTCCTTGCCCTGCTCTGTCAGCATATAGTTATTACTTTGTTGTGGAGTACCAAGGTACACTTACATAATCTTAATTAAAAGGAAAGCGTGTTAAAAGCATGCTGTATAAGTAGGTTTTACCATATTGGTAACTATGTGAAAATGAAAGATTTTTCTACTTGCAGTCACTTTTAGAGTAGCCAATTTAAACAGATGTCCCACTTCTGATGGAGGCGACATTGGGCTTTATTTTTTTTTCCTCTTACTTGCATCTTATACACAGATAAATAAAATTAAAGTAGATGCCAGCTCCTGGAAGTAAGTAGTAGTCACTGAATATATGTAGTAGCATTTCATATATTTCAAGACCGTGTGTTTTATTACTGAACTTTGGAGAGAAAAAAGATGTGATCATTGTTGAAAGAGCAGTTGCAGGTAGAATATAGCAACTTGCACATAGTTGCAAACTAGGTACTCTTTTGCCTGTGTTTTCTAGGACTTTTTGCAAGAAGGAGAGCCAACATCTGCCCGATGTGATGACTTGGCAGCACTGAAAAGTAAAGGCTGCCCTATGGAGGATATAGAAAATCCCAGAGGCAGCAAACAGGTGCTCGAAAATAGAGAAGTAACAAATCGTAAGAAAGGTGCTGCAGAGAAGCTGAAACCAGAAGCCATCACACAAATCCAGCCACAGAAATTATCACTGCATCTAAGAGTCGGTAAGGACAGTTCCGTTCCAGTTTTGGGATGATTTTTCTGTCACCACCACGTCTGTGCATTTTTGGATTTGCATGTGTAACCATTTTGTTACAGAAATGACTATTTTTCAGATAACGTGAGTGATATCAGAGCCATTCAGTTCAGCTCCAGGTATTTAGGTACACCAAATACTGTTTGATTTTAAAGCAAGATTAGATATTATCGCTTGTTCTATTTTCTCAATAGAACTTAGGAGAAAATTGATACAACATGGATTGTTAGATATATCGGAAAGGTAAAATTGTTTTGTTTTCAGTATTTTGTAGTTGATTTTCTACAGTGTGCCTGTAGGATAAAAGCAGAGGAGTCGGCAAAAACTTCAAGTTTTTAAATGGGAGCATGTCCTTTTGCTTGAAGTACTGCTCTTGCCTGAAGTCTGCTTATCTGAACAAAGTAGTTTTGTAGTTACGCAGCACAGTTTTTGGATCGCTACGTAAAATAGCTTCCAGAGGCTAAAGATCTGGATGCAGAACCACAGTAATGAAAAGACAAAGTAGTTGTGTACCATTTCTAGCCCCTAAAGAGAACTTTCTCTCATTCAGATGAGGGGGACAATGAGGGACAGGGCTAGTGGCTGACTTGAGCACAATGGAGATTGTCCTCTAGGAGAGTTCTCAGGTGCTGTAGACCTGTTGAACAGCTGCTTTGTATTTTCCTGGAAGAAGAGCTTGTACTGGGGGTCAGCTGCTTGGTGGTAGTTGCAGTAATAATTGGAAGGTGATGTGAAGCAGACTCAGCATGATGTAGAGAGGAAAGTAATGAAAATTATTTTGTAATTTTGGTATGGCTCCTGTTTATTTCTAATGTGAACTTCTTTGATTCAAACCAAATTATTGTTCCTGTGTTGACACAGAAGTTTCTTCATCAGAACATAGCAGGGACCTGGGCAACCAGAATCTAATTACCCAAAAGATGTTTGTAAGCACTTCCATTGGTGTAAGTTCTCTGAGGGACTGTGTACTTGCAGAGGAGGATACTTACTTTCTGTGCAGGCTTTTTGAAATACTAGCTAAGGAAAATTTAAACAGATTTTTGTGCTGAGTTTTTTGTGTTACGGCCTTTTTCCCCCTTTGTTTTGTTACTTGGTTTTTTGGGGTTTTTTTTGAAAACCATGTTATATGGTTATGTGATCCATATGCTATTCAATTTGCCCATTTAATGTTTTTCTCACTTTACTAATTTTGCTGATGTTTAGCAAATGTTTCCTAATTATTAGGCAAACTTAAGTAGCCACAGAACTACCACTTAAGCTCAATGACCAAGGGGAGCGGGAAATACTATTGATTTAATTCCTTATTTCATATAAAATAGGCAAAAGAATATGGTTCCAGTTTCTGGGAAAGGGAGTGTGTGGTGTAATTCTTCTGCACTACCCTTCAGAATCAGAGTGAGAGTACATTCTTTTTTAGTTAAAATGCAGGGTCTGGGCTTACAATCACAACAAATACTAACTTGACACTCTCTCACTGCCGTTTCTGTGCTCTGAGCTTGGTAGATGCAAAGTAACTTAAAATACTGCATCCAGAACTAATTTTTCTTTTATAAATCTGTTAAAACAATGTGGATTTTTAACTTTTGAGAATTACTGAAATCATGTTGGATGAAAATAGATGTTGCAAATTTGTGCTATTAAGTTTTACAGGAACCTTGTTAGAGTGACTGCAAGTATGAAGATTTGGAATTGCAGCAACTACAAGAAGCTTGGGTTTTGGCATGCTAATTTTTCTGTGGGGAGATGAAGAACCTCAGAAATATGAAGTTGAACATTTGAAAGAAACATTTGTTGACATTTTTTCGTCATCATTTGATGTTAAGCATTTCAGTCAGCAGGAGAGAAAAATAACTCACCTGTAATTCAAAACCTTCATAAGGATTTACAGGCCTTTCCTTAGAAAGGTATTCTTCTTGCCGGTGCAGTTATGGAATTTTTAATTGTTTCTGTTTGTTGTTTAACCTCTGAAACAGGGGAACCCCAGACATTTTCATTAAAGTTCAAGAGAGCTGAAGACTACCCCATTGACCTTTATTACCTTATGGACCTCTCCTATTCTATGAAAGATGATTTAGAGAATGTGAAAAGTCTCGGAACGGCTCTGATGTTAGAGATGGAAAAAATAACTTCAGACTTTCGGATTGGTAAGAATAATTTGCCTATTCTAGAAAAACTATAATAAACCCCCCAAGTTTCCTTCCTGATGTTTTTCACGTGATTGTATATGAAGAGCTGGTTTGGGTTTTTTTTCAATTTAGCAGTATTATGGCAGATGTTCTGATACATAGGACCTGTTGAACAGCATAGAAGTATTTGGCATTGGTGGAGAAGGTGGGAAAATAAACAAGTATAAGAGCTATTTCTGATATCAGTTCAGCTACAATGCATTTGAATTCTGTTGTGTGATTATAGAAGTGAGACTTCCATTCTTCAGCTTACAGGGATTTTATTGTTCTTGTCTTAGGCTTTGGCTCTTTTGTGGAGAAAACTGTGATGCCTTATATAAGTACAACACCAGCCAAACTCAGAAATCCTTGTACAGGGGACCAGAACTGTACAAGTCCATTTAGCTACAAAAATGTGCTCAGCCTTACCAGTGAAGGAAACAAATTCAATGAACTTGTAGGTAAACAGCACATTTCTGGGAACTTAGATTCTCCTGAAGGTGGATTTGATGCAATAATGCAGGTTGCAGTTTGCGGGGTAAGTGAGATTTTTGTTTGTTTGGGTTTTTTTACTGTTCTATTAGATGAAATTGTTTGAATGCAGCCTTAGTGTTTCAAGTGGCTGGCATTTGAATATGTCACCTCCTGCAAGCAATACAGGATAGGTGAGGAGGAATTCAGTGAGTGAATGAAGCTGGAAAATGTGAAAGTGGCAAACAGCATGTAGAGACAAAACTTTTAAAGTTTGCTGTAGAGAAATAGTCAGGTTCTGCTTAAAAGTGTATGGGATCCTGAGTAAGCAATTGTTCTCATATTATTTTAAAGGTCTGTAAGCTTCTTGTGGTTGTGGTTGCAGAAATTTGGTGTATTGTGACTTCTACTAGTTTCTCAGAAAGTAGATGGAAAACTGTTTTTTCACTTATTTTTGAAGGCCTGAGGATTCTTTGTTTCTGTCATTTTAACAGACTGTTCTATGCACCTGTACAAAATGGACTCCCAAAAAAGCAATACCCAAGTTTATTGCTTTTTTACCATACTGTTTTTGCTGTTGATCAGTTAAATGACCTGGAGTCTTGATTTGAAAGTGCAGTGTTTCTCATAAGCCTTCTAGGGTTTTTTGGTGGTAACTGTCAGTATATGACACTTTTACATGGTCTTCTTTTGTTAAATTAGCTATGGCTTCAGCTCCATGGAAAAACTTAAAGAAATAGGAAAGGCCAGTTTACATAATTAGGCCCTGCAGCTGTGAGCCAGGATGCTCATGGGCCAGTCCTCTGGCAAGCCCTGTGCTGGGTGCAGATCTGCACTAGGCTGGCAATGCCTGATGATTCTTCAGAGTCTAATGCTGGGCAGGTCAGTACTGCAGCAGTGCTGCACACCAGTGTCCTGGTCATGGCATGGGGGTGGAACTGGCACTGAAGAGCCTGATTTCTAAACCCTGTTGCTGTTCAGATACCCCAGTGAGAAAACAGGGTCTGTCTCAAATACAATCTTTTTAGCCTTTGATGAAAAACCTGCAGCAGATGTTTTGGAGCAGACATTTAATGAAACACAAGTGTTTCCAAGGTTTGCATGAATTCATGTTTTCCAGGGTGACACTTCTGCAGTGTAGCTTCTCCTAAGTCTGTCTGCTTTTCCATGCACTCTCTCAACTGTTGGTTCCCAATGCTTTAAAATAAATTGGTATGAAGTACCAAAAATCTGCTTGTGTTTTTCCCAAGGAACAAATTGGCTGGAGGAATGTTACAAGGCTATTAGTGTTTTCCACGGATGCTGGATTCCACTTTGCAGGAGATGGTAAACTTGGTGGAATTGTTCTGCCAAATGATGGGAAATGTCATCTGGAAAATAATGTGTACACAATGAGCCACTATTATGTAAGTCTTTATATCATCTTCTGGTGAAATGAATATTTTATGATGCTTAAACTCAAAAGAGCTCATTGGGTCATCTGGTGTCGTTTCAGATCACTATGTCTTAGAAAATTTATCTGTTTATCTGTCACATCAAGTGACTTTTGCTGAACTAAAGCAAATGTGCAAGAATTAATCCAGTCTTAATTGGAAAATTCCAAGAAATGGCAGCTTTCATGCTATGATTATGTGTTGCTGGATTTTAAACTTTTTGATGACTAATAATCCTGTATGCCACACTGAATCACAACATTCTGAGTAGGAAGGGATGCACAAGGGTCACAGAGTCCAACTTCTAAGTGATGGGCTTATATGTCCACTGGGAAACTGGTGGCTGTTTCATTATTTTATCATTTCACCAGTCTTCATTTTCAGAATAGTTTTCTAGTGAAAAATACTGTAAAATATCTGCTTGAATAGGTTTTTAAGACTGAAATCTTATGATGAAAAGTTTATGGTAAGAGTATGGTTAACATTGCCTTTGTGGTTTACTTGGAAGGGAGATCAGACAAAAAATGCAAAGAGAAACATTTACCAAATGGGGTAACCACAATAAGTTTTCCCAAGTTTGTGTGTTCATATATTCCTAACTTGGAGTGAAAATCGTTCAATAAAAACCTAAAATTAATTCAATTTTATTTCATCATTTCTTTGTGAAACAGTGCAAAAAGTAGTGATTTTGAGAAACTGAAGATTATTGTCTGAGAACATTGAGATTAAGGATTTAACCTTTTATATGGTATGGAATGTGATAATGAGCATGTGAAGAAGTTCTATCTTCATGAGGCGTATATGAAATCTTACCAATGCCTGTTTTCAGAGGTTGTTTTACTTTGGAACTGTGACATGAACTGGGTAGTTGGGAGATGTATGTATGTTTCTAAAGATGATTTGTATTTATGATGTCAAAGTCTTTGATTATTTTCTAGCAACATGTCTCAAATTTGAATTTATTTTATGCTTGATTCTTTTTAGGATTATCCTTCTATTGCTCATCTGGTACAGAAACTTAGTGAGAACAATATTCAGACAATCTTTGCTGTCACTGAAGAGTTTCAGGCAGTCTACAAGGTAAAGAAATTACTCTGAAATGAGGTCATTAAAATTGACTTACTTGAAATTAAAGTAATTGTGGAAGTAAGTGATCATGGAAGTAATATTCTGCTACCCACATACTTTATTATTAAGCTTTTTTTTTTCATTTCTTCAAATCAAAACTGATTCTGTGTAATTTCCAGTGAGAAAGTGCCCCTTCTTGCTGCTCTTTATAGATATGAGTGAGTGGAGAACACATTTGCAGTTCTAATTTTTGTGAACATTTTTACAGCAAAATAGCTGAGGGGGGTGTGGACGCTGAATCAGGGGACACACTTATGAAAGAACATATTTTGTCTCTGGTGCTCTATTTATATACCCCATGTTTAAAATTAACTAAACTGCTGGATGCGGTTGTGCAATAGGAAATGACTGTAAAGGACGTGCATATTTTTCCTTCTTTTAACCTGTTTTTTTGGTTTTGGGGTTCTTTTTTAAACTGTATTCAAATTGGTTTTTTCTTTTTTTTGTTGGAAAATGATGCCTGCCTATTTTTAATGTGTTCTAAGTGTGGTTGAAGAGAGATTGTAGCCAAATTGTACAAGAGAAGGACTTAGTATTCTGTTACCAAATGCAGAGTTAGAATGCAAAGGAGAAGAAAAGGCTGGGTGTTAGTTTGTGCTCGTAGGGCTGTGTATAACCTCAAAAATTGTGTTCATCACTGGCAACACAGCTTTGTTTTCTGAAGTTCTTCACTAGTTAATTCACTAACATATTTTATCACCATTTATACTGTGAATTATACTTTGTTTGCTAATAAGACTGTGCTTTCCCTTCTGTTTTTGTCAATATTGAAAGGAACTGAAAAATCTGATACCAAAATCAGCAGTGGGAACATTGTCTTCAAATTCCAGCAATGTGATTCAGCTGATCATTGATGCATACAATGTAAGTTCAGATTTTATGTATTAATTTTTCTTTCTCCTAAGCTTTTCAAGCAGAGATTCCAAGGTGGATTAGTTAGTATTCTACCCTATAAATGTACTCCATTGCTGTAAAATAATACCAAGCATTCAGACTCCATAGCAGTAAGAGGTTAAGTGAGTAAAAAGATACACTCTTAAAGCTATTTAAAATTACCTTACAAAGAAAACTTACCATCCACATTTTCCCTTTCAAAAACTAAAATTCACAACCAAAACCCCACACTGGTACTCCAGCTTCTTCACTTTCACCTGCTTTCCAAGAGTTAGCAGAAAAGGCCATTTTGCTGGGTTTGGCCCTACAATATTTTCTTCATTGCTGCATTGTGTGTAAATGAGCCTCATCTCTCTTTGAGGTACCTGGGGTAAACAAGTGCCTCCAACATCTATGGAAACCTGTCCTGACCTTGTAACAAGCTCAGACTGGAGATCAAGAGTCACCACAGTGTGACTTTGGGCAGCCCTGGGCTTGTGTTTCTCAGCACATTGGAGCTTAAATAATTCCAGTGTGCCTGTGGGATTGGTGCTCAAACTGGGCATAGTTGTATAATGTCTGTTCTTCAACAAAACACTTCTGCAACTCAGTTTGAAGTTAGGTAATAACTGTTGTTTCAGTCACTTTCTTCAGAGGTTATCCTGGAAAATACTAAGCTGCCAAAAGGAGTGACAATCAGTTACAAATCTTTCTGCAAGAATGGAGTGAATGACACACAAGAAGATGGAAGGAAGTGTTCTAACATTTCAATTGGAGATGAGGTAACTCAGAGTATATGTTCTGCTGCTCAAATACAAAATGCACTTAGTGTGCAGCACAGTATTTCTTTTTAATTGTACAGACAGAACTCCTTGTAGTAACATGACACTCCATTTTTTTTTCTGCAGGTTAGATTTGAGATTAATATAACAGCTAATGAATGTCCAAAGAAAGAACAAAATGAAACAATTAAAATTAAACCACTGGGATTCACTGAAGAAGTGGAAATTAATCTCCAGTTCATCTGTGAGTGTCAGTGTCAAAGTGAAGGAGAACCTAATAGTCCAGCCTGCCATGCAGGAAATGGAACATTTGAATGTGGTGCGTGCAGGTAAATAAATAGATATTTTCTTTATTTTTGCAAAAGAGAAATATGAACAAGATCTTTGTTTCCTAATTAGGGTTTACTTGGGTTTACTAATTTTTTTCAGTGAAAAACTAAGAATTGCTGTTACAGGCCTGTTTCTTTTAGGATACTTTGAAATGCTGCCATATCTCTGCAAATAATCCCTATGCTTAAATATAGATCATTAGATCAACATTGTTGTATGAGTCAGAATTCAATTTTGGCCTTGAGTCAGTACTTTAAAGGATAAAGATCATATTTTGGTGCTCTTTTTAAATAAAGAGAACAGATTTTCCCACCTATGTGTAGAAAAACTTCTTATACTTGGTGTCACTGTCACTGGTGTCCAGTTGGTTTCACGTGGGTGAGAACAGGCCTGTGGCTAAACACAGCCTTTTGTTTTTGTAAATGCAGCAGTTTCCCAATGATCTGTTGTCTCTGATGAACACCAAGTAACAATCTGTCGATCACTGATAGGAACAAGAGCAACCTCCATTTGCTCATCAATATCTTACCCTTGATAATGAGAAGTGCTGATCCCTGAAGATCTCAGTTTGGCAGCTCTGAAGATCATCTACTCTCCTGCTTAATTGCTGTTCATTGGGAACCTTCTCATTGAAACATGACAGCAGCTACAGGGAACAGTTGCTGTCACTTGAGAAATAATTATTGTTCCATCATATGAGAGAGGGATTAATAATGATTATGTGACAATTTAGTTAGAGGGACTGACACATAGTCTCTCACCTGGAATATCAGGTAAGATAATCAGCATAAAAGCAATTTAGTCCAGTTTGTTCCAGTGACTTCCAGAACTGATACATAGGTGTCAGCTGGAAACCTCATTTGAAGTTTAAGTTGGAGCATCCCTTGAGAGTGTAGTCACTTTTACTCCTGTTCTTTGTGCTAATCTTATGGCCTTTTTTGTGTGACTTTTATTAAAGTTACATTTTCAGTCATGTTTTTACCTTGCAGATGTAATGAAGGACGTATTGGAAGACTTTGTGAATGTAGCACAGATGAAGTAAATAGTGAGGATATGGATGCTTACTGCAGGAGGGAGAACAGCACAGAAATCTGCAGTAACAATGGAGAATGCATTTGTGGACAATGTGTGTGCAAGAAAAGGGAAAACACCAATGAGGTGTATTCTGGCAAATACTGTGAATGTGACAACTTCAACTGTGATCGATCAAATGGTTTAATCTGTGGAGGTGAGAAATGCTTCAGCTTTCTGCAGGCAAAGCTGGTCAGCAGTTTACAAGTCTGTCTTCTCTACCCAGCAGAGTAGGGATACTTAGCTAAGAGATCAAAGCCACTTGATAACAGCAATGAGGATACTCACAGATTTAGTGATGGCAAACACCTGTCTGTTAATAAAACAGCCCTCTGAACGTGTAGTCTGATAATACACATTTCACCTTCCTTGAATCACCGCTCTGAGAAGGATATAAAGTGAACTTGACTCCTGCTGTTTATTGCAGAATACCCTCAGGTATTACAGTAAAGAAGGCTGAGACACCTGTCCTGGGATTGCAGTGTTATACTGGCTCAGTGTCAATAGAAAGAGAGAATGCCCTCAGCTTACTTGTAAGAGTGAGTGCTTGATTTTGGTGCTTTACAGGCAGGATACCAGTGAACTGCTTGACGCTGTTCTGAAAGATAAGGGAAGACTAGAATGTGCAAGATCCAGAAAAACACCTTAAGCGCTTAAAGCAAGACTTCAATGATAGTTAATTCATGAAATCAAATGCAATTTAAAAAAACATTCAGCAGCCAGTGTCTAAATTATTTTGCTGCTTTGCATGTGAAAGTATCCGGTAGGAGTATAACTACTACTTCAGTGTTGTCTGTGGTACAAAAATAAAACAGAGAAGCCACTAAGTGCTAATTGAGTGATGGGAATACCTCATTTGTCTGATTTGGTCAGAATCCACTATTGCTTCATGTAGGATGAGAACAGTGGTGGTGATGTTCCAAAATATATGGTGACAGGAAGGTGTTGACTGAAACACTTTATTCTCATTGGAGAAGGAAAGGTGTAGCCAAAGATCTTTCCTTGTCATCCAGATCAGTATAAAGGAATCTTGTTTTCTTGTGGAGAGAGTGTAAGGAGCATGAAATTGGGTTGTGTGTGTGAGGTCAGAAGTACAGCAGCTGAACATTGGTGTCCTGTGGAGCCAAAGCTGTTTCATTTTCTGTAATTTGAATACTCAGTTAGTACACTCCTCATCTTTTTTAATCTTGCTTTATACATTTGTATAATGATAGATGTGAAGACAGGAGCGTATGCATGCAAGATTGGGAACTGAAGCAGTGCTATAATGTTTGCCATCCAGGGGATATGGTCATCACATTATAGTATTCTTGATCTGATATTCCTAAGTTTTGTTATTTTGTTTATAAAAAGAAATACAAATGTATGGGAAAATGGGAAAAAGGGACAAATCCCTGCAAGTAGTCTTTCAAGGAGCTAAAATTTATTCTGTACCTCCTAATTCATTAGTCTTCATTATCTCTCCACCATGGTTTCTTTTTCTTTTATCTACCTTGTGGTGGTAAACATTTTGTCTCACATTTGTCACAGATTTTTTTATATTAGACTTGATTTTATTGCAATACCTTTTCACTGCACAGGAAACGGGATCTGCAAGTGCAGAGTGTGCGAGTGTTTCCCCAACTTCACTGGTAGTGCCTGCGATTGTTCCTTGGATATTACACCGTGTATGGCATCTAATGGGCAGATCTGCAATGGAAGAGGAACCTGTGAATGTGGCACCTGTAACTGTACAGATCCCAAATTCCAAGGCCCCACATGTGAAATGTGTCAGACTTGCCTCGGTGTCTGTGCAGAACACAAGTACGTACCCAGAAAACCAAGTCCCAGCTTCTGTGCATTTTGAGTTTGTGATATGTGAGGATTTTTGAAACAAAGCTTCTGATACTTTAAACTTCAGCTAAGCTTTTTTCTTAAAAGAAATACTGTTGAAATTACTAACCTGACAGTCAAAACCTAAACCTAGACCTGTGTGGGCCGCTGAAATTTGCACCCTTCCCTTTGGAAATCCAGGTTTTTAGAAGCCTAGCATTTTCTGAATGAAAACTTTGAAATAAATTTAGGACTAGTGGCTGATCAGGTTCCTGTGCAACTCACTTCGTGCTGAGAAAAAGCCTTGGTCTTTTTAGTATAAAAATCTTATTCAGTCTGCTTTTTTCAATTAATTATTCAGTGATACCCCATGGTAAAGCTCATCACTGAGTTCGTTCTTCTTAACCTGTGTGTGTTCCACTGTGAATACCCTGTTATTACAGTGCCTTCTCTGAGAGTATTCATTTTGCAGGTAGAGGTGTTGAAAAAGTTTGAGGTTTTTTTCTGTCCTTGAAGCCTGTGGGTCATTCAGGGAAAGAGAAATGTATGAAAAGGGCATTTGTTAATCTCAAGGTATATAAATGCTCTGACTGGGACAAAGCCATATCTTGCTTTTTTTTTTCCTAACCTTTATGGCAGAAGGTTTGGTTTTCTTGGGCTTTTTCTCCCTATGTTTTCTCCTTAACCTTAAATGCTAGAAATCTTCCATGAACATATTCAAAAGCACTGCTTCTGTTTTGTCCCTGCCCAGGGACTGCGTTCAGTGCAGAGCTTTTGACAAGGGAGAGAAGAAGGAGACGTGTTCTCAGGAGTGCATGCATTTCAACATGACGCGCGTGGAGAGCCGGGACAAGCTGCCGCAGCCCGGCCAGCCCGACCCCCTGTCTCACTGCAAGGAGAAGGATGTTGATGACTGCTGGTTCTACTTCACTTACTCAGTCAACTCAAATGGTGAAGCCAATGTCCACGTGGTGGAGACCCCAGGTAGGAACACCATGTTGCCTGTTCTTCCTTTGTTGTTAATTTGTGCTGTTGTTGGGTGCTACAGAGTGCATCAGGTCGATTTGGGTGAGTTAAATGTGTTCAGGAACAGGTGCCCATTCCCCAAGTGACAGTTGTGCATGTCTGAGTGGCTTTAGAAAAATATATGTCTCCCTAGATCTAGATTTTTCAAAGCCTTGGGCTGATAGAAACAGATTCTATTTTTAAGAACAAAAGGTAAATCAGGTAGGTATGTTTGTTGAAACATTTCCTCTTTGCACTTGATGTACTCTCTGGCTTACTTTATCTCTCCTGTAGCAAGTCCTATTTAGATTAATTTTGTAAGTTTTTTTTTTTTTTACTAGGCTTCTGCTATAGGTTATAAACAGTGGTGTCTGTGGGGTTTTGTTATTTTTTTTTCCTTTTCTCAATAATTTGGGATCAGTCTATATAAAATGGTGTACTATGCTGCAAACTGCTTGAATTATATTATGCTGAGAACCTTTGCTTTTACTTGACTGAGGAGGAGACACTTGTTCCCTACTGGCTCCCAAGGAATTCCTGTCATGTCCCTTCCCCCTTCCCTCACTCTTGGAGAGGCAGCTCTGAATATAGGGAGGCTGCAGTGTGGGAGAAGCTCTGTTCTATCCACAGGTGTTCTATTGCACAGGAACTTGTATTAATCTCCTTCTGACTCCTCCAGTCTGTGCACTGAGCTCTATAAAAGCCTTTCTTCAGTTTGTGATTATTGAGAATTTTATGTTAATAGTGGAGTTGGATTTTAATTTGGAGAATTATTATTTCTGTGTCAGCCACTTTAAATCACTTTGCATCTCATCACAGGCTACAGCTTCCTCGTGAGGGGAAGAGGAGGGGCAGACACTGATCTCTGTGGTGACCAGTGGCAGGATTGAAGGGAATGCCTGAAGTTGTTCAGGGGAGGTTTAGGTTGAATGTTAGGAAAAGGTTCTTCACCCAGAGGGTGGCTGAGCACTGGAACAGGCTCCCCAGGGAAGTGTTCACAGCACCAAACCTGACAGAATTCTAGAAGCATTTGGACAATGCTCTCAGGCACATGGTGTGATTCTTGAGGCTGCCCTTTGCAGGGCCAGGAGTTGGGCTCAATGACCCCTGTGGGTCTCTTCCAACTCAGGATGTTCTGTTTCTGTATGTGAGGCCTTTTCTGCTGGTCAGCATTTGTGCTCCAGCTGCCACAGCTTTGCCTTGGAGCTCTTGCTTGTTTAAATACAATTGGGCAGTTATTTTACTCTTAGTACTGTAAATAAATAGCTTAGGGGGTTAGCAGTGTATAAACATTATCATCAGAACAGGTTGTTCTGTTGCTAAGATCAAACACTAATTAGAAGGATAAAAATAAGCTGGAATGTTACAGGATGTACATATTCCAAAAATTCTGTTATTTGAAAGAAAAGCAGTATTGGCATGTCTGATATTCAAAACACTGGCTTCAGTACAAAATCAAACGTTAACAGCTTCTGGATATGCATTACCTTTGCCATTGTGTAAAATCATGTTTCCCTTGCTTTGTTCCCCAGAGTGCCCCAGCGGTCCTGACATCATTCCCATCGTAGCCGGTGTGGTTGCTGGAATTGTTCTTATTGGACTTGCATTACTATTGATTTGGAAACTACTAATGATCATTCATGACAGAAGAGAATTTGCTAAATTTGAAAAGGAGAAAATGAATGCCAAATGGGATACGGTGAGTCAAGCTTTTGTATGTATAAAGGCTGCAGTAGTAGAGGAAAAAGAGAAGATTTTTGTTTTTTGCAGTGTTTCAGATTATAACCAGTCCTCTTAGAGAAGTATTTCTTGAGGCAGAAAAGAGAGTAGTACCTTGGGTTTAAATAGCATTTCAGACAGGAAATGTGATGGTGACAGAACAGTTCAGCTTTGCAGTTCTACAACGTTTTTACACTTTACAACATTTGATTAAAACATTTATTACAAAGATGAGTCACTTCTGTAGAAAGTGAAGAAGAAAATTTTGCGCTTATTGAGGAAATCTTGTAGCTACTCATGCTTAGTTGAGACACTTCCATAAAGTCACAAAATCATGGCAGGGGTTGTTTTGTTGAAATCTTCCCAGTTCTTTGTCAGCAGAGAAATGTGCAAGAAAAACAAGCCTGTGGTCTATATAGGCTTTCACCGACTATGGAGTCGCTGCCTCTGGCAATGTCAGGAGTCTGCTAATCAAGAACCCCTTCACTACAGTTCTATAGAAGTCCACACCCCCATGTGCTTGATAAGAAAATACTGTTTTTTTTAAATTGCCCTAGGAAACCTTTTGGTTTTATTTAAGAAAATTGATTAATGTCATACTGGGGGAAAAAAATTACTAACACTTTATATATAGCATGGGTTTTTTTCAGTGATAGTTGAGAATGTTGCTTTTTTACCTGTTGAATTATTCGACATTGACCGTTTCTTTTACTTCAGCAAGAAAATCCAATATACAAGAGCCCTATTAACAATTTCAAGAATCCAAACTATGGACGTAAAGCTGGTCTCTAAGTCTCAGTTTGTATCTCCTTTCATTTTCTTTCCTTTTTTTCAGCTTTGCATGTCACTTCAAACTCACTGTGTGTCACAGTCAGTTAATCACAGTTTGAGTCTTGCTCAGTGTATCTACTTCTGCTTTGATTGTGAGGTTTTCAAGAATGCAGCTTGAAAATTTTTAACAGGTTTTGACAGCGATATTGCTTACTTACTAATCCTGCCAGGACTGGCTTAAATTAGTCTACAAGTGATTTTTTAATTTTTTTTTTTTTGTAGATGAGTGGATACATAATAGAAAAACTCCAGGACTGAAGAATATTTTTGGATTGTAGAGAGGCACACAGGGGATGCTTTGTCTTCTATTTCTTCATATCAGTAGTCAGTTTGCTTAAAATCAATATTTTTGCTAAGCTGGATTAGATACTCCTAAAATATCCCAGCCTATAAATATCACTGTTTTTATTAGAATAGCTCTGTGAACATGCTGAGTAGCATTACTTTTTTTTGTAAACTGCCTTGGCTTATTAACCTAGTATAGACCTAGTCTGTAGTTAAGGTATGAAATGCATATACTCTACTGATTTTATAATTAAATATGCACCTTATTTTTTTCATCCTTATTTCTATTGAAACTGGCAATATCACAGTCCTTGTAACCTAGTCAGCCTTAGGGTGTCCATACAAATGAAACACTAATAGAAGGAAATGTTCTTGTCCCCTCCAGATGCATTTTTCAGTCAGTTTCTTACTCCCTCCTAAACTCAGCCTGAGCACCTCATTTGATTGGAATTCAGTTGATTGAATTCATTGATTGAGTTCAGTTCTCTTCATGCTCAACACAGCAGAAGTAACAGCAGTATCCAGGAGAGGAAGTCAGTGAAGCAGAAGTGATGAGTAGATACCTTCTGCAGACTCTCAGATTGCCCTTCCATGGTGCTCAAGGTGTTCTCCATCCCTGGAACCCCCAGCTGCTGGGGAAGGAGTGAAAGGGAGGCTGAGATGGGGAATGGATGCCAGAAGAGCACTAAGAGAAAGTAATGCAGAGATTAGACTAGAGGGAGAGGAATGAAGAAGTTGGGAAGGCAGCACATCCATTAAACATCCATAGAGTTTTTTTCAGAATCCAGTGGAAGGGGAAGGATCTGTATCTCTAATTTTATACTGTCTATTGTCTCCCTTTTTCACTGTTGCGTTCAAAAGATTTTGTAAAGGCAAAATAAGAGGAGAAAGCAGAAACTGACAGTATTTAAGCTCTTACCTGCTCTCACTGTGACAACAGTTACAAATACTTTGTGTAGCATTCTGAGCCCTTCCCGATGAAATATATTTCCTTTTCTCTTTGCAATCATTTCACTTTACAGTGTGTCCAAAATGGATTGTAAAAAACATTTCTTTTGCCTGCAACATCAACCACATTCGCCTCCTTTTCATTTTTCTTCCCAGAGCCAATTATTCTGGGGAGGAAATTGGGATTTTGGTCCTTTCTAACACTTCATATACTCCATCTGATTACACCTCTGTTACCTATTCTTCTGCCATTCACTTAATTGTGTACTTTCTGTTGCATGCAGGACAAGCACCTAACAAACCATACGGTGTGTAACTTCCATTCTGTGCTCTTGTTCTCTACCCTGTGACTCTTCAGGATTTAGTGTCCTTGGTGCTGCCATTTCTCCTCAAAATATATTTCCTGCAAAAAGCTTTCCTCTGGTATAAATGGAAGATTGCCTTCTGCCTTTTTAGTTCACTCAGATGTGAAGGTTAAAAATGTGAAAGGGTGTAGTTTGAGTTTTTTTAAACATGACTTTATAATTTTTATTATTCATAGAAATATTAGAAGTCTGAGGAGAGAGCGAGGTGGGTTTATCCTTACGGACCACCAGAAAGGGGGAGGTCAGAATTGTCAGAGTAGGCAAGCCATGAGATGTAAAACAAGGTCCTGCTTTTCCCTATAGATAAGATTTTCTGGTGGCTTTAGATTATTGCCATAACCTCTCATTTAGATTAAGAGTTTCCTTGTAATGTCAAGGCAGAAAAGTCATCTGAAATCCCATTGTATGAAAATTGCACCTCCAGGTGTGTGCATATACAAATTAACTTTGTGCAGTTTGTGACCTTTCCCCTCTCCCACAGCCATGGTCCACATGGGGGCTGGGGCTCTGGGGAGGGAGCTGCAGCACCATGGCATTTGTCATGGGCCAGGTACTCAGATATTTCTCTGGTGCTGGTCCATGGTGGTGCAGATGATGCCACGGCATCCTGGTGGTCCGTGCTCAAGGCAGCTGGGTCAAACAGAGTTCTGTCTGCCCAGCTTCTACCCCAATCAGCCATAAAAGCTTTGGTGCAATCATGCTTGTAACAAGTCTAAGGATGAATTTCTTCTGGACTGAAAAGCTGCATCACAAATTTAAAACACAAAGCTGCTATTTGCAGTGAATGCCATTACCACTCCTGCAGGGGGATAGCTTGTGCATTGCTAAGCAGCTTCAAACAGAGTCCAAATTCAGTCATCTTGAATTTCACAAGTGATAAACATTTATATTAGACACTAAGTCTGTAGTAATTTGGTTAGCCTTGTTAGCAGAAAAAAAAAAACAAAAAAAAACAAAAAACAACCCAGAAACAATTCAAAGCCCTCGAAATCGCAGGGACTTGTTCTCTCCTGACTGGGATTTTGTGCCTGTAGCGTACCTTGCTGCTGAGTGATGATGGTGCTCTGGGCGTGGGAGCAGAGATGCTGTGTTTGCAATGCCTTTCGTATCAGGTCCTGTGTTCAGTGAGCGCTGGTTTGTGGCTCCAGGGATGGATGGATGGAGGTGGGCTTGGCGGTGCCCTCTGGCGGCCGCCCGGGCCTGGCCATCCCCGGAGCTTGGTCCGTCCCCGGAGCTTGGTCCGTCCCCGGAGCGGCCACCGCGGGGCCAGGTTGGACACAGTGTTCACACAGTGTTCCCCGTGTTCCTGGGAAATAGCGCTGGACATGAGCAGGGCCTGGAAATGGTCACAACCAGCACTTGAATGTGTGGGCATGAGTTTGAATTCTGTTTCTTACAGTGGCTTAGGTCTTAAACCCACTATGGTGGTAACTTCAGTGACTGTTGAAACAGTGAGCCCCTGGAGCAAAAGGAATAAGAAGGCTAATTGAACATCAGTGTAATGGTTTTGTTCTTTACACAACACTGGACTGAACTGTTGTCCTCTGAACAGCCCAGTCTAGTTGGAAATTAATATTGTTGCAAAAACATAGCTCTTTATTCTCGAGGTGCTTTTTAAAAGTACCCCCATCTTTATTTTACTCAGTATTTCACTGAGTCTTGTATGTAGTTACTGTTTGTTAATTTTAATTTTGGTTTAAATGTGCATGGAGTTTTCAGTTGTAGAGGCATATGGCAAATGTGTTTTCCTTAACTCTGCATGCTCAAAACAGTGTATTCTCTGCAGTGCCATTTAAAAAAGGAGGTATTAAAAACCATACTATCTGTCTAAGACAGAAAGTTTGGAATCCCATGTTTTAGTGGCCAATTAAAAAACTGCAAAGTTTCTAATATCTGAAAATGTATACCCTCTGCCAGCTGTGAGGGGCCCTGAGCGAAGGGAGCATCATGTTGGATTAGTGGATGTTTATTTTAATGAAGAGCTGTCCGAAGGAGACCCTGCCAAGCCAGGCTCAAGACAGGGTGGTTGAGGTATGGCTGGAACAGCCAGGGCTTTGACAGAAGAGAGCAGGGAAGGAACCTGCAGATCCATCAGGTGCCTGTGTTGCAATTACAGGCAGTAGAGCCTCAGGAACCATGTAGCTGATCAAATGTCAGGTTGGGTTAAGCTGAAGAGTTGTGAATATTGACTAAATCTCCATTATTTGTAATGGGAACTGAGACTCTGACCTGACATGGGGAGACAGCTAGTCAAGTGCTTTATCCAGTGACTTAAATCCCACTGTGTGCTTCTGAAAAGTGTAAGTACAAGGGAAGGCAGGACAGAATTCCAATATCCTTACAGGGCTTATGCAAAATCAAGAGCATGAAAACTTTAATTCTGACTTCTCTTCAGAAAGCAGTATAGTAAAAAGTCTGCAATCTTACTTTGCAAATTGTATTTTAAGCTTGATTTCAGGTTCAAATTAGTTGTATGAGTAGCATCTAGCAAATTTCCAAGTTTTAGTCCTTACCTTTAGACCCATTCTTAGACTGTCTGGTAGAAATTCTCTCTCTCTTTTATGACTAGAAGATGTGAGTCTATACTCCCTGTATGTGCTGGTGGAGTCTGTTCTGCAAAATATTGGAGGCTAACAGCACAGTGTAACAAATATTACATAATGCCTTGCCATGGAGGAGCTGTACAATAACTTCTACTCTGCATATGATGCAGCCTCTACTTACAGACTTCCTCTGCTTCGTAAACTTTTTTGGTTTATATTTATTTTTAAGAATTCTCCATTAAAACTTGTCAAAGGAATAAGCAATGTACATTGATTGCCAAGAACTTTGAGGCATAAAGAGCTATTTCAGTACCAGATTAAGTCCCTCATCCCTGGATGTTTTTCCCATTTCATTTGCATGTTACTGGGGCAAATCTTTTGTTAAAAATATTGAGGAAGATTGTAATTTTGCATTAATTAATCTGTCCGAGAACTAGCCACATCACATGATTTTCCATGATTTAAAATTTTAAAAACCTGACCAAATGTTACTCCTCATCCCTTCCCAGAGCAGTAGGTGATATGCTTTTAATCATGACAGCGTTTGCCTGGGAACTGACGGAAGGGGGAAGGGGCTTCTGCTGTATTTGTGAAGTACAGCCAGCACTGAACACCCAGCTCCTTCTTCACCTCTGTCCAGGTGATATTGACTGAGACCTTGAGAAGACTGGACAGAAAACTTTGACTTCCATTGTCTGGCAGTCCAGGTTCTGGCTGGAGAAGTCTCTTGGATCTAGGCAAGATTGGATGTGACTCCTTGCTCTTGGCATGTTAGAGCAGATGGCTCTGAGGAGAAATACTCTGTTCCTGTGACAGGAACCGTGACAGCAGCTGCAGGGTCCCCCTCAGCAGCAGACACTGTTGTTGGGGTAGAACAGTTCCTTGTCCTCTGCTGGGCCTTGCAAACAGAAGGCAGCAAACTTCCCAGGAACCGTGATGAGAAAATTTCACAGCAAGTGAGGTTCTTGCTTGCCTTTGGCCCATTCTGTAGTATTCCTGGCTGATTTTCCAGGCTTATGACTCTGAAAAATAGACACCTGATGTTTGTGTGTCTTTTAATTGAGTGTAAGAAAAAATTATTTAACCTGAAATATTGTAAATAGAGTTGACTATTAATAGAGTTGAATTAATATGGTTGTATAGCCCATCTCAGACTGGGGGAGGAACTTTGAAGGGACAGAGATTCCTTTACTGCTACTGAAGGCCAGATGCAGCCCTGGCCAGAACTGCACTTGAGCTGACATCTGCACTGAGCTGAATTTTCTCAGGACTCGGTTGTGTATGCACAGAAGAGCTTCGTGCTGGCAGGAAACCTTCATTTAGGCTGATGTTTGGGCTGTGAGAAGAGCTCAGAGCTGCAGCGCTAGGTTGTTCTAGCAGTGGTCCTTTCTCCTGTGAAGATTTATCTGTTAATTTTGAGTTCAAGCTGTTTATCTGAGGTGTGCAAGGATGTCATAAATGGAGTAAGATTTACTGAGATAGAAGGAAACCTGGGGAAAAAAAAAGGAAGCATAAATAAGCTTAATTTAGGGGGTTTTAAATCTCAGCAAGAGGGATGTAAGCAATTGTTCTGTAGGCTTGTCTCATATCTAGTAGATACAATTTTTTTATTACAGCATCTGTACCAGTACAGAAGTTTCTTTGCTTTATCTGTACGTTTTGCCCTTATGGGGGTGGGGAGACCTGCAGGAGTAAAATGAGGATGACGAGTGCTGAATGTTCACTGTAAATGTTGACTGTGTATTAGCAAAATACTAGAAGTCTTTCCGTGTTGTTTCTAGAATTCAATTACAATGCAAGATAAGCTATTTAAATGTTCATTACAGCAGAATGTGGTCTGTGGTCAGTCCTGGTGTCAAACAATGTTTACAGTTCTGATCTTTATAAAATGCCCTGGGATGCAGAGCCCTGGGTGATGGCTCAGCCCCAAGATAAGCCTCCAAAGTTCAGCTGCCTCCAAGGAATTCTGTGGTGCAAATGGAACAGGATCCTGCTAACCCTTTGCTTTATTTATTAGTTGTGCATGCCTTTGTTCAAGTTGCTAGAAGGAAAACTAGTTTGACTTCAGCTGTTTGTGTGTACGAACAAAGCATTAATGGGTAATTTCTTATGCTAATTTCTTATGCTTTTTGCAAACACATATCTTTTTTCATATCTTTAAATGTTAATATAATTTTTTCTTCTTTTTCTAGGGTGAAAATCCTATTTACAAGAGTGCAGTGACGACTGTGGTCAATCCTAAATATGAGGGAAAATGAACACTGCTTGTATAACTTCACAACACTGTATGCAGTATAGCAACTTTTGTAGTCACAATAAGATAGATTTAGGGCAAACTGCAGTGATTTTACTAATTCATTACATATAGGTTTGTTTTCCTGTGTGAAAATGTACCATATGTAATTTTATTTTTAAACTTTTTTTTTTTACATTTTTTTCTTTTTTTTTTTTTTTCTTTTTTTTTTTTTTTTTTTTTTTTTTTTTTTTTTTTTTTTTTTTTTTTTTTTTGCAAATACGAGTACTTGGTGCCAGAGGTTGGATAAAAAAAAAACTTGAGACTGTGTAGCCTAGTAAGCCCAGGTCACATGGTGCCTTTCTGACCTTTCCCATTCCCGTGCTGTGAATCCAGGTCTTGTGCAGGGCGTGATGCTGCATGGCATGACTGGGAGGGAAGGGGTTAAAGCAATCAGCATGAGGGCTCTGCCTAGCCATTTAGTATTAAACTTTTTAGCTTTACAGGGAAATCAGGGCTTGAGTTTGCAGATGTAATTAAACTCATGTAGCATGGAGCTGATGGTTAATTGGTCTTCGACTTGCTAGATGTATCATTAAGTATTTGGTAAGTTGAGTGAGCTGGAAGGGAGCAATGTAAAAGACTGAAAAGTGTGTGCATACTTAGCTTTCATTTTCAAGTTGCATATTGCCAGGTTATGGTTAAAATGAAAGGTTTTGAGAAGAATGTTAGAAGGAAAACATAGCTTTAAAACATGTGCCATTACTGAAGAAGTTGCTGACTGGTAACTTGCTTAGTTTTTCTGTGTAAATTCAAGCCCTGGGTGGCAGTATCATGAAGTACCTTACCAAGACATCCTCAGATCACCTAAGGGCCTTACATGATGCTGTGTCTATTCTGTAATGTTTCTTTGCTTTTAAGCCTGGTGCTTTGTCACCTTCTACTCTTTCTAACGTATTTGGTTGTGATTCATTTTGTAATATTTTTGTATCAACACAAGCTTTTTTCCTCTTTTTTTTTGAGCAGTCTTAGCTGTAAATTTGCCTTTACCCTGTAGCTAAGATTGCCTAGTTTGTCATGTGACGAGTCACACATCATTCTTGACATGTGCCATGTATATTTGCCTCTGACCATTCAAACTGCATCATAGTCATATTCTTGTTTTAAGTGCCTTTTTATTTTAACAGATGTTCACTTTTTACAATGCTATTACTGAAGTTATTTATTAAATAAAAGTACCTTAAAAATACTTGATCTCATTTCTTTATCTTGTAGAAATTGATACTATTCAAAAAACCTGGGAATTGCATCTCTGCAATTGTAATAATACCAAATATGCCCTGAAAGGAATTAAATTGATCTTGGCTAACAAACATGAGCTGTTGTAAAATGCCCAAGGGGTGGGTGCAGCACCTTGTTATGTGCAGGGGCTGTTGATGTAAAGCTCTCTAAGCTCATTTGCTCGTGTGCTAAAGAAGTTCTGTAGTTTAATAACTGTTCCAGCAAATGGGCTGTTGTTTGGTCAATACTCTTTCACAACACACAGCAAAGGAGAAAAATCGCTGTGTTTTTTAGGAAAATAAAGTCTTCTGAAATTTTTAAGAATATAATGTTGTTAGATAATCAAACACATTGTCATTAAAATGAAGTATATTCATGGAATCTGTATGATTCACTGGGCTTTTTTCAGCTCTTGGTGCTTTGGTTGTGCTGAAGCTCTGTGGGCATCCGTTCTGAATGTCCCTTTTAACACCCATCTGAGGGCAGAAGGAGCCTGGTTTCCGTGCAAAGGGAATGGGTTGTGAGGGCAGGATGGGAGGTGTGTGTCTGTCTGTCTCCTGGCTGTGAGGGAAGCATAGATCCAGGCTGAGTGTGCCAGCCCAGCAATGGCAGGGGTGGGCACTGTAGGTGTGCCTGCACTTCCCACCCGCGGACCTTCCCTGTGGTCAGCAGGAAGGGGGCAGGGAGGAGGCTGTTGTCCCTGTTTGTATGTCCCAGTGCTGTGTCCTGTGTGTGCACAGATGTCCTGTGTGAGCACTGCCTGCACAGCCTTGCTGGGAATGGAAACTCCAGCTCACCTCGTGGTGGACCTGGGGGCGCAGAGCTGCTGCACTCTGGCTGCTTGTGGGCTCCTGGATTTGGCAGCAGGAGCATTTTCAGATAGTTGATGATAATGAGAACAAACTCACGGATGGAGAGGTGTGCAGTGATTTAGCCTGTGGTGCTTCATGACAGAGTCCCACCTCAGGGGACCAAAACAGCCTGAGAACCATCTAACCTCGCCACAGGATTAGATACAAGTGGCAGCTGCACCTGCATGTGCAGCTCATGTTGTCTGTTCTTCCTGGTACTGACTTTACAGAATCGCCTCCATAATGGATGAGATTTTATTTGGGACATTTGAGAACTTACCTCCCTTCCTAATGCTTTGGTCATTTCCCCAAAAACACTGAGGATTTTCAATACCTACATAGGAAAAGATGCAGAAGTCTGTTCTAAACACGTTCTGTATTACTTGTCCACGGCAACTGAGACAAAGCAGCTTGAACAGAAAGGATAGTTTCTGACATTTTTGGCTGTTGGTTTGGCATCCTTCTACAGTAGATTAATCACAAACTTCTGGTTTGGGCTGTATCAAAGTCCCCTTCAGATCAGTCTTTTTACCTCTCCATCTTTCCTAGACTGCAGAGCTATTGTGAACTATGCAAAATCAATGTCACACAGGAAGGTGCCCAGGAACACTGAGCCCTATACAGCATTACCAGTACCCCCAACTTAGGCAAATACTTAATTACATGTGCATTAATCTGTTTGTGTGCACTCATTATGTTACATGTTTTACAGTTTCCTTAACAAGTCCGGTTTCAAAATGCTTTTGTGGATTGCTAGGCTGCTTTTTCACAGAGATCCTGAAGGGTTTGAATTTAAGTGGCCCATTACGAGAGCTTTTCTAAACCCTTGACTGAACTGGGCTTCCAGTATACACTTCCAGGCAGATGGAAGCTGCTTAAGTGAAGTGAACAGTTGCTTAAATGAGAGAGAACAGCTGCCATCCTACACCAGGATCAGATTCAAGATAAGCGTCACAGATTGTGGGATTTGCTTTAAAGCAGAATTGGATGATCCAGCTAAGAGAGAAGATGTAGTTCAAATAGGATAAAATTAAGATGCTGGGAACCAGAAGTAGTTGTGAATCCTGCTTGGTTTGTAGATAGTGTCCTCAGGTACTTACCTGAATTCTGCCAGTTGACAAAGCAGTGAACTCTTAGAGTCAATAGCAGTGCATCAGCTCAGAAGACTGATCCACACAAGGCTCATGTAAGATCCCAGCAGTTCCTCTGTTTTAAAATAATTACAGTTTAATATACCCATAATCTCACTCTCCATAATCCATCCATTTCCTCAACTCCTGTCTGGTAACTAAAGAGCTAAGCTAGAATTGGTTTATGGCAGTTGTAATAATCAGGGGGTTTTATTCTGGATAGAAACTAAATACAAAAATACAAGTCAACTAAAGAAAATAATTCTCTGTAATCATGTGGTTTGTTAATTAGCTAATTTTGCCATAGTATGTTGAGCCTCCTGCCTTAAAACCTAAACCTAAGGCTGCTTGGAAAGTAGTCTTAGCACAGTCTTGAGCACCTACACATGAGGAATCTGGACTGATAAACTGATGCCCTTGGGATGCTGATTTTTTTTTCCTTTTCTGCAAAATCTACAATATGTTTTCTGTAACAAGTAAAAATTCATTCTCAGAGGGACATAGAATGTGAGTAGGATAAAGAGAAGCTTTTAGTTAGGTAAAATACTGATGGAGTATAGATAGTAAATATATTCTAGTGACACAATTCCACTATTTAGAAGGTGTTTTTCAAGCACTTCTGGTTTTCTTTTTGAAAAATCAGTTGCTGCCAAAGCATTTATCTAGCAGAAAGAAAATGTTTATTAGCAACTATGAATACAACTACCAGAACACAGATTGCTGCAATGTAATTCCAGTGAATGCTCATTAATGATAATAAATACATTAACCCCATCTCAATAATATGGATAAAGTCAAATCATCTACTACAGTAATGCCTAAGTGCAAAATGGGAAAATAAAATTCATTCAAGGCGGTAACTATAAGTGTGTTTGAATGGAGCCATCAAATTTTTCTTGGGCACCAGAGAATCTGTTCAAGGAAGATATTAGAAAGATTACACAAACAGAAGGCTGGATTAAACAGGCAGTAAAAGCAGCTGATCAAAGTAAGATATCCTTGAAAAAGCTGAAAATATAAAAATAGAAATTTAAACATTAGAAGTATGTTAAAGAGGATTTAGTTCCTCATGAAAGGCACAAGAAATAATAAATACACTGTAACAAGAAGTCTGACACCAAGATTAAGAAGGACAGTTGGAATAAAGAAATGACAGAAAATGTAAACTTATTCTTTGCTTATTTATTTCTTATGGAAGAGTTTCATGAGATAACCAACCTAACATTCCCCAGCAGAAGGCAAATACCAGAGAAGTTATTCAAAATGAAGTGTCAACAAAATATTCTAGAGAGGAATCTACAGCAGGAATAGCTGCAAAGTGCCAAAAGGCAATGCTCATCATTTGAGAAGGCTTAGGGAACTAAAGGATGAGTGCCAGGCCTCATTGCCATATGAATGGGAAATGGCAAACATACATTGTCTCAATTTTTAAGAGGCTTTCTAGGACTTAAAAAGAGTTACCCAGATGTTTCTACTATTATCTAGTAGAAATTATAAGTGGACACAGGGGTATGTGGGACATATTGTGGAAGAATCAGCGTGGGCAGAGAGGTGTCGTATCTCACAAATGTGTACTTTGAGGGAATCAGCAGTGCAGAGATCATGTCATACATGACTTCCAAAACCTTCTAACAATTCTTTGCATCAAGGACCATTGCAGAAACTTCCCTGGGATGTAAAGAAAGTCTTTGAAAGAGTAAACAGCTATTAAAGACAGAAAGTTAAAAAACAGCATAGGAAATCAGTTACCAGTTCTCAAATCTGAGAGGTGCCATAGATGAGTCTTTGACCTGCTGGCAACACCCCTCTCAGTGCAGTCCAGGACCCACCTTTGCCATGAGGGCACTGAGTCACTGTCCTGTCACTGTGTTGTCCCCAGGACCAGCAAGGTCCTTCTGCAGGGCCACTTTCCACACGCTGGACCGCAGTGTGTGCTGGTGCTTGAGGTTATCCCACCCCAGGGCCAATCTTGGCACATCCTTTTATTGAATGTCACAGGCTTTCTCCATTCCCAGCTTCTTTCCATTCCCAGTCTGACCAGGTCCCCTGCAGCACCAACCCTGCAGTGAGCCAGCCTCTCTTCCCAGTTCTGTTCATCTCTGAAGGCGCTGAGGGTGTGCCCCAGGATTCAGGTCATGCTAAGAATGTTAAACTGGGAGGGGTCCAATGTCACCACTGGGGATGGCCTCCAGATTTGTGCCACCAATCACATCCCCTCAGCCCTGGCATTTCAGCCACTTTTCAACCCGCCTCACTGTTCTCTTACCTGACATAAACTCCATCACCCTGTCTGCAATAGTGTTGTGGCAAACTGTGTCAAAAGCTTTACTGAAGGGGGGATAACATCCACTGCTGTCCCCTTAGAAAACCATTTCCATACATTTAAACCAAGCTAAAGGGTGCAAATCAGTCATTATCTGTATGCATTCAGTGACAGTCTCTGAACTACCTGGTGCCTACTCAGGAAATAAGATACAGACTATCAGTTTAAGGCTCAGTAACAGTCAATAAAACACACAGCATAAGTAGGCATTACTAGAAAAAGAGTAAAAGCAAAACAGAAAGCAGTATTTTTTTTTTTTTGAAGAAAAAAAGGATTGGTGTGACTAAATCTTGAGTATCACTTCAGTTTCAGCCTTCTCAGCAAGGATAAAGTAAAATGAGAAAAGACACGCGGGAGGATGATGTAACAAAAGTTGCATTGCAGTTTCTGTACAGGGAATTACTAAATACGAAGGGATTTTCAGCCTGGAGAAGACAACAAGGATGCCATAGTGACTTTACCATGAGAGACAGTGGAGAAGGTGAATAGGGGAAGACCAAAGAGTTATCAGACAAAAATAGCCCCAAGAAATAAATGTAAGGTACATCTTCCCATAACCCATAAGTTGCAAATGATTCTGAAATACTGTGGGTAGTATGTATTTAAAATGAGCAGATAAATTCACAGAAGAGGAATTCATCATGGATATTAGCTACAGAACCTAGCAAATGTTGCTCAGCTTGAAATTGGAGATTATGCTGGGAAGAATCATATTTTGTTCCTTACACATTTGCTTGTGAAAACAGATGGAGAGAGGGCACTGGATTATATGAAGCCTTAAACTGACCCAGGGAGGTCAGAAACCTTTATGTTCTTTGGTATTTACCATTCATGTCCCAACACTGGCCAGCTGTAAGAGCCAGATATTTCCAGTTTGATTCCAATCTTGTAGCCAAAAACTTTCAGTTACCTCCTGAATTTTCCATCACAAGAGAAATACTTTGAAGCAATAGTTGGAAGTAAATTACATTTACTATTTTAAAATATGAATCAAAAGAAATAATGGACTTATTTCAGTAAGGCTGTCTGCCCTGCTCCTTTGTGTCACACTAATGGGCTCGTGAAAACGTCCCTCCCAGAACAGAAAACAACCAATTCTTTTAATTTCCAGACTCTCCACTGATGTACGACTAGAGCACTTTCCCATCGATCTCTCAAACACCAATAGGATGCAGTGTGTATTAAGAGATCTGGGAGCTGCTGCAGAAGAGATTCATGGCAGTAGGAGACACTTCACTTCAGTCTGGTACATCAGAAAAAAATATCCAGGCTGTTACCAGAACCTGATTAAGGAGACTCTGCCAGCCCACTGCTTCATGTTCAAATTTTTTCACATGAATTCTACTACCAGAACAGAAAGTGAAGCCATTTCAGGGGAGTTTACAGACTCTGGAGTTATCAAAGCCACCTCTAACTTGGAGGCATCCAAATACATCTACATTTCTGTAAGAACTGGTGTTTCAGTGAAATGATCCAAGTGCCAATTCATTTAATCCCCAAACTGAAATACAATCATTTTCTGCTTCTATTTGAAACATTATCTACAGTGAGCAAAAAGGAAATATTAAAAATTAATTTTTATGTCAATTATTTCCTTTCACTGGTACCTTCATCCACGCAGGATCCAGAGCCTTGAACCCTCCCTGAGTGTGGGCAAGTGTGATACAGTTCAGTGCCTGGAAAACACCACAGAGGAAGTTTTATTGGATTCCATTCCATGGTGAAAGTGGGTCACTCTGCAGTCAGAAACCTGGAAATCTTTTGGACAGTTGAAAACCAGGAAGGCATATTACTCTATAAACAGGTGATTATTTAACACATTCAGCTTTTGCTGGACTGCTCTCTTTGACTTGGGCAACTCAGTTTTCTGTGGAACATTCTGCCTTAAGTGCCAAAGCAGGTAAGGTCTGACCTTTGCACTGAATTCAGGGTCCTGCATAACACTGGCCATCAGGTTTTCCTTAATTAAATCCTCTTGAGATAGAAAATTAAAATGAAAAGAATTATTTTAATTTTACATTGGTAAGGAACACACCACAAAGCTGACAAATATTCAGCTGGAATTACTTGGCAGAACACTTAATTCCATATTTATCTAATTTTGTAGTAAAAATATCTCTCTGCAAAACTCTGCAGATCTCAGCTCTGACAGCATTATAAATGCTATCAATAAATAGGGTAACCTCAACGTTGCTCAAAAAAAAAGTTGGTTTGCATCTTATCTTCTATAAAACTAGAATGAGTGACATCAGCTATATTTCATTCCCTTAGTTTCCTATTAATATTGCCCTGCTAAATGATTCAATATCAAACTGATACTGTCACCTGTATTCTTTTAAAACACTAGCACAATCATGTTTTAAAACACTTGCACAACAGTAGCTCCATTACAGCTTTCTGGAAACTTTCCACAGTTTCGAGAGTGATAATAAATATCTGTCCAAGCAGCTCCTTGATCAGTTCATTTGTTCAGTAGCTTTCTGAGACAATCCTCAGCTCAAAAATAAGCACTGCTCATGCACATGCAGACTGGGGCACTACCTCTGCCCTTGTAGTACAACATTTTCAGTGTATCAAGGCTAATGTTTCTTTCCTGATATCTAAAACATCCCATCCATTTCATTACAGTTTAATAAAACCAGAAAATCAGACAAAAAATAGTATAAAAATTTCCTGAACCAAACTTTTCCTGCTCTTGGAAAATCTTTCAAGTATTTATTATTTATTTCAGTAATTCCCAAATAGATATTATCAGAATTTATAGGCTATCAACAGTTTTATACCAAAATGGTTTCTTGTAACTACAATATTTTATCATCAAATTTTCATATTAAGTTCATATACTAAAATGTCAGTAGCCACATAACAATTGCAGAGAGTTATTGAGAGTTATATTTAGATATAAAACATGTCCTAGCCAACACCTAAATCATAGCACAGTTTTTCAGAGGCTTGCAGAAGCAAGGCAGCTGCAGCTGAGCAGAGAAGATGAATGCAGCCCATAAGGGTTCTGCATCTTCAGTAGAACTGCAAGGACACAAAACAGCAATGACTGCAGTGAAAAGAACACAAAGGAAAAGTCTACATAAATTAGCTCAGCCTCTTGTGCCTTAGAACACTGGTCCTCAAAGAACTTGGCTGCAACATCACAAAATCGTATCTCAAAACTCATTGAGAACTTTCAGGTAAATTTGATTAATGTTAAAAATATTTCTGTACATATTTGCATCATTAACTTTATTTTTTCTGTTCTATTAATTAAGTTCTGAATTAGAAATAAAGAGAATGAGGCATCTATCCAAAAAAGGAGTTTAAAATCCCCTGATTTGTCTCCCCATCTTGATAGGGCAAAAATCTCTTAAGGCTAATTATCTTTTGTAGATAATTATCTGCAAAGATCAGTTCAGAATACTCACATTTCATCTGACATATTCCAAATCACAGACTAGTGTTAATAATACGTATTTTCAGTTAAAATAAAATTTAAAAATAAAAAAAATACTTTTAGAATCCATTCTAGGACTGTCTACCAAAGCCATATTCCGACTGACTGTACACCCAGATGAATGCCCATAGAGGGTCTCACCCTCTGACCCATGTGCACTTGGCTGATCTGCTACAGAATTCCTCACTTGCTGCAGGTCTTTCAATTTTTATTTCTGACTTGCAGCTAAAATTGTTTTCAGCTCATATCCTTTCTTCCCTATAGGAAATGAAAGATATATTACTCAATTTAAAGTTTTACAAACTTTTGTAATGTAAGATCTTAAGCTAGAGTGCTTACTGTTGAAAAGTTGCCTTTGCATTCTCATAGTAAATACAGTATACTAAGATTAGACACAGAAAATAGCAATATCAATGTTAAAAATATTTAAAGGTTAAAGCAAGACTATAAACTGAAATGTACTATGACAAAGACATAATGCAAGTGTGTAACACCCTCTCTCTGTACAGCTTAGAGAATAAAAGCAAGTAATTCTTACCTGCTGAAATTTGTAACATTTGATAACATTTTCCATTTATAGTGACAATCTAGTACTGCAGAGATAGATCAGATGTATATTTTTATGCATCTTCAACTAATATGCTTCTAGGTTATCAGGCTTTTAATGTTTTGGTTTTTTTTTCTTTAAAAGTGCTTAAGTAGCTCTCAGACAATCTAAAATACCATTCCTCCACGTCAGAAGATAAATCAATGACCATTTTCACCTATGTCAAAAAAGATACTCCCTTCAGCTTCCTTTCCTTCACATCTCAAGGGAAAGAGTTCTAAACATTAAAAATTACTAAAAATAATTTCCATGTTTACAAAAAGCCAGTTCTGCACTCTTACTCCTGAGACATATGAATGTCTCCATGATTCTACTCCATGGACACACATGAATAAATAATCCAGCATCAGACTGCAGCTGTGTGTTACCGTTTGTGCTGCCTGCTTGGCTGCCTGCCAGACCCAGGCTCTCCTGCAGGTCTTTCAGATTTCATTCCAAAACTGCAAAAAGCCTTCACTGGACTGATAGCTCCTTTAGCTGGAAAACTACATTCATATTTTTCTCTTCAAAAATTGAATCCTAACAGATAGATCCTGAGCTTAAAATTTATTTTGTGTTGGAAAAAAATGTCCATGATAAATTATTAGCCTATACTGTGAGTGATGTTTAAAAAGAAATATCTAAGCCTTGAAAAAAAAGCTCACATTTAAACAATATCAAAATTTAAAAGTGCACAAGGAATGGAAACCCATAGCATTTCCGTTATCTTGTCAACTCTTCCCTCCTGAATGTGTAGTACTTTATATTTAAGCCCTTCAAAACACAGATTATCTTCGTTTTTTTATCACAATGCAGCTGTGATTCTCATTCCAGCCTCTAGATCATAATAAATTATTTCCCATCTTACACGTTGCAATAGCAAGAAGGAATTATGGTCAGACATAGGGCTGGGGATGAGTTCCTGACTCTAATTTAACCAATCACAAAATTCCCCTGAACTGTGCCAGAGTCCACCACAAATGATTGAATACAGTGGATTACCTGCCAGGGGCTGAGCTGCCCGTGCTCAAGGCTGGCTCTGGAATGACGCAGCTGGTGACAAAGCTGAGCAAAGCTGTGCCACAGCCAGTGGTAAGAGGAGGCTCCCTTCTCCCCTGGGTGGGACCTGTGGGTGCCCAGGGCCTGCCTGGGCTCTCTTGTGGGTTTGCCTTTACCTGGCTGTGGCCTCACTGACCTGGCCCTGCTGAGTTGTTTCCCTGCCATGGCTTTGGTCCTGCCCTGTCATTGCTCTCCTGCCTGGCAATCACTGCACTCCTGGTTGAACCTGGCTGCTGACCTTGGCTGATTCTGACCCTGATTCTGCCTGGCAATCACTGCCCTCCTGATTGAACCAGGCTGCTGCCACCAGCCCTGATTCTGACCCTGATTCTGGCTTGACCTCAGATTATGTCTCATCACTTTGGACTTGCCTTGTGGGCTGGACTGTTTGGTGACAGCAACCATAACCTGACCAGCTCAGCTTGCCTTGCCCAGCTTCTGTGGGATTGTGCCCCTGTCAGTACCTCCCACCATCCTGCTGTCATTGTCATCTCCCAGAGGACCTCCTTTGACATGCACAATCTCCCTGTCCTTCATCCCCATAGTTTATTTCTTTCACCTTCTTCCAATTTTTGATGCCATTGATCATTCTTGCCTTCCTGGCATTTTACACCCACTAGACTTGAAGATTGGGGTTTTTTTCGCTCCAGTTCTTTTCAAGGCTGTTCTTGTAGTTGATCTTTTGATGAGTATTTTTGCTCTTTCCCCACTCTCATTATTCCACAGGGCAGTATCTATAGCCTTTTGCTCATCTTACATTATGCTCTCTCTCCAAGCAATTTCATCAGCTGACATATCCTCAGTTATCATCTCCATGCTGATGACTAACAAATGAAGCTCAGCATCATTAATTGTTCTTCTAGCAATATTCTCCATCTGTCCTTCTCTCAAATTATGTAATTTCAAAGTTTTATCAGCTTTAACCAAACTTGAGAGAAAGAAGTAGTGTCTTTCTTCCCAAAACCTTGCCGTCCCTTTACTTTCTGCACATTCAGGTACCTGTTCTCAGGATACTTTCAAAGTTTTTTCCTCACATTGCTCTTAAAAAAGAAAATCCACATGCCATTTTGGGATCTTCATCTACACAACATCCTCCTTCCATCTTTGTCCAAATAGAAGGGGCTTCCTTTAAGTCTTAATAAAATTTTATAAAAAACCTTTTAAAAACGCTTTCAATTTGTTCATGCAGCACCGTTGCCTCAAGACTGTACCATCTGAATTCTTCCACCAGGGCCCAGTTCCATTCACATCAAACTTACATTTTTCAGTATTGCTTTTAAATGTCCACATGACATAAATCTGCATCTTAAAAAAATAATAAATTGAACACTAGACAAGATAAACTGTATCTAATTACCAAGCAGAAGTATCTGAGCTAGTTTTAAATAAGAACCAGTGAAGTACCCCCAGCAACAGTGATACTGAGCTTTTTGGCAGGATGTATTAGTTCATGCACAACTCTATGCATTTGTGGGTATTCTTCCTGTTCATCTCTATAGCTCTACAGTTCCCTCATAACATATTTCCTCATTAAGCTTGATGCCTATTTATATTTTGTACATTCTGCCAGTATTCCCAGTCTTGTGTGATTTGTTTGACAGTCTGTCATCTATGTAAAAATAAAGTGCTTTACCCTGTTTAAGTTCCACTTAAAATAATTCTACTTTTCACGGCATCTCCAGTAACTTTCACTAGTCTGTCTCTTCATCCTGACACTGGGAGTGGCCAAAGCTGTAACATTTCTTGAATAAGTGCATGTGAGGTGGTAGAGTGAATTAAACAAGGAGCTAAATAATAGAATACAGATCTCTGTATCCCTGCTGCATTTAGCAGTGCTTCTGTCTATTTAACTGTCTTCAAAAGCTCCTTTGTCTTTCAGATCTTCTGTACCTGATGACAGCTTAGCAAGTTTTACTGTGCCAAAGCTCCATCCTTTCCTTCCAAAAGATAAAAGCTACTCAGAAAGATGTTCAAGAGAGAAAACACCTAAACAGTGTCTGCTTTTCCTCTAGAAACTGGCACACGGTGTTTTCTGAAAAGAGTGAAGATAGCTTTCTATAACTGCTAAGAACTGGCCTTTCTGGCATTTCTTGCTGTCCCTGCATTTTCCCTCAGTGAGGAAGGCAATGTAAGAACCAGTCCAGACACAGGAACTTGGGCCCATTTTGGAGAGCACTTGCATAGCACAGAGCTTGGCAATTTCATCCCCAGATGAGAATTTTACATGTCACAGTAGCATATCTTTACCTCATCCTTTACTATATCCTTACCTCATGCTTTAGTAGCCATTTCATACAGACAGATGAGGAACTGGCACAAACTTAAAATTTTACGGAGTTGGTCAAGTTTCAGTAACAGCTGAGGGGGAAAAACCCACAAGAAGACAAATAGCACTGCACTGAGGGCAAACTGTCAACATCCTCATGACATGTTTAATGTTCTCTAATCAGGACTCTACATGAGCAGCCTTCCTTTACCAGTTTCCAGGCCAGCATCTGCTGGTGCTGCTTGTTGGATTTTACTCACTTGATTTATTAATGGCGGCCTTTTGGAATTTTGTAAAAGTTCTAGTTCCTTGGGAATGGTGAAAAACACAAAGGTTACTTTAGAAAAAACACAAAAGCTTTAATCTAGGACATGGAGTAGCATATTTTATTTTAAAACTATGTTCTATATTTAATTATGTGATCTTTTTGGACTATAGGATCTCCTATGTAAATACATAATACCTTACAGCCTTGACATTAATTTATATTAAAACTACTACATACTTTCCTGCTAATATAATGAAGCTTTAAAATAGCTGAAGCACCATTTAGCACAAAACAAGATCAAAAAAGGGTTTATATATATCATGTTTCTGTTGTTACATATTTATCTAAAAGCAGGACTTAAAGTTTTCTTTTGTTGTTACAAACTTATTTGCAAGATGAGAATATGTTCCCAAGCAGGCAAAGCTATCTGCAGACATAAGAATAGTTATTTCTTTTTACAGAAGCAAAACCTCAAGGTTCAGGAGACAGGAATGCAAAAGGTTAAGAAATAAATTAATTGCCAATGTGGAAATATCAGTGTAACATCCAAACAGTACCATTTTTTTACACTCTGAAAACACTGAGAACACAGATAAATTCCAGTTTTCTTAGCTAACTATTGAACAAAATTATTTCACTAACTTTTAGAATTTTAAAAAGTGCTTATGTTGCCATATTTTAGTCTATAAACAAGGAGCATAAGGCTGACAGTCATTTCAGGAATTGCACCAAGAACTTTAAATGGCCAGGTGTGTCTGATTTGTCCTGTACCCCCTGCAGGTTCAAAGCATTTAGCAATTAAGAGACATAATGTAGTCATTCAAGGAAAACTGACTGCCACAGAAAATAACCCAAATAATTTATGGAGTCACTTTGAAAGGAATCATTGTCATTGTAGGGACCCCACGTTATTGTTTGTCTGGAGCTAATTTAATTATGGGTATTTTCTGCTTCTGGTGTCAAATGAGGCTCTTCATTTGACTGATATTACAAAAGTATAACTTTTACTTGTATAAATATTTCCCATACAGCAAAAATATTTTCAATGACATAACACATTAATGCACAAAAATTTCATACAATTTTCATCACATATTATGTTCTACAATTATTTAACATTCATACTTTCTGTACATCAGCATGACTGAATATCTTTTATATACAATCAGCTCCGTCAGAAATGTGTTCATTGGTATTGCAAATCCCCAGTGCATCAGAGAGAAATGGTCCCCAATATTGTTAAAACACTGGGTTTGGGAAGCATATTCCAAAGTTTGGCATGGTGGCAATAGTTACAATCAGATAACCTTTCTAAAGAAAAGAGAAGATTTATCTTCAACATCTAGGACTTTCTTTTAAAATAGTCCATGGAAGACTTACTTCTTCAGGTAAGATGTTTTGCCAAGTTACATTCTATAATGAAAAATTATAACATAATATGGTATTGTTTACTCTTATTGCAACATTAGTCAGCTGATAAATGTTTTTATTTTATCATATCCAAGTACTGAGTAAACTCATTCAAACTACAAATTAATGAGCTACCTTTAAGAACTCAGAAGTAGTTAATTAATTTAATAAAACTAATTTAAAAACTGATAAATTGAATAAGGTTTCCCTTTTTTCCTCAATTTTATTTACACAAAATCACAGAACCTTATTCAGAAAGTGAATTCCTTCTTCACTTTTTTCCATCAACTCTTTCAAGACTGAGAAGTCTGATATGAAACCAATGAACTCCTGGCAGCTGATAACTTAAAAGAATTTCTTCAATATTTGGAAAACTACAAAATATATATTATTGTGGAGGTTTTGGCATGTATTTTGAACTGCTGCATATGGGAAGAAGTATGATAAAGAAGAGACCTCTCACACAGTAGTGCTGGATGGGCTGTGTCATCTTCCAATGCTCAAAGGAAAACAGAGATAATAAAGGGAAAAGGTTGCTGTAGGTTACCACTGCTGCTGTAAACTCCTGTAGAATCATATTCATTGTTTCCACATGGCTAGCAACCATGGAAGTATTTTGTTCCAAAATATGTTATTGATTATATTTCAATGCTTTTAAGGATAATCCTATAAATTTCAATTTCTGTGTTAGGTTTTTACCTCTGTCCATCAAGAGATTCTTGTAGGAGGGTCTGAAATCAAATGCTGGAGTATAAGTGTCATGTAACAGTCCAATACATTCCACTACAGTCTCTGTTATTGTCATGTAGAGGAACTTAGGAAGTCCAAGAGAGAAAATATTTTCATGCAAAAGTTCCCAAAAACCAAATATGCTGTGTTCAACTGCTGAAAAATAATTTATGGGAGAGTTATGTGGCTCACTACAGTTTAAGGAAGCAAAATTCATTAATGTGTTCAAACATGGAAACTAAGGATACTCAAGAGCCAACAGGTTGTTTTGGAAATAGAGGAAATATTTTGTTTCACCTTATTATCTAGATTCAGTTCCTTTATATTTGTATTTTCCTCTCACAAAACAATGAGAAAAGTTAAAGTGAAACATTTGCAATCCTGGGAATTTTACAAAACTGAAAAAATAATAGGACAGGTAGGAAAACAAAAGAATCCCTTTTCCTGCAATCAATTTCTCCAAGTTTAAACAGCTGCAGTTCAGGTTATGAATAAGATAGTTTTCTTACTGAATTAAGCTAAGTGTCAATTGCTAAGAGACAGAGAACACTGACACAGTAATATTGTAGTAATAAAAAAATATTAATTTCACCTGTCCATTGTATGAGAAAATTTAATAACCTCTGTCCTCATTTGCTTCTGTTTCTTCTGGAATATTTTACTACTATACTAAGTTCACAAAACAGACTTCAAGATTGAAATAAGCAAAATGCAATGCAAATTTGCAGGTAACGTGATGACCAACATCTTGGAAAATAAGACTCTACCATCTCCTACCATCTAGTTCCTTTAGACTAAAACCACCAGTAAAATACATCTTGCTGTACGTAGACTGAATTCAGTAATTTGATCAGGTTTTCCTGTATTGGGTTTCTGCCTATTTACAGTAAAACACAGGGAGGGGAGTCCTGATACTGTATCAGCCAGAAGGGAAAGAAGAAAAAAAAAAAAAGAAATGTATGACTTCTTTGGAAAATGACAAGCACAAGTATCATATCCCACCCCCTCCTTCTTCACAAACACCTTTTTTTTTCTTCTTTTTTTTTCTTTTTTTTTTTTTTTTTCTCAAGAATATGAAGGAAATCTGCCAGAAGGCTGGATGAATTTAGAGTTTACATGAGTGAAATACAAGGCTTTCTATTCAGAGGGAAAGGAAAGAAATAAAACAGCCACTGAACACAGACATAATTCTGCACTGTCATTACAGGTGCTGTAAGTTATAGTGACATAAAGTACTTTCATGGCAGAACCTAAAGTATTACCTATGAGAGCCTGGCAGAATTCTTACCTCTCTGTATCCCAGATTTCACCTGCAGCAAGTGGATAAGAATGCTTATCTATTTTTATAATTTTTTAAAATAATTTCAGGTTAAAATTATTGTATGAATCAGCCCTGTGAATGCCAAAGACCTAGAATGCAGATGCAGCAGTTTTCTCTTTTCTGTCTGAGATTAATTGAGGTGAATGTAATTCCTTAGATCTATCCGGCTCACCTTACTTCTAAATATGATCTTTTTTCTTAACTTGATTGCTGAACCCTTGTGATTGCTACACTTACTTCTCTCTGCTGATCATTATTTTCATAATTTAACATCCTTTGTTGAGGTGGTGCTCCAACTTCTTCAGTTTCTTCCAATCATGCAGGACTTTTCCTTTTTTTAAAGCTTGTTTTCTGTAATTCACTACTGCCAATTTCTGTACTAATTCATCCGTTTCAGTAATGAACAAGGAAGGTAATGCTGTACTGTTCCCTTCACTTTTAAGTCACGTTTTTGTCCTTTCTCAGGTAAAACTTCAGCATTCTTTTCATAGTGATGCCAGAAACATCAATGTGATCCTCTTCTACATTTTTGTAACTAACTTTCCTTGAAAAACATGTTTCTTGAATATGAATAGATTTTGTTAAGTTGCTTGTTAGCCTTTGAAGCTTCCTATTAAAGTATATATTTAAAACATATTTGCATTGAAATTCTGTTGCTCTGGTTCACTTCAATGCATGTAAGTACTTCCTAAATCCCTTTTCAGCTGAAGAATTCTTTAAATTTTAATATTGTTAAAGCTTCAAGTCAAATATAGGCTTAATATCTGTAGCACAGCTACAGCAAAGCACATTTAAATGCAAAAGTAAAAAAAATAAAAAGTGGTTAAAACATTATTTAAAGCTTTTCAAATAGCATGAATTGAAAATAGAAAAGTTGAATTAAGCTGTTATGAGAAACTACTGAAAAATTTCCCTAATTTTAATTTAAAGTTTTAATTTTTACATTAAAACTAGTTTAATACTTTGAAATAGAACACCTTCAATAAAAAGAATTATACAAGTTACAAAATGGAAGTTTAAAATGAAAGCTCAGAAAGACAAATGAATATTCCAGTATATATAAAAATTTGCCATACTTTTAAAATTTTACATTGGTACATTTACAGAAGTTAGTACAGAGGACATGACTGATCAAATTTTCATTTCTTGCCCCTTTTTTTAAAGCTGCTGTATTTTAACATTCCATCAATGCTTTTGGTGTATAGGAGATATTTCTCAGTGTTCCAGTTAAAAGTATGGGCAAGCTGTAACCTTGTGTAAGATTACAGAGAATCAGTAATTCATCTCATTCGGTTTACATGTCTACATTTGCATTAGCCTCTAATTAAACTTCTTTGACTTTCTGGCAAGTGGAAAGAAATGGATGTTTCTAGAACGCAATTAATCTTGCCCCAGAATAGATCCTTGAAACAGTTCAGATAAATTGGACATTAGAAATGCCTGATTATCTCTGTTAATGATGAAAAGAGTTTAGTAGACCAGCTCAAACGCAAATATCTGTGTGACAGACCTCCAATGCTATGAGAAATTAATCTTATATTACATTTCCCATTTCTTTGAAAGAGGAATAAAAGAGTCCACTAAGGTGATTTTACCACTCTCTAGGAATTTATCAGTTTCCTTTTCCAAATTTAAAAATTGTTGTTCCTTTTAAGAAAAGTATCAAAACAGTACCAACAACAACAACAAACCATAATAAGGAAGTAAAAGCAATACATATATTGATATAAATACTTTTCCAAATTCAGTAATTGTAATGCTTCTTCAACTTTTCCTCAAGGATTTTTTTTTCCTCTGATTCAATCATCCTTCGGTGAGTGAAAACTGCTGCTGATACACCAATTACAGCAATGCCTTGACAAACCAATTTATTTTGAAATACCTAGATTAAGTTTTACCACAATGCAAGCAACAGACAGCTTTGCCTGAAGTAGAAACATGTTTTAATTTGGCTCGAAATAGTTTTGTATGTAAATGGATCAGTAGAGATTAATATCTGAACATACACTGATGCTAATCTGTAACTGTCCTCATGTAAAAATAACAGCCATGCTGCTGCAGAGATTAAAGGTGATCCTGTATTAAAGGCCTGCAGTGTCTCAGATCTGCTAAGTGATTTTAGGTCATTCAAATAAGCTCTCCATGCCTCAGTTTCCCCATCTGTCAAATGAATATGCCTCCTACTTCACAGGGATGTGGCAACATTAATCAATATTTGTAAGGTACTGGAATACTATATAAGCCATAAATAAAATACACTGTGTTCTAGTTGAACGTTGTAAAGTTCATAAACTGATGTTGGTAATGAAAAATAAATTCACAGAAAAAAGAGCCAGTACCAGTGAATGACTCAAGTTCACAAGCTCACTGTGAAAAACCTGTGCTATTATATGAAAATAACACAAGCACACTGCTATGCACATAAGTCATGACTATAAACATAAATAATACAAATCAAAAGCATATTTAAGGAATAGAGAGCATTAACAGAATCAGACATGATCCACTACCTGTGTGAAAATGTTTTTCTAATGGAAGGAAAGTGATCTAAGTGGAGCATCCTCAAGTTGTCCTACTTATTTCTACAATGAAATAGTAAATGTCTAAGTAAAAAAATATACTCAGTCTAGCCACAGCAGGATTCAGATTATACCCGCTTTTTCCTCTTTCTGTGTATCATATATGTAACATAACCTATTTTGAAACACTCTTGGGGCAGGTTGTGGGCATGGAGGATGTGATGGTCACAGGAGCAGCCTCCAGCCTTTTAGCAATTTCCTTCCCCAATCTCCTGGTCAGAGCCCCCTAAGTCTATTCGTGTAATTTGCCTGCAGAGATCACTTTGTCACAGTGTCTGTGCAGCACCAAGAACCACAAAGCTTTCCATGATGAGTGTGGAGGAGTCCAATTATTGTATTATCTGCATAATATCTAATGATTAGTGACTATCAGGAGGACAAGCTTAAGATACAACACTATAGTGCAATAAACTCATTCACTGAAAATTTAAGTAACACTCCTTGGCATCACAATGTTTTTTCTATTCAGAGTGCTCAGCTCCAGTGAGAGAGAAATCATCCCTGAAGAAATAGAAACCCCATTCCTCTCATAATGTCCACAATAAAACAGAGTAACATTTGCACAGTAATTTGGTTAAAACAAGAGCAAGCAATCATAGCTAATGATTTGAAAATGCAAAAATATGTAATCTTTGCAACTGCATGTTTATTTTACCCATTCACTCTTCATTATAGGGTATCTTTACTGAGATATAAATCACACATCCAGGAAAAGAGATGAATGTAATGACTCACTTTAAAAAGGTGGTTGCTGAGGAGCCTGTAAAAACACATGGACTAGATATTCAAATTTCATATTTAATACATCAAGGAGTATAATCCTGGATGGATTACTAGGCTGGATTATAAACGTTGAACTTGGACATATGCTGTATTTAAATACTTACTGTTGTGTGATCGAGTACTTGCAGGTTAGGAAACGCCATAACTAAGTTTGTACTTACAACTTCAATTCCTGCTTCTTTGTACTTGATATGTCATAATATCTCATGGGAAAATTCCTATGTCATCATGTACCTGAAACATCTTGGCTTTACAGAGTGGGAATCCCTAAACCAATTACTGTTGATAACTTCATTCAAATTGTTGATGTACATTACACAACTTGCAAACAATGCTTTGGAAATGGATTATCACTTTCTGCTGGCTTTTTCCTCTTTCTTTACAGGGCAGGTCGCCTCTGTGAATACTTTAAAAACATTAATTCATGCATTTTCATAGATACTTTGTATGATGGATGAGGTGATGGTGTAATTTTATACATGAATGTAAAGAGAGCAAAGTCAGTAATGTCATCCTATTCTGAAAGTCCAAGGTGAGCTTTGATTTTTTTCCCAGTGTTAACACTTTGTGTTCTGGGTTTCCACTGACTCCACTTTTGACATTTCCAAATTGTACCTTCCACCACTTTTCCAGCTTTTACTAGAATAAGTAGGCCAGGATCATACAGGAGGACAGAATTTCAGTCCTACTGGACTGAGGGGAGCTGTGCAGCTGCCTGAACCCTTTATTCTTCTGAGGCACATTTCTGCCTCATTTACTGCACATTCAGTTTACATATTCTGAAAAGAAATTACCTGAGAATATTAGAGACAAATTCATGCCATGAGGACCAAGTTTCATGCACTGTAGGAAGCAGGGATCTTGTAGAGAAAGTACAAAGTAACCTCCTATTTTCAGAAGTTCTCCAAACAAAGGTTGCACACACAACACTTTCTCAAACAAGAAACTTGCAACTTTAACATGTCTCAAAAACTGGGCTTTGAGCATTGGTTTTAATTTTGCTTTAATATGAATATATCTTCCCAAATATCTAAAGAAAAAAAAAAAAAAAAAACAAAAGAGAGAAGGATAAACATGTACTACCTTCTCTGCCCTGCTTCTCCAGAAATTTCATCATATGTAAATACAGTCATACCCACATAGGATCTGAACAATTCTGGGCCATTCAGATTGACAACACAAGGAAACTGCCCAGCAACTTGTTGCTTTCTTCTACACAGAGAAATCAGGAGAGGTCATATACCTTCTCAGTGATTTCAAAGCTATTTGGTGATAGCAAGTACACACATTGGCTCCAAAAATTATGGATTAATCCTAAGATCCCTGAGGAGTTTCTCCTTCTTCTTTTGCCATTCAGCTTTTGGGTCTTCCTGCTAATCTCATTCTCTTTGTCTTCTTTAATGTGGAGCTGCCCTGCAGAGCTGTGCACCAGTCAGTCTGCATCTGCAAGCTCTCCACTTGATAGTGTTTGAACAAGGAAAGCCTGAGACATTACCTACAGTCTCAGTTTTAGCACCACAGTGACTTTCAGAAGTGCTGGGCATTCTGCTGAGCTCTGGAGTCCTCAAGACTGAGCCAGCAGGGAGGCAGGGAGAGAGAAGCAGCTGTGGGATCCAATGATCCTACTTCCTACAAGGCACAGCAGAGTCTAATCAATATATAGGAGCACGTAACAGAGAATGCTACATATGGATGCCATATTTCTAAAAATTATATGCCACACACAATTGCCATAAAGAAGTCAAAACAATAAAATTGGATGTCTTATAATTACAAAAAATCTATTAGTATTTACATAGGAATTGTTTTCCCAGACTTACTTGGCCAAAATTTCATGGCAGTCCTAAAAATAGCAAATTTACATCACTAATATCAGAGAGGTTCTGGTGCCAAATTCCAAGTCTCTGCTCCAAAATGTGACAATACCAGACTTGATGATTCTAAAATCTCAGTACTAGGGAAACTGAGTGTGACAACCATAATCCCTTTACAAGGTGTCCCAATATGATCCTGGGAACTCTAAGCTCCTGAGTGTGACCTCCATCTTGGGAAAGTCATTGCCAGAAACTATTACAAATGGACAAATACAGTTAGCTGGAGAGAAGTCATCACCATTTCTATAAGTGCACATTGGGAAGAAAAAGTGCAATTGCATTTATATAAAAATGGATTCTAAGTTACAATAATTCCTCTTCCCTCTCCTGAAAAAAAAATTATAATTAGTTCTACAAAGAGAAATAATTCCTAGTATTAAGTGAATAATGTTAAAATCTATTGGATTATTGAAATAAAAATCAGTAGAAGATAATAAGCAAAGAAAAATAAAATTCAGAAGAAAACATCATTGTCCCGCTGTATGCACGCATGGTATGCCCACCTCGACTACTACATCTACCTCTGGCAGTCCTACCTCAGAAAGAATAAATATGTAGAAATGGAGCAGAGAAAGGTGACAAAGATATCAAGAGGCATTGGATTGCTGCACTTGAGTCAAGAAATTGATTGTAGTTTTCTCCAAAACACATCTGAATCCTTCTTATCTGACACATACAGTAAAGCCATGGAATTAGGAGTGATGGCAGAATGTAAGTTAAAAATTATTATTGTCTCTAAAATCAGGGCAGATTAGAAAATCAATCAGCCACTTTACAAACGAAGTCCAAGCAGAATTTCTATTATAGAAACTAAAAATAGAAATGGTTTTTAAATACGCTTCACAAATCCATGGAGGGTATGTCTGTTGGTAAATAATGAGCATTGGGGACAAGATGCAGAAACAACCTCCCCCTCTCACCACCTGTGGGCAGCTCAGGATGTATCCACGTCAGAAGGATCACCCTGCATGTGTCTGCTCCCCACGTCACTCCCCAGATGTCTGCTGGCCTTAGCAGCTGCCTGACATTTCACTGCCCTCCCTGGCGTTCTCACTTTCTCTCCTTACTGATCAAACACACACGAGCCCTTGCCAGATAAACAAGTGAGAGCATTCTGAGATCTGCATGTGGCTGAGAGTTCTCTGCTCTCCTCCGTGTCTCTGATTGTGTATCAGCTCTGTTTGTACCCCAAAGACAACATTTCACTGGTACCATGAAAATTCTCCTTTCCCCACCAAGCAGAACTTCTGATTCATGGAGAAGTCTTATTCTCCAACACATTTAAATCCTAATTTATTATGCTATGTTATTTAAAATCATATTTAGTTGAACATACTACCTTTGTCAGAAAACACATTTTACTTCTCATAGTAATGCAACCAGGCTTCTCACTGATTTCTCAAATTCCATAAATGGGGTGAAGTGCATATGAGAAAGCATTTTATTCAAACCCTTTAGTAGCTCAGGATATGATCCTAACCAGGCAAACAAACTGTTAATGTGGTGATGGAGGTAGAAGAATATATATACCACAAAATTGATGGCACTTTCTTATAAAACCTTAAAATTAAGTAATTGTAAGTAACAAAACCTTAAAATTATAAAGAAATACTAGGACAGAAGCCAAGTCTCCACAGTAGAACTTTTCTGTAAGAATTTCTTCAGAGAGGGTATTAATATGGCATCTCTCTGTTTTAATGGAATTAGTAGGAGTTGAATGCATTTACATACATGAATATCACTAGGAGTTCACAAAACTCTGATTGTGGTTAGATATCTGAATTATGAACAGAAAAAGCAGACTGACATAAACGCTGTTTCTTCCTTTGTCAGATATGATTGAAACTGGCCAGCAAGTTCAAAAATGTATTAGAGATGGACTGCAATATATGACAGGGGAAATCTGTTGAGAAGAAAAGGAATTCTGGGCCTTACAATAATGCAGATGAGATGAAGTAAAGGCAACAAAACGACAACAGAAACTGAGTAAAGAGAAAGGCCACAGGTGTGTTTAAAGCAACTATTCACTCTAAGGAACATCTCAGAGTTGGAAAAGAAGTTTTGCTAAAATAAGACATTTCTGAAATTCAGAAGAAGTATCAAATGTCATTGCTCATTTAGCAAACCACATGTCAAATGATGAATTGATGATTTGAAATATTTGTCAGATGCTGTCCAAGTATCAGTCAACTTCAAGAAGGCCTCTGTAAGTACAGACATAAAAGAAAGCTTAGAATAGAATAATCTTGCATTTACCTGTAGCCATCTAGTAATGATACGTCAATACACATGTATACTGCATTTAATTACTAATTTGACTTTGATCTTCTTGACAAGTTTATCTGAAATTAATGAGACCTTTCATGTTGGTACTGGTCTGGGTGACTGCAAAGGAGCTGACAAATTGCTCCTTATTTCTGGATTTTATTAAAGACTCTTCCTCTTAAATTGTATCATTAGAGAAAGAAGTATATTCTTAGCAATTTTACATCCAAGTCTACCAATAAAATCAGTACATCAATGAGAAAAGAAGCATGTATTTTAATGTAGGATTGTGCCAATTTGATCTGCAGGCCCTCGATTTTCCTACTTATTCACTGAACTTGTGCAAAGAGCTTGAGCTGAAAAATGTATTGACTCAATAAATGGAAATTATAAACAATTATCATACTACATAAAATTAATGAAGTACTTTTAGTTTAAATATAATTAATCTTTCATGAATTACATAAATATGCAATTTCTGTATTTCTAGGATCTAATACTATACTTATGCAAAGTATGGTACTACCTACTACTTAATCTTCAGATGTAGCTACACAGAAGAAGAGTACTAATCAACCATCAAGCATTAGAAAGGTGGAGCAAAATAGTTTATAAGCAAAGTCACAAGTCAAAAAAGCCCCAATAATAGAACTAAACTAAAATGTTCATGGCTTTTGCAATATTTACTCTTATCTGAAATTTCCCAAAAGGACTAGCACTTTTAGTGTCAGTTTTAAGGCTCACGTAAAAGAATATTCCTCTTCCAGCCCTTTGACTAGTAATACTTCACTACAGAAACAAACTCCTTACTCATATGTTTTTAAAGCATTAGATTCTCCTTCCATTTTATACTTTACTCCAGGAGAAGTCTTGCTATTAAACTTAAATATGTTCAGTGTTTTCTTCCTTCCTTTCCAAGATGTTAAGCTTATTAATACTGTAGTAATAAAGTCCATTTGATCTTATGCTGGCTCAATAGTCTCCTAACTCCATTTGGTGTGTTTGATGAATGAGGAAACTCAATGAAGTGTGAGTAGGTTAACTGGTGATTGATCAAACCATATCCAGTAAGTAAAAAGAAAAATGTGTTAACGGTGGGGAGAAGGACTTTCGGCTCAGAAAAGAAAATGAGACTAAAACCAAGTAAACCTATCTAAGCTGCTTTTTTTTCATAGTGACAGAAACATTTATAACTATCCTCTCTGACAAATGTCTTAAGTCTACCTGAAATAAAGGTCTGTGCTAAAGCTTTATAAAAAGCAGCTAAGAAGACCATGTGGGAGCTCAGCTCTCTCTGTAAAATAATTAAGTTCAGCCCAGTGGCAAGTTCATAGTGCCTGTGAAGTACTTTGCATGAAAGTATTACCACTCTTATAAAGTACTCCCAAGCAATATGAACTTAGGTCCTAGTTCACATTAATTCTTTACTAGAATGAAGAGATATAAATGTTGGTGAAACCACCTGATATTTTTGAGCCCAGCTTCATCATCATCCTCATTTATTTCTTCGCATCTGAACAAAAACTGCTGCATCTCTCTTTGCATCAACTCATGTAACTTACTGCCCAACAGCAGATGCTAGAGCCTTACTGCTGATTCTCACAGCCCTCCACTCTACCACACAGAAGTTACCAGTCTGCAGGTGGGTGTTCTGGCATTAGCCCAGATACCCCTTGTGGCAAGCACACAGAAGGTACTTTGCAGTTTTTAATGTTTTGTTTACAAGTCAAGTAACTGTAGTATGCACCTGATGCCTTCATCTGCTTCCACAGAACTGCACAGCTCTAAATATAAAAGTTTTGTTTGTCATTCACATTTGAAATAATGTTACTATGTGCTGCTAAATACAAGGGGGTGGGCATCAAGGCTCACTTTATAATTTGAGAGGTTGAGGAAGCTCCAGTCCAGTTACAACTCAGTGGTCAATATTTTGGTGCATGGATTGATCAAGGTAACCACTGGAAACAGGGATAAGAAAGGAAGTTTCAAAGCTGTTAGCCATGATCCATATATGTGGTTCACACACATTGCACCAGGCAATATTTGCACAGGACAGGGACTGCAGCAGTTCTAACATCTTCAGCAAATCAACAGTTATGATGATGTGTGTCAAAAAAACACATAACTTAACTCAGGAGAGAGTATTTCACCAGCCAGTCATGGAAGGAAAAGCTGTGGTATATGATTTCACTGCAAGCTGAGTCAGAAATAATTTTGGGGGGCCTGAAGGGATGCCAGCTTGTTATGAAATAAGACCATGCTCTAATGCTCCAGCCATTTTCTCTCACTACACACCCCAGGCATCAAACTGTTCTTCAGCAGCTGTAGTTGGTATTGATGCCAAGCCAGTGCTGAAATGTGATAAAATGTGGGACATAACCCAAAGCCAGAGTTCTTATTCTTGAGCCACAAGGTCCTTTCAATACATTTGGCTGCCAAAAAATAATGGAAAATTAGGGTGGTTTTAACAGTTTTATCAAGGGAGTTTTCCATGTGAAGCCTATTAATTACACCAGCATACATTGGGATCAGAAAATACTGTGTTACAGATTAGAAAACCTACTCAGCAATGGCAGGTTACTTTGGGTTTTTGGGTTAGGGTGGTGTGATATATTCACAGTAAAGTAGATATTATTTTCAAAATTTTTTTACCAGACAGATACAAAAAAGCCTTTCTACCAGATACTACTCTACTGTCTAGAGCCAGTCACTGGCCATGTGAAACCATACATAGAACAGAATAGTGATTTTAATGTTAATAGGCTACAAAACAAGCAAAAGTCTATGTAATGCAATACTTAATGTTTAAAAAGTATCATTGGGTCCAGTGCAAAGGTTATTGAGATATGTTTTGACAAAGATTCTCCAAATACATGCTTGAGATTGTTTTGTACATTTGTGCATGTCTAGAGATATGGGGTGAATTTAACTTATTTTTCCCAGAGCTGTTGATTCAAAGACTCTAAAGCAGAATGAACAGAAGCACAGCATGGTATGAATTTTCAGGGCTATTTTTTGATCTAAATTTTTCAATTCAGATTTTTTTGTCTCAATATTTTAGAAACTGCTGTTCTTGGGCTCTTCCTTAGATTGCCAACATTATTTCTCGCCTTTTCATTTGAGTTGCACAGAAAGTTTTATAAGACTTACACTAGTGTTTGTTTTTCATTACCATAAAACCTAGTAGTCCCAAGGACAATTTTGTGCCTCAGATAAATTAATTTTCCTTCAAGTTTTTATGCAGCTATGAAAAAATGGCAGTTAAAGGAATTATAAGACTTGGCCTGTTAAATAACAGGCTCAGAGAAAACCTACAGCATATAAAAGAATAGAAATTTCAGATGAGACACTAAAATTCATTTCTTTCTAAGCTGCTCTCAGAGCAGACTCAAGCTGAAGGGGGGCTATGACTACTAAGGCCCCAGTCAGCCAAGGAGCGGGTTAAAGCAGCTTCAGGGTGGCTTGAGCTGTTCCCTGGAGGTTGCTATTAGGCCGTGTTGCCATCTAGGGATCACCAGAGTGCAATACCCAGGGGCATGCTCCAACACATCCAGGGCCTGGAAAAATATGGCTGTATTTTGTATGTATTCATTTCAAGGATTACGTAGACAGCAGTCACATCTGTGATTCTCCCTCCTACCCTTGCATTATATGAATAAGGAATTGGGACCAAGACTGCCCCCAAAATATGTTGTCAGTTTTGGGAACATTAGTTACCATTCAGGAATGGTAATCTCTGAACTCAAGAACAAATGAGAATCCTTCAGAGTTCAACTGAAATAGGACACTAGTATTCATTTCCCTCTCTGTAACTTGAAGTTTTGAACATAACATTATCCCACACTTGAGGTCTGCTGATCTGCCAATTTAAAATTCTAGTAGGCTGTAAGTTTTACCTTTTAGCAGAAGAGAAGGACAAAAAAGTACAGGCAGAGTGTTGCAAATGGTAAGAAACAGAAAAATCTTATGGGGAAAGCAGAGAGGAAATGCAGTGCCTGTGGAGCAGGGAGAAAAAGAGCAGTGAAGGTCATGACAGGAGAAGTAAAATAAAGAGTCATGAAAAAGATGAAAATAATAGCAAAGCTTCATACAAGAGCATGCAGGGCACACAGTAGCCCTGAGAGGGACTAAGAACACAGAGTCTGGCTGGCAAAAGAAGGATGTGAGGCACCGTTGGAGAGATAAGGGACACCTCTGTCATCGGGAGGAAAAAGTACCACAGAGCCTGGGTATCTCTGGCATGGGGAAAGGTCTGGAAGATTTCTGAGATAAATAAATATGAAACTTGGCCGAGTGAGGACTGGAGAGATGTAATCAGTGCTCTGCACGTGCACTGAGCATACTGAAGCAGGCAAATTTAAAGAAACTTTGCTAGGGTAGAGTCAGGAACAGGATTGCAGTAAAAGTAAACCAGGATTAAAAACCAGTGGATGAAGTGGCTTGAAGAGCAAGATAAGTGTGGTTGATGGCAAGACACAGAGCCAGGAAGGAAAGGAGTCCCTAGTAAAAAGTACAGCAGTGGAGAATGCCCTAAAATCACAGACTAACCCAGGTCAGAAGGGTAATCCAAAGATCATCTGGTCCAACCTTTCATGGAAAAGGCAGTCTAGATCAGATTACTCAGCACCCTGTCCAATCACATCTTGAAAACCACCAATGATGGGGACTCTACCACATCCCTGGAGAGGTTGTTCCAGTGAATGTTTTTTTCTCACTGTAAAAAATGTCTTTCTTCTATCATGTTAAAGCTTTTCCTGGTGCAAATCCTTTGTGTAGCCCCTTGTCTTCTCCATGTGGCCTCTTGTGAATTGAGACCATCCATCCTCCTTGTAGCCACTCTTCAAATACTGGAATACTGTGATGAGGTGCCCCTCAGCCTTCTTTTCTCCAGGGAGAAAAAAATCACACTCCTCTTTCTGTCTCATAGGACAGTCTCTCCAGCTCTCTGATCACCTTTGTGGCCCTCCTTTGAACCTTCTCCAGTCTGTCCATGTGTTTCTTGAACTGTGGTGTCCAGAACTGGACACTGTATTCCAGGTGGGGCCCAACAAGCACTGTGTAGAATGGGATTATCTTTTCTATCTCTGCCAATACCATCCCTGCAGATGCAGCCCAGGATTCAATTTGCTTTTCTTGCTGCAGTGGTGCACTGCTGACTCATATCAGGTCAGGTTAGACAAATCTGTCAAAGAGCAGAAATAAAAATTGGGGAGTGTGTCATAGCCCAGATGTACACTGAACAGTGGAGCACAGATACTACCTAATGTTGGCTTGGGGAGAATATTGAGTAACTGGACTCTTCCTTCTGATAAGCTTGCTGGGCCCTCAGACGCTGAAGAGACACTGCAGGTACACTCTTACAGGTCCTGCCTGGCCAAAGCAAGAGGGGTCAGGTGCATGACTATCTTGTGGTCTGTATTTCAGGGTCTCATCTATCAAAGGTTCATTTCAAGTGAGGACTTACACACTGCAAATAACAAAAACGGGAATGTTTTGAATACAAGAAGCTTCAGTTCCTGATGAACGTGTACCAGAATTGGCACCTTTTGCTGACATCAGCATCTTGTCATTTGCTTCCTTTTAAAAAATCCAAACACCAAGAACTAAATACAGCTGCCAATAACTTTATTAATGACTGAAATTTTTACAGAAATTTTCAAACTGAACTACTCTTCCAGGTTTCACTAGTCTTCCATCAAAACTAATTAGATTCTGTTTTCAGAAAGTGTGCATTCTTAAAAATACACATTTTGACTCTCAGAAATAAACCAAATATAAGTTAAATAATTTTAGGTTAAAAAATCAGGAGGAATGTTAATGACTAGTAAGGTAAAAGCTAAAGTTCTGTTACCACAAAAGAAATCCCATGATAGTTTTAAAAATTAAGAGGAACCTGAGATGAAGTAAGCAGCTGAGGGAATAAAGGAAGTATTTATAAACTGTTAAATTCTCCTTTTCCATATTTGTGGACTGATAGCACACTTTTTTTAAGTTGGCCTCTGTGGTTAAGGCAAAACAAAAGGCTTTTTAAAAATCTCATACCATACAGTGAAGCACATTTCTGTAAGGTTTAAGGATCTCTGTTGCAAGTGTAGCTCACCACTTGCAGATGTGCCATTTACAAACCACTGGGAAACATTAGCATTAAGATTTTTGTGTGGCAGCCTGAGACTTGGATGCTGTGTGTATTCTCCATCTTTGCTCAGACCAAAAGGGCTCAGGCAATGCTTCGTGGAAATTTACTGTGTAAATAAGGTGGTGTGATCCAGCTGGCAGTACATGTACTAGATCGAGCTTGTAGGACATTTCCTTTCGGTCTGATATTTCTTCTTTGTGGAAATTACACAGGATTTTTATAGACAGAAGAAAAAGGCTCTTCTAGCCCCTTGCTAAGAGATCCTTCTACCATTGGTCCCTGTGAGTGGAAGGTGCAAGGAAAGGAGAACACTCCTTACTGTACATGAACAGCACGAGAATGAAGGTTATTGTTACCTCTGCAGCACATGTAGGGAGAGCAAAATCATAGCCAGTGTAAGATGAGGTATGCAAGACTCTACGTGAAAAGGCAGTATGGTACCTTCACTAATGTGTACTTTCTCTTGCTTGATTGCATTTCTAATCAACAAGAAAATTAAGTTTGGTCAGCCTTGTCTTCAGAGCTTTTTCTAACATTAATGAAAAGACTAATCGTAAACACATTGTTTAAACTTAAAAACAGGGAAATTGCCAATAAATATATACTGTAAGTCAGAATCTCTAGAGGACCAACAAGAATCTTAAAAAGCAAAGAATATTTGATCAGTGAAATTAGGATACAAGAAAGAATTTAAATATAATTAGGTAAAAAATAGGTCACATGTCTAGTATTTGTCCTGAGTGGTTTGAAATATCACAGCTGATAATAATAATGCAGAAGAGCAGACCAATAGGCAGTTTCATATTTGAGAATATGATGGATGCTGTAATAATACCAGAGAATGTATCTGAACCACTTTGCTTTCCAACAGCAATTAATAATGGCATGAAAAAACAGTCACTGTATTCTAATATCTTAAAATGATTAATGCCTTATCATTTGCATCCTGGAATTTCAGATGAGATGACCAATTAACACCTTGAGCTTGCTGACCAGATTTTATGTTGCCTGATTTTAGCTCCTCAGCAAAAGATGCACAAACTGAAACAAAATTATATATAAGGTTAAACTTATTTAAAAACTAGGAGAAGAAATTAAAGCTTTTATGACTGCAATTCACAGTCTTGCTGAATCTGGAATTGTAGGACTTTGGTTCAGACATCTCAGACCTATATATCCCCAAATTTGTATGCAAATAAAGGCTTTTCCTAAATTCTCCTTGATATCCTCTTTCCTATGTTCATGAAGCTTTTGCTGACTAAACTGGCTTCCATTCACTATGTCACCAGCATCAGAATATTTCAGAAAAGAAAACTGAATTGTGACAGCACTGCCTTTGCCACACAGATGGTGCATTTGTTTGCAGCAGCAGTAAAAGTGAACACCAAGGGTGACTCTGAACAGCTCTGAGATGTTTTCAACAGTGGCCCTTTATTCTAAATGACAAATGTGAATTCAGAAAAGGACAGATAAAATCTGCTGAACACATAAACCAGTCAACAGGCAAGTCAGCGGAACACAGATGGACTGCAGCCATTATTCACCTTATCTGAATCCATGGCATTTCAGCTGAAATGTCCTAGGTATAATAAATCATATGGGAAAATGGTCTCCAACAGTAGCTCATTTAATAAAATCCATGAGACTCCCTTAATTATCAGAAGGTGAAACTATGAGAAAACAACAGAGTGTGCCAGTAAAGTAGAAGCACGAATTGCACATTGCCTTGTTTTGGCACAGCACACCTTAAACAATCCAACAGTAGCAACAGGTCTGTCCTGCAGTCTGGGAGTAATGCTCTCACAAGAGCCACTGTAGGTGCAGAAGAGCACTGAAAGCAAGTGAAAAAGATGTTTTAACAGTTACTTGCGCTTGCAAACTTAGCACCGAGTATTTATTCAGGAAAATTTTAACACATGGATGAGGATCCAGTGCTTTGATTAAAATGCATGGACTATCTTTCCACATAAAATTCTGAGATCTGGACCAAACCTTATGTGACTCTGATTCAAATATAAGCACATAACAGGGACAGTACACAGAACTATACCAATCAGGTAGCTGGGTAAGTTAAAGGAAACGTTTCACAGCGGGCTTTTCTCTTTTTCTAGATTTTTTTTCTGACTTTATTCTGAAATCACACCCAGTGTTTCACCACCAGCTTCAACCAATTAGACAACTAAATGAGGAGGATTTTTCAAAATGCATCTGTGCCAACATGGTATGCCTATTTTTTTTTTTATAAGTATATAGCCATATTGGACTTGTCATATGGACACAGATTTAATTCTGAAAGGACGGCATATTTTGAGGCCTATAGCAATTCAACAGAAGATACATTCCAAACCAAAGAAGATTGTTAATTGATAGAATGATGTAGATTATGACCTGATCAGTTTGTGCAGAGGATCTAATTAGGTACTTTCAGGCCCTCAACAAAGATACAAGACAAAAAATCAGGAAGGGGAAAAAAGCTATCCTCCAAGATGTGTGGCATACCTTGGCAGCCAACAGCAACAGATGTTCTGGAGGTTTATTTCTGATTTTTATTTTCAGAAGACCTACACACATTTTTGTAGCAAATTGCTTTTCCACTTAAATTTACTTCACTCTTTTTCCACATCTTTTGCCACCAAACATTATCCTAAAACTATGAGAACTGCCACTGACAGGACTTGTGAGAAGAGTGAATGACATAAGAACCTGGGACAACTCTGGACTTTAAATTGTCTTGGTCCAGTCATAAAGCATTTGAAGACAGGGTCCCCACCACAAGGAAACAAGCTCAGCAGTACAACTTCAGTGTCTGAAGCAAAGGAAAACACTGCTTAAAGTTGGAGTAACGTGAAAAGGAATCCTTACTGATGCTCACAGTTCTGTGGAGTTTGAACAAGAGGAAACCAGCAGTGAATGGGTTATTGGTAAAGGGCAATTTGGACAGGCTCATTAAGGTGGGCCCAAGTAGAGCAGTCCATGTATCTGTGCAGGGGTAAAAGTTAAATCCTGAGAGCAATGTTAAGTCCTATCAAGAGAAGCAGGGAGATGATATGACTAAAAAGAGATTACTGCAAAGGATACAGGTATCAATGGGATGGTTTGCTGAACCTGGAGTATCTGTAATGGTAATGCTGCAAGAAAGCAAATAAAACACAAGAAGTTACTTTAGTATTGGCAAGTAGTGTAATTGCTGTTGGCATATAGTGCTTATTTCTGATGTGCATGGAATATTAAGCATGAAAATTACTGGTAAACTAGAGAAGCACTAAAATCACGTAACATTCCTAACAAACAGTACCATTTTTTGAGTCTTATATACTCAAACAAAACATGGACTCAGACAGAGAAATGGAAAGAGGAGGTTTAATATGTAACAAGGTCTGTGATTTAAAGTTAAATTTCAAGTGAGTCAAATAATCACTGTAAAAATTTAGTGAAGATTTTGTGGATTTTTTTACCACTATGCATTTTTAGTCAAGAACACATGCTTTTTAAAAACATCTGACCTGGGCCAAACAAGAATTAAGCTAGGGGAACCTGTGTCCTCCTTTATAATAAAGTCAGGCATCAATAATCCATTCTTATGCTGCAATTTATGAATTTTCCAAATTACAGCAAATCAGCTTTTTTGATTCTTCAAGAGCAGTTATGCAGCTATGTGAACATTATCTATTGAATAAAAATGCAAACTATTTATGCATTTGGTGACCTTTCAACCGAAAAACATTCAATGCCACTTTCATGAAAGAAAACAAATGATCATTTACAGATGAGTTGCAAAAGCACTTTGATATCCTCCAGTTCGTGCTATCTATCTAATGATTTACTGACTTAACAGGACTGGTAATTCACTTCCTAAAGATATCAACAAAATATTGTCAAAAGGAGATCAGTGTAATTTGTTTATTACAAGTATAGAGATAGCTATTCGGAAAATATGGCAATAGAGTTAGATCTTTATGGGCAAGATAAAGATAAATGCAAATGAAAGGTAAAGAATAATAAAAGCAATTATACTGCATGTAGAATGTAAAAAGTAGTTTCTCTAATTTCAGTAAGGAGCTGTTATTTGAGTGCTATGAGGTTTGAGCTACATTTTTGTGTTAGCCTAAATCCTAGAATGTTGCTAGTTTTCTTCTTTGCTCCTGTACAGATGTTCTATTTCCCTGTTTTTGAGCAAAATCTCAAGACAAACATTCGCACCAAGCATTGGATAAAGCTGTAAAAAAAAATGTGCAGAATGGGCAATGGTGATCTTTTCAATTACTCTGAACTGTAAGAAATTTGGGGAAATTTGACATCAAGTCAAGTAGGGGTTATTCTTAAAGCCTGAGAACATATGGTTCAACTTTTCTTGGAATACTTATTCAGATTTTAAAAAAAACAGTCACAATGTGTATTTCAATCCCTATCTCAATTCTTATCATTTAGCACTTGATATACACTGTTTTCAGTTAAAATTGATGATGAGATCCAACACAAGAGAAAATGACCCATACATCAGCTTATCTACAGAACTAGTAAGCTTCAAATCTGAAGGAAATTTGGAATAGTTGCAGTTTAGTTCAGCCTGCAACAAAAGAATCCAGCCAAATTCTTTCTCATTTGCCACACCGCAATAATTCCACAGACATTCACCAAGGCTTTGCTTATTTGAAGTCATTTACTGTGCAATGTTTAACACCAATTTATAGCACAACTAATCAACATACTTAAGAGCCTTATAGTAAATGCAAAGTTATCTAAGATGTTTTGTGCAAAAGAAGTACAAAGAATTTGAAAATATGTGCCTGCTACTACTGCAAATGTTGAAGATAAAGAAAAAAGTGTCTAAAAACCTACAGCAACATAGTAAAGGATGTCCTGAGAGGGCTCTGAGTGTGCAGACCATACTCCCACTCCAAAGCATGATTTGCTTTCCTGGATGTAGCTGTGCTCTAAAGCAGAGTGCTTTCTGCCCCTCCACCATGCATCTGAGTGCTCTGTCAGTCCTGTGCTAGTGTAGGGCATACAGTAACCTATGGGGCACTGCTGGTAGATGAAGGTTTCTCCAAAAAAAGAAGTGATGGGAGAAGCAACCTTCCCAGTGTGCAAGGTCAGCTTGGTCCCAACCTTCCTGTGTGCTTATCCACTCATACTAACAACTTTGAGGGGACCCCTTAGTAATCATGCGTTCATATACTAAACACTACCATCAGGAGTAGGACTTAAGAATTCACTAAATACAAACTAGGAAGAAGGTGCAGACAATCAACACAGAGTCCGCAAACTCATAGTTAAGAACAACACTTTTTTTGCTAAAAGGTTGTGCTACATCTCTTCAGGCCCATACAATGCGAACTACTATCTACTTTTTTTCCCTAGGGCTTGTTTACTGCTAGTAGGCCTGGTTTATGATTTTTGTAACATGCCTTTTGGATCCTTTCTTTACCTCTTCTGTCTCAAACATAAGCTTTGTGTCTGTATTTTCAATGCTTTCAATAGCCTACTACCCCCTTATCTATTTTCTGTCATTATACAAAGATTAATGCCAATTTGATTAGGTTCCTGTAGTTCACCTGCTGCTTTTTCAAACATCTTCATTCTTTCTTCCATGCTGTCCTTCTTGCTGGAGTTTTCTTTCAACAGCCACAAAATCTGATTAATTTTCTTCAGTAAATCCCACCTTATGTCTTCTTCACCATGAACTATACACAGAAACAAGAGTTCGACTGATGGTGTGTTGCAAACCGTGCCTTCCCCGCTGATCAATAGTCTCATTGTTTCCCTCATCTGCCCATAGCCATCTGCTGTCTTTTGTCTTATACTTTTGAGTTCTTCAGGGCAGGAATTATCTTTTTGCCCTATATTCCTATACAATATAACATTATAATCACAGTTAAGGATTAAGGCTGTTAGATAACAAGATAATACAAACAAATTATAACAATGGAAAAAATTGCTCCAAGTACTTGGCAGATTTTTTTTTTTTTAATCTAAGACTTAGAAATATGAGGTGGTTGGGGAAAAAACCTCACCGATACCACTGTTTTTCAATGCCTCTGATTAAGGTTTAGAATAGCAGTAGGTGAGAATATTATTTCAAGTCTTTTAATATACGGCTGGATCAGGCTCGGCAGGTCTGACAGCCTGTCTCCATTGTAACTCCTCCTAAAGGGAGGAAAAGGATTCTCACGGGAAATGAATCAGCCCCTACGGAGCCCACGAGGCAGCGTGCAAGAGGAGCTGTGCTACTGCCTGGCAAGATTGGTGGCTCAGATAGAGGACCACGTAGTGACATCTTTATCATAATCCCTAACAGAAATATGCTATATTTTCCTGTTTATTTTCATTCTAAGGTGAACGTCACAAAAGTTAAAGGGCTGCAACATGAAACGGGGTCATAATAAGAGAAAATCCAAGATTATTTCCACAGAGATCATGATTCAGGCAGACTGCTGCAAAACATAAAGGCAAAATTATAAATATTATAAAGCGTGTATTTATGTGCAAGAGGCCTAAATTTCAGTTTCCGCTGAGAATCCTCATTCCAGTGGATCTCAACTCGGTGCCTACATGCTCACTTACGAGACTGTAATATGTTAGGGAGATTATTTTATTTTGCACTGGACAGGAAAGGTGTTAGAATTTGCTCGTCTTTTCAGAGCCCAGCTCCAGCAAGCACTACCTGACTCAGCTCACAAACTGGAGCCTCAGCATCAAATTTCCCAACCCACTTAATTTGAAAGCCTGCCAAGATAGGTGAAAGACCTTATAAATATGTAAAGCAGGAAGTTCAAATTACACAGTGATGTAAATTCCCAGTGATTGATGCCCTTTAAAAAACAATAAAAATCCTCGAGAAACTACGACGTTGGTGAATGTGCTTCCCTCCCGATGCTGTCTGGCAGTACCGTGCGGAGTTTGGCTGATGTATTGTACTTTTCGTGCGGATTTTATTTTGGATTCCTACCACTTCCTGGAGGCCAGGGGGAGGCACAGTGGGAGGAACCAAAAAACTCGGTGCCACAGCCATTTTGTTTGTGGGCAGCATGGTAGAATTCTGTCAGTCAGTATAAGGAGGGGTTTTTAAAACAGTATTTATGGAAAAACTATTCCTGCCGTAACGGATGTATCTGTTGAATTTAGTGTTAATTTAGTTCTTTCATAAGGTAGGTATTTATAATTGTAAGTAAATTGAGTATTTGTTGGAATTCAAGCCTCCGCACTTTCCAGGAATCATGGATTTTGTTTCAGGCATGACTGGCTCTTTCGGATGCTGCGAGGCTGCCGGAGCCCGGCGGGGCGGGGGTGCCGCGGGGGGAGGCCGAGGGATGCGCCGGGCGGCACAAACTTGCTGCGGGGTTCGGAGTGGGGGCGGGGGCGGGGGGAGGGACGGAGGGAAAACGGCGAAGTCTTGGAATTATTTTCTCCAACTGTCTTTCTTTATTAATTCTCAAGAGGCAGCTGCTCTCTCCGAGGGGAGGATGAGGCGTGGGATTGCGCGGGGCGAGCCGTAGTTTTGCAGTGTCACCGAAAACCAGCGCTAGACTTTGGTCCTGTGTGCTCCAGAGGCGGGTGTAAAATGGCACACTGCATTTTTCCAGGCGGCGGCGGGGGGAGCGGGGGGCGGGCGGGGGCGCCGCTGCCCGCGGAGCCCATCGAGCCAACGCCGGCCCCGGCAAAGTTGTGACCCCGGCGGCACCGGGTCTCCCGCCCCGGCTGCGGCCGCCAGCCGGCATCGCCCGCCGACCCTCGGGAAGCCGCCTCCTTCCTCGCTCGGCGATCCTGGGTGACGGGGAGGGGGAGGAAAGAAGAGAGAGAGCAGGGAAGGAAAAAAAAAAAAAAAAAAGAAAAGAAAAAAAAAAAAGAAAGAAAAGAAAGTCTCACTTTCTACATTTGCGAAATATTTTAAGGATGTTCGGGAAGCCCTTTGCAGCATGGAGGTGGCTGGTTGTAGGAGAGCGAGTATGCAGTCCATATTGTTACAGCCCTTTTGCAAGGGCTGCCTTCTTCGAAGGTAAGTTTGTGGTTTTAACCAAAAATATTCATTTCTGCGGGTTTTTGGCGTGTATTAGTGCTGTGGAGGATTTTCGTTGTGTTGATGAACAAAACGTAGTCTTGTATTTTTCATAGCTTTGATCTCATGTGAATCCCACCCAACGGTGTCTCCTTAATAGCGACAATTACTGAAGTCAGTTTTGTTTCCTCTTTAAAATTTTATACACGCGAAGATTAAAAACAATTTAACCTCAGTTTAGGAGTATAAGAACTCAAATATTTTCCAGATGGACTTGGGGTTTTTTTTGGTTCTGGCTTTTTGTTGGGGCGGGGGGGCAGGGGGGAATTCTTTACCGAGTATTAAACGGATCCAGGACCAAATATGTGACTGTCTATATAAATATAATGCAGCTCTCATGTGTAAAGAAGCATATTATGTTGCTGCTGTATGGTCTGATGGTAGCTAAAAAGAGTTTACAATGCCATTTGTGATGGTTCTTGATAGATTACTTTGGTCTAAAGTAAGGGGGAAAACTGCCCTTGGTATTGTGAAGGTGGAGATAAACATAAAAGGGTTTATATTAAGTTATGTCTCTTACTAAACAGTGACCTTTTTATTTACAAATTCCAGCTCTTGTGATAATTAGCTTAAAGCATTAGTTATATAAAGGTTCTTATTTCCCCACACTTCACTTAAATGTCTTGGTGTTGGGTTGTTCTTTTTTTTTGGGGGGGGGGGGGGGGGGGGGACTGAGTGGTTTGTTTGATCCTTTTCTTCCAAGAAGGTACATTTGGGAGACATTTTGTAATTTTTGGCATTTTTCTAGACGCCTCTTTTTTTTTTTTTTTTTTCACCCGGTGGGAGATCTTTTTTGTTTTGCATTGCTCTGTGCTGGTGGCGCTGTGGGGCTCCGAAACAATTCGTGTCCCTGGCTCTAAAGGGGGAGGGGGCTGGGGGGAGAAAGGTGGGGCAGGGGTTGATCTATTGTATCGTTTCCTTTTCTCTTTATCAAAAGTAACCACAAATTAGTTAGAATGACGATGAAATTGTATCTCTAGAAAATTGTAGTGTCGCATGAACTATGGCCCGGCAGAGGCATGACCTCACCCTTTCGCTGGTTTGTGTAATGAAGCAGATGCTTAATTTTTTTTTTCCAATCCTGTACCTAGAGTCCATTTTTTTTCAGTGATGAGATTTTCGGTCCCACCCCCAAAATTATTTTACAGTGGCTGCAGATGAAAGGTTTTTAAATGATTTTTGCAGCCAATATGGAAGGCTTTGGCTTACACTTATTGTGCAACTAGTCCATTGTTTGCTTGTTGTGAAGTTAAAGGTTCCATCCACGGCTGATTCTCAAGCCCTGAGGTCCCCCTTGCTCGCGTGCTTGCATATGCAAATATCCTGATGAGGTCTATAGGAGTTTGAGTTGTGTATGAAGGTAGGGTTGAAAAGTAGGAAAACCTAACGTAGTCCTTCAGATTGTAAGAGGATTCACTTCAGGTGGGTGGGTTTTTCGTTCCTGTGGCTAAGTGGAGCATGCATTTTACATGTCTTTATAAATAGATATATGTTAATGTGTGTTGTTTTCTTTTGTTACAACCTACAGATCACCTCGGTTCTAAGTGCAAAAGGATTAGAAGGCTTTCTGCTAACATCCATATTAGGTGTAAGAAAACAGAAGTGATTAATGTTCTAAGATGGGTGGGAAGACATAGTCAAGCCCATGATCAGAGCATATATTGGAAACTCAACAGGTTCAGGAACAAATTTGACATTAAATTTAACGCATTTTTAAGGAATCAATGTGCCTGTTATTTTGGAGTGATAAAAGCTGACAATTTTAGAGGCCTTTGCATCTATTTTACATTTCAATGTCTTCAGTATTTTCAAAGAATAAATTTGACAAATACTAGGCAGTTTGAAACAGTCTAAACTTCTCATGAATGTTTAAATCTTCAAAAATGCATTTAGATTTTGGTTCAAAGAATTTGCTCATTAAGTTAATTAGTTTTATGGAAACTGATATACAACTGCAGTAGATCTCTGTAATGGTCTCTTATTGGTTATCCTTTTTTAAAGGAAGGCAAATTTTGCTTCTGTCTTAGGTAAAATACATCTTGCAACCTTCTGCCAGTAACGAACATATATCCAAGAGAGCAGCCAGCTTTTATCATCTCTGTCAGACAAGATCTGCTTCTATGGATTCTTGGCTGGAGCAGAGACCTGGTGGCCTATGACAGTGCAGTATGATCATTACTTCATTGGTGTCTCGGTACAACTCTTAGATCTTGAGGACAAATATCAAGACATAAACCCTCTTAGAAAGTGTCCATTTCCATTTCTGAGACCTGATCACTAGGACATTTTGGGCACAGTTTATGCCAATAGAAGTAGCACCAGTTGTTGAATCTATTACAATAATTATCAATCTTAGAGAATTACTGGGTTTAATTCTGATGCAGCTTTTCTTTTTTGACATCATTTAGACCCATGTTCAGTGTGCTCATCCATGGACAACAGTACTGAGCAAATGGTAAACTGAGACGCTTACTGAAGGTATTTTAATGCTCTTCTTATCATCCTGCACCATGAAAGTGATGATTTCTTGTGGCTGCAGCCTGTGCATACAGGCCATGAACAAACTGATTGTTGTGATCTTGCTGCTCAGAGTAATTTTGAGCTCAGTAATGTCAGCAAGAACATGAAATCTGAATGGAAACTTGCTTCACACTTTCTCCCCTCTCTCCCATTCAATTGAGGCTACTCTTTAACTTTGTGGTTTTGCAACTTTGAAGCTGCATCTGATGAAAGTGTTTGGTTTTACTCCTATCAAATCATAAGATGAGAAGAGTGAAATGCTGATTTGCAATTCAGTGGTTTTCACACTTATCTCCTCCTTCCTTTTTGAGCCATTGTGTTGCCAATAAGGAGTAAGAAGTGTTTAAGATTTTGCATCCTCTCAAAGCTACATAGCAACTAATTTACCTCCTGCATCTTCTGCAGAAATGTCCAGAAGAGTAACTTCTGTGGGGTGGTTCAATCTCTTTTGCATTTTCCCCACCTGCTGCTTCTGAAATACCAGTATGTGGAATTTCAGGACCTAAAGCATAAGAATGTTGTAGTACCAACAATGTTGGACACGAAAGAACAAGACTGCACTCAGTCGAGTTCAGGCAAGGAAGATGCATAGCTTATTTTCTGACTCCATCTTATATAGATTTCTAATCAAGGATTGGAGGATGAAGTTGCCACCTCTCCAATCTCATTGGTAAAAATTGACTGTCAATTGACTCCTCCCAGAGGAGAAATATGTAAACAAAGGGAGGACAAGGTACAAAAATATACATGGTTTACATGGAAAATGTGTGAGAAAACTCCACTAAAGAATGCAAATATCAGAAGGCTAGAAAACTTAGGGTGACATAAGAATGGTTTTTTTGGTAGGTTTCTTAATTTTCTCCCTTACATATACCTCCATTTCTAAGGTGCCAAAACTAATGTATTTTTCTCCTGATACAGTTTCCCTTTTACCTAGAAAGTCTATATAGAGTCCAGACACCTTTGAAAGGTATTTGGGTCTCTTGGCTTAAAACTATTTGAAGTATGGCATCGTACTATAAACCAATCTTTTTCAAGAGCTTAATTCAGCCTGACTGACCAAAATGCTCTTTGTGCCTTCATGAGACTCCTCTTACTAATATTTTAGTATTATGTACTCAAGTAAGAGTCACAGTAAACACGGCTGTCTAAAATTGTCAATAGTAGTTAGTGCAAGATATGTAGATCCCAGGCAGATAAAATCAGCTTCCAAAGTTAACCAAAATACCGTGCAAACAGTTCCTCAGAAGTGGGTTGGAGGTGCAGAAGAATGTTGTTGCTCAGTTCAAACAAAAGCCATTACCCCCTGCTTCATTCTCTCCTATGTTGTGCCCTCCAGTTTCTTATGCTGGTAACATACCTTGGTGCATGGGACTCCTGCCTGTTATCTCTTGAGGGTTCTAAAGCATTCATTGTATCCTTGACTCAACAAGGTTTCAAAGGTGGGGGGGTTATCTTTACATTGGACACCTTGTGACATAATCTTATTTCTTACCTTTCTTGTTTTTCTTGCTGGCTGTACTTCTCCACATCATACTTGTCAGCATCAACTTGTAGCAATGAATAATTAGTTTAAAACTTCCTTCAAGGATCACCTGTTTCCCAGCTGTGAACAAAGGACAGTATTTTACATGCCTGCTTCAGATTCATCTTCCACAAAGTTAGGTCCCTCCACACTTCTTCCAGACTGATATTTGCATGACCTTTCAGTGTTATGAAATTATCTGCTCTAACTCCTATATGCCAGAGGAACTACTATAGCTACTACATCCTTCTACTTTTTAGCATTCTTCATATTTTTCCTCTCTTAGCCAATAGCACAAGAAGTTAATTCACATTGCAGTGAAGAGACAGTCCTAGATTTTAAATTCTTTAGTAAGTATACAAGGTGGGGGCATGTCAGTGCTTTGAAATATAATTCCTGTGTTGCTGTTGTGAGCAACAAAATATGCCTTGGACAGATATGACCACACACCAGTGGCTTCAGGTCCTGTAGGCTTCTTTAGACCCTTTACTAAGTCACATTTCCAGTTTATTGTGTTACCACTGGACTGTCTAGGAGCAAGATAATACCAGTACTATAAACTTCCTTAATAAGAATGTTTGTTCATCAATTCTCTACTAATAGTAGCTAGAGCCTGAAATTGGTGATCAGAAGGTATTGCAGTGCTTAAAAAGTCAGTACGTTTGCTAAAAATTATTCTCTCTGCTTATCTCCCAATACAAACAACAGATAAATGGGAACTGCCAAATAACATGTGCGTCCTAGTCTTCACTACTTGTGCAGTGAGTTGGGATGCTGTTGTGGAGCTTCTGGATGATAAATGGAAAGTTGCTCAGAGCCATCCAACACCATACAACAGAAAACAGTAGTTGCAGATGTAATGTCTATTGCTTTGAGCACCAGCAAAAATAGCAAGAGCTCTAAACGTAGTCCATGGGGATTCCAGCTTGGAGCAAAAGACTGAAAATGGGGGATGCTGACTTGCCACCTTCTGTTGCTGAGCAGAACCTTGATCACTTAGATTTTACAATGCATTGAGCACTGGGATTTCCATAGGAAGAGAGAAAAGGTGGAATTCAATCTCATCCCTGCTCCCAGGACTGCCTCATGGATTTTACTCAATAAAGTTTAAATGTAAAATGTAGGAATTCCAGGGATCAGTGAGCAGATTTGCTCCTCCCAGAACAGTCTTCCTTTTGTTAGGGTCCATTTGGGTTTTTCCTTGGGTTAGAGATCTGGGAAATGGGCCTGTAAGGTAGTGCTAACTTGCATTTCCCTGGATTTACAGTAAGTTGGGCTTCTGAGTGAATCAGAATCTCTGTATTGTATACATTCATGTAGAATTTCTTTCACCTGCCTTTAGATGAGTATTGTTAAATCTGTAATCCTCAGTGGAAAGAAACAGATCAAGTAAATCATAGCTTTAAAAAATGACAAAAGGACCCCATAAAAGCAAAAACAACAAACAAACATAAGCAAATTTTGGATGTCTGCTGTGATAAGAACTGTATCTTAAATTTAACTGAATATTCTGATCAGGTCTCCATCTGCGTCCTGTGACTAGTTCAGATATGAATGTCCTCACTTAATCAGAGATATCCCATGCCCATGAGTTTGCTAATACTGACCTGTGCATGATTTAGGTAATGAAAAGTTAGCTCTTAATCCTCACTCCCCTTCAGAGCCTTGAGAAAATGACTAAATGGAAGCAAGACCTTTGGCTTCATGTGTGTGCATCTGGAACACTCATTAACACAAAAAAGAGTGATCTTTCCATGTTTGTTCAAACAGACTTAAAAATCAGGTGACTCAGATCTGGGGATTTCAGGGCATCCCTTTCTATTTACTAAAGAATCTTGGTGCTGCCATAACCTGATGACTAAAAGGATAACTTCTTGAAAGGGTCCTTTCACCTGACAGAAGTAGTTTCACCCCATATGCCGGGGTAGACATGGCAATGCTTTCTAGCTAGATTTAGTCAAAAGATTTTTTTCCCTCAAGAAAATTTAAACTTTAATTTTAAAGGTTATAATGCAGAGAAGCTGTGTTATTTTTGATGGTCTTAAAGGTATCAGCACAAGGCAGAACATCTTGATGTCTTTAGACAAAGTGATTGTATTCACAATTCAAGAAAAGTGCTGCAATCAGCATCTTTTAAGGAAAAACCATGTTGGATAACAGATGGAAGAAAAACATACTTCTGATAACTGCATAGACACTTTCTGTTTAGCCCATATTCGTCTATAAGCACATAATGAATGAAGATTCCATAAGAAAGTATTCTGCTTCTTTCATCATCTCTGAATCAATTTCCAAATTAAAAATTGGGTGTTGTGGGCATCTGTGGGATTTGGAAGGTCTAGTCAAGCAGACTTTCAGATGAGCTACTTTAATGTGAGAAACTGTTTTCCGTCCCATCTTTTATATTCTCCCTTGATTTTTTTTTTTATTAGGTTGTGTCTCTTTATGCTAGCACCCTTCTTGAGCTACTTATAAATCAAAAGCTCAGCAGACTTGGCAAGTGTGACCAGTGGCAGGCTGGTGCACATTAACCCCAATGTTAATGACAGGGGTCTGTTGTGTTCCCTTGGTCAGAGGAGCAGAATGTCAAAACAGCCGTAAAACGGACACACTGTGCAATAAGAGAATGGGAACAGAGTGTCTTTGTTGGAGATGGCTGAGGGGGTTAAAGTCTTACCTTATTGTAACATGAATGATTTGAGAAAGCCACTTTCCATTTGGCTCTGTTTCTCAGGTTGCCCTCACAGCAGATTCAGGCATTTCACAGGGGAGGTAAGAAGAAAATGCCAGTGATATCACAGCACCTCTGGTTCCCATATCCCACCTACATTAGTGACAGAGAAAATAATGCAATGTGATTTCTCTATTTTTCTTCTCACAGCAACTTCATGTTTGCATCTAAACTGAAACACTTCCCTCTCAACATCTGCCCATCTCCCTCAAGTTGTTTGCATTCTCTAAATGTTGAAAAACCTCAGAAATTGCATCTTCTTCATGTTAACCCTATCAGAGTTTTACATTTTTAAGCATCTGCTATCATTTAAAGATATACAGATAAATATATCTCAAAACAGTCTCATCTGATCAGTTTTATATTCAGAACTAGCCTCCTCTGCTGGATATTTACGGTCAAACTTAATTCATTAGGCCTTTTTTCCCACTAATGCAGCATTATTAATTTATGTTTTCTTAAGTGTATATATAAACATTCAGTTATAAATATGATCATGATTATTTGTATCCCAGAAGACAAGCAATATTTTTATAACATTTACTCATGCTCAATTTAGTATAAATCAAACTGCAGTGTGTAAAAAATACACTTCTAAAATTGAAAGAATGTTTGTGTTCTTGCAAGCTAATAACAAGCTTTAGAAATCCAAAAGCTGAGTTATTTATATTTTTTTTTTCATTTCTTTGGAGAAATGTATTTATGTTAAGTAAAGATGGTATAGCCTGTATAAGGTACTTAATAACACATTCCTATTAATTTGATGTGGAATTCAGAGTTCATTCACACTGTAGGTATGTAAGTACGTCCAATTAACATTAAAATGTAAAAAATCTAAACATACATGTTAAGAAACGCCTCTTCATTCCAAGATGCAAAGGTACTTTCCTGCACCAAAAGATTTCTGAAGCCAAGCTAATTCCTATCTAGGTATAAGTCACTGTTTTCCTCAATTGTGTGAGGGAAGTAAATACTTTCATTCTGATTCAGGAACTGCAAATTAAAGCATTTGGCTTTATATAGTAACTCCACATTAACTTAACTCCACATTATTTGACATCAGCAAGGTAATTCTGAAGTTTCAAAATACTTGATCATACCAACCAGAAGCCCTGAAGCACTTGAAATGATTTTTCATAAATTGACTTTCAAGACAGGATTTCTCTCTTGGAAGTGTAAGGTAAAAATCTAAAAATTTTTAGATTAGAGCATGTAATAGTAAAACATTCAGGTCTTACTGTAGAACTGAATTTGCTATTTTATTTGCATTTACATAGAGAGCAACAACTAGGGTAGAAGTTTCTGAAGTCATGTGAAGGCACAGAGCCTGTTCCCAGTTTACCCCTTTATCCCATGTTGGGGTGTGAGCACTGGCAGTTGAGGTTTATGTAGTGGTGCCATGTGTGTGTTTGTGGTGGGGTTTTGTTTTTTTTTTAGCTTATTGGTCAATTGAAGTATTTGGGAGAGTGTGCAGACCCATGTACAGCCATAATTTCTCTACTTCTGTTTTCCTTTTTTAGCTTTCCACCTTATACTATACAGAATATCAAAGTTACACATCCTTAGCACTTTGATAAATTAGCACTTGTGTTGGCAGGAGAAGATAGGGCTTTTTTATTTGGTTGGTTGTTGTTTGTTTGGGGGTTTTTTATTTGGTTGTGGTTTTGCTTGCTTTTTTGTTTGTTTGTTTGGGTTTTTTGTTTGTGTTAAGGATTTTTTGCAGGAAAAGCATAAGGGTTTTGCCCTTCTGCTGGTTCTACTAGAAATAATACAGGATCATGTGACTAAATTTACTTGATTCAGAGATTATTCATGTGTTATAATCTGATATTTGCAGAAGTCCATGCCTAAGTCAGAGGTGGTAACCAGTCCACCCCGCTGAAATTGCATTTACCTAATAAATTGTGATTTTAGTATTATTGTTTTGTATGTCTGAATATAAAATGTTTCGCATAAAGATTTAAAAAAAAACAATCCCAGAGCATAAAATCAGATGGTTTTGGATTTTTTTTGTTCCCTTTTATCTTACTACTTAATCGTAAATGATTAATTTGTGCAATGACTTGCTAGTAAAGATGACTAAATCAAGAATTCAGTGTGTCTGGCATAGTATTTTAGAGGGGATATATGTTATAGAATGAAAGCATGAAGGAGAAAATCATAAATCACTTTTAACCATTTCAATTCCTAGGATACCTGTTCTGAGTCCATTAAAACTTAAACAGGGAAAGATGTATTTCAAGGCAAAAGAGTCTCAGCATAATTTGTGTCTTTTTACCACCACTGTATCTAAGAGAAGAACTGCTTCCACTATAGTGTGTTTTCCCTTGACACATAAAAACTTAAGTCTCCAAAACAAGCTGTATTAAGGAAACTGATTATTTTCTGACAGTACTAAAAACCCTCCATCAAATCCTTCATGCTTTCAGATAGAGCCCATTTTACCATTTTCTCTTATCTGTCCAGGTGATGCTGGGACAATGGTGAGTCTGTAAAATAATAATCCTAAGTCATTAATTCCTTTTGAAGTCTTCTTAGTCCTCCTATGGACAACTGCCTCCACCACCTTTAAGAGTTTAGCTATATCTACTAGAAAGGTAGAAATCTGGCAATAGCTTTTGCTGCTCCTCTCTTAGCTTTGTCTTTTCTCAGTAGGAGAACTGCTGGCTAGTGTTTTTTCCTTCTCTTTTGGATACAGCTCCATGTCATATCCATTTGAGGATCAACTTAGTTTTCCTGAGGATGCTGGACTCAACTTTTGAGTATTTAAAAAAAAGTCAACAAAATTGCTGTATAAATAAATGAAGAGTTATTAGAAGCAGGGTGTAAGGTAGTCACAGAGTGAAAAAAAATGCAAATATTTATGGATACAAAAGTCAGTGAATAGTTGGTGTAACACAAAATACAAACAAACCCTAATAAAACCCACCAAAAATATTTAAGAAAGGTTTGGGGTTTTTTTAAAGTTGAACAACTGTCTCCTAGACTTTTATATCCTTAAAATACAAAAGGCTTGAGGCCAAAAGGCAACAAAAACGACATGGTTTAACCTATATGCACGTCACATGTAGTACTTTTGTGATGATTGCTACTAGAATGGGAGGCAATATTAAACCCATGTCCAAAGGCTACAATTCATGCTTAAATAAATTACTGTCTTTCTTGAACTCAGAGAGGTTTTAAGACATAAAACAAAATAAAAACTAAAATTTGTAAAAACTTATCAAACAGTACACAGGACTTGCAGACCAAAATAGAAGTTACATTTTTGGGCTTCACAAACCCGAGTTAGATGAGATCACAAGAGACCCCAACCCCTGTCTGTAGGTGCATTGATCAAGTAGTATCTTTGCTTATAATGCTCAGCCTGAATTTAGAACTTTTGAATGTATTTTGAAAGGGTTATATTTACCAGCTGCATAGCTGATACACAAAGTGCTTTCATTTTAGTTAAGCTTGTTCTTTTAATTGAGAACATAAACAGATAAAGCCTTAAAGAAATGCCCCAAATTATTTCAGCAGTTTAAAAACCAGCAATGATAGCAATTCTAAATATCTTTTCATTATATTTCAGTTATTTTACCTTACAGCTCAGTTTTTAAAACAGACACATTGCACTTAGGTTCAACAAATTTAATTTATACTTAATACTTAATTATTTAATTTATACTTACTGATCTTTCACTGAGCGCTTGCAAAGAGTATTTTGGTCACTATCTAAAACATACCAATTCTGCATTAGCTGCTATCATAGTGCAGCACTGATGTCTACAGATGTAAAGTGTTCATTGTTGTAAAAACTACAAAATGGAAAAAAACCCTAAAATATACCTGCATTTTCTAACCAAAAGGAAAATAAAATGGTAGTATCAGTCTGGTTATGTTCCATACCTTTTCCTGTCACCAACTTTTACAGAACTTTCCATCTTACTAGCAAATTAATTTTGAGAGCTAATCATCTTCTGCTACAAAAAAATTAAACACAATCTCTTACAATGGCAAAACATTAAAAGCTGATGAGTCCAAGAGTTTGCAGCCAAAACTTTTTCTTAATGCACTGACCTCTTTGTATCCAAATGTTATTGTCCATTCTGCTTGCTCTGCACTTTTCTCAAGCTTGTGGCAGGGTTAGAAATGCAAAGGTCAATTAAGGATAAGTCCGAATTTGACTGTTCTTCCTTTATAGTTGAGGGTATTTTCAATACTTTGCTTTCATTATGTTCATTATGTATTGTTTTCCTTTCATCAGTATAAGTGGAGAGTTATATTTAATGCCTTTTTTTTTTTTTGCTTAGCTGCCAGGTGTTTCATTTTCATTTAAATTTTTAAGTCAAAGCTAATCTATGATGGCATATTGTGATTTTTTGTGGAGTTTTTTTCAGCACCTTATCCATCTGCTAACTGGATAAACTAAATTTTTCAGTGTTTGTGGAAAAGGGTGTAGATGTTTTATGGGCAATTTATTTTAGGATTGTATTTCTAACTAGTGTGTGTTTTAAGCTTTAGAATTAGAGTAAAAAGCAATATGCATGTTTAAACATTTGAATCTGATATAACTACTGAAATACAAATTAATACAATGATACTCCTTAGTTCATGCCACTCTCCTTAAAAAAAAAAATTAAAAAAAACAACAAACAAGCCTCCATTAAAAAAAAAAGTCTCATTCTCCCTAGCTGCTGTCTTCCACTGCATTACCATTTGCAGTACAGGTAGAATTTAGCATCCCAGAGAAGCTATGAAGCCAAATGTGTTGCAGTTTAAGCAGTCTGGGAAACCTAAAGGGTTTTGGTTTCCCAAACAGTCATGCAAATAGATGAATCTTCTGTTAAGAACTGCATCTAGTAATACTTTAGTAGTGGCTTAAGGTTGGGGACGGTGGTGGTATTATTATTATTGAAGAGGTCATGCGATTTTTAAAATGGTTTTTGTTTCTATTATGGAGATGATTTCCTAAATTGTAGGCAAACTAAGGTTGGGGGTTTTTTTGTTTTGTTTTGTTATATCTATGGCGTATTTCTGAAAGTTCTGTTTCCCAAGAGTAGTATGTGATAAAGAACAAACTCCTGTCTACCGACTCTCGTGTGACAGTAAACTAGAGTATTTTGCATTAAAAGTGGAGGGACACTTAAATTCAGTCAACACACAACTATCTCGCATTTAAAATGAAAATAAGCTTAACTTCGATAAGATGGGTTTTACTACAGAGCTAGAATTACATATAACCTGGTGCGAGAGCATACACGAGCACGCAGAGTTCCTTAGCTAGGCGGCTGCAGCCCGGGCCTGGCCGGAACGGAGTTTGACGTTCCTGCGGCCGCGCTGGGATGCCCTGGGGCGGCTTGTGCAGAGAGCACCGAGACCGGGCTAACTCGGCATTTCCGATCCCTTGCTTAGAGCCGAATAGTGCATCAATTTAATCGACTCATTGAGATGTAAACGAGTTTCCCTAATCAGACATGCTCAAGTGAGTTCTACCCTTTGCCTGGGGTGAGTTCGCTTGAGCGGGTCACTGATAATAACTTAAGTCCACGCAAGGCTTAAACCAGTTCACATGTCTGCACTTTGCTGCCGGACTAAGTTTCTGAAAACCTCAGAGAAACGGGGTGGAAATGCCGTTGTGGAGGTGCCCGGTTCTTACGGTTCTCCGCCGGTTTCGGGCAGGTGCCCGTGTTTCCCCTTTATTTAGCATGGACGCGAACTCGGTTCGGCGACGCGGGGAGGGACAGCGCCGGGCGGGCGGCTGAGGGGCCGCGGTCGGGCCCTGAGGCGAGGGGCGCTCCCGGGGCGGCCCCGCGGTCGGGCCCTGAGGCGAGGGGCGCTCCCGGGGCTGCCCCGCGGTCGGACCCCGCCACCCATGGGACGCCGCTCCGGCCGCGAGCATCACAGCCCTCCCGGGTCGGGGTGAATTCACAGCCCGGCGCCTCTGTCCCACAGATCTGGCCCCCGAGAGGCCGGAAAGATCGGGGCTGGAACCTCCCCGCCCCTCTTGCCCAGGTTTCCCAGAGCTGTCATGGTTAGGCGCAGCTCCAGGGGAGGTTCCCCCCGGGGTGAGGGGCTGGGGGCTGCCCCAAGTTCCTCACCGCGGCAGAAGAGAAGTGCGGCTCCGCAGCTCAGCTCAGCGGCCGGCGGGCGGAGCGGTGCTGCACACGCTGATTAAAACCCCCTTTGCTCCCCACTGCGCCCCCGATCTCGGTGCCCCG